>CM057046.1:25373345-26113345 GCA_029948455.1 Solanum rostratum | reverse complement strand
AGCCCCTTTCTTGACCAAAACTGCCCCAACTGCCATCCTAAACCACCACACCTAAATAACCCAATGCAACAGACTCCAATGAAGTTTAGGCAAATCAACAACTCCGACCAAACTACATCGTTGAAAATGCTTTGGAAACGCCTAAATTCGGTTTGATTTCATTTTTGTTACCGCTTACTGTTTCTTGTTTGCTAGAATTAGATGTTATGTGCATAATTTATCTCTTCCACTTGTTTAGGTTGTCATTGTTAAGATCATCATATTTGGTCTAATGTGTTGGTTCTATCGTTTCCAGTTAATTAATTACATGGCTTTGTTGATTGAGATTGCCTGATTTTGTTAAACTAGGTGATTTGGTTATTATTGTATTGATTTATTTTATGGTGTTCTGGTTGCCTTAGTTGGAATCAACCAGATTTTACTTGTCTTTGTTATGGAAAGTTGCTCAGTAATATGTAAATATCAATATGTATAATTGTTTAATCTTTTCTTAATTAACTCTCTCCAATTGCTATGATTTGGTAAATCTTGTACCAATCTTCCGGATTGATTTATGTTATTATATTTTTGGGTAAATGTTTGATTGAATATTTGATTTTTTTTTGAGTTATGGTAAGATAATTAATTTATGGTAAACCTGTTAGGTATTGATTCTTTCTAAATATGGAAATATTGATTTTTAATGACTATCTTTTTTTGATATTATTCAAATTGTTTAATATTAATTCCCTTGCTTCCCTTAATTAGTTTTCCCAATATTTACTCGAGTTATTTTTGGCAAAATAGTTGTTGAATCTTGCCCGATTGTATTCTTTTTTCGTAAACTTAATTTGAGTGACTAATTTCTCTTACCTTGTATTCTTATTATTCCCCTTTACTATAAAAGGGGACTTCTTCTCCTTCACAGAGGCGGCCACACTTTCATCCGATATATAGAAAAAGAATTCACTTCATACGATCCTCCTCTTTCCCATTCTAAATATATATATGTATGTACGTATCATTCTATCAAATTTGACGATCAAGTTTGATTTCAATTAATTGGTAGATTTTCATTTGTGAGTGTTTATTTTTTCTTATATGCATATACATTTTTTAAATCGCTTGTTTATTTTTATTATTTTACTATATTGGTGCTGCTAGCTCTTGTTTCTAAGTGTTACAGATTGTTTTTAATTTCTTGTACATAAGACGGGAAGAGTCACCTTGGGAGAGGAAGGACTCAGAGGAGGAAGGCAACTCCGTAGGTCTTTTTTTTTTTAATTATTCTTTTAATTTATATTATTTTTTTCCGTAAATGTTGTAACAAAATATAGTAAAAATTGGGGATTAGTTAAGGGGGGAGGGGATTTTCGTGCTAACTGTTTTTTTTAATTAATTACTTTTTTTTTCTTTTTGTTATGTGAATATATGTGTTAAATTTGCTTATCACATCTTAGGGTAAACTAAATTAAAAAGACTAAAATTCACGAATATCGACTTCGTTATTAAATAGGTAGTGTAACAAATCTCTTTATTATACATATTCGTATTAATACTTGACATACTTTTTTAGTCACTTAGGAGAATTATGTTTTTATGCTTGCCATATCATGTCATTTTCACATAGACACCATCGGGATTTGATAATCTTGATTGTTAAAGCATGTTTAGATATTATGCCTTTAAGGTTTAACATTTTCTAAGCTAGAAATCATGTTTTTAGGGTATTTCATATGCAAGAAATCATGTTTTGAATGTATATCTTTTCTAGAATCCATGTCCATAGGTTTTAATGAAATAATATGTTATTATATATCTTTATGATATTTTTTCCCCTTAACTAGAAACCATCCCTATAGGAATCTAAATAATAAAATTGTCTTCACTAAAAAGTTAAGTCATAATGCTTAATTTTTTTCTTTTTTAAATCATGTCCTTAGGATTGATCTTTTTTCAAATGTTAGAAATCATGCCTACAGATTTTAACTTATCTGTTTCAAGCATGTTCAAATAATTTTTCACAACATTAGAAATCATTTTTAATATTATGTGTTCAAAAATGATGTTTTAGGATTTTTTTTTTATAGAAAATCATGCTCATATGTTTTTGTTTTTAAAATATGTTTGAATATCTTTTGCAATAGAAACCATGCTTATAGGATTTTATGTTAAAGTATTTTCAAATAATATTTTTTTGTCAATAGAGGTCATGCTTATAGAATTTTATTTTAAAATATGTTTAAATATTATTTTTGCAATAGAAATCATGCCTATAGGACCCAATTTAATTTTAACGTATCATATAACATAATTACCCTTTAATGATCTTCAAAAATTTTACTTAATCATATGAACTTGTTTTAAAATATTAATTTTTTTCCAAAAGAATTAAAATCTTTACTTAATTCACTAAGCTTTGAAATATTTCACCTAATGTTGATTTGTGACTTACACATAGCATGTCACTTTGCACTATTCATGTGTTTTCAAGCAGCTAGATAATTTTTTAGACGCATATTTGAGATTCTTCTTGCTAAGTGTTAGTCCTCTATGTTTTGTTTGACACGAGTTTAGTAGGAAGCCCGAGATTCTCTTTAAGTCTAGAACCTCCAATGTTAGAAGTCCAATGCCTCTTGGACCATAGGAAAGGATGATAGACACTTTAGGAATCGTTAGGTTTTTCATTTCTTTTAGTACTTTTAGGCTAATAATAAACCAACCTAGGAGGGGGTAGGAGTAAATAGGACTCTCAGAAATAATGATCTAAAACTCAAGCTTTAATATGATGGAATTTTGTTTTTCGTCCTTAGACTTAAATAAGCCATACGAGCTAAATTGACAAAATCTAATTTTGTCTTTGAAATAAAAGCTGAGTAAACTGATTCAAGTGGAATGAAATATCTGTTAGTTTAGTTTTTTTTTCTCTTTTGTTTATTTTTAATTGTTTGGAGTAGTTAGTAATTTACTTCTTTTTTTATCTGTTTAATTTACTGTTTCTTTTTCATCATTTAGAATTAATTAGAATAAGTTAATAATCGAAACCTCATTTTTAAACCCCCTATATGGACGGGACCCGCCTTTGCAGACCTCGAAGGATGCTTAACACCTTCCCTTCGAGGTAATCTGAACCCTTACCTGATCTCTAGTTGGATTAGACTTAGTTTTAGATAGAATGATATCCTAATGCACCTTAATTCATTAGGTGGCGATTCTTCAATTAATCTTCAAAAACTCAAAAGAGTCATTGCCACGAAGTCTAGGTTCTCGTCTTTTTGCGAGAAAAAATGGGGTGTGACAGTTACCCCCATTGTTTGAGGTTCGCACCTTGTGCTACCCTTTGCAGTGTTCGGCTTTGTCGATATATCCGTTGTAGGGAGACTCGCTCGTGGTTCAAGGTTTGTGCTTTGTGCCTCCTATCTTCCGAAGCTCGGGAATACTATTACTTCTATTACACCTAGTTCTGCCAAATTTCTATTTATCCTTATTTTGTTTTTTGTGTACCGGTCGAGCTTATGGGGATTTGTATGGGTTTAGTTGGTCTAGCTTGCATCTTGCACCAAGGTACATGCATTTACTATCCCTGTTCTTGGCCTCTTTCTGTGTTTCATTCCTGTATTACCTATTATGTTTACTTTTCTTACTGAGTCGGCCTATGATTCCTACTGAGTATCTTTGATCCTTATACTTATACTACACTCTGCATCAACCTTCATGATGCAGGTCTGAGCTCCAGTCATCAACGCTGATTGGTTGAGCTTGTTGTAGTCCATTTCTGAGACAAGGGTGAACACTTTGCATTTTGGGATCATCTCTGTCGGATAGCCCAAATTTTTGTATATTTCAGAACTAGCCAGTATAATATTTTGTATTGGTTCACTTTTGGGACTTGTACATGTCTTTTACTTTGTAGTAGCTTTGTATTGGTGACCTCTAGGTTCTAGGAGGGATCATTTATATATATAGTTCATTTTTTGCTCCTTTGTTTATTACTATCTTGTCATTATTAGTTCCTGCTTAGTTTCCTACTTATACCCATTACATGTAGTTCTGAGCTATGATTTGGCTTACTTATCGGTGAGTCATTGGTCGGTGCCATCATGGCTCGGAAATCGGGTTGTGACACTAGCCCAGTATCGAATTGTGATAATACTAAATTATTTCTAGTGATGAGGTATGAAGATTACAAAAGAGTGGATACGGCTGCACTCAATGTGGGGCTATCTGTACATCTTCAGTTGTAGGAATCATGTCAGATATAATTCTAATGAATACCTAGTAATGAGATTCTCCCTAGCTATTTCTATTAAAGACCTATGGTAGAAAAAATGAACATGAATTTTTATAACATGGCAGTGTTGAATTATGGTAGTATTGAGACATGAAAAAGAGTTATAAATAAGATTAAAATACAAACTTCAAAAAATAAAGTCGAGTTGACTTCTCAAAGCGAATACTTGGCGTAGCTACAGATGCTCAACATTTCACTAGTTTATCCTGGTTTGTTGCTTAGAGGGAGTTCGACGTTGCAATGCATTGTCTTTTAAAGCATGTAAAGGGGTGAAATGTATCTGTTGTATTTCAAAATTATGAATTAAAATTATAATGCAAATAGTAAAGTATAGATGTTCAAATCATCGTTGATTTCTCTATCTTGTGGCATGAATGCAATATAGGTAAAAAAATTATAAAGTATAGGGTTCCAACTGGTTGACCAGTTATGATGTAAAGCCTTCATCTGATTAGGCAAAGCTTGTAATGTAAAGCCTCCAGCTAGTGGGGCAATCACAATGTAAAGCCTTCAGCTGGAGAGGAAAATCTTATAATGTAAAGCCTGCTGATACACCCAAATTACACCTTTCAAAAAAAGTATAAAGTGATCGTTGTCAAATATAGAACCTAAACAAGGTTAGGGTCGAACCCATGAGGAATATTACTTATACTTTGCTCAATTTATATAAATTTGAAATTTTAGTCAACTTACTCTCTAATAGGGTTTTAACTAAAAAATAATATTAAATAACTACCTAAAACTTGAATTGAAGTGATTGCAAGTGTTTGAAAATCAATATAAGACAAAACTAGGGCATTATGTATAACCTTATAATAATAACCTATTCTAGTGTGTAGCATGCAAAACAAGTAAGTTATGTTCACCTATATAAGAACCCATCTTTAGATATAAGTCCCACATTAACAAAACGCAGGAGACATGCTGGGTATATAAGTAAACAAACCTAACCTACCAGTGATGCGTTTTAGAGTCGTGCAAGCCTAGGTCAAAAGCAGACAATATCACTAGTGGGCTAGGCCATTACAACCTAAGTCCTTGGTTTGACAAATAAATGATTATCACCATGAAACTTAATCTGTATATGGGTCTATGCTTTACAAACCCTTATCCTGGTCCCAGATTTACCTATCCCTTGGTCCATTCAAGATAACTAGATGATTGTAAAAACATCAAATCTTTTTGTTTTATCCCTTTTCCCTTTGATTACCTCTTTAGTCTGGAAAGTAAGAATAAGGTGGGTTTTAACATTGGCCAACGTTAAAAAATAATTAAAATGAAATGATAAAAAATACATGCATGCACACTATCCAAAAATTACTAGTTATTAGGTTTTACTGTATGAATTTTTCATGGTTCTTACAACCCTAGTTGTGAATTTAGCTATACATGCTTGTAAGACGATTATCAATAATTGATAAATTAAGCATAATCAAGAACTTACAAATTGAATAAACGAAATTCAAAATCTTTAATTGACAATAAAAATCAAAATCATCAAAAATAATGTGTAATCAATCACCAAAAACTAATCACAATAACCAAAAAACTCAAAGTACACATTTGTCCTATGTCTATGTACAGTAAACATGGCATAAAAAATAAAAACCTAAAGGACTTATTTATAGATGTCAAAAATACAATACAAAACAATATAGAAAAACTAGACTTAGCATCATCCACGAGACCAACTATGAGTAGTAGAAGCAATGACGGCTCGTGGTCTTCCCTCATACTTTTGGACTGTGCTGGCAAGGATCAATTTCCACGAACCAAGTCTACGGTCCATAGAGTCTTTTATGACTTCTGGTTTTCTTTCATAAAAATCAGTGGCATTTGGCATAGTTGTAGTATCTAAATCATGAACCCCTATTCTATGACCCATACAATTGTCTACGGCTCATGAAACATGACTCGTAGATATCAGGCAATAATTCATAGTGGCCGAATCTCATCTACAATCTCAAATTCTATGG
This sequence comes from Solanum rostratum, assembly GCA_029948455.1. Classification (NCBI taxonomy): domain Eukaryota; kingdom Viridiplantae; phylum Streptophyta; class Magnoliopsida; order Solanales; family Solanaceae; genus Solanum; species Solanum rostratum. The sequence goes on along the minus strand of CM057046.1, from coordinate 26,107,099 downwards.
CTCATTCTTAATTTTATGTTTCATATCTCTACTACGAATTGTATCTATGGCTCGTGGATCAAATCATGACTTGTAAATGGGCTCGTAAAACCTATAATTTTGACATGCACTTTTGCAATTCAGCTCATCATGCCTGAATCATATTTTCCAAAAAATAACACATAAAACACACATCAAATCGACTAAAATGCACCCAAGCACATACAAAAATCCTAAGTTTTAAGCATGAATAGTGTCATATTTTGATGACATCAACATCCTAAACTTAAAATTATTTCTTGTCCTCAAGTGACAAATTCTACTAGGATATAAGCAACAAAAAGACTCATATGTCAATCACAAGACATTTACTCAGTATCACCCTCAATACACAACACCCTCTACAACCATTCAAAAGAAATACAAACATGGACATTTATCAAGTAAACACATGTGGATCAATGAATTCTAGAACCATTTCAACAAATAAGATTACATAAACATTCAACATTTACCTCGACAACCTAGGATTAACAGTGTTACTCATGTTCCCTCATGAGGAAAGAAAGTCCCATTCACACATCCAATTTTGAATCTTTTGGAAAATAGGGACTAAGTAAATACTTACTCTCGTAATAAAAATTTTGAATGTTGCATACAAAATACCATAAGATTGCCTTTTCTATACCTTGGCTTTTGAAAAGTTAGATTTTGATCACTATAGAACATTCTCGACTTGTGACGTAGGCTCGAATATAGAAATGGTATATTTTGGAGATAGTGACCACTTTGACCTCCTTGAAACTGCATTACTTGAACTTCACCTACCTAACCTATCTAACCATGACTCAAATTTTTCCTTTTTCTTGACTTTTCTGACTTTGGGCATGACACAGTCTATTTTTATACTGACCTGTTCATTCCTTTTTTCTATTCTTTTCTTTTTCCAACATTTCGTTTTATAATCATATTACACCTTTTTTGGTTCCCAATAAATTTGCATTACTCTTTTCTTTTCATACCCCACTATTTTTTCTTTCCTTTATGGTTGGCCACTCTAAACTAATGGATTTTTCCTGAGCTGAGGTACATATTATCTTATGATGAACTAGGGTTACTTATGATATCCATTATCAACTTAGAAATTTTTCGTGAGTCAAGGTGCACAATATTTATATAGAGATCAGAGCCATAGTGAGGATTAACATATACGGTGGGAAAGTTGAATTCACGTAATACAATAAAATAGTCTATATCGGATCAAAGTTAGGGTCAAGGGATAATTTATTTTATTTGGTCAATTTTTAGGCTAAGTGGACTAATTTGAAAAATTGCCTCTAATCCTTCCTAAGCAACTATCCTATAGTTTTAGTACATACTAATGAGACAAATTTGGCACACATAAAAATAATAATACAATTTTCCAGAGTTACACTATCAACCTAGTTATCTAGTTCATGCATTTTAGGTTAAGTTAGCCTTACCTTATCAATAACAGTAATGTCAATTAAGGATCCTACACAGTTACTATCTAAATATATCACACAATACTTCAAGAATGGAGGGGGTCTCATTTTTCAATTTAAATCAAAACATGCCATGGATATTAATCAAGTCTGATACTTCTACTACTTTACAACCTAAATATGCCAAATCAATAGAAAATAAAGGTCCTCGAGAAAAGAGCATAGACAAGACCTTAAGGACTCAAAAATGTGTAGATAGGTGCCTTGGTCACTCAAACTTTAACAAGGCCCATAACTACCCCCATGTCAAGACCCAGGTTAGGCCCTAGGTCTGATATAGTGATCAAAATCCCAAAGGAACCCAACTAAGCCATCTTAGCATATCATAAGCATACAAAAACATTCAAGTATCAGTCAATAGTCTAAAGTAAAGTGGAAGGTAAACTCAAACTGAAGGCCTCAAAAGCAAGAAAGTACCTTTAGCATGAAATGAAAGAAAACATAGACTCCATACATCCAATATGCCTCTACTAGTCAAAATAGGTAGCTTAAGACAAGTTCCTAGCTCATCCACACATAAATAAGGAACAAAATAGTCTTAACATGGAGAAAAACTAGCAATGACAAAAGCCACGAAAGGTTTTCCCTTAGATCATGAGAATCACCAATCAATCAACCTTCAAAGTAACTCCAAGCTAGCCATAGGAAGAATGAGATGTTGGGTGTATATCATCCCTTGCATCATAAAACAATGTAAGCAAACTATGCATTAATACTTCGAATGTACTATGTATCCGAAAATATGCATGAATAAACACAAGTATAGTAGGGTATGAGTCATGAGATGCAAGACCATAATTGCAAAAGTATCAAGGAAAGTATTTTGTGGAATATCAACCTTAACTGATAATATGATTATGCGAGCTATAATATGATCTAATTTAACTCCCACATTGAGATGGGAGAGACTACTTTACAATAGTAGATACTGTGATGGTACAATCAATCATTCATGAGCCATATGTAAATCCATTAGCTAGGTCTATAAGGCAAACCTATGGTGGCATATAGTTTTGGGGAAGAGATTACTACTAGGATTTCCTTGGAAAATAGCCCTAACTTCTTCCGGGCCTCTCCTCACCTTAAGTATATTCTTGGTGCTGCATCAAATCCCACATAACATAACTGAGTCATTGAAAATCATCATAACTAGAATGGCTTATTAAAACCTCGGTATTCAATCAATGTAAGAATTATCATAACTAGAATAGCTCATTGAAACCTTGGTAATTCAATCAATTTAAGAATCATCCTTATCACATTTAGAATCCATGATTAGGTGAGAGAAGATCCTTTCACCAGCATTTTCTCATTCATTGAGATATTCTATAAATCGTAATTAAGCATTTTCATGAGACTTCGGTGAAGTCCTTTGTCATTCATGATCATAGTTCATCATAGGCTAGGCTAATTATATAGGATCAGTGTCAAATCATCTTTAAAACATGCAATTCAATGAGATCATGCATAGTTTCAATGAATATCATCAATTGAAATCATGGTTAAAAGAATCTTTTATAAAACTTATGAACCATAGATAACATTGTAGAAAAAACAGATGCATTCATAAAAAATAATACAATTAAGAGAAATTCATGCATAATTGAGTAAATAATCATTAATTGAAACTTTATTCATGCAATTGAAAGAGAGTTAATCAAAATCTTAAGAAATACTTGAAATTGATTAATTCTCTTTCAATTGCATGAATAAAGTTTTAATTAATGATTATTTACTCAATTATGAAATTGATTAAAAAGTTTAAGATTTTTTCGGGCTCCATGAGTGAAAGGTACCCATGTATGAACATCCACATACTTTGAAATAGAACCAAGAAGAAATTGGAAGAAATTTATCTTGGAACTTGGAAGAATTGGCTTGATCTTCAATGGACCCTTGCTTGAAGAAAGAGAAAGCCTTGAGATAATTTTCTAGAGAGAGGAGTTTTGTGAATTGAGTATTAGGTCAGAATGAGTAAAAAGTTGAAGATTTTTCGGGCTCCATAGGTGAAAGGTACCCATATATGAATATCCACATACTTTGAAATAGAACCAAGAAGAAATTGGAAGAAATTTATCTTGGAACTTGAAAGAATTGACTTGATCTTCAATGGACCATTGCTTGAAGAAAGAGAAAGCCTTGAGATAATTTTCTAGAGAGAGGAATTTTGTGAATTGAGTATTAGGTGAGAATGAGAGAACTAGAGGGCTTATGATAGTTGATAGAATAGAACATAGTCCCAAAAACCTTTCAAATTCATTAATGAGTAATTAGGTTAAAGACCAAAATGACTCGAATAATTATCTGATGAAGTCATTTTTTATGGGACCTTTATACTATTCATATAAATTACCACATACTATATAAGGGTTCGTGGAAGGGAAGGCTGACCAGGGGTCTTCGACAGACGGGATCATGAGCTGCATAACCCATTGTGGGTTTTACAAGGCCTCTTGGTCCATGGTTCACTGGAAACTGGAATGAACAGGTTCCACAAGACCCCATACAGTCCGTAGAATGGACCATAGGTTATCGACCTTATCATGGTTGGGTTCATGAGTGCGTCCAGACTCTGTGGTGCACTCGACGAGCCATGGACCCTATCATGGACTCCCTTAAATTTTTCCTAGTCTGGACCATGAAAGCCCTTCACAGCCCAAGGTCCCTTCACGACCCATCAAGGGTCTTGTGAAGCCACTAGGTGCTTTAAAAAGCTGAAATTCCCAAGGATGTTTCCTTGAACCTGGTTTTTTGACTTTGCAACTAGGTATTACAATATCTCCCTTTTGCAAACATTCATCCTCAAATGTGATAAAACTAGCTTGCATAAAGTAGAATGAATATCTAATAGCCCAGCATGAATGCAGTACTTTAACTTAAACAACATTCTCCTGACTTTTTCAAACATTGGCAATGTAACATTATTGAAAATTAGTTTAATGAGTATGTATGCATATGATATGACATGGAAAAGATGAAACATAGGAATTTGGAGGAATAAATCATGGATAACTATATACCTTGGGTTGAAACAAAAGGAAAGAAGTAAGGATAATGCTTCATCATCTCTGATTTGACTTCCCATGTCGCACTTTCAACTTCTTGGTTCCTATATAATATCGTGACATATGCAACTTCTTTGTTTCTCAACCTTTTAGCTTATCCGTCCAAAATTTCAACCAGAATCTCCTCAAAAGTTAAATTCTCTTCAACATCCACACTCTCTAACGGTATAGTAGACTTTGGATCACCCACATATTTACTCAACAAGGATCTATGAAGTATTGGATGAATCGAAGACGACTGTATTAGCGATTCTACTTTATAGGCCACCTTATCAATATACCTTAGAATCATATATTAGACCTAATATAAGAGATTAAGCTTTCCCTTCTTGCTAAATTGCATCACATCTTTCAAGTGAAAAATCATCAAGTAGATGCAATAATCAACATCAAATTCGAGTTCCCTTCTTCTTACATCTAAATAGGATTTTGGGTAGCTTTTAGCATTTCTCTTATAAGTCTCATTTTTCCTTAGCATCAAATACTGAATTAGGTCCTATAAAGGATACCTCACCTATTTCAAACCATTCGAAGGGAGATCCACATCTTTTACCATACAAAGCTCCAAAAGAGCCATTTCAATGCTTGAGTGATAACTATTAATGCAAGTAAATTCAATAAGCAGTTGAAGATTATCCCAATTATCCTTGAAATCAAGTATACAAGCCCTTAACATATCATCCAAGTATTTAATGATTTTCTCATCTTTTCCATAAGTTTGAGGGTAAAAAGTGATGCTCAACTTAATGTCGCGCCCTATTTTTTCCTCGCGGAGAAACGGGAACCTGGACGACGTCGTGGCAACGACTCTTTTGGGATTTTCATTTTTTAGAGTCGCCACCTAATGATTTTGAGGTGCATTAGGACACCATTCTAGCCTAAAGGTCACATTTAACCAGAGAGAGGGTAAGGGCTCAAGTTACCTCGAAGGGAAGGTGTTAAGCACCCTTCGAGGTCCGCAAATGCGGGTCCCGACCGTGTCTCGTATTTTATGTGGGGGTTGCAAATAACAAGTAAGGTCTCATATATTTTAATATTTCCTAAATTGATTCTAAGTGATAAAATCATTTATTTTATTTATTAAATAGGTGACAAAAATAGTGGAAGTGTAATTGAACAAGTATTTATAAAAAAAATGTTTGTTTCTTTGTAGGTACGAAACTATGATATTTAGTTATCATAGCACCTTCACCTAGAAACATTTTTATTTGAGATCGGTCTTAGAAAAATTATATATAATTTTGTGTTTTAAAAAAGTAAAAAAAACTTTGATACAATATATATATATATATATATATATATATATATATATATATATATATATATATATATATATATATATATATATATATATATATATATATATATATATGCACATAATTATTTAAGTATAGATACACATAATCTCTCTCTTTGTTTTTTTTTTTAAGAAATTGGGTAGGTGGTATTTCCGGGGACGCGTCGGTTATTATAAAATTTTGGAATTAGATCTCATAATTCCTTTTGACTTCCTCACTAACTATAGGTTAGGAGATAGTCTTTTTCCGCATTGTCTAGCCCAAGTTGAAACGAGGCTAGACAATGAACTTTTTAGAAGAAAATATTTTAGTGAAATCTTGTTTAAAAAATCAAAAATAAAAGAAAAGAAAAAGAAATATAACACGTATTTCCCCGCCCCCCTTTTTAACTAGATCCCCAAGTTGTTTATTATTACGATATTGCAAAATAAAGAATAAAATAATAATCCTAATGCTACTAACAGTAAAGAAGATATCTATATTAATAGTGAAAGCTTCTAGGCCATGTTCCTATTTCAATTTCAACCCGTGAATGGCGACACTCCAATTTATAATAAGAGGACCTGCACCACTCACAACGACTAGCAATAATAGTAACGTAACAACATTAATAAACACATAATGTAAAGGTATTATTCTAACATGTCATAGAAGAGGAACAAACCAGCAACACGATAGTCATGGCAATCAAGCACTTAAAGGACCTTATTCTAATAGAATATAAACAGAGAACAAACCAGTTACGAATTAATGCCAAGAAAAGGATGAAGTTGAAAAGATTATTGCAATCCGCTTAGTGTAATGTCACCTCCTTCCTTTTCTTTTTTCTTTTTCACTAAAGAAATTACAAAACAAAATAGTGTGTATCTGAAAAGATCAGAGAATATGCTTCTTTTTTTTCATGTCCTGAGGAGTGGGAGATGGAATGCTTATATAGGATAGAGAAAAGAAATTTAAAAGGCAAGAGGATAAAAATATATTGTTACCATAAAGGAGTGAATCCAATTAATTAGGCAGAAAATCTCTTAATGACCAATCATCCCCACTTATAAGGAAAGAAATAATCAGAATTCAAATCACAATCCGTAATTGATTAAATTCAAAATATAATATCAATCAATTTGATTCGATTATATTTATCCTAAAATAAATCGATTAACTTACCTTATTCAAAAATATATTTTCCATAAATGAGGATATTTAAACTGATTTGCACGGATTCAGTTAACCAAAACCAAGATTCTTGCCATACTAGGAGTAAGTAAAAAACATCCGGTCAATTTAAAAGAAGGAAAATAATCACATAAAAGAATTCTTGCCATACTAAGAGAAAGTAAAAAATATTCGGTAAATTTGAAAGAAGGAAACAATCATTAGGAGAGAATTTTTTTTTTGGAAGGGAGAAAATATATTCTTCCATCTGAAGGAAATACATATTTAGGAGGATTTTTTAAATATGAAAAGATTTGACTAAGTTTAAAATTTGAATATAATTGAGGCTAAATCAAATTTCATCAAAATACATATATAAATAACTACTAAATTACTACGTAATAAATTTTATTAAATCACTAATTATTTTTATTATAAAAAAAATAGATCAATGTTATTTACGATAAATTAATAACTTAAAATTTTCTCATTGAAACATTTATAAAATAATACAAAAGATAAATTTCAAAAGTGAGTAAATAATAATAATAGTAATAACAATAATTTTGTAAATTATGAATGCAAAAAATATACAATTGTTTGGGTAGAAAAAGATAATTAAAATATAAATTTATACAAAAATATATTTTTTAAAATACTTAAATATTCGAATTACATAAAAAACAGGGTTAAGGTTGGTCAAAATTGGGTGTCAACAGCTGCCCCTTCTTTGCTCGGGAATGAGGGATGAATTGTTGAGCAAAGAAAGTTGACGGAGTAGCTAATTTAGCCCGACCGATGAAATATTATCGGAGGAAAAACAAGACATGAGGGGTTGTGAAAATATTACGGCCGAGACTTCGATTTCAAGTTGCCTACATATCTCTGGTTATACGAGAATCAGGCCGTGTGTAGTTCTAGATTTAGGAACGGATAAAATTCCTAAAACTAAAATTAACGGTGCAGATCTTGAAGTAGGTACGATAGTAGCTTGAATTGGAAAGATAAGATGGTACGAAAAGTGAGAATACATGATATGGTTCGGATGGTAGTAGAACAGTGAGAGCAAGGGATGGTACGGACAGTGTTAAAAACATGTCGAGGATTTGTTGCGAGAGGCATGTCTCCGAACCGAGTAGCATAATATATAAAACTCCGGAAAATCCGAAATATGTAACTTTAAAACACTAGGTAAAACGGTTAGAACATATATATTAGACAGTGAAATGAATTCATAAATATGATGCAAGTTCCCACTTAGACCATGAGATTTGCCATAAAACGATAAGGATGATGTTTTAGGCTATGATGTCTTGGGCCATGCTAATTGTAAATTATATCCTCAAGTTATGAAATGATGTCCGTAAGCCATGAAGGATGATGCCTTTGGACGATGATACCTTCGGATTATGATAAACATAAATAAAATCCCCAGGCCATGAAATGATGTCCTTAGGCTATGAAAATGATGCCTTTGGACTATGACACCTTAAGGGTATGCTATTTTCATGCGGTTTTTCAAGCCAATGCAAAATTTTCGAGAGGAGGCCATGCAATTTCAGTAGGCAAGATGTAGTTTCAGAAGGTTGTGTAAATTTTTTTTAATTATTTTAAACTGTAAATGCGATTTCAGTAGGCCATGCAAAGTTTTCAAATAAGGCAATGTAGTAGGCCAAAAGTATTGTTTTAATAGGCCATGCAATTTTCAATGCATCCTTGGTAGGCCAAATACGAATCTCATTCTCTCAAAAATGTCATTTGATGCAAAAATGCAATTTCGCGTAACTGTAGCAGGCCGATGCAAAATACAATTTCAGTAAGTTTAGTAGGCCAATGCAAAATATGCGATTTTCAGTAGGCTTAGTAGGCCAATGCAGAAAATGCAATCTTCGGTAGGTCAAATGTAAAAATATAATTCCACGCTATTTAAGTAGGCTAATGCGAAAAATGCAATTTCAGTAGGCCAATATAAAAGAAAAAATTGCAATTTCACATAAGTTTAGATGGCCAATGCAAAAATGCAACTTTCATGTGAATTTAGTAGGCCATGCAAAATGTAACTTTACGCGAATTTAGTAAGCCAATGCAAGAATGCGCTTTTCAGTAGGCCAATGTAAGAATGCAATGTTCGTTATGCCAATGTAATCTCATATAATTTTAGTAGGCCTATGTAGAAAAAGTAATTTCATGCGAATTTAGTAGGCTAATGCAAAACGTAATTTCATGCGAATTTAGTAGGCCAATGCAAAAATACACTTTTCGGTAGGCCAATGTACAAAAATAAATGTGTATATTTTCTTTGCAATTTGTGTAGGCCAAATAATGCATAATTCAATTTCATGCAATTTTATCTAAGTAGGCCGAATGCAAGTTCATTTTCATGCCATCTTGGTAGGCCAAGTATGATTTCAGTAAGCAACAAGAAGTAGACCGATATAAAAGGGAATAAGATAATTTAACCTTCGCCCATTGTGAGAAAATGTCGATTACTTTGTATGATACGAAGAGGTTATACCAAGCATGTATACCACTCTACATTCAAAGAAAAATCATTAGTTTGAAAAAGGGGAGGTTGATCTGTAGCCATGCCTCGACCCACACGTCCTTTTATTGATAACTCGCCTTTCGTCGTGATGTCCTCGTTGTCGGTTTTCAGTTCGAAATTTTTGAGAGCTGCTCAAAAATTTTTGCCCCAGTTTGTAGAAAATGATCTAAAAGAATTTTTGAGATTGTCACGCCCCGGGAGGGTACCCTTGGCGTGGCCGGCACTCGAAGACTATTGCTAGTCCCCAAGCGAACCACCTAGTCTCATCACATCATTCAATCATACTTCTACTGATCAGCGGAAAGTATATGCAAGCAGTGGACGCAGTTCATCTAAAGTTCTCAATATAATATAAGCAAAATAACGAAGGCTAGTAGAAAGAACTAGCTCACAATATCAACATCAATGCTCGACACCGATCTATGAAGCCTCTATCACTAAATCATGTGGTGCCAATGACAGACCCATGGCTACCCAAAAACAAAATAAGATAATAGTCTAATCCTAACTCTAAAGCATGATGAAATAAAATAATGGTTCCTCCGGAGTAGGGGAGGCTCACCAAATCAACTTCGGATCTCTGATCTTCAACGGAGCTCCTGTTGAGGATCTCTAGTACATGCCTCTACATCATAAAACGATGCAGTCTAGAGTGGACGTCAGTACTTGGAATGTACTGGTATGTAAAATAGCTGAATGAAACAGAAACCGGTAGAAAGTATGGAAAATAATATCAAGTCAAAATAGACATCATAATCACATTAACCCCCAGCTTGCCTGTCTGCGAAAAAGTACAGAGTGGGCAAGTGACACATCATTATCTCAGACTCATCAAAGTTTCAACTCATCACATGGATCATCTCAGAGGAGTTCACCCCCCCCCCCTCTCATCACATCTCATCTAGACTCAGAATAAGGTACGAATTTTTCCCGGGAGTTTCTCTTAACCGACAACACTCACTTATGAGCCAGTGAATGTACAACAATCACCCTGATGTTGCCACAGTGGTCCCAAACTTGCCAGGTAAGGAACACTGGATCCCATATCAATATACCCGACATGGAATCAAACTGAACAGATCCTCTATTGCTTTCAGGGACTGTTAAACCTCGAGGGAAACCATATGTATGTATGTGATGGTTTAAGCCTCTCCTACGTTTGGCGACGTAGTTAATGAGTTCGAGTGGGACTCACTCCTGCTCATTTCGGTGCTCAATACTCCTCCCGACTCAATGCTCATAAAATCAACCTCAACCAGTCTCATAGGGATTCACTCCCCGTCAACGACTGCCAGTCTCATAGGGACCCACTCCCTGTCCACGACTGATATTTCACCGGGACCTTGGCCCCTTTTCATCAATTATCTCATAGGGACTTCCACCCTATCATCAAACATCTCGTAGGGATTTTAACCCTATCATCAATATCTCATAGGGACTTTAACCCTATCATCAACACCTTCTCAATGACCCAAGAGTATATAACAGTCATTAGGAAACAAGTGAATAAACACACCGGTAGAGTTCATTTATAGAGACTCATACAACAATCAAGATTTCATCAACTCATCATCACAGTCAACAATCCCAATGCAAGGCTCTAGGTTCAAGTCTTAAATTCAGTATGCATGCTCTTCAAAATAGTCATGTAGGGTTATGCAAATTCCATGAAAGTGTTCAATTTAAGAGAACAAATAGTATGATGATCATCAACATAGAAAACATGTAATTTCAAATATAATTTTCAAGAAAATCCATTAAAGAAATCATGCATGTAGACCCTTCAATCATCAATTCGTCTATGACCTCTATGGGGCACATGAAAGAACAATCTCATGTTTTAGTTTAGCCTTACATACCTGTGATGCACTGTTCAACCGGGTGATGTCGAGGATTCTCTTCTCGTGTTCCTCACCCCAAGCCTTTCTCTCCTCTCCTAGCCTTGTTAGATTTTAGAATAGGACTTAGAATAGGTTTTGTTAGGCTCTTTTCGTGTAGAAACGACCTTACTAGCCGTGTATTAGTGTTTAGGAGAGGTTAGGGATTGACCGGAATGCCCCTCGAAATCAATTAGAAATTTTCAGTTCGGAATTTACACGGTCCACGACGCGGACCTATCGCGCACTGTGTATTTTTGGAAAAAGTATTCTTAAACGAGTTTTCTCCATCCCGTCGAAAATCTGGAAAAATATATAAGTGTCCCTCCGCGGCAGGTGCGCGTCGCGCCTCTGTCGCGGACAGTCACTGTTTTGTGACTTGGATCAAAAATTTATCTTTCGATCGGGTCGTCCTAAAATTCGACCCGGACCATTTTCTCGCTCCATTTTTCATGCTGATCACGAATCCGGTCTCGAATTTGCCATACGAACCCCGGAAGATGCATTACGCGCGTACCCTCACTCTAGGAGCCTTTCGGTAAATTTACCGGGCGTCACAGAGATCCTCTCAAAAATTCTGCCCCGGTTTGTGATCAAAAGGGAGAATAAAGATTTTTATTATGGTAAGACCGAACTCCATAGGAGCGCCTACGTATCCCTCTTAAACGGGAATCAGGTCAAACGTAGTTCAGGATTCATCGAGTACTTCTACATTTGGCAAGTCATCAAAATGAATATCTTTCTGAGGCATTGATCGAGGAAGTGTGCGAGTAAGAATGGAGTGAGGAGAGAGAGTCAAAAATGTGTTTTACATTGGACAGGAAGAAGGACGAGTGACATTTTTACAGACATTGAGCATGTTGGACATGTTGCAGTTTCTTAATCAAGCTGACGTTCGAATATTAGACAGACTTTAATAGAAGGACATAAAATACATACAAAAGTTAGTATATGACATAAGTAAATAAAACATCAATAAAAACTATAAAATTACTTCTGGATAAATTATTAATGCTAGGATGATGAATTTGAGCTCGTTTAAATGAATGGAAATGACAACAAATTTAATAAAAGGTACGATGTAAATAAATCAAGAAGAGTAAAAATAAACATTACAATTAATCAAACAAATAAGCGTCCTAAATGCATAGGACCTCATTAAGCTAGAGGTAGGCCTAAGATGACAAAAAGTGACCACAATAATAAGTCCAAGCCGTATTGATATTATTCGGGGTTTAGAGTTTAAAAAAAATAAATAGTTTAAAGACTCATTTTATTAATAATGATTATAACCGTTACAATTTTGAATGACATAAATGGGACGTAAAAGGGAACTGGGATAATTATAAATTTCCCCGAGAGCATTGATCGAACCCCATAAACTTGCAAAACAAAGATAACAAAGGATTTTCTAAACACTAAATAATATAACTTGGCTTGGATTAATTACAGTGATCACATAGACACATAATTTGCAACATTTCGTCTTGGAGGGTGATTGGACCCTCTAGACTTAGCAGGGTGGCTTCTATTATGTAGATTGGACCTCATGGGGCCAAACTATCTAGGGTTTATGCATGCATGACTTAAATTTGAGGTGAATAGCTCTATCCTAGGTTTCTAAAGAGTGGGTTAGACACGAACTGGGTATTCCTATGCGAGAAGCACGTGGTCCAACGGTAGTAAGACTATCCGCCATTCACCACGCAAGTGCTTACTCTCTAAAATTTGGGTTTGAAAGGAGTCGGGAGAAGTGCAAAGGCACAACATCACCTTAAAAGAAAATAAAGAGGGTCCCAAGTGGGGGGAGTTTATGAACGGAATGCCAATTTAATTAAGGCAATAACTTTTAGCAGATATAGCAGTGTTTAAGCAAATAATTTAAGGCGATAAATAAATAAAAGGGAAAGGGAAAGGAGTTAGGGGGAATCAGGGATGAGAGTTAGAGGGAAAGAGGAAAGGAAAGTTAGAGAGGATAGGGGAAGTTAAAAGGGGATAAGGGAGAGGGTGTTGGAGGGAATAAGGGAAAGGAAAAAAAAAAGAGACAAGTTAGTAAGGGATAATAATAATAAACAAGTGAAGTAAAAGGGAAAAAGGGAAGGGATCATCAAAATAAAATCCACATAAGAGCAAGACACGTAATGGTAAGAGGCTACCTCCCCAGCAGAGTCGCCATTCTGTCGCGCCCTATTTTTTCCTCGCGGAGAAACGGGAACCTGGACGACGTCGTGGCAACGACTCTTTTGGGATTTTCATTTTTTAGAGTCGCCACCTAATGATTTTGAGGTGCATTAGGACACCATTCTAGCCTAAAGGTCACATTTAACCAGAGAGAGGGTAAGGGCTCAAGTTACCTCGAAGGGAAGGTGTTAAGCACCCTTCGAGGTCCGCAAATGCGGGTCCCGACCGTGTCTCGTATTTTATGTGGGGGTTGCAAATAACAAGTAAGGTCTCATATATTTTAATATTTCCTAAATTGATTCTAAGTGATAAAATCATTTATTTTATTTATTAAATAGGTGACAAAAACAGTGGAAGTGTAATTGAACAAGTATTTATAAAAAAAATGTTTGTTTCTTTGTAGGTACGAAACTATGATATTTAGTTGTCATAGCACCTTCACCTAGAAACATTTTTATTTGAGATCGGTCTTAGAAAAATTATATATAATTTTGTGTTTTAAAAAAAGTAAAAAAAACTTTGATACAATATATATATATATATATATATGTATATATATATATATATATATATATATATATATACATAATCTCTCTCTTTGTTTTTTTTTTTAAGAAATTGGGTACTGGTATTTCCAGGGACGCGTCGGTTATTATAAAATTTTGGAATTAGATCTCATAATTCCTTTTGACTTCCTCACTAACTATAGGTTAGGAGATAGTCTTTTTCCGTATTGTCTAGCCCAAGTTGAAACGAGGCTAGACAATGAACTTTTTAGAAGAAAATATTTTAGTGAAATCTTGTTTAAAAAATCAAAAATAAAAGAAAAGAAAAAGAAATATAACACGTATTTCCCCGCCCCCCTTTTTAACTAGATCCCCAAGTTGTTTATTATTACGATATTGCAAAATAAAGAATAAAATAATAATCCTAATGCTACTAACAGTAAAGAAGATATCTATATTAATAGTGAAAGCTTCTAGGCCATGTTCCTATTTCAATTTCAACCCGTGAAGGGCGACACTCCAATTTATAATAAGAGGACCTGCACCACTCACAACGACTAGCAATAATAGTAACGTAACAACATTAATAAACACATAATGTAAAGGTATTATTCTAACATGTCATAGAAGAGGAACAAACCAGCAACACGATAGTCATGGCAATCAAGCACTTAAAGGACCTTATTCTAATAGAATATAAACAGAGAACAAACCAGTTACGAATTAATGCCAAGAAAAGGATGAAGTTGAAAAGATTATTGCAATCCGCTTAGTGTAATGTCACCTCCTTCCTTTTCTTTTTTCTTTTTCACTAAAGAAAGTACTAAACAAAATAGTGTGTATCTGAAAAGAGAGAATATGCTTCTTTTTTTTCATGTCCTGAGGAGTGGGAGATGGAATGCTTATATAGGATAGAGAAAAGAAATTTAAAAGGCAAGAGGATAAAAATATAT
This sequence comes from Solanum rostratum, assembly GCA_029948455.1. Taxonomy (NCBI): domain Eukaryota; kingdom Viridiplantae; phylum Streptophyta; class Magnoliopsida; order Solanales; family Solanaceae; genus Solanum; species Solanum rostratum. Next base: position 26,092,017 of record CM057046.1, on the reverse strand, counting down.
TGTTACCATAAAGGAGTGAATCCAATTAATTAGGCAGAAAATCTCTTAATGACCAATCATCCCCACTTATAAGGAAAGAAATAATCAGAATTCAAATCACAATCCGTAATTGATTAAATTCAAAATATAATATCAATCAATTTGATTCGATTATATTTATCCTAAAATAAATCGATTAACTTACCTTATTCAAAAATATATTTTCCATAAATGAGGATATTTAAACTGATTTGCACGGGTTCAGTTAACCAAAACCAAGATTCTTGCCATACTAGGAGTAAGTAAAAAACATCCGGTCAATTTAAAAGAAGGAAAATAATCACATAAAAGAATTCTTGCCATACTAAGAGAAAGTAAAAAATATTCGGTAAATTTGAAAGAAGGAAACAATCATTAGGAGAGGATTTTTTTTTTGGGAGGGAGAAAATATATTCTTCCATCTGAAGGAAATACATATTTAGGAGGATTTTTTAAATATGAAAAGATTTGACTAAGTTTAAAATTTGAATATAATTGAGGCTAAATCAAATTTCATCAAAATACATATATAAATAACTACTAAATTACTACATAATAAATTTTATTAAATCATTAATTATTTTTATTATAAAAAAAAAATAGATCAATGTTATTTACGATAAATTAATAACTTAAAATTTTCTCATTGAAACATTTATAAAATAATACAAAAGATAAATTTCAAAAGTGAGTAAATAATAATAATAGTAATAACAATAATTTTGTAAATTATGAATGCAAAAAATATACAATTGTTTGGGTAGAAAAAGATAATTAAAATATAAATTTATACAAAAATATATTTTTTAAAATACTTAAATATTCGAATTACATAAAAAACAGGGTTAAGGTGGGTCAAAATTGGGTGTCAACACTTAACCTTAGTACAAAGACCCTTTTGAAATAATTTTTAAAAGTTTGAAGTGAATTGGGTACCACAATCCAAGACAATAGACAAAGGCATACAATGAAGCTTCACCAATTATTGGATATACATCCTTGAATAATCCTTGTCACTATAAGAAGTCTTGACTGATAAAAAATGAGTTGATTTAGTCATTTGGTCTTCAATCACCCAAATGAAATCATCTCACTTATGAGTATGAAGGCAACCAATTACAAAGTCCTTGTTATATCTTTGCACTTCGAAGTAGGAACTTAATATCTTGGGCCAAACTTCCCTATCTTTGGTGTTCAACTTTCACTTGGCGATTCAGACACTACGCCACAAATCTTGCTATGTTCTTCTTTGTACCACTCCTTCAATACACTTCCCTTAAGTCTCTATATTCTTTGGTGCATACTAGATGAATAGAATACCGAGAATTATGGGCTTCACTCAATATCATCTCCCTTAGGAAATCAATATTTGGAACACACAACCAACATTGGTAAGGAAGTACTCCATCTTCTATTTATGAGAAAATATCAATATTCTTATCAACCACCAACGTTTTTAACTCAACTAAGGTTCTACGTCTTGCTTTGCCTTAACATCTACTATCACGGAAGATCCCAAGCCATTATAAACAAGAATACCACCCTTATTAGAGTCATTTATCCTCACACCTAAATGGGCCAATCAGTGCAAATCTTTAACCGAATCATTCTTTTCATCCCCCCATACGAGCATTTCTACTCATAGACTTTGAACTAACAACATCGGTTCCACATTTTCCTTTCCTAGATGGTAAAATACAGTCATGTCATAAATTGTTAATAGCTCAAGCCACCTCTTTTGCCTAAGGTCCAAGTCCTTTTGGCTAAAACCATCTTGCAAGATATTGTGGTCGATAAACATATCAACATGTACCCCACAGAGATAGTGATACCAAATCTTCAAGGCAAATACAACCGCCATCAATTCAAGATCGTGAGTTGGATAGTTTTGTTCATGCATATTTAGTTGTTTGGAGACACGACTATGACCTTCCCATATGGCATCAATACACAACCTAATTAACCTGTGAGGCATCACAATATACAACAAACCTATTCGAACCTTTTGACAATGTCAAAATAAAAGCCGATGTAACAAGATCCTTCAAAATTTGAAAACTTTTCTTACATTCATTCGACCATCAAAATTTCACCTTCTTTTAGGTCAAATTTAGTCAAGGGTGATAAAATGGATGAAAAACCCTAAACAAAACTTCTACAATATCTGTGAGCCCCAAAATATGTCTACTATCCGAAGGAGATAAGAGTCCAGGCTAATTTCTCACCACCTCTATTTTCATTAGATCAACCATAATACTTTCACTGGAGACAATGTCACTTAAGAGTTTTACTTCTCTCAACCAAAATTTAATACTTGCTAAATTTGACAAATAGTTGTCAATCCCTTCAAATTTCTAAGACAATTCTCAAGTGAACCATATGCCTTACTTCTTTTCAGGAATAAACCAATGTGTAGTCAATGAATACCACGACAAATATATACAAGTATTGCTTGACACTTACTTCATTAAGTCTTTGAAGGCAGTGGGGGCATTAGTTAACTCAAATAACATGACCAAATAGGAAAAATAACCATACCGTATTTGTAATGCCATCTTTAGAATATCATATTTTCTCACCCTCGGTTAATGATAACGGGACTGGAGATCAATTCTGGGAACGTAATTTGCTCCTTAAAGTTGATTAAACAAATCACCTATTCACGAAATAGGATATTTGTTATTGATTATAACCTTATTCAATAGCTGATAGTCTATATACATCCGAAGTGACCCATCCCTCTTTCTAACAAATAAATTGAAGCACCTTATGGTGAAATGATTGACCTTATGAAAACCTTATCTAATAGATCTTCCAGTTGTTCCTTCAACTACCTAAGTTTTGCCAAGGTCATTTGACAGAGAGGAATAAAGATAGGTTGGGTATTAGGATGGATATTTATACCAAAATCAATTTCTCTTCCGGGAGAAATGCTAGGTAGATCATCAGGGAACACATTGGGAAACTCATTAGCAATACGGATCGGCTCAAGAGTAGGGGGTTTGGAATTAGTATCCCTAACCCACACTAAGTGATAGATGCAACCTTTGGAAATAATTTTTCAAACTTCAATGCATGGGATGAATTGATCTTTGAACATAGAATTTGTACCTTTTCATTCTAGGATTGCTTATTCAAAAAAATGAAATTCCCTACTCAAGTTCTACAATAAATAGAGGCATAGCAAGAATATAGCCAATCCCTTCCAAGGATAACATAAAAATTGGTCATATCAAGTCTTATAAAATCACATGAGGTCACTTTGTGGAACACCAAAACTGGACAAGTTTTATGGGCTCTCCTAGTAAATATAGAATCACCATTAGGAGTATACACTAAATAAGGATCTAACAACACTTCATGACTTACATAAAATCACATAGCAAGGTAAGAAGTAACAAAAAAAAATTGGCACTCGAATCAAGTAAAGTGTATGCATCAAAGTCAGAGACTTGTAGCATACCTATAACCATATATGAGGACTCCTCCATATCCTACTATAATGAAGTTCGTAAAACCTATTGTGGTGTTGACCACCACCACCTTACCCTGAAGTAGTACCTGACTGAGTATAAGATTGTACTTGAGGTCTACTACCACTGCCTCTATAGTCCTTAGCATGATGGGTAGACTTCCCACCCAAAACACACATCAAATCCAGCTAGACACTCTTTGTTATGAGTCTTCCCATACTTCATGCAAGTGGAGTAGATTGAGTACCAGAGCCTTTTTTTAGGCCTTAAGTTTGACCCCTTGTTCTTGGTTAATCTTGGAGTCAACAAGGTTCATGATAGCACCTACCATAACCCACCAATAGGTAATTCCCGTCACTCAAAACTGTAAGTAATTTAGTATTTGGAGGAAAACTAACAAAATCTAACATACATAAGAAAACACGAATAAAACAGAAGAAGAAACTAAACTAATTATATAAAAAGATCCTTCGCATAACATAGAATTCACCAGTACAGAGCAATTAAAAACATAAGAAAGAGTACAAGGACCAAAAGTGGACAAAAACAAGATCTGGCTAGTCTTAAAAAGTACAAAAAAACAAGAAACCAAGCTGAGGGAGATAGAAATGATCTAAAACATCAATTGTTCACCCTGATATCCAATGAAAGTGTAAGTACCTAGGCCTGGGGAGGCCTTAGCTAGGCTCAAAAAGTGATTTCTATCTGTTTTAAGCTAAGGTGCCTTCCATGGATACCTTCAGGCTTGTGAAGGTCTTCACCGTCCATGAAGGTGGTAGTGGAGGTGGCTTAGGCTATGGCCTTAGCTTCCTGGGTGTTTTTGTGGCTTTCCAAGCCAAGTGACCCTCCACAAATCACTTCACGGCTTGTGGACCTCTCCGCTGGTGTCGAAGGTGATCATGGAAAAGACCTTGGTCTTGAACTCTATTATTTTGCCAAGTGAGCCACCATGGGCTCCCATCACAGACCGTGTTGTGGTCGGTGAAGGGGTCAATGAGCACTTTTGACTTGGAAAAATCATCGCCTCATAAAGTGACCAGGTTTATGAAGGCCACCACGGGTTGTGAAGAGCTTCATTGACCATAAAACCTTTCGTGGTGGTGCCCAGTTCAATATTAACTTCTCTTTTATTAAGGGATATTTTGTAATTTGGTTCACTCCCAATACTTTTTAAGACTTTAAATTAACAATTTGAACCCTAAATTAGTCCATAGACTATTCCTAACACTCATTTCAGGCTAAACACTTAATCTATTCCATTTACTCTTTAGAATTTCTCTCCAAGTCACTCCTTCAAGGAATTCAAGCTAGGGTTGTGGGTTGCCAAGATCAAGTTTTTCCCACCTCAAACTCCTTCATTCCATTAAGGTATTTGTGGTTTCATTCATGATTACCTTCCAATCATAAAGCTCCAAAATCTATTTCTTCTATTTCATGATTTCTAAGCATGATTTGCAAGCGGATTTTGTGATTTAGCTTCAAATTGAAGAAATTATGTTATGGGTTGATTTCAATTGATTATTTTAACATGATTTGAATCTTATTATGTGAATTTACATGGGTTTTATGAGATTTGAATATGTATGTCCTTTTTAATGATAAATTTGTGCATGGATAATTTCTAGTATGATTCAAATATTGATTTCTTTATGGATTAATTATGATGATGTTTTAAGTATGAATTTCAAGTACCCATGCTATTCTCTCATTCTTCATAACATGAGTGAACAAGGCTATTTATGAGATTTATGATGCGAGTTATTACCCAATTATGCTTATGATGATGTTTTCAAGACAAGTGTGGTTATGACATGATGTGATCACATAATGTCCATGTTTTGGCTGCAAGGCTTCAAGGGTGTATTTACACTATAATGTACAGGTATGAATGGACTATTCTTATTCATCAATTCATGAATTGAAGTATGATTTGTCTTCTAAGACCAAGTATGCATGATTATGATTTGAAATGATGTATGATCCTATTTCAAACATGTATATGCATATGTACTCCGTAGGATGATGACTTCGCACAAAATGAGATTTGAGGTGGGGGCTCAACCCAAGGGGTCCTTATATAAAGCCCACCTTTCTCATAACTACGTACCACTATAGGATCATGTTTTTTCTAATATGGTTGATTATGTACATGAGACCAACTCTCCGAAAAGGGTGTTGTTCTCATAAGGTGAGATGTAGTCTACCTTTGACAAGCAGGATATTCTTTCTTCAGTGTAAAGGCAACATCGGGATTCCATATAATAGTTCGCATGGTCTTACACATCGATTGATGGCACGATCCAAGCCTAGGGCCTAGGTGAGACATGGTGAATAGGGAACCCGAAGGGACCCTAAACAAGCCTTTTAAGCATGCATGACACATCCTTAGTTATAAAAGCATAATTAAACAACAGACACATAATTCTAGGGGAAACGGGACTTTGGCCTCAAGCTATGGGGATGATATAGGGAAAAGGATTAGCATGGACACATAGAAAATAAAGATTAAGGGCGGGGAAGCATGATTCACGCATATCCCAACACGCAAAGTTGAGGCATTCCCTTGACTCCGTTTGACCTAGGGATCAAGAGAAGATTGAGAAGGATGACCCAAGATAACGCAAAGAACACAATTAATGCAAATCTAAATCAGAACTAGAATAAGAATGAGAATGAAAACAACCCACCTCCTCTTAAGGACATTGATCCATAGCCAAAGGATTTCAATGCTGAAGCTTATTAGTGGAATCAATATCGGCTAAATCCTATGGCTATGGATGTGACTGGAGTCATTGTGTTACTGCCACTATCAGATGACACAAACTTTGTAGTTTGTAGTGGGTTACTTCAGATGCTGCAGAATAGTGGGTTGTTCGCAGGACTACCATAAGAGGATCAACATAGTCATCTACACAATGTTGTTTTGTTTGTATATGTGTAATGGGGACTCAGAATCTATCTATGGATGCTGTTGGACTTCACATCTTCCCATTATCTCTAACAACCAATGCAACACTATGGTTATCCCATCTTCCATAGAGTTAGATCACCAGTTGGGCTGAGTTATAGAAGGCCCTTTTAGAGAAGTTCTTCCTGAGATCGAAAAAGCTCAACTTGAAGGATCAAATCAACATCTTTGAGTAACTTCCTGCTGACTCAATCATTACCACATGGGAGCGGTTCACAAAGTATTGAGAAGTGTCCCTAACCACAAGATAGTTGATGATGCCTTGGTGGAGATCTTCTACCATACCCTGGATGAGAATAGCAAAGCATGTGATGATACCATCTTGGGTGGCATGTTTTGTGATTAAAACATTTGCCAGGGTTGTAGAGAAGCTAGAAAAGGTGTTCAAGATGAATCGTGCATGGGGGCCAAAAGATAGGTCCTCTACTTAAACCTCGTGTGATGTCAGTGTTAGTTCAGAGCAAGCCAAAATAAATGAGGAGATGATGCAAGAGATTGCTCAGAATAGTACTAATATGGAGGTGTTAATGAAGTAGAATTAGGAATGAGTTAATATAGTTGTTTATCAGCTTTTGCGAGCACCCATGTACGAGGATCCTTAGTTCTATTGCTAATCAGACGGGAGGTTTCTGGACCAATGCCCAGGAGTCCAATCAGGACTATTGGCGCGAAGGTCAAGGAAACCATGGTTGGAACTATGAAAGAGACGGTGCCTTCAGAGACAACAATCATGGAGGATACTATGATAGAAACAAGGGCCAGGATAGAGATGTTAATTGGGGTTGCAGAGATGAATGGTCCTTATGTGCCAACACACAATGGTGATATTTGTGCTAATAGTTCCAAAGTTGAGATATTTGACCTACTATTGAAAAAGGCTACCACATAGGATGAGACCTTGAGGGGAATGAAGTCTAACAGCTCCAGTATTAATCATAAGATCGAGTCTCATTCAAATACTATCAAATTGTTGGAGCAACAGTTTGGTTAAGCGTCAATTCAACTCAACTCAACCAGTGACAGAGAGGTATGTTGTCTAGCAACACAGTTCACAATCTAAAAACTGAGGGGCATGTATGGCGATGACTGCTCTTGGTGGTAAGAGTACCATTGATCCTCCTATGCCGGTTGATAATGATGATATTCGTGAGGAGGAAATTGAGACCACCGATGCAGAGCACATAGATGATCTTGCGAAAGAAGGGATAAGTGATGCTGCAGAAGTGCCACAAAAGTTGAAGTCCATTCCTAGACTTCCTCCGCCCTCCCCTCAAAGAATCAAAAAAAAGGAGGAAGAGGGTAAGTTTAAGAACTTTCTCTCCATGTTAAAATAAATCTCCATTAACATTCCTCTCATTGAGACATTAGAGAAGATGGTAAGGTATGCGAAGTTTATGAAGGACTTGGTCACAAAAAAGCGGACTATGAGTCTGGAGCTCTTCAAGAGCTTCAACATTGTAGTGCAATTGTTACAAGGTCCTTGGTGAAAAAGCGAGAAGATCTCGGTGCTTTAACCATACCCTGTACCATAAAAAATATGGAGTTTACAAGGGCATTGTGTGATCTCAGTGCCAGCATAAATTCGATGCCCCTTGCCATCTTCAAAATGCTAGATAGGCAGTCCCTACTCTAACAAGCATGTGATTGTTGATGACCAACTACACGGTGAAGAAGCTTGTGGGATACTCTATGATGTCCTTGTCAAAGTGGATAAATTCATATGCCCTGCAAACTTTGCGATCCTGGACTGCAAGGTTGAGTTTGAAGTCCCAATCATCATGGAAAGGCCCTTCCTAGCCACTGGATGCATATTGGTAGACATGGAGAGGGGCCGACTCAAGTTCAGATTGGGTGAAAATGAGGTCGGGTTCAATGTCTGCCAACATATAAAAAAGGATGATGCTCTGAGGGTAGTCTCTGTTATTAAGAGTGTTGATGATGCAAAGCCACAGGTACCACTTGAGGAGAGATTGGGCATCGATACCCTAGAAGCAGTGTTGATGAACTATGAGGTTGATGGCATCCCAAACTATAAGGAGACAGTAAAGGTACTAGGGCTATCGTATGCCCATAGATGCCAAACTAAGTTTGAATTGGACTCGTAGGATCGAGAGTCACCACCTACTAAACCCTCAATTGAGAAGCCACCAGTGCTAGAGATGAAGGCTCTTTCATCTCATCTAAGATATGCATTTTTGGGCGCCAACAACATCTTGCCACTCATAGTTGCTTCAGACATGAATGACGAATAGGTGAATGCTCTAGTTGTGGTGCTTAAGAAGTTCAAGAAGGCTATTGGGTGGACAATTACGGACATCATTGGTATCCCTCCCAGGGTATATACTCACAAAATCCAATTGTTCAAGTACTACAAATCGACTAGCGCTTATAGGTATGAAGTTAAGCGAATCTTACTATCTGAAGGAGCTTAGCTTCTTAAAGGACTCTTAATAAAGAAAGCTTTTTTTAGCTAGTAATGCTTTTAGGATGTTTACTCAGGCTATAACCAAATCACTATTGATCTAGAGGATCAGGAAAAGACAATGTTTACATGCTCCTATGTCACCTTTGCATTCAAGAGGATGCCATTTGAGTTGTGTAACGCGCCAGCAACATTCCAAGGATGCATGATGTATCTTCTCGGACATGGTGAAGGACACTATTAAGGTCTTCATAGATGACTTTAGTATGGTTGGTGACTCGTTCAAGGATTTGTTGAAGCACTTGTATATCGTTCTTAGAAGATGTGAAGAATGTTGTCTGGTGCTGAATTGGGAAAATTGTTACTTCATGGTGAAGGAGGGCATTTTATTGGGGCACAAAATCTCCATCAAGGTAATCTAGGTTGATAGATCTAAAATGGAGCTAATTGAAAAGCTTCCCCCACCCATATCTATCAAGGTTGTAAGGATTTTCCTAGGTCATGCGGGATTATACAAATGCTTTATAAAAGACTTCTCTAAAATTGCACATCCCTTGTGCAAACTACTTGAGAAGGATGTCAAGTTTGTGTTGATGAAAAATTCCTAAAAGACTTTGAAGGATTGAAGCAGAAGTTGATTTAGGTCCCTATTATTGTAGCTCCAGATTGGTCAAAGCCCTCTGAGATCATGTGTGATGCAAGCGGAGTTGCGCTTGGTGTAGTGTTGGTACAGTGCCAAGAGAAGATATTACATTCCATATACTACGCTAGAAAAGCCCTAAATGCATCCAGAAGAACTACACTATCACTGAACAGGAGCTACTTGCAGTGGTCGTTGCGTTCAAAAAAATTAGGTCGTGTCTTTTGGGGACAAAAGTCATTGTGCAAACGGACCACTCCGCATTGCGGTACTTGATAGTGAAGAAGGATGCAAAATCAAGATTATTTCGATGGGTACTTTTCTTCAAGAGTTTGACTTTGATTTTATCGATAGAAAGGGGACCAAAAATCAGGTTGCAGATTATCTCTCCAAAAGATGTAGCCGTGGAAAAGTTTGATAACGGATTAGAGATTGACGATTCATGCCAGGATGAGAGAGTGTTGTAGCATCCCATGATTTGATACCATAGTTTGCAGACTATGCAAATTATTTAGTTAGCGATATTATGCCGCCAGACTTGAATACTCACCAGCGCCGCAAGTTCATGTCTGATGTGTTAAAATTCTTTTGGGATGATCCATACTCTTTTCACATCTGGTTAGATAGGATTATTCATTGTTCTATTCTTGAGGTCAAGATGATGAGTATCCTAGAGGCATGCCACTCATCTCTATTAGGTGGGCATCATAGTGGAGTCTAGACAGCACATAAAATCTTGAAGTATAGCTACTATTGGCCAACCATCCACCAAGATGCTCACAGCTATGCCAAAGCATGTGATAGATTCTAGAGAGGAAGTGGTGTTTCCCGCAAGAACAGACTCCCTCTAAACCCCATTATGGTGATTGTATTATTTGATGTGTGGGGAATAGATTTCATGGGTCCATTTGCTAGTTCGCAGGGGAACAAATATATCTTATGGAATATGTATCGAAATGGGTGGAGGAAGTTTCTCTCCCTAATAATAAAAGCAAAAGTGTCACATCGTTTCTGAAAAAGAACATCTTCCCAAGGTTTTCCATCCCTTGGGCGATCATTAGCGATAAAGGTTCTCATTTCAGCAATAGATTGTTCAAAGCTCTATTAAAAAATAGGGAGTGAAGCATCGGGTGGAAACACCCTACCACCCTCACACAAGTGCGAAAGTGGAGGCGTCTAATAGGGAAATCAAATAGATTCTATCCAAGACTGTGAGTACAAATCGGACAGATTGGTCGCAGAAGCTTGATGACGTACTATGGGCATACTGGACTGCATTTAAGACGCCTATAGGTATGTCTCCTTACCAGCTTTCTTTGCTAAAGCTTGTCACCTGCTGGTGGAGCTCGAGCACAAGACGATGTGGGTGCTTAAAAAGTTAAATCTGGACTGGAATGATGTGACGAACTCTAGGCCGAGCCAATTCAATAAGCTTGAGGAATTTCGTTTGAAGGCATATGAGAGCTCAACCCTATATAAACAAAAGATGAAGCTGCAACATGATCAACATATAGAGAATTACCAATTTGCACTAGGGGACTTAGTGTTGCCATACAACTCTAAACTGAAATTATTCCCTAGGAAACTCAAGTCTAGATGGTTGGCCCCTTGTAGAGTATCTAATGTCTTCGACCATGGAGCAATAGAGTCGGAGAAGAGAAATGGTGTAAAGTTCAAAGTGAATGGACCAAAAATGATATCTTGGCAATGTTGAGGAAACAAAAATAGTGGAATCATGGACACTTGGTAAAGTTAAGTACCCAAGTTTTCTATGTCCTGCCGCGATAATAAATCAGGTACTGCTTGGGAGGCAATCCAACGTAGACACCGAATTTTAGGCGCCCATGTATGTCTTTTTTTGACCCCTGTGCTTTATATTCTACTTTTGTGCATTGAGGACAATGCAACTCTTTTTTGATGGGGTGTGGGTAGTTGTAGGCCTCAGTGAAGTCAGAGCTACCTTGGCCTATAACTATCCAAAATTCTAAAATCCTAGGGGTTGTCTTGCCTGTATTATTTTTCCCCAAGGATATTTAGTTTCGGTTGAACTGGCATGTTTAGGATGTGTAGATAGTATTGGTAGTATGTAGTACTGATATCGATGTATATGTTTGTTTTTGTGTGAAAAAGGATACCCACCAAAATCTTGTTAGTTAGTCTTGGTAGCAACCATGCATGTTTGATTGTTCACGGTGCTTGTTTGATAAGTGAGGATAAATTGTGATGAAAAGCATGATCCCAATGTCTGTGTTAATAGTATAATCACTACCATGTGTGTGAGAGCTTTCTTTAGTAAATTCATATATTGTGTTTCAATTCAAAACTTGCCTTGTTACTCTGCCTTAAAATATAGGTTAGTTGGTTAGAAAAGGATCTTAGGCCATTGTTCATAATAGTCAACTTAGCCTAAATAACTAACCAAATGTATATGGTATCCCTTGATCTTAATTTTAAAGCTTGCATGTATGTTTTTCCTTGTAAAACCCTAAGTTACCTAGCATTGTTAGATGTAAAATTCTGAAATTAGCCTTGGTCCTCCCATAGACATTGTGCACCTTGACTGAGGCAAAAAGCTTAAGTTGAGGGTGGCTACCAAAAGTTGCCCTGGTTCCTAGGTTGGATATTGTGCACCTTGACTCAAGCCAAAAGCCTAAGTTAAGGGTGGCTGGTGTAAGGGTAAACACAAAATGAGGGGGAAGCTAGTGATACCTGAAAAAAGGGGTAAAAATATGATTTGAGTCCAAGAAAATTAAGTGATGCCTAATCAATAAGCTAAAAAGGAAAAATGATGTGAAAATGAAATGCAAAAAGCTGAAAAATGAGAATAAGGCACCCTGAAAAGCTTGAAATACGAGAAAGATAGAATAAGGTGAAAAATGATAGAGTTTGTAGGGTAAAAGTTTAGAAAAATGCAGTGTCAAGGAGGACCTTTAGTCACTATGTTCCCAAAACATCATACCAAAGCCGCTTGAGCCTACATTACAAGCCAATAATGTTCTAAAGTGATCCTAGTCCAAGTAGTCAAAGGTCATAGTCATGAGTTTGGGGGATAGTATATGGTATTTGGCATGATATTTGAATGTCTTTTGTGAGAGTGAGTGATTTTGCAGAGTCCCAAGCATTGAATCTGAGAATATCATCCTGAGAGGGATATGAGACTTCTTTCTATGAGGGGACTTGTATTGCATTGATAACATTTGATTAACTCAATCAGTGTTGCTTGTTAAAAATTCCCTTGCTTGTCATAGTTATACTGTCATATATATTGATTTACACTGGTTTGCTTGATAGCTATCTGATATGCTTTTAAAGTGGTGTGGGTATCTGTGCTTGAGTTTGACGTGATGTATGCCATTAGGTTGAGGTTTGTGTGTTACTATATTGCTTATGTAGATTGAGTTCGTCAATTGAGGACAAGCAACAATTTTAAGTTGAGGACGTTGATGTGCTGTTAAAATACAACACTTTTGATGCTTAAAACTTGGAATTTTGTGTGTTCTCAAAGTGATGTTAGTAGGTTTGATGTGTTTTTGTGTTTGTTTTGCAGGATTATAAGGTTGGCATGATTTTTGGACAAAGTGTGCAGACATTGCGGAAAGTGCTGTTATACGAGGCCTTTTATTGGCCATGGAGTAGCTCGTAGAGTTGGTTCGTATGAAATTCTAGTGAAGGGTGATTTCTAAAGTTGAGCCTACGAACATGCAGACGAGTAGTAGAATTGGTATCGTGCCCTGAGGATCGGAAAGTGGGGAGTTGTTGAAAAGTCAATAAACGAAACCCCTTACGGTAAAACTTTATACAACCCATAGATAGATCTCGTAGAAGTTGGTCCCAGGGATTGAAGAAAGATTCCACGAAGCCCCGAGTACGGGCCGTAAAACATTATATGGCCCATAGAGCCTACCTACCCAGTTCTCCTATTTTATTTTGATTTTGTATTTTAAATACTATAAATAGGTCTTTTAAGTTATTTTTCAAAGAGAATATTATATAACAACAGATTACTTGAGAGAAAAACTGGAAAATATTATTTTCTGTATTTAATTCAATATGTTGTGATTCTTGGTGAAGAGCTTGGAATTATTGTTCTTAATTCTATTGTGTAAGTGCTCAGTTATATTATTCACATTGATGATTCTTGCATCTACACCGATTATGAGTAGCTAAATCCACAACTAGGGTTGTGAGAACAATGAGGAACTAACAAGGTAAAGCTAGATAATTCGTAATTCTTGAAAAGTTTGCACACATGTATTAATTAATTCTCTTCGGTTTGAACGCTTTTTAACAGTGGCCAATGTTAGAACTCGCCTAGTGTTACTTACTGGATCAAGGTAATTGATGTTTCTCGTCTAATCAACGAAATTGGATTAAAGAGAGTTTGTACTGGGACAATAGGTAAGGGTTAGTAATGTCACACTGCGGGAATGGATCAAATCACGTAGTGAAATTTTGCCTCTCGCCTAGATCAAAGGGTTTGTTGAACTTAACATACCGTTCTGCATGCTACACACTAGAATTGTTTTGATTATTTAGTAATACCAAGTTAGGGAATCCTGGAGAACACACTACCCTAGTTACTCTTCATACTGATTTTACACTTGACTTAGTCTAGGATTCTTTTTCATAGTTTCTATAAAACACCCCCCCCCCCACGGGGAGATAAGTAGGCTAATCCATCCGAATTGCTTTAAATTCTTCTAAGTCTACCATATTCCCTATGGGATCGACTCTAACATCAGTTTGGTTATATATCTTGACAACAATCGTTTTAGCCTTTAAAAAGGAGGTGTAGCTTGGATGAAATAAAGTATGCAGGGTGCAAAGAAACAAAGAACATTAGCCATAATTAAACAATATACATAATCATAATCGGCGATTATAGCCTCAATATGACGTGAATGATAATGCTTAGCAAAAACATACATGAAGAATCATCAAGTCACATGACATATACATAAGTGGGAAGGGATCATAACCAACATGTAAGACCATGAGAGCTACTACTTGGAATCCCCTTGTTCATTCCAAACCGAAAAAAGAGTGGTCTACTTCGCCAGGGTAAACCAAACACTTACCTTACGACATCGCCTTTTAGGAAAGTGTCAATATATATCCCTACCTTATAACATGGCTTTTTCGGTGAGTTTCACATGATATACTGACCTTATGGCAGAGCCTTTTTAGTAGGTACAAGCCCATATACGGAGTCAAGATCACAACTTGTGGTGGCACATAATTTAGGGACAATGGCTACCAACCAAGGTCCTCTCGGTGCTAAGTCAACAATCCCGCAGAATAGTCAATTCATTTGCTCAATCATATCTTACATAATTTATAACATTGGTAGCATCTTCCGAATAGCTCATCAAAATATTACATCATAATCAAGAAATCGGGCTTCATATTATTCATAATATTCATATCATACTCATGAGCTCATATCATAATTGTTATCCCCTTTTATATTCACAACATGCATAATTTATACATCTTCCCATAAGTTTTTTCATCATATAAGAAGCTTGACTCATAACTTTGATAAAATCTTGGTGGGTGTATGTACATATGCTTGAAATCATGCAACTCAACAATAAATGACACAAGAGGAATAAAATATAATTTATTTGAGAACTGTTAAAGTAACCCAACAAACAAAGTAAACTCGATTAGCGCATCATTGAACCCTCATGTAAATCATGAATTTCACATGACATATTATTGAATAATAGTATACAAACATATAATAACATGAATTATTCCATAATATCAATATAAATTAGACTTCATAAAATTTCCAAGTTTCCATGACTTGAAAATAGAGGAGATGAGGCATGTTTGAGCTTTGTGGAGAAAAGGGCTCCACAAATCATAAATCACATACCTTGGTGTGATTGGAGATGGAATACTTGTCTGAGGTTGAGGGAAATCCAAAATCTAGCTTGGACTCCTTTCTCGAAAGTCTTGGGGAAACTTGAGAGTATTTGGGAGTAGTTTAGAACTTTGGATATTTTATAACAGATGGGAATGAAATAGTTTAGGCTTGTATAAGGCTGGAATGGGCTTAGTTGGGGGATTAAATGATGTAGCATAGGCTTAGAATATTAGGAAATGTGAATTTTTCCATTCTAAAAAACTGCCGGACCAAATGATAAGACCCTGATTACGGGTCATGGTCCGGTCTATGGGTCATGGTAAGGGGTCTCGTCCTGTTAACTTTTTGGACCCTCAGAAACTTTCTCTGAAACGCAAACGATGACACAGTATATGAACCATCAACCAACCCATAGTCCGCCCTATTTTTTCATACATCAACTTCAGAAAAACCATCATTTCCACTAAGTTTGACCACCATTACATGAGCATAAGTGACGGCTCATAGAACCATCAATGACTCATGGTTACCTTCGTACATTAGTGGTCCCCCAACTTGAGCTACTGGAATTGTACCCTTGAATCCATGAAACTCAAGTATGACTCGTTTACATTTTATGGGTCATATACCCCTTCCTGATCCCACTTACACTTAGAAAAGAAATTCCAGACTTCACCTTTTTTGCACTTTCATACCTCCTAGCGTGTCGGGCCTTACAATATCTCCCCCTTGGGAACATTCATCACTGAATATGCTTAAGACAAGACCTAAGGGATAGAATACATCCATCATATGCCAAAATGCAATATATACATCATGCAAATTTTCAATCCATGGTCTAAATAACATTTACAATGCAACCTCAAAATCACATAATCATGCATGGATGATATGAAAATTACATGAAAGGATGGAGAGGTTCTTAAGTAGAAAAAATCATAGTACCTCAAACTTGATTAGAATGGAAGAGACAGGGTTATCTCTTCTTCATATCGGTTTAAGCTTCCCAAGTGGCACTTTTGACTTGTTTGTTCTTCCAAAAGACTTTGACGGATGCTATATCCTTGTTTCTCAACCTCTTCACTTGCCTATCCATGATTTCTACCGGGACATCCTTATAAGTCAAATTCTCATCAAAATTTACCACCTCTAAAGGCACAATGGAGCGAAGGTCACTAATACACTTCCTCAACATGAAGACATGGAAGATTGGATGAACCATGCGCATCTCAATGGGCAACTCCAATTCATATGCAACTTTACCAACACGTCTAAACATTTAGTAAGGCCTCACATACCTAAGACTTGATTTACCTTTCTTGCATAACCAAACAACACCGTTCATGGTTGAGACCTTCGTATATACCCAATAATCAACACCAAACTCAAGATCCCTTCTGCTCATATCTGAGGAGGACTTCTGCCTACTTTGGGCCATCTTCAATCTTTCTCTCATCAATCTTACTTTCTCCAAATCTTCCATAACGAAATCGAGACCTACTAAATCAATTTCCCCCACTTAAAACCACCCAACTAGGGATCTACATCATCTACCATGTAGGGCTTGAAAGAGAGCCATTCCGATGATAGAGTGATAGCTATTATTGTAAGTAAACTTGATGAGTGGAAGGTGCCCATCCCAAATACCCTTAAATTCTAAGATAGAATCACTAAGCATATCCTCAAGAGTTTTAATGGTTCATTCTTCTTGGCCATCCATTTGTTGGTGAAATGTCATGCTAAGCTTGAATTTAGTACAAAGGCCTCTTCGGAAAGACCTCCAAAAGTGCGAAGTAAAATGAGCACCACGATCCAAATTGATAGACAATGGGACATGATGCAATCTAACCAACTCATGAATGTACAAATTGGCATAATCTTCGGCACCATAAGTCGTTTTAACTGGTAGGAAGTGATTCGACTTCGTTATTCTATCAACCACAACCTATATGGAATCAAAGTGTTTTATATTCCTTGGTAACGCAATTACAAAATCCATGTTGATTTTTTCCCACTTCCAAGTAGGAATCTCAATATCTTGTCCTAGGACACCCGACCTATGATGTTTGGCTTTGACTTGTTGGCAATTATGGCAACCGGATAAAAACTTGGAAATATCTCTTTTCATACCACCCCATCAGTACACTTCCCTAAAGTCTCTATACATCTTGGTAGATCTAGGATGAATGGAATAAGATGATTTATGACCCTATTTCAAAATCAAGTCTCTTAGCCCATCAATATCAGGCATACATAACCTACCTTGGTACCTAAGGGAACCATCTCCCCATGGGGAGAAAACCTCCACCTTGCCATCCTTTACCAAAGCTTTCAATTCTAACAAAGCCGGGTCAAAGGTCTAGTTTGGGTTTGACCTCCTCAATCAAGGAAGACTTAGAACCACCTATAACCAACACACCTCCATTTTTGGATTCATCGAACCTAACCCCGAATCTAGCCAACCAATGAACTTCCTTTGCCAATTCCTTCTTGACATCATCAATATGAGCAATACTCTCCATTGGCACCCTACTTAGAGCATCAACCGCCACATCAGCCTTACTCTGATGATAATGCACACTCATATCATAATCCTTAAGAAGCTCTAACCACCTTCTTTGCCTCAAATTATGATGTCTTTAGGTGAAGATGTATTGGATACTCTTGTAGTTGGTGAGCACATCTACATTAATCCCATATAAATAGTGACACCATATTTTCAAAGCAATTCGATGGATGCTAATTCAAGATCATGAGTAGGATAGTTGCACTCATGCACCTTTAGTTTCATAGGAGCATAAACAATGACTTTGCCACTTTTCATCAGTACACACCCTAAACTAATTCTTGAAGCATCATGAAAAACCATAAACCCTTCTAACCATTCCGGTAGAGCCAAAATAGGAGTGCATGTAAGCTAGTCCTTTGAAGTATGGAAACTCTTTTCACATTCAGCGGTCCACACAAATTTAGCCTTCGTTTGTGTCAATTTTGTCAAAGGGGAAGCAACTGAAGGTAAGCCCTCAAAAATCTCTAGCAGTACCTCATCAATCCCAAGAAACTCCTAATGTTCATTGGAGTCAAGGTCTAGGCCAATGCCTTACCACCTCTATTTTTTTTCGTATCCACTTTAATCCCTTCACTAAATACCACATGCCCTAGGAATGCAACTTTCTTCAACCAAAATTCACTTTTTCAAACTTAGCAAACAACCTTTCTTTTCTCAACATTTGAAACACTACCCTTAAATGGTTCACATACTCCTCTTTACTCCGGGAATAAATCAAAGTATCGTCAATAAATACCACCACAAATATTTCAAGGCAAGGTTTAAAGACCCTATTCATGATGTCTATAGGTATCATCGAAGTATTGGTTAAGCCAAAGGACATTACTACAACTTCAAAATGCCCATGTCTAGTCTGAAAAGCCATTTCGGGGATGTCACACACCCTTACCTTTAATTGATGATACTCGAACGAAAGGTCAATCTTTGAGAAATGACTTGCCCTTTGAAGTTGATCAAATAGGTCATCTATCCTTGAAAAAAGATACTTATTATTGATGGTGACCTTATTGAGTTGCCGGTAGTTTATGCACATCCTAAGTGAGCCATCTTTCTTCATTACAAACAAATTGGTGCACCTCAAGGTGACTTTCTAGGCCTTCTAAAACCCTTTCACGAGAAATCTTTTCCTTCAACTCCGCCAGGGCCATTTGGTAGGGACGAATTAAAATGGGTTGTGTATTAGGGAGGATGTCTATACCAAAATATATTTCCCTTTTAGGAGGAATAGCGAGGAGTTCATCAGGAAATATATCAAGAAATTCATTGACTACCGAAACTGACTCAATTGGAGGGACTTTAGACTCAACATCTCTAACCCTTACAAGATGGTAAATGCAACCCTTAAAAATCAACTTCCAGGTCTTAAGGCAAGAGATGAACCTATCCTTTACTACCGAGTCATGATCTTCCCACTCAAGGATGAGTTCTTTAGGGAATTGGAACTTAGCTCTACGAGTTCTACAAGCAATAGAAGCGTGATATGCAAGTAACTAATCCATCCCAAGAATGATGTCAAAATATATCATGTCATGTCCAACAAAATCATAGGGCAAGACTTTATGAAATATGAACATGGAAAAGCCCCTATAGACCTTTCTATCATCGATAGACTCCTTAATGGGGGTAGACACCTCAAAGAGTTCACATAACAACTAAGGACACACATGAAGTCTATTAGAAACAAATATAGTAATGAAAGATAGGGTGTTGGGCCCAACAAATAATACACATCATAAAAATAAACATTTAACATTCCAGTAACAACATCGAATGCCTCATCTGCCCCTTGCCTCCCTTGAAGAGCATAAAACCAATTATGACATAGAGCACCTCTTTTTGGTCCACCTTGTGCCCTTTGATCACCATGAGCACCACGTCCTTGGGGACAATGATCTCTACCCATGTTTTGACTATTTGGACAATGCACAACCTTGTGGTCCATCTTGCCATACCTGAAGAAAGAACCTATGTTGCTCAAACAGGCACCACCATTACTTTCTTCCGCATTTTAGGCACCTTGGAAAGGTTATCCCACCATTACCTCCTTGAGCTCTTGCGTTGGGCACCCTATCATTAGACAACCTTTGGTTTTGAACATTGGAGGACCTTTGAACTTGGAATTTGTGGCCTTGTTGGGAATGAAAACCTTTAGTACCTTGAAATCCGTCGTCATAACAAGCTCTTTTGGACTCCCCATTCCTTCTCTTTTGAAGCTTTTCTCCTTCTAGTTGCTCGGCATAAGTCATGAGCCGAGACAACTCCATATCCCCTATGAGAATGGCGGTGCAATATTCTTCATTGATCAAGTTCGATATTCCTGACACAAACTTTTGCATTCTTGCCCTAGTATTGGCAACCAAGTAAGGAGCATACTTTGAGATGTTGTTTAATTTAAGGGAGTACTCCCTAAAACTCATGGAACCTTGATTGAGGTTCATAATCTTCATCACTTTTGCCTCCCTTAGCTCCATGGGAAAGAAACAGTTGAGGAATGCAGCTTTGAATTCCTCCCATGAAATAGGCTCTTTATTCTTTGTCTCTCTATTCCATTGAGCAAACCATATTTGAGCAAGGCCCTTAGTTGATAGGTTTCTACTCTGCTTTCTCCTCCGAGTTTACCCCCATAATATTAAGAACCTTGTACAACTCATCAATGAGTTCTTGGGGGTCTTCCTCTACCTTTGAGCTATAGAACTCTAGAGGGTTCATCCTTGTGAAACCTATCACCCTTGAGGTAGGGGTAGGAGAATGAGGAGCTTGAACTCCTTGGTTTGATATGACCCTTGCAAACAAAGTAACCACATTACGGTATTTGGCATGAGTGACCCATTCTTCTTCTTGGGGAACTTGTCGAGCTAGAGGGGTCGGTTCACCCTTGAGAGTAGGAGCTCTTTGTGCCATTCTTCTTGGTGGCATAATCTAGAAGCTCAAAAGACCAGTGGTTAGAGATAGAAGCCTTATATCAAGTTTTAAAGCATGACATAGATTATGAAGAAGTGAATCATTTCTTAAAACGCCTCATATCCTTCTATTCATCGTTGTGGCGCACTTCACAACCATGAACAAGACTCTACTTGACGTGGTGTGTTGGATTTCCAAGGACCATTTACCAATCTAGTTATTAGATACCAAGCTTGTCATGGCTCAAGCCTAGGGCTTTGGTTAGACACAACAAATAAGGAACCCAAAGGAACCCCAAACAAACCTCTTAAGCATGTATGACATATCCTTGGTTATGGAAGCATAAGTAAATAACAAAGACATAATTCTAGGGGAAATGGGACTTTGAACTCAAGCTATGGTGATAATATAGGGAAGAAGATTAGCATGTACACATAGAAAATAAATAGTAAGGGGTGGGTAAGTATGACTCACGCTATGGGGCCGAAAAAGATTTAGGACTTCCATCTGATCATAAACATACAACAAGTATGAAGGGGGATATGGACTAAGGAAAGTCTTCCATAGATACATAGGCGTAATAGGAATCAAGCTCACATATACATATCTATATCCAATAACACCTCTAACATGAGTGGAATAGGGGACAAGACATCTCTTGGGCTCACCCTAAAAAGATAAATATCCATAAATAGACAAGTCTAAACAAAGTATTAAAGTAAGTAGAGATTGTCCTCGAAATGAAGGACTCACCAATAGCAATCTTTAACTGAATCGTCTAACCATGTGATGTAGGGAGTTGAATAGGAACTCTGATCCCTCCATGGTTAGATTATGTAGGCAAAATGTATATACAAGTACTAGGACTGTACAAAGTATGTGGGGTGCAATGCAACAAGGAACATAAACCATGAATAAACAATATGCATATTCGTAATTAATGGATATAGGCTTAATATGACGTGAATGATCAATGCTAAGAAAAAATATGCATAAAGAATCATCAAGTCACATGACATACACATAGATGGGAAGGGACCATAACCGACATGTAAGACCAAGTGAGTTATTACTTGGAATCCTGATGTTCACTCCAGACTTGACAAGGAGTGGTTTACTTTGCTAGGACAAACCAAACACTCACCTTATGGCATAGCCTTTCGGAAAGTGTCAACATATATCCCAACATCAGAACCTGTGGTTCACGTAGTTTAGGGACAATGGCTACCAACCAAGGTCCTCTCGGTGCAAGGTCAATAATCCTATGGAATAGTCAATTCACGTACTCAATTATATCTTACATAATTTTTAACATTAGTAGCATCTTAAGAATAGCTCATCAAAGCATTACATTATAACATCAAGAAATAGGGCTTCATATTATTCATAATATTACAATATTGATAATGTACTCACGAGCTCAGATCATACTTGTTAACGTCTTTTTATATTCACAACATGCATAATTTACACATCTTGCCATAAGATTTTTATCACATAAAAAGCTTGACTCATAAATTTGATAAAATCATGGTGGTTGTACGTACATACACTTGAAATAATGCAACTCAAGAATAAATGACATGAGAGGAGTAAAATAAAATTTATTTGAGACTTATTCAAGTAACCCACCAAACAAAGTAAACATGATTAGGGCATCATTAAACCCTCATGTAAATCATGAATATCACCTAGCATCCTATTGCATAATGGCATACAAAGGTAGAATAACATGTCTTATTCCGTAATATAAACATATAAAAGAGTTCATAAAATTTCCATAAATTTCCATGACTTGAAAATAGACAAAGAAGAGGAATGTTGAGCTTTGTGGAGGAAAGGTCTTTACAAATCAAAACCCACATATCTTGGTGTGACTGGAGATGGAAATCTTATTGGAGAATAAGAAAAATCTAAAACTGTTGCTTGGACTCCTTTCTTGAAAGTCTTGGGGAAGCTTGAGAGTATTTTGGAGGAGTTTAGAACTCGGGATATTTTAAAATGAATGGGGATGAAGTAATTTAGGGTTGTATAAGGCTGGAAAGGGCTTATTTGGGGGCTTTAACAAGTAGCATAGGCTTAGAATATTAGGAAATTTCAAAATTTTCCATTCTAAAAACCTGTAAGCACAAACCATGACACCTTGATTATGGGTCGTGGTCCAATCCATGGGTCGTGGAAAGGGGTCTTGTCCTATTATCTTTTTGGAATCTTAAAAACCTTCTTTGAAACTCAACCAAGACACAATATATGACCTATCAACCAACCCATGGGCCATTATATTTGTTCGTACATCAACTTTAGAAAAACCATCATTTTCACCAAGTCTAACCACCATTCCATGAGCACAAGCTAGGGCTTATTGAACTATCCACGTTTCCTGGTTACCGTTGTGTATTGGTGGTACTTCCAAGTTGAGCTACTGGAATTGCACCCTCGAATCCACAAAATTCAAGTATGGCCCGTATACCTTTTTTAGGGTCACATATCTCTTCGTGAACTCACTTACACTTAGAAAAAAATTTCTTGAGTTCGCCTCTTTTGCACTTTCATACCTCCCAGCATGTGGGGACTCACATTTGAGGTCCCATCCCTTTTAGTTTATGTATTATGGCATTTATTCATCATGCTTTTAAGACATCTTAATATGGTATTCTTTCCTACATACTGCTTTCTATATATGTGTTTTCCTTTGCTATCTAATGTTGAAATGCAGGTTATCATGGTTATATGCGTTGTGTGCCCTCATAGTTAATACATTCAAATGTACTAATACATACTTTTGCCTACATGATCTAACCATGTAGGGACTAGAGATTTTCCTATCCACCTCTTCACGACTAGATTCGTTTGTGGAAGTTTGCTTGTGTGAGTCCTTTATTCCAAGGACAAAACCTACCTTTTATCTACTTATGTTATGTTATGACTATTTAAGATGCTATATATTGAGGGTTTGTCGGGGACATGTCTTAGCTCTTGTCTCATTATGATTAGAGGCATTATTGTACACTATATTATATACAACTCATGCTACATGATGTATCGATGGAGGTTATCCCCAAGTCCTTACCCCATGCTTCGTTATGTATGATGTATGGTGAGATGATGAAAGTCCTACGTTCATACTTTCCCTATAGAGTGTATCTCATGTTCCTTCCACTTAGACTTACTTTTTGAAATTTTGTGATGGAAATTCCATGTCCCTTTCCCCATAGAGTGTGTCCTACTTCCCTACCTCTTGATCTTGTTAGATGATGCTTTTTTGTGCTTTCTAACCAATGATATTGTTAAGTATGCTATAAGTCTTTTTTGGGGACTTTCGAGTTCCCATTCTCCATGTTACACATAGGCCCTAGGCTTAGGTTGTGACAAGCTTTGTATCTAAGCACTAAGGTTTTGGAATTATTCTTGGATCTAACATGCCATGTCAAGTAGAATCTTATTCGTGGGTGTAAGGTGCACCACACTTATGAGTAGGAGGTTATGAGGCACTTTAGGCAATGTCTCACTTCTTTATTATTCATGTCATGTCATAGGACATTTCTTGAGGTTTCCTAAATCTAACAAATGTTTATTGATTCCCTTACAAATGACCCCTCAAAAAAGAGCTCCTTCACCTAGATAGGCCCTTGGTAATAAGGACCAAACTCCTTAAGAGCCCAAGGGTAAGCCTGTTACTCAAGATAAGTTCTGGACTGCTTTTCCCATGTTAGCTCAAGTTGTAAACCACCAAGCTAGGAAAGTTGTTCCTCCTCCCCATGAACCTACCCCATCTTCTAGGGTGAGATACTTTACCTATATGAACCCTCCAGAATTCTGTTTCCAAATTTGATGAGGATGCGCAAGAGTTTATTGATGAGATATCCAAGGTATTGACTATTATAAGAGTGACTTTGAAATAAGACTGAGTTAGCTGCTTATGAATTAAAGGATGTGGCCCAAGTGTGGTACACCCAATGGTTGACTGAGAGAATGGGTGATGATAGTGTTAGTTGGGAAGAGTTCAAGTTTGCTTTCCTTGATCGTTTCCTCCTTCTAGAACTCAGGGAGGTAAAATTGACAAAATTTATAAACCTCAAACATGGTGGAATAAGTGTGAGGGAATATGCCCTCAAGTTTATAAAGCTCTGCAAGTATGCTCCTACACTATTGGCCGATCCTCGTACTAGAATGTATAAATTTAGCTCGAGGATTTTTGACTTAGTTGTGAACAAATGTTGCATGGCTATGCTTATTTAGGAGATGGATATTTCTAGGCTCATGACATATACTGAACAAATTGAAGGGGAGAAGCTCAAGAAAAGAAGAATAAGGGATTCCAAGAGATCTAGCTATGATGGTAGGTTCTCTAACTCTAAGAGTGGTGGTAGTCATAGCCGATTCCAACAAGGCCAAGGTATAAATTTGAGCATCACCAATGATAGAGTGCCTCCTCTTAAGGCACAAGGTAATGGTGGGCCAGGATATCCTAAATATGGTAGGTGTGGAAGAAACCACACAAGTAAGCACTTAAGGGAATCAGGAGCTTGCCTTGGGTATGGTAAGATGGGCCACAAGCTTGCTAATTGTCCTAATAATCTAGGGAAGGTTATAGGAGGATGTCTTCAAGGCCAAATGGTTCTGCGTGGTCAAGACTAACCAAGGGCCCAATAAGGTGATTCTCTTCGCAATAATAGGTTCTATGTTTTACATGCTAGGAAAAAGGTGGAAGAGACCCCAGATGTGGTGACTGGTATGTTGAAAGTCTTTAATTTTGATGTTTATGAATTGCTTGATATGGGTGCGAATTTCTCTTTGATCACTCCATTCTGGCTTATTAGGTTTTGCTTGAGTCCTAAAATCTTAAGGGAGCCATTCTTTGTTTAACTCTTGTGGGTGAGTCTATTGTGGCCCATAAAGTCTGTTAGGGTTGTCTAGTTTCAGTCTTGCATAAAGTCGTTCCATGTGATCTTGTTGAACTAGAGATGTTTGATTTTGAAGTTATTCTTAGAATGGATTGGATGCATGCTTGATATGCCTCTAAAGATAAAGGTCAAGTTTTAGTTTTCAAATGAGCCTATTCTTGATTGGTAGGGTAATGATTCTGATTTTAAAGGTTGGTTCATCTCATATCTCAAAGCTCAAAAACTTATTTCTGAGAGGCGCATCTATCATATTATAAGGGTTCGAGATGTTGGGTCTGTGTCACCCACTGTTGATTCGGTTCATATGGTTAATGAGTTTTCGGATGTCTTTCTTGAAGATTTTCTTGATTTTCCTCTTGAAAGGGAAGTAGACTTTGGCATCGGTTTTCTTCCTGATACTCAACCTATTTCCATTCCTTTTTATCATATAGAGCCGATGAAATAAAAGAGTTGAAGGATCAGTGAAAGGATTTGTTGGAGAAGGATTTTATTAGGCCAAGTTTATCACCCTAAGGGTTCTCATGTCTTATTTATGAGAAATAAAACTCGGTCACGTTGGATGTGTGTTGACTATCAGCAAATAAAATAAGGCGACTATAAAGAACAAGTATCCATTCTGAGGATTGATGATTTGTTTGATCAGTTATAGGGTGTCACTCTCTTCTCAAAAATTGATATTCTTATTGGTTATCATTAGTTGAGGGTAATGGAATATAAAATTCCCAAGATAACTTTTAAGACTAGATATATGGGTACTTTGAGTTCGTGGTGATATTGTTTGGGTTGACTAATTCTCCAATGCTATTTATAAATCTCCTAAATCGTGTGTTCAAGCCATTTCTTGATACTTTTGTGGTTGTCTATATTGATGATATTTTGTATTTATTCCCTGAGTGAACATGAGCATATGAATCATTTAAGGTCAGTTCTTCAGATTTTGAGAGATACACAATTATTTGTTAAGTTCAGTAAATGTGAATATTGGTTGGGTGAGGTAGCCTTTTTTTGTCATGTGGTAGCTGGTGATGGTATTAAAGTTGATCCAAAGAAGATTTAGGTTGTGAAGAATTGGCCTAGACCATTGAATACTTCTGATATTCGAAGTTTTCTTAGGTTAGCTAGTTATTATCGGAGATTTATTGAGGGTTTTTCATCCACTGCTTCACCATTGACTAAGTTGACTCAAAATAAGGCCAAGTTCATATGGACAAATGAGTATGAGAAACATTTTCAAACTTTGAAGGATCGACTTATATCGACTCCTGTTTTGGCTCTATTGGAGGGCTTGGATGGGTTTGTGGTATATTGTGATACCTCTCGAATTGGTTTGGGTTGTGTGCTTATTTAGCTTGGAAAGGTGACAACTTATGTATCTAGATAGTTGAAGGTGCATGAACAAAATTATCCAACACATGATCTTGAATTGGCGGTTATGGTGTTTGCTTTGAAGATTTGGCGGTTTTAACTTTATGGGGTTCATGTTGATGAGTTCACTAACCATAATAGCTTGCAATATGTGTTCACCCAAAGAGTTCTAAATTTGAGGCAAAGGAGATGGTTGGAACTTCTTAAAGACTATGACATAAGTGTGCAACATCATCCTGGCAAGGCAAACATTGTAACTAATGCCCTTAGTAGACTACCGATAGGTAGTGTGGTTCATGTTGATGAGGACAAGAAAGAGTTGGTGAAGGATATGCATTGTTTGTCTAGATTGGTGTTATATTGGCTGATTCTAATGATGGCGGCATTCATATTCCAAATGGTGTTGTCTTTTTTGGTTGCTTATGCTAAAGCAAAGCAAGACTTGGATCCATCATTTGTTGAGTTGAAGAAATTGATTGTTGAAAATGACATAGAAGTTTTCTTCCAAGGGAAATATGGTGTGCATGGTACCAAGATTGGTTATGTGTTCCGGATGTTGATGGTCGTCGGGAGGTGATTTTGAGAGAGGCCCGTAACATCCCTTATTCCCTACATCCGGGATCTACCAAGATGTATTAGGACTTTAGAGAGCTGTATTGGTGGAATGGTATGAAGAAAAACATATCAAAGTTTGTATCTGAATGTCCTAATTGCTAATAAGTGAAGGTAGAACACCAAAGGCCTGGTGGTTTGGCCCAAGATATTAAGATTCCTACTTGGAAGTGGAAAGATGTAAATTTAGACATTATAATTGGTTTGGCTCGCACTTGAAAGCAATTTGGCTCTATTTGGGTTATTGTTGATAGGATAACCTAATCGTATTGTTTCTTACCAGTGAAGTCTTCTTTCAATGCTGAGGATTATGTCAAGTTATATATCTAGGAGTTGGTTAGATTACATGGTGTGCTTATTTCTACTATCTCGGATCGTGGTATCCAATTTACTTCCCACTTTTGGAGCTCATTTGAGAAGGGGGTTGGCATAAGGGTGAAGTTGAGTACCGTTTTGCATCCCCAAATTGATGGACAAGCTGAGAGAATAATTTAAACTTTGGAAGACATGTTGAGGTCTTACATGTTGGAGTTCAAAGGAAATCAAGATGATCATCTACTACTTATTGATTTCGCCTACAACAATAATTATCATGCTAGCATCGAGATGGCACCATTTGAAGCTTTATATGGAATGAGATGTTGATCCCCGGTGGGATGGTTTGAGATAGGTGAGATGGCATTGATTGGATCGGATTTGGTGTTGGAGGCTATGAAGAAGGTGAAGTTAATTAGGGAAAGGTTGAAAATGTCTCAAAGTCATCAAAAGTCTTATTTATCTACTTGGAAGAGGGATTTTATGTTCCATGTTGGTGATTGGGTGTATGTGAAGGTTTCACCTATGAAAGGTGTAATGCATTTTGGTAAATAGGGTCGAAGTTGAGTCCCCAATATACAAAGGCCCTTATGAGATTGTTGAGTGAATTGGCAATGTGGCTTGTAGGTTAGATTTTCCTTTGGATATGAATTCTATTCACTTGCTTTTCCAAGTGTCGATGTTGAGGAAGTTGTTTGGTGATCCTAGTACAATTTGGCCTTTGGAAATTGTTGATGTTGAGGAGAACTTGACCTACGAGGAGGTGCAGTTTTGATCTTAGATAGCCAAGTGAAAAGGCTTCACAACAAAGACATTGCTTCGGTTAAAGTGCTTTGGAGGAACCAACATGTTGAGAGCGCTAAATATGAAGCACAATCGTAAATGATGAAACGATATCCTTATCTATTGCAATCTACTCAAACCTAAGGTACCAGGTTCTTCTTATTCAAATGGTTTGAATCTCGTTATTTCTATGTTTTCTTGTCATGACATGCATACATGTGCACAAAAATGATTTAGATTATGTTTCTAACATGGATTTAATTATTTTAGGGTTTTAAATGTTGATTTTTGCAATATACATTCATGTTGGGTTGTTCCATGTTTAATTCAAGCTTTTCAAGCTACGTTCAAGCCCATTCAGGGACGAATCTTCCCAAGGGAGATATGATGTAAGGACTCGAGCCCCGAGAGGCGTTAAATGCTCAAAAGGTTATTTTCATTAGTTTTTAGCTAAGGTTCCCTTTCATGGACACCTTCATGGCTCGAGAAGGCCTTCGTGATCTATGAAGGAGGTTATAGAGGTGTCCTAGGCAATGACGTTATTTGCATGGGTGTTGTTGTGGCTTTCAAGGCCAAGTGACTCTCCATGGATCACTTAATGGCTCATGAACCTCTCCGCTGGCCATGAAGATGATTATGGAAGGGGCCTTGGTCTTGAAATCTATTATTTAAGTGAGCCACCACGAGCACCCACCACGGCTTGTAGAGGTCACCACTCTCCATTGTGTTGTCCATGATGGGGTCGTAGAGCACTTTTGCCTTGGAAAATTCACCGTCTCATAACTTGAGTAGGTTCATGAAGGACACCATGGGCCGTGAAGAGCTTCACATACCATAAAGCCTTCCGTGGTGGTGCCCAGTTCATATGTAACTCCATTTTCATTAAGGGATCTCTAGTAATTTGGTTCACTCCCTAGACCTTTTATGAATACTTTGAACCCTTAACCAGTCCATACACTATTCCTAAGACTCATTTCAAGATAAACACTTAAACTGTTCTATCGACTCCTAAGAATTTCTCTCCAAGTAACTCCTTTAAGGAATTTAAGCTAGGGTTCTTGTGGGCCGCCAAGATCAAATTTAACCCACCTCAAATTCCTTCATTCTATCAAGGTATGTGTGGTTTCATTCAGGATTACCTTCCAGTCCTGAAGCCCAAAAATCTATTTCTTCTATTTCATGATTTCTAAGCATTATTTGCAAATGAGTTTTGTGATTTAGCTTCAAATTGAAGAAATTATGTTATGGGTTGATTTCAATTGATGATTTTATCATAATTTGAATCTTAGTATGTAATTTTATATTGGTATTCTGAGATTTCAATGTTATGGAAAGATGATGAAAGTCCTATGTCCTTACATTCCCCATAGAGTGTATCCTATGTTCCTTCCACTTAGTCTTACTTGTTGAAGTTGTGTGATGACAATTCCATGCCCCTATTCCCATAAAGTTCGTCCTACTTCCCTACCCTTTACTCTTGTTTGATTATGCTTTCTTCATACTTTCTAATCAATGATGTGCTTAAGAATGCTATGAGGCTTGTTTGGGCATTTTCGTGTTCTAATTTGCTATGTTACACCTAGGCCATAGGCTTAGGTCATGATAGTAAGCTAGCCTAGCTGACCTTTAAAGCATAACATGTATCCCACCAGTAGAACATAATTCAATGACCAGAGAATTAGGAATATGGTACACCAACAGAGTCACAGCAATAGAATCATAATTATAGAGTCACAATGTGTAGCCAAGAGTATAACTGACAACTAGCCTCTCAAATACTATATAGCACTAGTACCACACTGCTTACATTGGTAAATAAGTATCTAATAGGCATATGTGTCAACCGCATGGCATAGGTTTGTATTTAGCTTTTAACAGGACATAATCATAACATAAATAACAAGTAGCCAGAATCACTAGATATAACATAGGTATCAGGTTCAGGAAGCCCAACAGGTCAAACTAGCATTTAGATAGTCAAATATATGGACGCAGGTACTATCAATGCTTAAGTTACCTTGATCATGCTCTATCTTACCTTTATGATCCTTATTATAAGCATTCAAAGTCCAAACAACACTAAACACCATCTAACATAATAAATATAGGTATTACAGAGTCCAAATGACAATTCGAACCTCAAAAACTATTATACCTTACATAGAACGTCCCACGTACAACTGACCCCTTGTTTATGTGATATTGAGAGTTAGGTTCTGTGGTGATTTTGTCAGTTTCGCGATGATGTTGTCAAAGAAATTATGCGCAGGTGTACCTTCTGGGCTCATGGTGGCCAATTGGCATATAAACATAGATATTAGGGTCTTGCACTGTAAGGAATCGGATTTTGTATGACCTTAATAGTTCTTGGAAATTGATTCCGGGAAGTGTTTGACCCAGGTGACATCCTATGGGCACCTCCACAGGCCGTGGGCCTCACCACGGACTATGTGGATGAGCCTTGAGGTGACCCTTGGCCTTGTGTATCAAGTGTTGGCCTTAACTTTGGGTTTAAGACCAAGGTAAACATCACATGAACCCCACACGGTCCGTGTGTCACTTAATGGACCGTATAGTCGCTTGTGTGAGTGCCCTTGGCTATGAAACCCATATTTTGGCCAAGGCTTGTACCACACGGACCTCCCACGGAGCGTATACCCCCTTCACGGTCCATATAGGCGTCCATATAAGCGTTGGTGTGAAATTTTTCTATGTATGGAATCACCATCTCAGAACTTCGTCGGTGGAATTTTTGTTAAGTGTGGCTTCATGGAAGGCCACATGATTCATGAGCCTTCAAATAGTCCATGTGACCTTGGTAGGGGATCCTGACAACATTTTTTATTCTATTTACTTAATGTTATTCTCGTATTTATGGTTACTCCTAAGGGTCTTTTATGACTTTCTATGCTATCCTAAGACATTCAAATGACCTATACTCTTCTCCTCTCATTAAAATTCATTCTCACACTCAGAATTATATTCAAGCTCACTCTTAAGAACTCCTCTCAAGAACTCTAGTAAAGGCTTAATTTGGGAATTAAGGAAAGACTCTCTTCTTCATCAAATTTCTTCTTGGTTAGCTAAGGTATGTGGGATTTATTCATGGTCCCTTTCAACCATGAAGACCCCAAATTCTTTTATTTGAGTCTTCATGAAATTTAGCTTACTTTAAATATGAGTTTTTAATATTATTATTTATTTGATTCAATTGAGATATGGGCTACATTTTTATTGTTGAATATAAATTGATTTAAGCCTTAATATGTTTAATTGCATTGAAGTTATGAAGATTTCAATATGCATGTCCCCTTTAAAGCTTGATTTAAGCATGCGTAACCTAAATTTTATTTGAATATAAATTTACTTATGGATTTACTTGAATTTCATATTGTATTATTGATTTAAGATTGAATCTCTATTGCCCATGCTATTTTCATATTATTAATAGCATATGCATACATGAACTATGATTTTTATGAAGTTAATGAAGTGGGCTAAGTCCCAATTATGATGATGATGATTATGTTTTCATAGCAATGTATGAGTATGACAAGAATGTGATCACATAATGTGTATGTCATGGCTCTTTGAGCCAATTATGGGTTTTTTGCACCACAATATTTAAGGAGCACTGATTGAGGTTGGAGGCAGGGCAGGCTATCGCTAAGGATCCATACTTATTTCTCATGAAAGTGCTTAAAGGAGCTATTCCTATGCATGAAAGTATGAAATGAAGTTTGATTTGGATTTTTAGCCTAAGTATGCATGTTTATGAAATGTGATTTGGCCTTTAAGCCTAAGTATGCATGTAAATGATTTGAAAGACTTATGCCTCTTTTACAAGAACATATATGTATTCTTGTAGGATGATGGCTTAGCACCGATGGTATTGGAGGAAGAGCGGGCTATCCCCAAGGGTTCGTACTCCTTTCTCTTGAACTATGTGTCTAAAATAGGTTATGCTTATTCCCCTTTGTGGATGATGAAATTTCATGGATCTACCTTTAGCAAGTAGGTTACCTCTTTATCTGTTGTGGGGTAGACGATAGAGTTCCAAGTTATAGCTCACTTTGTCTTATGTCAGTTAAGGTCCCATCCCCTTATATGCAAAGTATTTTCACATTCATGTATCATGCACTTCATGGCATATTGATATATTATCCTTTCTTATATACTTCATTCTATATATGTGCCCCTTGTCATCTAACATTGAATACAGGTTTAATGAGTTCATAAGCATTGCATGCCGGCATACTTAGTACATTCAAACGTACTAATGCATACTTTTTCCTACATGATCTAACCATGTAGGGACCGACAACTACATTCATCCACCGTTTGATGGCTAGTCAGATTTGAGAAAGTTGTTTAATGACTGAGTGGTGTTTCTGATGGTAGATACATATTATGCTCTGGAGATTCAGTAGGCTTTCTACGATTGTCTGGAAAGGTGGTTATACTTCATAGTTGGATTGGTATATGGTTATTCTGATACCTGTAGTTATCTTAGGCTTGGGTGAACCTTTCGACGACTAGGCATAGTCTTATTCCACCCCTTGTATTATATATGTCTATTTCATTCTCTGTATGATGCTTTGCTGTTAGAAACCCTTGAGTAAAGGCCTTTACCCATTAGCTTAGATTGGGATGATTGTATAGACACCGTAGTGGTTAAAATTATTATATTAACATATTATAGCGTGATTTGAGGCTGTGCTGGGTCTATTAGAGGTCAGATATGATTTTACATTATTTGTAGTAATGTACACCCATTTGGCTACTTGTATACTTTCTTGGGTTGTCCAGTATATGGATACATGTTACGTTCTAGAAGGTTGGTAATTTGTTATGCTCCTAGCTATGCACTGAGGCTCTATTGTTGTAATTATCTTAATATGTTGGACTTCTGATTACTTAATGATGGGATTGTGATCCTGATTGGGTTGATTATCTATGTGTGGGGATTTTGTGTTGCATTGATCAACTATATTGCCTACTATCTTGTCCTGGGGACTTATGACATTTATCTGCTGGCCCATCTATTATTGCCTTGATTACTTGCTACGCTTATTGGCTGGGTTATTATCATTATTAAGGATACCTGTGATACTGTTTCTAGAGCTTCCTATGGGCCTTAGCCTAGGCTTAAGCCAGTGCTGCCCTAGGGTTATGTTACTTGTAGCCGATATGATGGAATATATACACGGTTGACTTGACAGGCATAGACATTGGGGACCAGTTGATCAGTAATTGTTCTTGGATTAGAGGCTTGTTAGTCCTTAGGTTGGATGCTAGCTTGATTGTTCCTGGGTACACTACCTAGTTGGTTGTCATCCATTTGCCATGGTTGACTTATGATTTTCTTTCCTCAATTGGAGGCTATTCTAGGAAAGGGGTTAGAGGTCCCAAATGATAGTTAGGGGATGAAGGCCCCAAGTGACGGTTAGGGGTTGAAGGCCTCAAGTGATACTGTATTCTGCACTAGTTGAGATGTATACTATCTACTACAGATCCTTATGTCCCTACACTTATACACCCCTCAGTTGTGCGTGGTGTACCTTCTAGGCTTATTAGGGCCTAGGTGGCGTACATGCATAGACATTAAGGCCTTACACACACGTACAACACCATATCACGATCGTGTGACAGTGTGATATGGTTTCGATTGGTTTAGTCAGTTAATTTCTTGTACACTACTTTGTTCCGCTGAGTTGGGTCCTCATGGTCCTACTCAATTGCTCTGACACGATACTATAGGATCAGGTGCCACATACTGGCATGATCTATATATGTTAGTGCCACAGACATAGTTGATACATGATCCTTGAGTTCTATCATCCAATATTGTTCACATCACTTTGGTTGGTTTAGTTGGGGTTCTACGATTTGCTCGATATGCTTATTTTTTGACATAGGTCAAGATAGCTTATATTGCAATATTACATAACATTGTTCTTATTATATGTACTGTATTTTACTCAGTCGACAGATGATGCCTATGGGTGTCTTTCATCGATAGTCACCCCTACTTTTTTGTATCTACTCATGACGCAGGTCTAGGTACGAGCAGTAGCCATTGATTTAAGAGATGATGGATGCTTTAGGGGACTCTAGTGATGTCATGACCTGGACCTAGTTCTAGGAGTGACATGGTGAATGGGAACTCGAGAATCCCTAAACAAGCCTCAAAGTATCCATATTTACATCATTGGTTCAGAAGCGTATACGAATAGTAAACACATAGTTCTAAGGGTTGGGAAAGTAGGATTCACGCTAAGGGGATGTCATAGGAAAAGGCATTAACGTGGATTTACATAACATGTATCACTTAAAGACTAAGGGGCAGGTAAGTATGACTCACTCTATAGGGGCAATTTTGGACTTAGGATCTTTCACAACATAACATAAAAACACATCATAATACTCATAGCCAATCTACATAACGATATCCAATAGATAGTTATACCCATAGACATAATCTCCAAATACAATACTTAGCACATAAGGGTAAAGAGTCTATAAGATGTACAACAATGCCTCTAGTCATAAAATAGGACGGGGGCCAAGACATTTCCCAAGCTCACCCTCAAAGTAAATAACATAAAAAAAAAGCGTCATAGGTAGAGTAATGGTGATTTGTCCTTGGAAGATAGGACTCACCACAACAAGTATCTCAAGATCCTAGCTAGGCATCATACAGTGGGTGAAGGTAGTCCTCGGTCCTTACATGGTTAGATCATGTAGGCAAAAATATGTGTTAGTACGTAATGTACTAAGTATGTGGTCATGCAATGCAGATGACTTTTTAAACCTATATTCAATGTTAGATGAAAAGGGCACAAAATATAAAAAAACGTTATAGAAAGTCTTTAGGTATCATAGAAAGTCACAAAAGACTCTTAGGAAGAACCATAATTATGAAAATGCCATTAATGAAATGAATAAAAAATGTTGCCAGGGTCCGTATGGAGAGGTATACGGCCCGTGATAAAATATATGATCAGTGTACTTGCTCCGTAATCCAACACATAGAAAAATTTTCACTGACAAAAGTCCGAGACGGTAATCCCATACTTAGAAAAATTTGACGTAGGCACCCACACAGAGGGCTTCACGGTCTGTACCAAGGCATACAGACTGTATGCCTTCTCCATGACACCTCTCTTATAAAACTTCTTCAACAACCAACTTTTGAGATGGGGATGCAATACTTAGAAAATTTTCACTCCGGCACCTATAAGGAAGGGCCTCACGGACCGTGAAGGATTATACGGTCCGTGAGAGAAGCCGTGTTAAATTCCTTAGCTCAAACAACTGGATTTTAAGACCAAGGCTACCTTATGGTCCATAACACAGATCGTGAAGCCTCACACAGACTGTGTGGGGTCCATGTATGGTATGCCTTAGTCTCAAACTTCCATATCAAGGCTAACACTTCTCACACAAGGCCAAGGGCCACTCCAAGGAGCCTCCACACGGCCCGTATAGCCTTACACAGAATGTGAAGACTTCCATGGAGCGTCACCTTGGTGAAAAACTTCTCGAAACCAAATTTCTAAGCTCTATTAAGGTCGTACAAAGTTCGGGTCCTTAGAGTTGAGCATCAATAGCTTCAAATGTTTTATAGTCTCCTTCTATTCTCTGGGTCGTCTTTTGTATTCAGACACTGGCCTTGAAATTATAATTTTGGCTTGCATATGTAGAAGCTCATTCTGGATTATATTTATGGCTATGTATATATTTTTATGATGGTTTGGAGTCTATAGTAGCTCTATATAGGTGACTTCCAGGTCCTGGGTAGATTGTGTTTGGCATATTTATATGTTGCTAGTTATTATTATGAGTAGTTATTGAGGACAGGTACTGTGGGTATTGGGTTGGCTTACCTGTAGGAAGGATCTAATAGGCACCATCATGACCTGTAAGGTCGGGTCATGACATATACCAAAATGCTCTTGGGATATCAAAAATTATACCAAAGCTCATTCAGGGATAAAAACATCATTTGAATCCCAACAAAAATTCAATTTGAGCACCATAACTCAAAACATTAGCAAAAGTCAAACATTTATCCAATTTAACTCAAACTTCCAACTTAAGATCTTAAGTCCATACCAAAAAAACTCCAAATTCAGAAAGACGACTCTGCTAGACCAAATTCCACATTCTAGAACTACTCAAATTGGCAATAGCATAACAAAGTGGAATAAATCATGTATGAAAAAATATGATACAACATAGACTGAAAATTTGACAAAGATTAATAGCCTCAACTAACAAAGAAGAGTTACTAGGATAGGCCCTAGCTAACTCAAAAGTTTGTATCATAAAACTACCTGAAAAGTAAAATAAGCAACATATCCTCGAAACATGAGGACTCACCAAGTCTAGCAAACTGACTGGATCTAATACTAAACACAAGTTAGATGGAAAACACCTGAGCCTATATCATAAAATAATATAGGAAAAAGCATGTGTTCAGTAGTATTCGATGTACTAAGAATGGAGAATATGCAAAAATATAAATCATGCTAAGTTTGGAAACTTTTAATACAATTACTAAGTAAATCATGTAATAAAACTAATATTTGAGATACTAAAATAACATTAATATATGTGATAACTAATACCAGGTCAATAGACAAATTTAAAAGTCAATAAATAAATATCATTAAACAACAAAACCATATAAGTTATATTATGGAGTCTAGTGTCTTCCCATAGCAAAAAGAGGTCTTACTTGCCAAGTAAGGAACTTAATCATGAGCTTAGGGGGATCCATTAGCTAGTCTTTATTCAGTTGGGACATCCTATGATGGCACGCAGTTCTAAAAATTAGGTAATTGTTGCTAGTCCATGTCACGACCTGGGCCAGGGCCTAGGAGTGACATGGCAAATGAGAACTTGAGAGTCCCCAAACAAGCTTCATAGCATCAACATACACATCATCAGTTCAGAAGCACATAATAAATCAATAAATACATAGTTCTAAGGGACGGAAAGTATGATTCACGCTATGGGAATGTCATAGGGATAGGGATTTTCATTGATTCACATAACATATAGCACATAAGAACTAAGGGTGGGTAAGTATGACTCGCGCTATGTCGATAGAAGGGGCTTAGGACTTTCCACATATACACATCTCATCTTTAACATATCATCATTTCATCAACATCAAAGAGGTAGCCATAATCATAATCTCCATAGCAAATAACACACCACATAACAAGCCTGTACATAGAGTTTATTTGATGTCCAACAATGCCTCTAAGCCATAGAATATGAGGGGGGCCAAGACATGTCCCAAGCTCACCCTTAATGTAAAGACATAAGCGAAACTAATATAATAGGTAGACAGAAGGTAGTTTTTCTTTGAATGATAGGACTCACCACAAGCAACTAACACAATCCAAGCTAACCGTCAAGAGTTGGATGAAGATAGTCTCCGGTCCCTACATGGTTAGCTCATGTAGGCAAAGATTATGCGTTAGTACATTTGTATGTACTAAGTATGAAAGCATATAATGCATATGAACTGATTAAACCTGTATTCAATGTTAGATGAGAAAGACACATATATAGAAAGAAGTATATATACAAAGAAGAGTAATATATCAATTTGGCATGAAATCCATGATGTATGAAATGCCATAATACATCAACATACATGGATGAGACCAACTGACATCACAAATTTATGAGAGATATTACATGAAGCGTTTGATAACAAGCCCCCCATTGGATGAGAGTAGACTACTTGCCAAAGGTAGCCTACACCGCACCTTAGGAACTCATCTACTCGGTGTGATGACCACCTTCCTTTCTAACTCATCTTTTCAAAAGGATTTCCATAACATAATCATAATCACCCCTTCAAGGGGCATAAAAATGAACCTACACTAGCACATAGTTATGGGACTTGGGTACTGGACCCTTGAAAATAAGCCCCCTCCTACAAGTCCACTCGGTGCTAAGTCAGCATCCGACAAGAATACATATACATGCTTTCAAAAGAGGCATAATTCCTTTCAAATTATTTCATGTATACTTAGGATTAAAGTCAAACATACTTCATAATCATGCATACTTGTGATAAAGAGCCAAATCATATTTCATGTCATACTTTCATCATAGGAATAGCTCATTCATACTTGTACATGGTGGTGTAAACAGCCACAATTTCTCAAAGAGCCATATCATAGACACCATGTGATCACATATCATGTCATAATCATACATTCCTTGAAATCATATTCATTAACATAATTGGGTCTTAATGCACATAATAATCTTCATGTAAATCAATTTTCATGTATGCATATGCCATGAATGATGAGAGAATAGCATGGGCAATAGTGATTCATACTTTAAATAACAATATAAGATGAAATCCAAGTAAATCCATGAAGAAATTCATATTTAAAGCATACTTGAGATCGCTCATGCCTAAATTCAACATTCAAATGGATATACATATTCACATCTTCATAATATCAATGCAATTCAACATATTAGGGATTAAATCACTTTAAAAACATCCATTAAATACAACTCATATCTCAATTGAATCAAATCAACATTAATTTAAATGACTCATATTCAAAGTAAGCTTGAAATTTATAAATCAAGAAATGAAAAGTTTTTGGGGTCTTCATGGTTGAAAGGAACCATGAATCAATCTCGCATACCTTAGATAACTTAGAAGAATTTAGAAGAAACTGATTTGAGAAGAATGTCCTTGAATTTCCAAGTTGAAACTTCAATGGTATTCTTGAGAGGAGTTCTTAGAAGAGTGACTTTGAGTATTCTATGTAAAATGAATGAATTTGAATAAGAATGAAGAAGTATAGGTCTTTTTAGGGGTTTAGGATACGTTAGAAAGTCACAAACGGCCCTTATAAATCACCAAAATTACGAGAAAGTTATTAATAAACAAGCACTAAAAATTGCCTAGGTGGCCCGTGAAGAAGCATCACGGCGTGAATATGACCACAAATCGTACAAGGGTACGTGATAAGGGGCTTCAAACACTTAGACAAATTTTCAAACTAAAGATATTTCCATTGACGGTTCACAGTCCATTCAAAGGTGCACTGATCGTACAATGCTTCGTACAAATGACCCATGTTTGAGACACTAATTTTATACATAGAACCATATTTTAGGATGAGGGCTTCACGAGATACCACACCACAGCTCGTGGTGCCTTGTACGACCTGTACAAAGGCCCTTGGTGGTTGCCTTAACCAATTTCTTGGGTTGAAGGCTAGGGCTCCTACCAAGGGCCCCTTCCATAGCCAATGGTAAGAGCCACGACTCGTGGGAGGTACCTTGGAGGGCCAACAAGCCCAAAGTCCTTTCTTAAGCCATATAAAACCATACACAAGCATCCCCCATAGGTCAAACACCTCTAGAAACTTGATTTTACACATCAATAAAGTCTCATGAGATCTGGATCCTCACAGTCCAACTCGGTGCTAGGTTGTACTCTCAACAATAATAATCATGCATAAATCATAATTCATAACTATTAAAAGGAGAGTAAGAATCTAGTAATAACCATGTTTTCATGAAAATCTAAAATCATAGAAAGTGCTCCTAAATCATGTTATGATCTCGTAACAAGCTAGTATAAAATACTTAACAAAAAGCATCAATTCATGGGGACAAGACTTCAATCGGTAGAAATCTCAAATTATAATGTCATGCTAGGGATCACTTTAATTAGGAGTAATCAAATCGTACTATCATGTGATAGTTACGTTAATTGGAAGTAGGCTAATTTGCAAAATCATGATGAGAGGGCTTCAATTGGAAGCAAGTTTTTATTTCATATAAACATAATGATGTTTTCTTAGAAACACCTTAAATTCATGGTTCTCTTCAAATGATAGTTCACGCATGTCAACAAAATTGAATTCATAATCATAAATCACTTGCATGTTATGGGTTCTTGAAATTCATCATTAAAGTCATCAATTTTGTAGTAGAAGGGATTGGGGTGAATGAGGAACACATAAGAAGTTTCGATAGTTATAGGCTTTAGGAATTGTGTACAAATGATTTGACTTTGACATAAGAAGAATTGGGAAAGCCTAAAACACCCTGGAAAATAACTATAAGATCATTTTCACAGAGGCCCTATACGGAGCGTACAAGTGTCAACAGAGGGAAAGTCTGGAATTTCCAGAGGGGGACTTTTGATGGAATGCTTCATGAACTGTAAACGCCTACACGAGTCATTAATAATCCACAAAGAGATATATTTGGGCCACTGAAAGGTTCAGGTTCATGAGATCCTCTACGGTCTGTGAACTTCACTACGGGTTGTATCAGTCATGGAATTTTCCTAGAAGATTATAAAAAACTTAGGTGGAGTAGCACGGGCACTTCATGGCCCATGGTGATCTTCACGGCTCGTGCAAGGGACCAAACTACCCTTACACCGACAACTTTCTGCATTTCCTTTTTAATCCAACTTTTCAACTTTCGTGGTATTACCAAAAACTTGCAATATTTTGGTTCCTAGAAAAAATTACCATATTTTGATTTCAACTATGATTTTTTTATAATTTGTAGAAAAATAATTTATGTACTTTTAGTCTATAAATATTCATATTCCCTTGGTGGATGATTGTCAACTTAAAGTCCGTAACATATTCAAAATCAAAGCCAAAATCCATATAGATTGATCAAGATTAAGTTTTGAAGTTTGTCATCAGATTTGTCATTTTTTTTTTTCCTTATAATATATGCAACCTCATCAAAAAGTCTGTATCTTGGTGTAGGAAAATCTAAATGGTGAGTGACTTGATTTTATAAAAAATAGATGAACACTAAAACATATCAAAATATTAATGCCAAAGTTCTTATGGATTGCAGAGAATTGATTTTTGAAGTTGGTTCTCCAGGTTTGGTATTTTTTCCATGATTTTTGGTGTCTCACTAAAATATTCGTATCTTGGTGTAGGGACATCCGAATGGTGAGAGACTTAATTTTATAGAAAACAGTCTTTGAAATCTACAACATATTCAAAAATCAAAGTCAAAGTCTTTATGGATTAATCGTTATCAATTTTTTAAAGATACCGACATAATCAACTTTGGTGTGACTTTGAGCCACATTCATGAGCTCTCTTTTCTACATATTTGTTGAAGAGCTGGATATTGATCTCTTTATTGATTGAGACTTCTGTCATCATCAATATGGAGATAAAACATAATTTTTTAAGAAAATAGGACCATATTCATCATGATGAGTGCGAGAGCATATGCTACAATTTTTACCATGCTTGCAGCTTTGTGCAATTGACACCACGAGAGATATCACCTTTTCTTTTTGCAAATTTTTATGACTGCAAATAATCTCACTACCAGACCAAAAATATATGAGGGATTATTCATAATTGGGAGAAACTACTCGGTGTATCTTCATTTGTAATTGCAACTTTGATGACAAACTACACTTAGTGCATTTTCTTTACAAATTGTGGCTTTAGTGATGACAAAAACACTTGGTGCTTCCTATTTTGCAGTTATGGCTTTGATAATAAATCACATATGGTGCATCTTCTTTTTTAGTTGCGGCTTTGATGAAGAACCACACTTGATGCATCTTATTTTGCAGTTGTGGCTTTAGTGGCGAACCACACATAGTGTATCTTCTTCTATAATGGCAGCCTTTGCTAGAATCATACTTAGTGTATTTCTGCTAAATTATAGCATGGCAACAAATCACACTTTGTGCGTCGTTCTCTGTAGTTTTTATGTTGGCGAGGAAGAGATTGTTATAGCTTGTCCTAATTTTGGAGAGTAACTACTTGACACATGATCAACTCCACATATCAGACTTCAAAATATGCCCCATGCGAAAGATAGAGGTTCACTTGTGATTGCATTGATTCATTTAAGTATTTGAAATGATGATGTTTGGTGAAGAGATGATGCAAAGTTAATTATGGCATCCAAGATCAGTTGACAAGTCACTTCTTGATGTTGAAGTTTTATTCTACTTGAGATTCTCATATATGATGATATGTCAGTTCTATTTTTTCATCCCTTCCTTAGGATATTTGATGTATAAAAGTTCTTGTAATTTTGAAACAATAAAATATTTTTACTTTATAATTCAATGGAAAATATGTGAGCTTCTTTTTAAATTTGCTTGGGCCACCTATTTCAAGGTTTTTCAACCTAGTTATTTTTTGGGATCATATGAATTTAAAATCATTCGGCAAAGATTAAAAACTTGAAGATTTAACTCATTTTTATGGACCTTTTGTGATTTGAAGACATGGCTCGAATTTGAGGAGCGTCACGACTTGAAGACGTAGCTCAAATTTGAGAAACTTCAAAACTTGAGTTTGAATACATGACATACATTTTATACTCATATATTGAGTAGCATTTTGACTTGAAGATTTTGCTCGAATTTGATGAGCTTTGAAATCTGAATGTTCTGCTTGAATTTGAGAAACATTAGGATTTGAAGTCTTAACTTGAATTTGAGAAGCTTCATGACTTAAAGACTCATCTTGAGTTTGCCGAGCTTCGCTACATGAAAATTTAGCTCAAAGTTAATGAGATTTGTGTCATGTATTTTAGTCTCATGAATTGAGGAGCATTATAACTTGTGGTTTAGGCTCGTAAGTCGAGGAGAGGAGCATTCTAACTTGAAAACTTAACTTGAATATAATGAGATTTGAGATTTCAAGATGTTTCTTGAATTTGAGGAGCATCATGACTTAAAGACTTAGTTCAAATTTGGTGAGC
Source organism: Solanum rostratum (assembly GCA_029948455.1). Lineage (NCBI taxonomy): Eukaryota > Viridiplantae > Streptophyta > Magnoliopsida > Solanales > Solanaceae > Solanum > Solanum rostratum. The sequence goes on along the minus strand of CM057046.1, from coordinate 26,048,394 downwards.
TTTATTATATGTATTTTAAGCTCAAGCGTCGAGGAGCATCATAACTTGCAGTTTAAGCTCATAATCGAGAAGCATTTCTACTTACATAAATTCTTCAATTTTAGTTTCAGATGAAAGTTTGTCCCCTCATCTTCAATAATATGTACTTTTTCTTCATAAGGCTCAAAGTTGAGTAACTCTGGATCTCAACTTATGGTTATATTTATTTTCATATCATGAGCACAAGTTGTTAGTTTTTCAAATATATAAGGTTTTATGCCTTGCAATATATAATAAAGATTCCAATGCACAACTTGGATGCATATTTCGAACCCAAAAGTTTTATTAAGGTGATCTTTGCAGTTAAGGCTCAAGCTCCTCTGATGATTGATAAAGTTAATGACTTGCTCATCATTCCTTTGGCAGACATTAGCCAGCTCTGGTATGCTTACAACACTCTTTATGCTCAAAATATTCTTAAGAAATTATTGATACATCTGCTCCAACTATATATGGAATCAGATTCTAGAAATATGTACCAATCAAAAGCATTTCCTTTGAGAAATCTAATAAATTATGGAATTTTTGCAAGTTTTGACAATGTGTGCTACATATTGTTTTGAATTTCCCCATCGTCAAACTATTGCAATTCAAGAGATTCATAACCAGCATGTATCTTTAAGTTATCAATCCTTTTTGTATAAAACTTTACATATGGAAGTGAAGATTTAGACATGGACGCAGATTTATCTTTAATAGCCTCTATGATAAAATGTTTTGATCAACAGAATCAAACCTTTGGAAAACACTTGAAACTCCTTGATCATTGTTTCTTGTTTTGTAAAAAAATATTTTTCCTATAGTGTTTCATGAGGCCTCATAGATAATTGAGTGGATTCTTCTTTTTCATACTCTCCATTATATTTGTCAACTTAGTAATTTGTGTGTCTTGAACTTTGATGTACTTTGATAGGCTTTCAACTCCTTTTGTAAAATTTGCAAGTTATTCTTCTATAAAGCTTCAATCACATTGCTTGTATGACCATCATAGATGATGAATAATAGTGCAAGATGTCACTTGGATAGAGTTTGGATTGAAAAGTGACATGAGAAATTATCGGAGACGAATTTGTACTCAATACATCATCACCTTTAAGCACAAAGGGATCGTTACACTGATGATGGTGTTCTTGTGTCAATCTTAATTGATCCAAATTATTTTCTACTGCACCAGTGATTTTATTCCCTTGTTGTAGAATATACGAAGAGGATATTTCTTCTTTTGGATAAAATAAACCAAAAACACGAGATGATTTGGATAGTGCTTGTTATCCCAACATGTTGACTTTACTCCTTCTAACATGGGTAACAATCTCCATGGAAACTTTCAAGACATTTGTGAGGTTATCATCATATTTGGATTTGATGTTCATTGCAGCCTTGTTGATAATCTTTAATCTTTGAAAAGATATTAATTTGAATCAAATAGATTTTGCAGATATAGATTATGAGTTGACCTTTTTTAAAGGCATCTCAGTGTTCTTAAATATTCATTTTTGAAGAGAAGAGATGAAAGGTAAAGATTGTCCCAGCAGATGTGCCTTTTTGTAAGCGATTAAATTTCATTCTTTTAGCAATCAAGAAAGGAAAATAACAACAAATGGTGATAATTTTTTTCAATAATTTATGCAAATATTACAATCATAATTTTTTTCAATAATTTATGCAAATATTACAATCTTTATAAAATCTAATGAAAAAGATGTAATTCTCTGATTCTTCTGCTCAAAATCATCAACTCAAGAGCTTTACTTTGTTCTTAAATCAATAAAATAATTGTCAAAATTTCACCATGTATGCGAAGCAAATCTTTGATAACAATTGTAGATATGGAAACTCACAGTAGACAAGTTAGAGACAAAGACTCCTTTGTATGTATAAGACTTGAGAATCACTACTAAAGAGGAGAGCTTTTTAATGTATTTCTCTTCTTTTTTCTGGTCTTATGATGACCCCTTTATATTGTTTTGAACTAGAGTTAAGGGAATATTTTGGTCTTCAATCAATTTTAGAAGACCTTGAGCTTGAAAAACATGAATTGGACTCGTCTTGTAAACTTAACAGAATGTCCCAAATATAATTTGGATTTAATTTAAGTAATATGGTTTTAACTTAAATATTAATCTGATTTTATTAACCAATAATTTGACTTGGTCAAAATATCAGGAATTTAAGATTTAATCCAAATTTAATATAAATTTATCAATAAAACATCATTGTTTGCTTTCATATCACAAAACATTTCACGGGAAAACACACATAAAAATAGAGAAAATCGCCTAATTACTATTGAGTTACCCCTAAAGACTAAAAAAAGTAGACGGATCTAAATGAGGCTCTGTGAATTCTTTCTCAGGTCATTATGGATGATTTAGTAAAAGTTATACGAAAAAAATGATCAAAAACTATATCATCAAAAGAATTCATGGACTAACACATAAGAAAAACAATGAAAATTGCATCTGCTGAGTGACCCCTAAATGCTAAATAAAGTTGAAAATCTAGCCGAGGCTATAGGAACTTGTCACGACCTAATTTCAGGGGTGATGACATAAGTCTTTATCCCCTGAGACAAGTCAGCCTAGATAGATCTAGATAACATAATACACCCAAATAATGTGAAAGCTGAATCAACATAACATTATGAATAAGAAGGCTATAAATCTATAAGGGCATAATCCAAACTAAAACCTCCCTAGAGCTGGTTGGCCCATGGTACAAGCCTCTATTACCTCAAATTAAGAAGAAAAATACAAGTCTCAATAGTCTTTGTCTCTGAAATTAAACAAAACTACTAATAGATATCCAACAGTCTCCAAATCAAATTCCGAGCTCACCACGGTGTTCCTTACTATGTTTTAAACAAGTTAGACTCTTGAATCACAATAACGAGTCTAAATTGACCAAGATATCACTTCCCAAAAATTGCATGAAAATCATTTCAAAAATCCCCAAACCAGCATCTAAAATTGCGTTCTTACCTCAATGAAGCTTCCAACTCCAATTATGAGCTTATCACTACATTCCTTACGAAAAATCCTTCAAGTTAGAGTTTTGAATTGTCTAATTTTGCCTCCAATTGACAAAAATATCGCTTCTTGAAAACTCCTCCAAGGTGTGCATGAACTAGACTTAGAAATTTATAAAGATCCCTTAGGCATCGCTAAAGTGAGCCTAGGATCGCTAAAGCAAGCCTAGGTCGCTGAAGCGACCCTCCCTCAAGGGGCAGCTTGCAATAGCGAACCCCTGGTCCCTATTGCGAGCTCGCAACAGCGAACACAGGGGTCACTATAGAGACAGCTCCCTCAGGGGTGGATGTCGCTATAGTGACACCCTGAGCGCTATAGCGATCCTATGACCGCTATAGAAATGGCACCAGACATCAACTCATTGTTGATTTTCACCAACTTTGAAATTTCTGACGGGGTGCTCGGAATTCATCCAGAATCTCGAGAACACAAACAAACTATGGTACCCTACCAAATATAACGTTTCAAACATAATAGTTCAGTTAAAATTCCCGTACGAAGTCGGTACAACTGAATGTGGGTCATACTCCCAAGGCCATTTTAAACCAAATTCCATCGACGGGGTCAAAATGAGTTTGAAAGCCTCGAGAGTCAAACTAAAGGTCGTTCTTGACCAAACTCAACATTTTGGAGCTAACCGCATTGTCAAAATTTCCATCCAAAACCATTTTCTAAGAATGTTGATTAAAGTCAATTATTAGTTAATTTTTAAGGCTAAAATGCAAAATGCAGTTCAAACTCACATCGAGGCTCTTGGTATTCAAGCCGACAATGCTCCTAGCCTAGTTTACCATTCCAAAGCTGATGGAACTATTAGAATTACATTCTGAGGCCATCTTCGTGGAGTTTTGACCAAAGTAAACCATTCAAACTCTAGGAACACCAAAACATAAAAATTAGTATAAAACCAAAAGATCGACCAAGAAACCAAACTATCAGTGCTAGGAAGTCAAAAATCATTTGGGGTCGCTACAAGAAAGCTCTAAATACTGAAAAGGATAAGAAGCGGATAAAATAACTTGGATAGTCATTATAACATCCAGTACTAAAATGGACTTTTCTCTGCATAATTCAAAGACAATCATAGTCTCAGGCATGAAAGTTCAAGAATAATGGGCCCACTCTCTCACTAGACCCACAAGCAACCCACGAAGCAAACAATGCCAGTACAGGACCCAAGCTTGGAAAGAAGCCCCAAACTCACTCAAAACACCAAAAACTCTGCTAAATACTATCTCTATCACCTAACTCCACCCAACTATACCAGAATATTTGAATTTACCCAAGAAAGCTGAAATTGTGCTGAAACCACCAAATTTGAGATATACGAAACCCTCAAAATGAACCCCAAACAACTTTACCATCTAAGCTACTGACCTTAACTATAAAATCCGTCATCTCTGCATATTGGAAGCATCCTCCCAATCCTTATTTATGCTGAAGAATTCCAATATAGTCTGAATCTTATCTAACGAACTCTACAACACCGACCCTCAAAGGGTCATACACAATATCTGAAGATTTGAAAACAATAACGATCAAAACAAGAAACTTGACTTGAGGCAAAACCCAAAATCATACTCACTCCCCAGAAATCACTTATTTAAGCTAATGTAATACTTCCCACGCTAACCATTTTACCCTGCAGTTTAAGCACCCTACTAATGATCAAGTTGCACCAAACTCCATCCACGTTACCTCCGATCACCAACAAGACATCTAAGAAATTGACTGTAGGCCCATAAGCTAGCCCTCTGCTGGGAATCAATATAAATTGCTCTAAACCAAGATTTTATTAACCATATAAGCAATTGATCGGACATAGTCAACTAACGCCGCAACCACTAAGCATGCCAAAGGGAGATCACATAGGACAACCATGAGCTTAATACTACATAACTTACCTAGACCTTATCTTGCAGATGAATCTTCTAAGAAACTCTATTCTCGAACCAACCAACCATTCTAACTCCGGCCCACCTTTCAACCTTGAAAGCTACCAAACTTCAAAGGGAGAACCAACCACATCACCAACAAGGAATACTAGAAAAAACATACTCCCAAATCCCAACTAGCTAGAATTACTTCGCTATGTACTCGAAAGAAAAGAACTCGAGAGCTTGAACAGATGAGACACATGATACTGTCGTCAGAGAAAAGACCACGGCAAAGGGGAAAGCGCTCAATCAAGAACTAATCATATCAATCTTAAGCTACACTACCCGACACAAGCATCTACTAAAAACCACCATTTCTAAACCTCAAGATCTCAGCGAATAATATGAAGCTAAGGTAAATTCCGAGCCTACTAGGTCCAACTACTCAACCAAAAGGACCCCCAACTCCCAACACACCCCAAGGTCACACCAGTCACACATTTTACTTTGGGTAGCAACCTCACACCAGTTAATAGCAGCAACAGAGCAACCTTCTATTCTAAACATAATTCAAAAGCTAAAATGATAAATAAACCAAGTATGGTAGGAGCTTTAAGCATTATTACAAGTGCTACGCTACAACAATAGCAAACATAAGGACAACATCAAGACGATCCACTACTAAAAAGAAACTTGCCACTAAACTAAAGCACATACACATAATTCCAAATAAAGCAATCACTATCATCACAAAAAAGGCTTCCTTTATCAATCAAGTAAGCATTGATGGCTACAGAGACCACATCACCACAAAATATAAGTGAGGAAAGATCTAGAAAAGAATTCACACAATTATGTTCGATACCTAGGGTCGTGCCCTTTATCTGGACTGCAAAATCAGAAGCAAAATCTTGACCGACCTCAATCTGAGCACCAAAAATACCTCCAGTAACACTATGAACACCATCCCGGAACAGATGTGATGTGAACGCCTGATACTGGTCTAGATGAGCGAATGGTCCAACTGCCCCGTGCTGGGACACTGTCTAGCCTAGTGTCCCATCTCCCTACATATGCGACAAGGTCAAACAACTCCGGCACAAAAAATCAAATCCCTCGTAGGGAAATCTCGGGATCAATGATCATGCTCCCCACAAGTGAAACAACCCAATGCTTAATGCCTTGTAATAATGTGACCATGATAGGTAGGAAGTGCATCAGAACCCCTCGAGCCCTAGCCCCAGCTAGAACTGCCATGTTTTTGGGCACCCTATTGAGATCTCTAACGGGACCTATCATGGGAGTCCCTGCTCCTAGCACCCTAAGAACCATCTCTAACACCCAAGGAACAAATAATAGCTGACCACACTGATGCCCCACGGCCCTAAACCTGTCAAGAATGTTGTCAGGACTTCAGAGAAGATCTACCTGCAAGCTCAATTCTCAAATATATATCTCGATCACCCCATGATAATCTTTGAAAAAACACACAATTTGGACCCAAGAATCACTGAAAACAGACTTTGAATGCTCAAGTTATCAACTCTCAAAAGTTCTCCAAAATCAGTATGCATGGAACAGCAGCTAATTTTGCAAATTCACCTCAAAGAAGGACCCGAAATCAAATTATGAGCTCATCAAAGCATTCCTTACAAATTGGACTCTTGAATCGCTAAAAATGGGTCTAAAATGGCCAATATATCACTTCTTAAAAATTGCATGAAAATCATTATGAAAATTCCCAAACTAGCAGCTAAAATTTCATTCTTACCTCAAACAAAGCTCGCAACTCTGATTTTGAGCTTACCACTGCATTCCTTGCAGAAAATACTTGAAGTTAGAGATTTTAATCGTCTAATTTGGCCTCCAATTGACCAAAATATCGCTTCTTGAAAACTCCTCCAAGGCTGGCGCGAACTAGACTTAGGAACTTATCAAGATCCAGGTCACTATTGCAAGCTCACAAGGCCAATATAGGGTCGCTATAGCAACACCTCCCTCTAAGGTGGATGTCACTATAGAGACACCCTGGTCTCTATAGCTATGCCACTGTAGCGAGTCTGGGGCTGAGCTCACAACTGGTTTCCACCAACTCTAAGATTTTCGACGGGTACTTAGAATTCATCTGAGATCCTGTAAATGCAAACAAATTATGGTACCCTACTAAATTTGATGTTTCAATCTCAATAGTGCAATTGAAATTCCCATACAAGGTCGTTACAACTGAATATCAGTCCTACTCTAAATGCCATTTTTAATCAAATTCCACCGAGGGGCTCAGAGTGAATCTGGAAGCCTTGAGGGTCGAACAAAATGTCATTCTGGACCAAAATTGATGTTTTGGAGCTAATCGCACTTTTTGAATTCCCATCCAAGTGCATTTCCCAAGAATGTTGATTTAAGTGAATCATTGGTCAATTTTAAATGCTAAAATGCAAAACACAATACAAACTCACACCGAGGGTCTAGGTATTTGATCACTATAATCACAAAATATGCTTTCTTTATCAATCAAGTAAGCACCGATGGCTACAGAGACCACATCACAACATACTATAAGCGACGGAAGATCTAGAAAAGAATTCACACAATTATGTTCGATACCTAGGGTCGTGCCCTCTATCTGGACTGCAAAGTTGGAAGCAAAATCTTGACTGACCTAAATCTGGACACCAGAACTACCTCCAGTAACACTCTAAACATCATCCCTGAACAGATGCGACGTGAACGCATGATACTGGTCTAGATGAGTGGATGGTCCAACTGCCCCGCGCTGGGGACACTGTCTAACCTAGTGTCCCATCTCCCTGCATATGCGATAAGGTCCAACAACTTCGGCCGAAAAAATCAAATCCCTCGTAGGGAAATCTTAGGATCAATGATCATGCTCCCCACAAGTGAAACAACCCAGTGCTTAATGCCTTGTAATAATGTGACCATGATAGGTAGGAAGTGCATCTGAACCCCTCAAACCCTAGCCCCAGCTAGAACCACCATGTTTGTGGGCACCCTATTGAGATCTCTAACAGGACCTATCATGGGAGTCCCTACTCCTAGCACCCTACGAACCATCTCTAACACCCAAGGAACTAATCCTAGCTGACTACACTCAGGCCCTACAAACCTAAACCTGTCAAGACTGTTGTCCGGACTTCAGAGAAGATCTACCTTGCAAGCTAAAACCACAAATATAGATTTCTATCACCCTATCACAATCTTTGGAAAACACACAATTTGGACCCAAGAATCATTGAAAACAGACTTTGAATGTTCAAGTTATCAACTCTCAAAAATTCTCCAAAAATCAGTACAAAAAGTGCATGGAACAGCAGTTAATTTTGCAAATTCACCTCAAAGGAGGACCCGAAATCAAATTATGAGCTCACCAAAGCATTCCATACAAATTAGACTCTTGAATCGCGAAAAATGGTTCTAAAATGGCCAAGATATCACTTCTTAAAAATTTCATGAAAATCATTAAGAAAATTCCCAAACTAGCAGCTAAAATTGCATTCTGACCTCAAACAAAGCTTCCAACTCTGATTCTGAGCTTACCACTGCATTCCTTTCAAAAAATACTTGGAGTTAGAGATTTTAATCGTCAAATTTGGCCTCCAATTGACCAAAATATCGCTTCTTGAAAACTCCTCCAAGGCTGGAACGAACTAGACTTAGGAACTTATCAAGATCCAGGTCACTATTGCAAGCTCACAAGGCCAATACAGGGTCTCTATAGCAACACCTCCCTCTACGGTGGATGTCTTTGTAGAGACACCCTGGTCTCTATAGCGATCCCACTATAGCAAGTCTAGGGCTGAGCTCACAACTGATTTTCACCAACTCTAAGATTTCCGATGGGTACTCAGAATTCATCTGAGATCCTGTAAATGCAAACAAATTATAATACCCTAGTAAACTTGATGTTTCAATCTCAACAGTGCAGTTGAAATTCCCATACTGGGTCGTTACAACTGAATATCGGGCCTACTCCCAAGGCCATTTTAAACAAAATTCCACCGAAGGGCTCAGAGTGAATCTGAAAGCCTTGAGAGTCGAACGAAAGGTCATTTTGGATCAAAATTGATATTTTGGAGCTAATCGCGCTTTTAGAATTTCCACCCGAGTTCATTTTCCAAGAATGTTGATCAAATTGAATCATTGGTCAATTTTAAAGGCTAAAATGCAAAACACAGTACAAACTCACAACGAGGGTCTAGGTATTTGATTTGACACTACTCTTAGCCTAAGTTGGCCATTTCAAAGCTGATGGAAATGTCAAAATTCCATTCTGAGACCATCTTCGTGGAGTTTTGACCGAAGTCAACCATTTGAACTCCAGAGCATGAAAATTGTTATGAAAATCAAACGATGGACCTGGCAACCAAACTATCAGCTCTAATAAGTGATAAATAACTTGCGATCGCAATAGGAAAGCTCTAAATGCTGAAAAGGATGAGGAACGAATAAAATGACTTGGAGGGTCATTACAACTCTAATCGAAGAAAAATTATTGAAAACACGGAAATGGCCTTAAGGGTCAATACAATTGCCGATGGTTTTGTAAAGGTTGGATAATATAATTAACTAAAACACATATCACCAAAACAATTCATGAGTTAGCACATAAAAAAATAAAAAAAATTCATCTTATTCCTTTTGAGTGACCCTTAAATACAATAAATGTCATCTGGATCTTGACAAAGCTATAATAATTCTTCCTCAAGTCATTATGGATAGTTCTATAAAGTTTCTACAAAAAATTTGACTGAATGCCATATCACCAAAAAAGTCATGGACTAATACATGAGAAAAATGGAGAAAATTATCTAATTCTTGTTCATTCGCTCTAAAAACTAAAAGAAGCCACTCGTGAAAGGCCAAGGCTCTAGAAATCCTTCCATAGGTCATTACAAAAAGTTATGTAAAGTCTTTGCAAAAATATATCGATCAAAACCCCTACCATTATAAATTTCATTAGCTAACACACAAAAAAACTTTAAAAAAATATATAATTCCTATTGAGTGGCCCCTAAATGCTAAAAAAGGACACACAAATCTTGATGAGGCTAAAGGAATTCTTTCTAAGATTATTATAGTTAGGTTTTCAAAAGGCTAGCGACAAAATTGACTGAAATTTATATCACCACAAAATTCATGAGCTAACAAACATGAAAAATAAAGAAAATTGCATATTCCTATTGAGTGGCCCTTAAATGCTAAAAAAACTATGTCAATCTTGCTGAGGCTGTAGAATTTTTTCCATGGTGATTACAGATGGTTCTTTAAAAGTTTTTTGAATTTTTTTTTGATGGAAATCCATATTATCAAAAAATTCATGGGCTAATACACAAGAAATATTGGAGAGAATTACATAATTCCTATTGAGTGACATCTAAATATGAAAAAGCAGTGTGGATCTGACTGAAGCTATAAGAATTCTTTAACGTCATTATGGACGAAGTTATAATGACCCTCCTAGTTATTTTTGTGTTTTTGCTCGTTCTTCATTGGTTAGATTTTCCCATAGTGATCACAAGTCATTTATGACCTATTGGCACTGATAGTTTGGTCGTCTGGTTAATCATTAGGAAGTTGTGTAGTTTTCTGTGTTGGAAGGCCTATTATAGCTTGAAAAATAGGTTTTGACATGAAATATAGTTAAATGGCCTTGGAACAGAATTCTCACAATTCCATCAGCTCTAAAATCACCAAATTAGGCTAAAAGTATGGTCCGCTTGACTATCGAGGCTTTCGGTGCAAGTTTGTACTGAGTTTTGCATTTAGCCTTTTAAATTGGTTAATTGTTAATTTTAATGAACATTCTTAGGAAACATGCTCGGATAGGAACTCTGACATTGTGATTAGCTTAAGAACATCGAGTTTGGTCTAGAACAATCTTTCATTCGAGTCCTGAGGGTTTTGGGTTCATTTTGCACCCCTCACTAGATTGCGGTGAAATATGGCCATGGAAAGTGGGACCCACCTTTAGTCGTAACAGCCTCGTAGTGGAATTTTAACTGCGTATTAGAGTTAAAACGTCAAATTTTGTAGGCTTGCATACTTTGATTGCATGTACGAGGTTTTGAACAAGTTTTGAACACCATATTTGAGAATTTAGACTTAGCTAATACTTGGTGTCGACAATTGCTCATCACGATCGTGACCCTATTCATCGTGATCATAATGGTCATGCTAGGGTACTCTTCACAATCGCGACCCAAGGTCACACAATTGCGATGGTCAAGCTGATTGAGCTTTGCGATTGCAATCCCTTGGGCCCATGATCGTGATGAATAGTTGAGTGCCCTATATATCAGTCATTCCCAGCCTACAAAAATGAAACGGTCCCTCCGTAACCAGTCATTCGTAATATCAAATAAATCATTTTCTTCTTTGGTAAACTTACCAATGGCTATAATCATAGTTATCCTCCTATTCAACTACTTTGACCATTTCCAAGCACCTCATATCTTTTTCAGGGCGTCCAAATACGAACGACAACACTGAAAAACTTTGCACTTAGATGAATTGATCAATTTGAATCCAAATCGATCAATTCAAAAGGCAAAACTATGTGGATTTCCAAGTAGAACATCGTGGAAGTGCTGGAAATTGCATTTGACATGTCATTCAAGGTAAATTTTACTACTTTGCTGTTGTAAATTGAGGTTGATTATCGAAAACTTCAAAAATTTATTTCTTCATCGTTTTAGATCAGATTTCAGCTAATTTTAGGTCTATTATCTGTAATTGTTTGAGACACATGCTATGGTGTAATTGGAATCCTTTAGTTGAACAGGTAAAGTATCTGAGGAAGCTGCTGCCCTATCCATATATTATTTGAATAGAAATGTCGTCTTGTGATTTGGGTACCGAAACAACTGTATTGATGTTATCATCTTGTTTTTGATAGTTTGGCAGCATTCTGATGCAACCCTAAAGGGGAAAGCTCCCGTACAGTGAATTGGAGCGCTCATGATTGGCATTTAGGTAGGTTATAGTTTCTCTTCTTCTAGATAGAGTTAGAATATGTGAATTTTATCAAGGTAGCATGAATATTGGGCAAGGAACTAGTCTGAGGTTGTATTTGTTGGATTTACTATATTAGCCAATATATAGGGCTAGCAGGGTATCTATTTGACATATTGAGACTACTAGTGGTCAATATGCTAATTTTCTATTGTATTTATAATTAAGATGATTGTTGGGACTTAGTCTATGCTTAGACTAGTGGAACTCTAGATCAGCATTGTTCAGAGCCGATAGACTACTACATATTCACCCGGTGTGACTTGAAAGACATAGATCCATGTAGATCGAACTAGAAGACTTGGGTTTGTAGAGTTGAGCCTCAAATAGGCTGGGAGAGATGGGAACCTGATTATCCATAAGATTGGTTGGATATCTTGAAACATTCCAATGAAACATTAGACTTTGCTCGAATATAGAGGAGACCAACAAATCACATTGGAGCGTATAGTAAGGTCTCTCACAGCCCAAGGCCCGAGCACTTTTCGTGATTGTCACATATCCTTCCTCTAGGGAGTTGAAAGATGAGGATCAACTATACTCTTTATACCCCTAATTTGAGGCTATATCATTTGAGACCACGTAGTTTGATGCTATATCGGTTGGGCAATATTTGACCAATCCGAAGCCTAAGGGCCAGGTCAGGCCATTTACTAAGTCTGAACTTAACTGTGGCCAAAGGCCATGTAGGGACTTTAGCCTAGTCTTAAGGCCAAGGCTAAAGCTTGGTCTAAGGCCAGGTTGGGGTATACGGATAGGGTTTAAGGCCAAGTCGGCTTGTTTTGTTGGAATTGTGATAACATACGTATCGTTAGGGCATGATATTGTTTGAGCCAGTACCATTAGACCTTATCACAGTATATACTTCCTCACCTATCATTGTGTGTGGATGTACCTTTGGGGCTTATGGTGGCCCAATTGGTGTACAAGCATAGATAATAGGGCTTTACACCCGCATACATCACTACACCATTGCCCGATTTCTATTTACTTCTATATTAGCCTGCATACTGCTTTATTTACTATTCGTACAAAATCGACCTCTGATGCCTACTGAGTACCTTATTTTTGATACTCATAGCGCACTCTATATCTACTTTGTGATTCAGGACTGAGCACGAGCTAGCAGTGGTGATTCCTCCAGTTGTTGCTGCCACTTCTGGAGACTTGTAACGAGCATAGGGCACTCTTGGATCATTCCAGTCTCCATCTGTATCAGTGGCCTGTATTTTGCTTCCAAAGACTAGTTATATATTATTTTGGCTTTGTATATGTATATATGTAGATCCTTGTGACTTAGTTGGTATGCATCTTGTCTATAATAATTCTATATAGGTGACTTTCAGGTTCTGGGAGGGTTGTCTTGTGAATATATTGTGTTTATACAGTATCAATTATGTTTTCATTGTGGTTATACTATTAATTAATTTTCTTTGGGTTACTTTCTGCCCTTACACCCGTTAATAGCAGTTTTGAGTTACGAACTGGCTTGCCTATCAATAGATTATGGTAGGTGTCATCATGACCTGTAATGTCAGGTCATGACAGATTTTATAAAGGTTTTATGAAAATATTGACTAAAAGCCATGTCACCAAAAAATTCATAGACTAAACATACGAATAAAGGAGAAAATCACTTAACTATTGTTGAGTGACCCCTAAATGTTTTTAAAATCCACGTGGATCTAGTTCAGGCTATAGGAATTCTTCCCTACGTCCTTATAGAAGGTTTATTCAAAAGACACCACACAAGAAAAATAGGGAAACAAACACTTAATTCTTGTTGAATGACCCCTAAATTATTAAAAAAAAAAGTCACACACGTCTGATTGAGGCTATAGGAATTCTTTCTTAGGTAATTATGCATGGTTCTATAAAGGTTTTGAAAAAAAATTAATCAAACGCGTTATCACCAAAAAAAAAATTCATAGGCTAACACACAAGAAAAAACAAAAATGCCTAATTCTTATTGAGTTGCCCCTAAATGCTAAAAATAGCCACGTGAACCCCGCGAGACTAGAAATTCTTCCTCAAATCATTGCACACAATTCTGTAAAGGTTCTGCGAATAAAAATGAAAGTCATATCACTAAAAAGTTCATGAGCCAATATATTAAAAATGGAGAAAATCTTCCAATTTTTGTTGAGTGGCCTCTAAATGAAAAAAGAGCCCGTGTAAATCTGGAGGAAACTATAGGATATCTTCCCTAGGTCCTTACAGATCCATAAAGGTTTTGTGAAAAATTGATTACTATCACAAAAACATTCATGAGCTAGCACACTCGAAAAATAGATAAAATCACCTAATTCCTTTTGAGTGACCCCTAAATATAAAATATGCCACATGGATTTCGCCAATCCATAGGAATTCTTCCTTAGGTCATCATCGATGGTTTTATAAAGATTTTGCAAACAAAATTAACCAAAAGACATATCATAAAAAAAATCCATAGGTTAACACATATTAAAAAGAGAAATGTGCCAAATTCCAATTGAGTAGCCCCTAAACTAAAAAAATCATGCAAATCTGGCCGAGGTTAAAGGAATTCCTCCCTAGGTCAATACAAATGGTTTTGTAAAGATATTGAAGAAAAAAATTAATCAAAAGTCATTCACCAAACAATTCACGGGCTAATAGATATTGAAAATAAAAATGACGTAATTCTTGTTGAGTAGACCCTAAAAGCTAAAAGGTTGCATGGTTCTGGTCGAGGTAATAAGAATTCTTTCTTGAGTCATTATGGACGATTCTATAAAGATTTTTAGAAAAAAATTGACAAAAAATCATATCACCGAAAAATTTATTGACTAAATGCACATGAAAATTGAATACAATCACTTACAAAAAATTGACCAAAAACCATATCACCAAATAATTCATGAACTTAATGTTGGAAAATTATACGTACAGCGGAAGCATATAAGGAATGTACTGCTTACATGAATAATAAGATAACACATACGTTTATGCTAGAACACAAATAATCATGTTAGAACACATAAACTTTATGAAATTTAATTAGATAATACCTCTTGAAGCGTGATCATAGACCTTCAAGCAAATTCACGAGTTAGACTGCAATAATGCGGTCTTCTACAGTAATCCCAAGTTCACATCCGAACTCTCTCAATACTTGGGTGGGAAAGCATTGTATAGAAAACCTAATTCTCTTTCATCCAAATCCCCCTTTTTTCTAGATTAGGAAAACCCTTATTTATAGAGGACCTTTCCAAATCCAAAAGGAAGAAGGAAACCCACTTTTCTTGAAAAACAAGAAACTAATATATGTCCTTCTTTTCTTAGAAATAGGATTTCGAGTTCTAATTAAATATGGGTACTGTAGGGACCACAGAATTAATTACTGAGGCTCCCTATTATGGAAATAATTCAAATAATTAATTTGAAATTATTCTTACCATAATTAATTACAAATTATTCCACTAAAAATTCGTAATTGCACTCCTCTATTTATATTTCAAATTCCCCATTAAACACTTATGTAATTCCCCATGTTAAGATTACAGATACTGATCAATAAATTAAATTACTGACAAATTTAATTTAAAGATTAATTTCCTTTAGAGCACTGCTTAACTTATTTCATGTGTCGGATTCATAAATCCACTTGCATGGTTTGACATGATGAAAACTTATAAGCTTCTCAAAAGGCATATCATCAATCTCTATATTGAGACATGGATTCTGTCAACTAACTTATTATTTCATCAATATATATTATTATCATCCAATCTACCAGGCATATTGACCCATTTTAGAATCTCATCTTTTAATAAATCAAAACGATAAATAATATATACAGATCATAATAGTTATATCAGAATTGATAATATAAGTACATTTAACAGTTTAGAGAATATGTTTTTATTAGTCAATCTAAAACAACTATCTCTACTCGATCCCGTTCAATACATACAATATGCACTAGCAAAAGAAGTTCGAACTACAATGTTCCCATAATCAAGATAAATTATATACAATCTTGTGCTACAATAATACCGATGACTTATCCAATTTCCATCTTAGATTGTGAACGGAACTTTATATTTATAAGAACTAATGATTTAATCTTCTGTGTATAAGCTAAAACTCTATACACTAAATCATCTACTATATAAGTAAATGGACACATAAATGATTATATAATCTATTAAAATTTTTATTAAAATTGGATAAATAATTTTTCTATAATAAATACCACATTTAAACTCATGGTTAATAGCACATATTCCATGGTTAATAGTATATATCCCAACAATCTCCCACTTAGACTCTTAACCATCACAATTATTATAATATACTATATCTAAATGCATGGTTAATAGTATATACCCTAACAATCTCCCACTTAGATATTCAATCATGGAAATTGTTAGAATACTATGTCTAAATTCACGATTAATAATATATACCCTAACAATCTCCCACTTAAACTTTTAACTATGCATTTACAACTTTCACAGGCATTCCTTTTATATGACTTATCAAAAGAATCTTACCAAGTTGTTTTCTTATGCAATTCCGTCTAGTAGTGCTTAGTCGTAACAATCGATTCAGTACTAGATCTCGAGGGACCTTATCATAAACTCTTCAAGAATGTACTTCTTTTAAGGAGTTCTATCATAAAACTGTCTCACAAATATACAACAAATCAATCTTCATTACGATTCTCCCACTACGACTAAGTACTACTACTATAGTCACACTTTCATGTTCTTAAGTCTTAATATTTTCCTCAAAACTTTTTGTTATTGAAATATTAACAACTTATTCATGTAGTGCTATTTAATTTGCTCAACAACACTCCCACTACTTGAGGTAGTAAATCGTCTTATTCAAGTAACATTTCTCCCACTATTTAAATACAATGGAACGTCAGTTCTGACATACCGATTAGATGTTCTTGATCATCTGAATTTACGACTTAATCATTTGTTATTTCTTTGTTTAATTCCTGTAAAACTAGTTTACTTCTAGGAACATGGTTTACTAAATAGTCCTTTTGTAAATATCTGGTAGTTGTGTTAACAATCCGTAATTTCTTCAGGACAATAAGATAAACCTTCTTTTATTCTTTTTGAATATCCAGTTAACACACACACACATTCATAATTAATTCCAACTTGTTTGTTTTCTCTTTCAACATATATGTTAGACAATTCTATATCTGAACATGACACAGACTAGAGTTACATCAAGTCCTTACTAGTTCTATAGTTGTCAAAGTTACAAACATGCAAGGAATTAAATTCCGAATGTAATATATAGTTCTTAGGATATATTCCAAAAGAAGTAAAACAACTTCAAATAACTCAATCATTAATCTTACCATTTTCGTAAGAGTCTATTTTTCTTTCTTCTTTTACACCAATATTTTATAAAGTGTCTGGTGTAAATAATTGAAATGCAATTACTCTATCAAATAAGTGACTAATGAACTCTGAAAGAGGTATACCCCACTACAATCAGATTGAAGGGACTTTATATATTTTTCATGATGCTATCTTTATTTTTGTCTTAAATATCTTGAATTTATCAAAAATATTAGACTCACATAGCATCAAAAAATATATATTCATATCATGAGTAATAGTTAATGAATATTCCACAATACTCAAAATCACCTCTTGCCTGAATGTTCATTTACCACACAAATTAAAATAGATTAATTCTAACTTATCACATCCTCCATTTTCTTTCTAAGAGGAAAGGTCTTTAAGTCATTTTTCTTCCTAAATAGTACTCTCACATTGGTAGTGACTTCACTTTCAATGAACCATTATGTCCATCCTTTAACCAACGTTGAAGTTCTATTCAGAATAAATAACTTTAGACACTAGTGAACATATAAGTTATATTCAATTTGAAAGATGTTTTCTCTTGTAAGATAGATTAATATTATTCAATTCATAAGAAATAATACTAATAAAAAGTTCATGTACCAATGTACTATAAGAGATCAAATATTTATCAAACTCAATAATAGGAGAGTTACTAAAAAATATATTAAGCATTTATCTCTTATTTAGTTATAAACTGAAAGTCAATTCTTTCTAACATAAAGTACATGCATAATGCATTCTTTAATATTAGTATCTTATCCAAAAAAATCCTTGAGTAGTACTAAGTGGGTCTGTGGAGTCTTTTGAGAGTTTGAGATACAATAGATCATAATATATCGAATAATTCTGAATAATAAAATTCAGAGCTCATTTATATATATATATATATATATATTCATGCATCCTGAATAGCCAATCGTTGGGATTGGAGAACTATTCATGCAATACACATGTACAATTAATGATTATTCACTCCATAAACTTATACAGACCTGACTCAGTTGGAGAGTGTACTGTTAGCCTAAGTCAAGTGAAAATTACTCTAGTTCCATTGATCCAATCTTATATTACTCAGTTTAGGAGAGTTAATATAAATTATCAAAACTAGTGATTAAATACATAGCGACTTGCATTAAATTCATCCGTTATGGAGGAAGGTCTAAGCCAGCACATGAAATTAACACTTCACTATTATTTAATCTGGTAATCATGGGAAGGATCCATATATATCGAATAATTTTGAATAATAAATTCAGAGCTCATTTATACATATATATATCCATGCATCTCGAATAGCCAATCGTTGGGATTGGAAAACTACTCATGCAATACACATGTACGATGACCGATTATTCACTCCATAAACTTATACAAGCCCAACTCAGTTAGAGAGTCTACTGTTAGTTTAAGCCAAGCGAAAATCACTCTAGTTCCATGATCCAATCATATATTACTCAGTTTAGGAGAGTTAATACAGATTATCAAAACTAGTAATTAAATACATAGTGACTTGTATCAAATTCATCCATTATGGAGGAAGGTCTAAGCCAGCACATGAAATTAATACTTCACTACTATTTAATCATAGTAATCATGGGAAGGATCCGTATCACCAAATATGACCAAAACTCATATAACAATATGAATAAAAAAGAAATATTTCTTATCAAGTCATTCTTACCAACCTACAGAATTTAGAACAATTAGAGTCCTTTCTTTTGGGTACTAAAACTATGATCAATTCGGTTGAAAGTATTGTTTGGTCAAAATAGAATTTAAAATTTTCCGTTCAATAATTCCTATCACATGTCATCATTTGTATAACGGATACACGTATCAAGAATAAAGAACAAAATCTTAAAATTATTTTCATTATCTGAGCACTATTTTTTTTTAATTTCCAAAGCTATGACTATATTCAAATTCATATGATTTAAGCATCTTTAGAAAACAATTATGTGATTTACATTCTTTATCACATATCAATTTATATTAAATCATTACGTGTAATCATGTCCTAGATACAAAATATGTCTGATATGAAGAATGACCTTATCATATTCAAATCAAAATTTAATCTAACAAACAACCTAAAAATTTGTCTAAAAGGATTTTCGATGGAACCATCAAATTTCAAGTCAATCTGAGATCATAAAGTTCATGACCATCTAAATTATGACAAAATCTGAAAAATATTTATTTCAGACATAATTGAAGATTAAAATAACATGATCCAAATTTTTATTCTCTTTAATTATTATCTCATGAGCACAAGGCATACATTGTGTCCTTCCTTTTACTAAGACATACAACACCTTCTTATATCAAATTGTCTCTTAATAATGTACTTGAGAATCCAAGATATTATGTTTCTCCCTTTCAAAAGTGAAAATCTTTAATATCTCATCTCATGAATTAATCAAGTATTACTAGTATCTAAGGTAAAACTCTTTTTTGAGTAAACAAGTCTTTACCGGTATACTTTTATCTAGAACAACTTATACATGATACATTGAGCACATACTAATGATTCAAATAAATAAATCACTTTCGTGAATCCTATTCATTACTCATAATTCTCAATTCATGTATCACAATCTCACATACATAAAATATTAAGAATCTACAATAATATCAAATAAACAAACCACGTAAATGGTAACTATATATTAATTATAAGAAAATTCTTAATATTAACATGTATGTATTTATGTGAGAAAAAGAAAAGTTATGCCCCAAGTTATCTACTTAGATATAAGAGTGGCTCTGATACCAATTATGCAGACTTCTACAGTGACCCCAAGTTCACATCCGAACTCTCTCATTACTTGGGTGGGCAAGCATTGTATAGAAAACCTAATTCTCTTTCATCCGAATCCCCCTTTTTTCTAGATTAGGAAAACTCCTATTTATAGAAGACCTTTCCAAATCCAAAAGGAAGAAGGAAACTCACTTTTCTTGAAAAACAAGAAACTAATATGTGTCCTTCTTTTCTTAGAAATATGATTCTAAGTTCTAGTAAAATATGGGCACTGTAGGGACCACATAACTAATTACTGAGGCTCTCTATTATGGAAATAATTCAAATAATTAATTTGAAATTATTCTTACCATAATAAATTACAAATCATTCCACTTAAAATTCGTAATTGCACTCCTCTACTTATATTTCAAATTTCCCATTAAACACTTATGTAATTCCCCATGTTAAGATTACAGATACTAATCAATAAATTAAATTACTGACAAATTTAATTTAAAGATTAATTTCCTTTAGAGCACTGCTTAACTTATTTCATGTGTCGGATTCATAAATCCACTTGCAAGGTTTGACACGATGAAAACTTATAAGCTTCTCAAAAGGCATATCATCAATCTCTATATTGAGACATGGATTCCGTCAACTAACTTATTATTTCACCAATATATATTATTATCATCCAATCTACCAGGCATATTGACCCATCTCAGAATCTCATCTTTTAATAAATCAAAACGATAAGTAATATATACAGATCATAATAGTTATATCAGAATTGAGAATATAAGTACATTTAACAGTTTAGGGAAGATGTTTTTATTAGTCAGTCTAAAACAACTATCTCTACTCGGTCCCGTTCAATACATACAATATGCACTAGCACAAGAAGTTGGAACCACATCGTTCCCATAATCAAGATAAATTATATACAATCTTGTGCTACAATCATACTGATGGCTTGTCCAATTTCCATCTTAGATTGTGAACGATAAAACTTATACTTATAAGAACGGATGATTTAATCCTCTGTGTATAAGCTAAAACTCTATATAGTAAATCATCTACTATATAAGTAAATGGACATATAAACGATTATATGATCTATTAAAACTTTTATTAAAATTGGATGAATAATTTTTCTATAATAAATACTACATTTAAACTCATGGTTAATAGCATATATTCCATGGTTAATAGTATATATCCCAACAATGACAAATTTAATTTAAAGATTAATTTCCTTTAGAGCACTGCTTAACTTATTTCATGTGTTGGATTCATAAATCCACTTGCAAGGTTTGACACGATGAAAACTTATAAGCTTATCAAAAGGCATATCATCAATCTCTATATTGAGACATGGATTCCATCAACTAACTTATTATTTCACCAATAGATATTATTATCATCCAATCTACCAGGCATATTGACCCATCTCAGTTACTCACCTTTTAATAAATCAAAACGATAAATAATATATACAGATCATAATAGTTATATCAGGATTAAGAATATAAGTACATTTAACAGTTTAGAGAATGTGTTTTTATTAGTCAGTCTAAAACAACTATCTCTACTCGGTTCTGTTCAATACATACAATATGCACTAGCACAAGAAGTTCAAGCTACATCGTTCCCATAATCAAGATAAATTATACACAATCTTGTGCTACAATCACACCGATGGCTTGTCCAATTTTCATCTTAGATTGTGAACGAAAAACTTTATACTTATAAGAACTGATGATTTAACTCTGTGTATAAGCTAAAACTCTATACACTAAATCATCTACTATATAAGTAAATGAACACATAAACGATTATATGATCTATTAAAACTTTTATTAAAATTGGATGAATAATTTTTCTATAATAAATACTACATCTAAACTCATGGTTAATAACATATATTCCATGGTTAATAGTATATATCCCAACAATCTCCCACATAGACTCTTAGCCATCACAATTATTATAATATACTATATCTAAATGCATGGTTAATAGTATATACCCTAACAATCTCCCACTTAGATATTCAATCATGCTAATTGTTAAATACTATGTCTAAATTCACGATTAATAGTATATATCCTAATACTTAACACATAAAAATCGAATAAAAATCACTCAATTCCTATTGAGTGTTCCCTAAATGACAAAAAATAACCCACACGAATCAGGCTGAGGCTATAAAAATTCTTCCAAGTCATTACAGATGGTTCTGTAAAAATTTTGCGAAAATATTTACCAAAGTCATTTCACCGAATAATTTAAGGGCTAGCATAATGAAAAATAGAGAAAGAATCACCTACTTTCTATCGAAGTGCCCAAAATTGTAATGACCCTCCAGGTCATTTTATCTGCTCCTCATTCTTTTTAGTATTTAGAGCTTTTTTATAGTGACCCCAAGTCATTTATAATTTACTAGAATTGATTGCTCGATTGCTTGGTCATTCATTTTATTGTTATACCAGTTTCGTGTTTTGGATTTTCTTGAGATCGAGCAGTTGACTTTGATCCAAACTCTAGGAAGATTACCTTGGAATAAAATTTTGACAATTCCATCAGCTCAGAAATGGTCATATTAGGCTAGAAATATGATCGGCTTGAATATCGAGACCATTGGTATGAGTTTGTACCGCGTTTTGTATTTTGGCCTTTAAAATTGACTAACAGTTAACTTTGGTCAAATTCTTGAAAATTGGCTTGGATGGAAATTTTGACTGTGTGATTAGCTTCGGAATAAATTTGATCTAGAATAAACTTTCGTTCGACTCCGAGGCTTCCAGAATTATTTTGAGCCCCTGGGTAGTATTTGGCTAAGAATAGCCTTGGGAGTGGGACCCACTTTCAATCTTAATGACCTCATATGAAAATTTTATTTGCTCCATTGAGTCCGGAATGTCGATTTTTCTAGGGTAACATAGTTCATTTGAGTTCTCGGGGTCCTAGATGAATTCTGAATACCCCGTCGAAAATTTTGAACTTGGTGAAAAAATTAGCATTTCAGCTTATATCTGGTGCAGAGAAATTGTTCTTCGCAACCACGAGCCCCAGGTCATGATCATGGAGGTCAACCCATTTTGTTCTTTGCGTTCGCGAAGAGGACACCACGATCGCGGAAGTCATTTCAGTTGGTTATATATATTTGTCCTTGGTCGCAAAATGAACCATGTAGTCAACTTCTAGAATGGATATATCCACCATTTTAAGTTCAAATTGGATGATTCAAAGCTCTAACTGGAAGGATTTTTTGCAAGGAACATAGTGGTAAGCTCAAAATCGGTAACAACGTAATTTTAGCTTCTTGTTTTGGAATTTTCGGAAGGGTTTTCATGCAAATTTTTTAAAGTGTTATATTGGTCATTTTAGACCCATTTTTAGCAATTTAAGAGTCTGACTTGTATAAGATTTAAAAAGGAATGTTGTCGTGATCTTGGAAATTGATTGGGAGTCCTCGTTTGAGGTGAATTTGCAATTTTAGCTACTGAAACGCGGTAATTTTGGACTAGAATTTGGAAGTTGATAACTTGCGCATTTGGAGTCCATTTTCAGTGATTCTTAGGCGCAAATTATGGGTTTTTTCACAAGGATCATCATGGCATAATCTGAATCTGCATTTGAGACTTCGTTGGAGGTAATTTTGATGTTGAAGTTGTTATCCCTATTTTTGAAAATTCTTGTTATTGCGAAAATATTATTTGATTCTAATTTCTCCATCATAAGCCTTGAATTATGCCCCATTTGGGGTACAGGTCTCCATTTATGTTTTTGACCTTTTCGCAGAGTTGAATTTGGAATTTCAGTTGCAGGTCCCATAATTTTATTTTTGACCCGACTTTGGATCCGGATCTAAAAATTGTGTTCTTAATGTAAAAATATTTGTTTCATCATGTAGATCAATAATTTGATAGCGTGGAGACAGCTGAAGGTGATTCGGGCGCGGGTAGTTACCGTAAAGTGGATTTGGAGTGTGCGTGATTGGCTTCGAGGTAGGCAACAACTCCTGCTCTTGATTAAGCTCTTCTTGATAATATTTAGTATGCACTTCATGATGATTTGGATTGTAATTTCCTTGTATCCCTCCCTCTTCCTTCCTTTCTCATTTTTGTGACCCACGGTCGAGCATTAGTTTATGATATACTTTAGGGGCCCTTAGTTAGAGCTGGTGGTTTTGTTAGGCACCGATACAGGATGTTAGTCCTATGTAGGGATCATATAGTCAACCTTAAATTAGGTTAAGCCTTAGGCTAGCAAAGTTGCATTTTAGACTTTGGTTTAAGGTGGTAGTTGTGTTATTTTGGAAGGGGCGTATATTATCCTTCGGGGGAGAGTGGTTGGATTTAGGATAAGATTAAGCCCTCATGTATGGTTGGAGACACTTGTAGTGGCTATAGTAAGGTCTGGATGTCAGTAGGGTATGGCGATCAGTTAAGCTAGTGGTTGAATTTTGGGTAGACTAACATAGCCATAGGTTAGCTTGTGAGTGCTTTATTTTGGGATAGAAATCAAGGATTAGGGTGAGGTTTGCTGTGGAGCAGAGTATTCGAGTGTAGTTTATGATAATCGAGAGACTTATTGAGGTTAGGCACTAGTTTAGTTGGCTTAGTGATGGACCTGGTGTTGGCATTGGTTATTGGAACAGTATTCGTCTCTTGGCATTGTGTTGGGTCTATTGGAACTCCCTGGCTGTATCCTTAGTTTTTGGTATTTGATGTTTCCATAGAATTTCACTTTTTACCTATATATACTTGTGTTGTTATCGGTGGTTGGACACAAGGCCTTGATATTACAATAGCTGGAGCCCAGGTTAGTCCTCTCAGCCCTCGCCTCTATGATGGTATAGGTTTGCTTTCTTGAATCTTGTGTGACTTGTTTGGATAATGGGGTGACATGCATTGCATTGGTTGTTCATGCATACTGTTTTTGTGCTACAATACTGGTCATGCATTAGTTTATCATCTTGCACAGAACTGAGAAAGATGAAATGGTTTTATGTACTACTGATATGAAACTATTTCTGATTGGTTTTACAGGATGGATGTATATAATGGATTTTTACTAGTTTTATTGGGATTCATACCACCTGGACCCTATGTACTTCAAATTTGATGCTTCGAGGCATCAAGGACGAACTCCTTTCTACTTGAGATTATGAGGGGTATCTAGGATGACCTCAGTTTTTATGATTTTACTAGCCAGCGCAATTGATGCCCTTTTCTATATTGCCTATTGTTATTCCTCCAGTATCACCAATGGAGCTGACTATTATGAGAAGACCTAGTGCGGGACCTGACAGTGCGTACGGGTGTCCCGAGCCCCCATGGGCTTCATGTTGAGGAGACATTATACAGGATGAAGAGCGCCATGGGTCCTACCTCGCTAGCCAACAACTAAGGTAGGTCATATGGCACTTGGTTATACACGATGGAGAGCTATCATGCATTGCAGTCATATACATCATCATCCCCAGCATATTATTTGTTGTGTGGTCCCCTGGTAGTATTGGATGCCAGTTACGGTTCTATTTGTTTCTTGGACCGCCGCTGGTATGGGACGTCAGATGGTTTTATTTGCTTATATTTGTACTATTTTGCAGGGAATTGATAATCATGGTAAGTGTAATTTTCCTCTTGTTGTTGGGTATGTGCTTAGTTCGCATAGTTGAACTAGTTCCTAGGTTGTTGGATTAGCCTAGCCCCTGTAGCTATATTGTTGTTATTGTCGTCTTGACTTCTTAAACCTATCTTATATCCTAGCAAATAGTTGATCTGATCCTCCCAGGTACGTTTCATGTCTCTTCTCTTCATCTTGCATATTTTACCACTTGATTAGCTTGATTGTTATTCGGTACTTGTGGTTTACTGCCTTGTTATTCATGTTATTTATACTTTCTTTGGCAACCTATGTCTGCTGAGTACCATTTGTTTGATACTCATACTATACTTCGGTCTCCTGCAGATTGTGGTGTGAGTCCCCACTATTGATTTCCTATTATGCAAAACTAAATGAGGATTTTCGGAGATCTTGTAAGCTCCTGACGTCCAGAGTTGCCGATCTCCATCTTTCTGCTTTTAGACTTATCTTTACTTTGTACTTTGAGGTGGTCTGCACTATTCATGTATTTGAAAAGTTTTGTATCCTTGTTTTATGGCTTAGAAGCTCAAATACTGACTGATGTCAGGTCTTGGGGTGGAATTTCATATGTTATTTCTTTGGCTTCTTTATGTAGTACCTTGTTTCATGTAGTTTTTACTTAGTAGTGTTGTCTTCTTTTGGGTAGCCCATCGCCAATGGTTCCGGGTTACGAGTTAAGCTTACCTACCGGTGGGTTGGGGTAGGTGCCATCACGACCTAATAAATCTAGTCATGACAGAAATACTACAAAGTCGTGCAGATTTGGATGAGGCTATAGGAATTCTTTCCTAGGTCATTCATTACAAATGGTTCTACAAAGGTTTTGTAAAGACATTGATCAAAAGTCATATCATCGAAAAATTCATAGATTGACCTAATTTCTTTTAAGAGGCCCTTATATGCATAAAAAACCATAGATCTGAAAGAATCTATTGGAATTCATTCTCAAGTCATTACAGATGATTCTGTAAAGGTTTTGAAAAATATTTGAAGGAAAGTCGCATCATCAAAAAATTAATGGGCTAACACACTTAAAAAAATAGAGCAAATTTCCCAGTTTCTATTGAATGGCCTCTAAAAGCTAAAAAGAGTCGCGAAGATCTGACCAAGGCTATACGAATTCTACCCTTTATCATTACAGACGGTTTTATAAAAGTTTTTTCAAAAAATTAAACCAAAGCCATATCACAAAAAAATTCCATGAACTAATACAAATGAAAAATAGACAAAGTTGTGTCACCCTAAATGGTAAAAGAAGTCGTGCGAATCTAGATGAGGCAATAAAAATTCCTGGCGTCGAGCTATTTTTCTGCAGGACCTCCCCTGCAGTATCATCACTGCAGTAGAGTTTAACCACCAAGTTTGGGATGGATTGTCTCTGGTCATTATGCAAATGTTCGTGAAAATATTGATCGAAATCCATATCACCAAAATATTCTTGGGCTAACACATAAGAAAAACAGAGAAAATTGTTTAATTCTTGTTGAATGTCCCCTAAATGTTAACAAAGGTTGTGCAAACCTTGCCGTGGGTACAGGAATTCTTTGTTAGGTAATTAAAAATAATTCTGTAATGATTTTGCAAAAATTTGATCAAAATTAATATCCCAAAAAAGAAATTCATTGTACAATATACACGAAAAACAAAAATAAATGTCTAATTCCTATTGAGTGGTCCCTAATTGCTACAGAGAGCTGCCCAGATCTAGTCGAGGTTGTAAACATTCTTTCGAGGATATGCAAAGAGTTTGATCAAAAGCCATATCACCGAAAAATTCATGGGCGAACACACATAAAAAATAGAGAAAATCATCTAATTCTAGTTAAGTTGAACCTTAATGCTAAAAAAAAGTTGCACAAATCTGGCAAGGCTATATGATTCTTACTACGAATAATTTTGTAAAAGTTTTGTGAAAACATTGACAAAAAGTCGTATCACCAAAAAATTCTTAGGCTAACAAGCACGAAAAATAAAGAAAATCATCAAATTTCGATTTTGGCCCCTAAATGCAAAAAAAATATAATGCAAATCTAGACGAGGTAATAGAAATTCTTCCCCAGGTCAATATAGCTCATTTTATAAAGATTTTGTGAATAATTTGACCAAATGCACTATTATACAAAATTTCATGGGCTAATACACACGCAAAATGGAGAAAATCGCCTGATTCTTATTGAGTGACCATTCAATGCTAAAAATAGCCGCACAAATTTGGATAAAGCTATAGGATTTCTTTCTTGGGTCATTATGTGTCACGACCCAAAATAGATCGCAACTAAAGAAAGATAAATAAAGCGGAAACAAACTAATAAGATATAAGAAATCTCCCAAAATCTTGAGTCATGGGTACAAGAGCATCTAAAAAGATACTGAAGAGTAAAACTGTCTCAAAAGAAAATACAATATTGTCTCGTAATATCTGATACATAGTCTGAAAGATAAGGAAAATAAAAAGAGGACCCAAAGATCCATGACGACTCGGAGTCTGAGCCTCAACGCTGAGATCTGGATGGTATCGATAATATTCAGATGGAATGATAAACTACAATGTCCTTAATCATGTGCACGATCTGCAGGGAGTAAACAAATTTGGGGTGGATACGGCGAAATGTTCCCAGTAGGTTAAACCATAGGGTAAGAGAAATCGAGCAAGTATGTAATAACGAAGAATCCTATCTCCTGCATCAAAAAGGTTAGTACACAATACAATAAATTCATGAATAATTGCAATTATAGATGGTAAACCGATCCAATGAGGTAATGCAATGCAATGCATGAATGTTATGGCATCGTAGGCCATTTATTAGGTGAAATCACGACCATCGCGGGGCCGATTGTCGCACCCCATTTTTTCTCGCGAAAAGACGGGAACCTGGACGACGTCGTGACAAATGGCTCTTTTAAAATGTTTGCTTAATGAAGAGTCGCCACCTAATGATTGGGTGCATTAGGACACCATTCTAACCTAAGGGAGACTAAAGGTCAAAATTAACCAGAGATAGGGTAAGGGCTGAAATTACCTCGAAGGGAAGGTGTTAAACACCCTTCAATGTCCGCAAATGCGGGTCCCGATGGTGTCTCGTATTTATGTGAGGGTTACAAATAAAGCTCTCTTATTTTAAACAGTATCCTAAATAAGTCTAAGTGATAAAATTTAAACAAACAAATTAACTAAACTAATCTACCCCAAACAATTGAAAAAAAAAACAAAAAGAGAGGAATTTAAACTAAACAATTGAAAAAAAAAACAAAAAGAGAGGAATTTAAACTAAGGGATTTATTATTTACTCGGATCAGTTACTCGGCTTTTATTTCGGAATTTAGCTTCACTTGGCTTATTAAAGCCTAAGGACAAAACCAAGGTTTTTCCTATTAAGCGCGAGTTTATCATCCTTTCCGAGGGTCCTATTTACCCCTACCCCCTCCTAAGTTGATTTATTTTTTACCTAAGAGCGTACTAAAAGAAAGAAGAAATTCTAATGCGTCCTAAAGCCTAACGTCCCTCCCTATGGTCCAGGAGGCACTGGACTGCTATTTTGGTAAGGTTCTAGACTGAAATAAAATTTAGGTTTTCTATAGGACCACGCGTCAACACAAAAAGCAAACAAGACAAGCATTTAACACATTAGGTTTCATGTAAGCCTCAAAATACATATAAATAAATACGGAATATGCGGCATGTGTGCAAAACGGTATCCAACCATCTTAAAACTTGTAACCATATTTTAGTTCAAAGATTAGACCTTATGGACATATGCTCTAAGATTATTTTAAGATTGTTAAAAGACAATTACATATTATATTTAAGAATGAGAGAACCCTATAGACATGATTTCTAACATGTGAAAAGATATTAAATCCAAAAAATATGATTTCTAGATAAAACAATTATTAAAATATTAGGCATGATGACTTAATCTTTTAAGAAATAGAATATTAAAACTCTTAAACATGATACTATGTGCATAACACATATAAGACAAAGAAATAAAACCCATTAGAATCATATAGGCTTGGTTCTAATTATACGACAAAAGTATTGAACAACCTAAGAACATGATTTCTAATTCCATTATATTGTGAAAATTTATTTAAGACTAAAACATCATTTCTAGTATTTTTGAGGAAAATATTAAAACCAAGTCACACTATATTGGGAAAATTTATTTTAAAATATAGCAAGATTTCTAAAATACAAAATATGGTTCCTAATATTGTAAAAAATATTTAAACCTATAGACATGACATCAACTATTCTTTAACATGCTTGAAACAAATAAGTTAACTCTGTAGGCATGCACCTAAAAAAAGATTAAAATCCTATAGGCATGATATCTAAAACATATCATAAAAAAGACCAAATATTATGAAAAGAAAGAAAATAAACCCTAAGTGTGGTATATACAATTTTATCTTTATGCGTTTTTATTTTTTATTTTAAGATAAATAATAAAAGGTTGTTAAGCATGTCGTTCACATAACTCTTTTTTTTTTCGAATCTTAGGTTGAAATTGCCTACGTGAATACCGCAAATAAGTAAAAAAAAATGTAGCACGTAATTTCTCTCCCCCCTTTAACTATATCCCTGCTTCACTTTTTTCATCACATCACAACTTTAAAAATAAATACAATATTTAAGAAAATTAAAATTAAAAATAAATACAATAATTAAGAAAATTAAAATAAGTCTTCTAGATCCATCGAATCCGTCCCATCCCCAAGCAACTCTTCACGTCTTTTCTTATCAAAAAACGTGTAACACTAAAACGAACCAGCAGTACCAATTGGAGAGAATAATACTAAACATAAAATAGATGAACGGGC
Source organism: Solanum rostratum (assembly GCA_029948455.1). Taxonomy (NCBI): domain Eukaryota; kingdom Viridiplantae; phylum Streptophyta; class Magnoliopsida; order Solanales; family Solanaceae; genus Solanum; species Solanum rostratum. The sequence goes on along the minus strand of CM057046.1, from coordinate 26,017,835 downwards.
AACTCAAGAACGTAAAAAAAATGAATAACTTACCAATTAATGTCAACTTGATCCCGAACGCAAATGGACTTAGATAATGCTAGGAAATAATAATAATACTAATATTTTTACGTTTAAGAGAAGAAGAATGTAGAGGAGAGTTTTTCGTAGCCGTGAAGCTATGTGTTTTTTCTTGTCCTTGAAGAATGTCCAAGCAAGGATTTTTATAGTAGAAATAAACAATCCAAAAAGGTAAGAGAATCAATTAATGTTTACCATAAATAAAATAGGACCAATCACCTAGATTACCCCCAAAAATAAATCCATTAAACCCCAATAATTCCCCAAATCTGCGAAATAAAATTTTCGGATGGTATCTTATCAAATTGACTGCTTAAAACAAGTATTCTAAAAATCCACAGAAAATCTTCCCATAATTAATATATAAAAAAGTTAAACACTCAATATAATATGATTTGCAGTAAATAAATTTTGCCATAATCACAAGTTATCAACCCAAGCTTACCATAACATGAATTAATCCTGCTAAAAAAAAACAACTCCTAAAATATTGACTCCTGGATCGTGCCAATCTTTACAATTTCAAAGACTCAGTAAATCATATGAAAAGCTCCACAACAAACAAGAAAAAGTCATAAAATCTAAGTCCCGCACACAGTCGCACAATTTCAACTTCAAATCAAAACGAGAAAAAGTAGGTGATAATAAGTATAACGAAATCAAACCGTATTTATCCCTTTATTCTTGACTGCAATAACTGATTTGATAGTCCGAGTTCGCTAATTTATGGTTGTTATTGTTTCCGACGAAACGGGATGGTTGATAGGGTTGTCGCACCGGCAAGGAGCGACGGGTTTGGGTGAAGTGGGGATGGATTTTTTTTTGTGTCGTTGGTGGTTGTTTTGTGGTGAGGTAGAGGTGAGAGAGGAGAGGAAAAGGGGGGGGGGGGGTCCGGCAGTGAAGGGAGACAGTGAGGAGGAGAGAGGGAGAAGAAGGAGCGGCGCCGGCAGAGGTCGTGGCAGTGGCAACTGGTGGTGGCAGCTAGGGGTCTCTACATGTGGGTTTTAGGCGGTTGGGGTCAGTAGGGCGGCGAGGTGGAGGTGGCAATGCAAGGTGGAGGGAAGGGAGAGAGATGGGGAAGAGAAGGGGCCCCCGACGTCGCATGGTGCGGTAGTGGCGCGGGCAGTGAAGCTTAGAGAAAGAGGAGGAAGGAGAGGAGAGGGTGGAGACAAATGGGGGACAAGAAGAGGGAGATCAGCGGGTGGTCTGCTTGGTGTTGGGAGAGGAGAGAAATGGGAGAGAAGGTGGGGGCGGATGAGAGAGGTGGCAGCCATGGCTGCTCCTCCAAAGGTGAAGAGGGGGAGAAATGAAGGAGTATCAGGGTTTAGGGGTATTATTGAAAATAATATTCAATCAAATCTACACCATTAGATTAAATAGGATGAACGGCTGTGGTGAAAAGTTTATGAGTTAGGGTTGGATCCGGGTTAAAAAATGTATAAGCCGGATTAAAAAATTGACGTAAAATTGTAGGAGTTTAAAATTGAGCCACAAATTGACTCACTATAGGCTAGAAATGAAAGAAATGGTACAACTGCCCCTTCTTTGCTCGATAATGATGGATGAATTGTTGAGCAAAGAAAGTTGACAGAGTAGCCGATTTTGTCCGACCGATGGAATGTTATCGGAGGGACCAAATGGAAAGAAAAAAAGGGTGTGAAAAATATTATGGCCGAGACTTCGGTTTCAAGTCGCCTACAAATCTCGGGTTATATGAGAATCAGGCCGCTTGTAGTTCTGAATTTAGGAACGACTGAAATTCCTAAAAAATGAAAACATCAATACAAATCTTGCAACTTGAATTAGAATGGTCGTGGTATAGAAAATGATTCGGGTGTCGAAAGAAAACAGGAGGTTTAATGCACTCGATAGGAAAACAGTGACATAATTTGAAGCGGAAGACGGAACGTTCAGATATTCGCAGGTTCTACAATTGTAATTGAAAGAAACACTACATAAAAAATGGTTAGAGCACATACATTAAACGGTGAAATAATCATAAACATGATGCAAGTTCTCTTTTAGACCATGAACTTTTGCCATAAGACGATAAGGATGACGTCTAGGGCTATGCTAATTGTGAATTATACCCTCAGGTCATGAAATGATGTCCGCAGGCCATGAAAAATGACACCTTCGGACGATGACACCTTCGGATCATGATGAACATAAATGAACTCCCCAAGCCATGAAATGATGTCCTTAGGCCATGAAAATGATGCCTTTGAACCATGATGCCTTAAGGGTATGAAATTTTCATGCGATTTTCACGCCAATGCAAAATTTTTGAAAGAGCATAACGCGTTTCAACAGGCCAAATGTAATTCCGGAAGGCCATGCAAACATTTTTTTTAATGCAATGTCATTTTAGTAGGCCATGAAAAGTTTTCAAAGAAGGCAATGTAATTTCAGTAGGCCATGAAAAGCTTTCAAAGAAAGCAGTGTAATTTCGGTAGGCCATGAAAAGCTTTCAAAGAAGGCGGTGTAATTTCAGTAGGCTAAAATGCAATTTTAGTAGGCCATGGAAAATGCTATTTCACGCAATTTTAATAGGCCAATATAGAGAGAAAAAAATGTATTTTTCCGTAGGCCAATGAAAAAATGCAATCTCAATAGGCCAAAAATGTAATGTCACGCAAGTTAAGTAGGTCAATGCAAAAATGAAATTTCATGTAAATTTTAGTAGGCTAATGCAAAAAATACAATTTCAGTAGGACAATGTAGGAATATAATGTCACGCAATTTAAGTAGGCCAATGCAAAAATAAAATTTCATGCAAATTTTAGTAGACTAATGCAAAAATGCAATTTCAGTAGGCCAATGCAAAATGCAATTTCATGCAAATTTAGTAGGCCCAATGCAACATGTAATTTTCAGTAATTTTTGTAGGCCAGTGCAGTTTCGATAAGCAAATAAAAGATAGATCGAGATCAAAGGGAGAAAGATAGTTTAACCTTTTGCCAGGGCAAGAGAAATGACGATTGCTTGCATGACATGAATAGGTCACTCCAAGCACGTATACCAATCTACATTCAAAGAAAAATTATTAGTTTGAAAAAGGGGAGATTGATCTGTAGCTTTGCCTCGACCCACACGTCTTGTTGTTGATATGTAGCCTTTCATCTTGATATCCTTTTAGCAGTTGGTCTTCAGTTTTGAATTCAAAATTTTTGAAATCTACTCAAACATTTCTGCCCCAATTTGTAGAAAATGATCTAAAAGAATTTTTGAGATCTTCTCAAAAACTCTGCCCCACGTTGTGCGAATAAGGAAGGTGCTCTTCTAGAAGAATTTTTGACATCCTTCTAAAACATTCTTCCCCAGTTTGTGATCAACAGGGGGAATAAAGATTTTTGTTATGATAAGACTGAACTCCAAAGGAATGCCTACGTATCCCTCTTAAACGGGAATCAGGTCTGACGTAGTTCCAAATACAGGATGAAAGAGCATTAAATAAAAAGTACTTGAAATAGAGGAAGGCCAGATCTCCTGGTTTATTCTGCAAATGTAGATGTTTCTCTCATAGGACTCAAGCAAGGCAACCCTTCCCATAGATGGCGCAGTTTAAGATAGAACTTCAACATGCTCATTGATGATTTGGTAGTGAATTGTTGGATGTACTTGGCATAGGGTCCTTCAAATGTATTACCGTAGTATCGATCAGGTTTTGAACCTTATCCTTCAAAGTGCAACATACATCAGTTATGTGTCCCTTCATTCTTGAGTGATTTGTAAAAACTTTATTTGGTTCATACCATTTGGATTGAGTGTCTGGGTTCAAAGCAGGAATAAGAGTGATATAGCTAGCCTCTTTCAATCTCTCGTGGAGTTGGGCTATGGATTCAGCCAGAGAAGTATAGCTTCTGGTGGGTTTTCTTTCAAAGTTGGGATGATTTCTATAATTTGGTCATTGAGGAGGTAGAGGTGGGGGTGTTTGAATGCGTCCTGGTTAGGTATGGTAAACGGGGTATGTAGGCTGTTGATATGGAGTGGGAGGAGTTCGATAGGGGTAAGTGGTGGATAAAAGTGAGGACGTGTGAGGTATGGTGATGTAGGATAGTGGGGGAGTGGCGGAGTCCAGATTTGGTGTCTTGTGGGAGCTTTATGTGCCATAATTACCGATCCAACTTCTTTCTTCTTTCGAACTTCGGATATACCTCCAGACTGCAAGGTTTTGTTCGTAGCTTGTAAGGCCTCTAGGTTGATGATTGTGCCATTATTTATGCCTTCTTTAATTCTTTCACCCAACTTGCTGATGTCAACAAAGCTCTTTTCTGCCACAAGCATCATTCTATCATAATATTGAGGCTCTTGGGCACAAATAAAATAATTCTTCATTTGAGATTCCTCCATGGGAGGTTTAGCTCTAGCGGCTTCGGACCTCTATGTTGGGAGCAATAAAGTTTTGATGAATGACAAAAGACAATGAAACATGTTGATCTACCAGGTTCTTTAGCATACTGTCTCCCCGACAAGCTGCACAAGCTTCAAAAGACTCGAAATGGATAAAAGGCTCTGGAGATAAGGTTTACAAGCACATAAATAGGAAGATGGTTAGCAGTCATAAAGGAATGTAGAGTTGGTGAGAAGAAGGACTCTAAATGAAATACAACTCTAAATAAACAAGATGCAAAAATAAAGGAGTTAGATGAGGGGAAGGAGTCTACTGGGCGAATACCACCATAGAGTTAAAGAGCAAATAAAACTCTCACTGACAATTATAAGAACGATCTCATCACACCAGCAAGGTAGAGATTCAGAATAGCAAAAAAGAAGTACTGCAAACACGCAACAAGGAAATCAGTGAAGCTGTTTAGGTCTAGTGAGTCTCTCTGCAAAAGAAGTTTATTTCTCTTTCTTGAACTTTGAACAATCTGTAATTTCTCAGTACTTATAAACTGAGAACTGATTTTAGTCTTCAAGCTGAGGGCAACTCGAAACATTGGAAACATAAGCCTTGGGAGGTTTATGTGTAGCTAGTAAGCTAGGAAAGTTGAGTTGAAGTTTAGATTACTAGAAATTGTAAACGGTTGTTGAAAGCTCAGTGAAGTTGGGAGTAAATCTTGTAGGGGTATAGGTCGTGATTTTTCACCTATGTGAGCCGGGTGTTTCCACGTAAAATTGTTGTGTTCCCATTTATTTCTGCTTCACTAAAACACGTCTACTAACCTGTTCCTACGATTAGGCAAATCCATAGGGTGTGCAAATCTATCAATTGGTATCAGAGCGGGTTTTCTTATTAAAGGCTAGTACCTAAGAATTGATCAACATGAACACTGTACCACCACTTGGACATGGAGAGGGACAATCATCCGTCAGACCCCCTCTTTTCAATGGAACACACTTTGGTTGGTGGAAGGCTAGGATGGAGGTCTTCATTCAAGGAGAAGATTACGAACTCTGAGACCGAATCATCATAGGACCCACTATTCCCATGCGAATAGTGGAAGGCAGAAAAGTTCCAAAAAAGAGAAGAGAGTTCGACGTTGGAGATTTGATTACCTTGAGGAAAAATGCTAAAGACAAAAAACATTTTAGTTTGCAGTCAAGGTCCAGAAGAGTATAACAGGATTTCAAATTGCACTACAGCTAAACAAATTTGGGATGCTCTTACAATTCCTGACGAAAGAACTGCTCAAGTCAGAAAATTCAGGGTTGCTATGTTGTTCACTGAATATGAGACCTTCAAAATGAAGGAAAATGAGACCTTGCAAGAGATGATGGCAAGACTCACACTGCTCATAAATGAACTGGCATCCCTGGCAAATGTTCTTACCTCTGACGAACAAGTGGACAAGGTTCTGAGGATCCTACCAAAGGCTAAGTGGGATGTAAAAGTTACTGCCATCAGGGAAGCCAAGGACATTGAAACCATGACATTAAATGAACTGGTCGGAAATCTCAGAACCTATGAGATGAACATGAAAGATCAAAAGAAAGAAGTAAGCATGGATGAAAAGTCACTAGCTCTCAGGGTAGCTTCGGATGATGAAGGATCAGATTTAGACGAAGGTCAGATAGCCTTTCTAGCAAAGAATTTTAAAAAATTCCTAAAAAATAGGAAAGGGAAGGACAGGAGAGAAACAGGTAGCAGGAAGTGGGGTGATGACACTGGAAGCAGGAAGTGGTCCGATAATAGAAACCACTCAGGATGTTACTAATGTGGAAAAACTAATCATCACATTAAATAGTGATCCCTATGGAAAATTGAGTGGAGAAAAGAAAGAGCCGAAAGAGAAATAAAAGAAAAGGTTGTCAAACAAAAGGAAAGAGAAAACTATGCTATGATGGCTGCTTGGGAATTAGGAATGGAAGATTCTGACACAGAAAATGCTGATGAAACTGCCTTCATGGCTGCTGGAAAGTTAGATCTCGAAGAAGAAGACCAATCTGAGGTAAGTAGTTCAGAACTGAAAGAAAAATTGCACGTTTTTTCAAAAAAGAAGCTAATCTTACTCATGAATGGTTTGATAGACGATTTTCAAGAAGTAGCAAATGAAAAGGATCAACTGATAAAAGATTTTTCAGATCAGAAATTTGAAAATCTTGAAATAAAGAACTGTCTGGATGAAGCAAATAAAATAAATGACAAGTTGAAGAAACAGGTTGATCAACTTGATTCACTTGTATTGAACCTAAAATCAGAAATCCTAAAGTTAACTATTGCTGATAAAGGAAAAAGTGAGACGAGTGAAGAGCATCAGAAGGTGGAAACTGAGTTGAAAAAAAAATAATATTGAGTTCTTGTATGAGAAGGAAAAAGTGAGAAAGTTGACCCAAGAAATCTCAACCTTGAAACTTGACTTGGAAAGAGCTAACAGATGGACTTAGTCGTCTAGGATAGTAGAGCTAACAGATGGACTCAGTCGTCTAGGATAGTAAACCATCTAGGAAACAGGAGCCATAATGAGAAGGATGGAATAGGTTTTTTTTCCATGAAAATGCCACCTCTACTGATTTATGCTACCTCTGTGGTAAAATTGGATATCCAACTACTGAATGTCCAATCGCAAACAATGCTAGAAACAGAAACATAGTTCACGTGTACAAACAGAGGTATGAACATAATAAAAGAAATAAGTCAAGGAATGTGTTGCCTACATGGGTGAGAAAGGATCTCATTCATCCTTTTTACAACAAGAAAGGACCCAAGCTAGTCTGGGTTCCTAAAACTAACCCTTGATTTGTTTTGCAGGTTCCAGTGAAAGGAAGAAAGCATTGGTATATGGATAGTGTTTGCTCAAGGCACATGATAGGAGATAAACACAAGTTTCTTTCACTTGCACCTTTTAAAGGAGAAAAAGTTTCCTTCGGAGATGGAAAAAAGGGGACTGTTGTGGGAGTTGGAAAAATTGGACGAAAAGAATCAAGTGCTTTAGATGAAGTCTACCATGTGGATGGATTGAAACACAATTTGTTGAGCATATCTCAATTGTGTGATAAAGGTAACAAAGTAACTTTTACATCTGCAGGTTGCAAGGTCAAAAAGTTGGACACAAAGGAGGTAATACTGACAGTAAATAGACATAAAATTGTGTAAAAGGCTGACATCATGGGAATGCCTAGAGCACATTTGAAATGTCTAAGTGCAATGTCGAATGATCCATTACTGTGGCACAAGCGACTTGGTCATGCAAGTTTGAAGCAACTGAATACTCTGTCATCAAAGGACATGGTTGTAGGGTTACCTAAAACCAAGTTCAAAGATAGCAAAGTATGTAGTGCATGCGTAAGGGGGAAGCAAATCAGAGCATCGTTCAAGCCAAAAAACCAGGTAAGTACCACCAAGTGCTTGGAACTGGTTCACATGGACCTATGTGGACCAATGAGAGTAAAAAGCAGAGAAGGTAAAAGGTACATATTTGTTATTGATGATTATTCTAGATTTACATGGACCCTCTTTTTAGCTTCTACAGATGAGTCTTACGATGTCTTCTCCATTTTCATCAAAAAGATAGAAAAGAAGTTGGAGCCCTCCTTAATTTCCATAAAATTTGATCATGAAACTGAAATCGAGAATGCTAAAATTTTAGAATTTTGTTCAATAAATAGTATAGATCACAACTTCTCTGCTCCAAGAACCCCTCAACAAAATGGAGTGGTAGAAAGGACAAATAGGACTTTAGAAGGCATGGCTAGAACAATGATGATTGCTAATAACTTGGCAAGAAATCTTTGGGCTGAAGCCATAAACACTGTCGCTTATATTCTCAATAGATGTATGTTAAGACCTTTACTAAACAAAACTCCCTATGAATTACTCAAAGGCAGAAAACCAAATATCTCCCATTTTAGAACATTTGGATGCAAATGCTATGTTCATAATAATGGTAAGGATAATTTGGAAAAATTCGATGAAGAAGTGATAAGGGAATTTTCTTAGGATATTCTTCACATAGTAAAACATATAGAGTATTGAATAAAGGAATCAACTATGTTGAAGAAAGCATTCATGTTGTTTTTTATGTGAATAGTGGTGTCTTTGAGAATGATATGCAGGATGTCTATGAGATGGAGCACAAATCAGAGGAACAGGCCAGGTTATCTGTTCCACCTACTGGACAAGAGGAGAGCACACAGACAGGGGGAACTACAGAAGCTGAGACTCAACATCTTGACCTCGGAACTGTTCAAACTGTCTCAGTATAGAATGAACAACCTCAAGGGTTTGTGGTAAAAATTACAAGTACCAGGACTCACATCCCCTAGACAATGACCTCACAGAACTGACATCTGGAATCACTACCAGATTAGGAACGAAGAACATGTGTGCGTTTCAGGCTTTTGTATCTATGATGGAACCAAAAAGGATAAGGGAAGCATTGCAAGATGAGGAGTGGATTCTAGCTATGCAGAAAGAACAATTCAGTTTGAGAGATGCAAGGTATGGCACCTGGTACCTAAACCAGAAGGAGGAACCATCATCGGCACAAAGTGGGTGTTCCGGAATAAACTTGACGAACATGGAATAGTTACGAGGAACAAGGCAAGACTAGTCGTCAAAGGATATAATCAGGAAGAAGGAATAGACTATGATAAGACGTTTGCCCCAGTAGCAAGACTTGAAGCTATCAGACTGCTCGTCGCATTTGCTGCTTTTTAAGGAATTCACCCTATATCAAATGGATGTGAAGAGTGCGTTCCTGAATGGTTACTTGAAGGAAGAAGTCTATGTGAAACAACCACCTGGATTCGAGAATTCTGAGTTTCTAGACCATGTGTTTAAGCTGGATAAGGCTCTGTATGTGCTGAAACAAGCCCCTCGAGCCTGGTATCAGAGATTGTCAAAATTTCTCCTGCACTATGGCCATACAAAGGGGAAAATTGACAATACATTGTTTTTAAAAACTCAAGGAAGAGACTTGTTAAATGTGCAAGTGTATGTGGACGATATCATTTTTGGTTCTACAAATGTGCTCATGACTCAAGAGTTTGCCAATCTAATGAATGGAGAATTCAAAATGAGAATGATGGGAGAACTTAATTTCTTTTTCGGATTACAGTTCAAACAAACCTCTTCTGGAACTCTGATTCATCAAAGTAAATATGTGAAAGAGCTCCTCAAAAGATTCAAGATGGAAGATGCCAGAGCTATAGATACTCCAATTGCCACTGCCACTAAATTGGAATTGGATGAGACAGGTGTGTCCGTAGAACAAAAGCTCTATCGAGGTATGATTGTATCTCTCTTGTATCTTACTGCTAGTAGACCTGACATCATTTTTAGTGTGGGACTCTGCGCTAGATTTCAATCAAATCCAAAGGAGTCACATCTCAAAGCTGTGAAGAGAATTCTCAGGTATCTCAAACACACTCCTGACCTGGGACTCTGGTACTCTAAAGGTAGTAATTTCAATCTTGTAGGGTACACAGATGCTGATTATGATGGTTACTTAGTAGACAGAAAAAGTATTTCAGGTATAGCTTATTTCATTGGAACATGTTTAATTTCATGGTCCACCAAGAAACAAAACTTTGTAGCATTTTCCACTGCTGAGGCTGAATATGTAGCAACAGGATCATGTTGTGCTCAATTGCTCTGGATCAAGCAACAACTACTAGATTTTGGAATGGATGTCGATTGCGTTCCCATTTTGTGTGATAATACAAGTGCTATTAACATAGCTACAAATCCCATACAACACAAAAGAACTAAACATATAGACATAAGGCATCATTTTCTTCGTGATAATGTAGAAAAAGGTCTTGTATCTATAATGTTTTGTCCTACTGAGAATCAAATTGCTGACATCTTTACTAAGGCTTTAAGCAGAAAACATTTTGAAAAATTTAGGTTAGACTTGGGGATGATTAAGATTGTATAAACTCCCCTCAATGATTGACTATATTTTTTGATATAACACTGTCAAATACAAGAGGTTTTCTAGTCAAATTCTCATATTATGTGTATTCCAACAACTTTTAGATTGACATGGTGTGTGGTTCTATGTGCAGGATTACTCGCTCCAGTGCAACGACAAATGGAACATGAAAACAAACTAGGTAACAATTATTATGCATTACTTCTTAGAAATTGATAATGAAACCAGGTACCCTAATTTGTTCCCTACCTATGCCTACCCTGTCAGTTTCCTTTATCTCTTTTGCCGCCATAAGTGCAATCAGTCTTTTCACATTAACGGTCTTCAGAGGACGTCTCCTCACACGCCTCTTCCTCTCCCATTAAAATTGACTCTCTAAGTCTCCAAAAACCCTTTAAAACTCATTCACTTCCCCTTCTTCTCCTCTCATATTTAAAACACCTCCTTGGTTTTGTATTATACAACCTCCTGCAAAAATGTCTTCCTCTCACGATTCTCAAAAAACCCCATGCAAGAGCCCCAAAATCCTGACCTCCCTCGCCCTGATAGTTCATGAAACTGCCAATCTTCCTCCTCCACTACAAATCGATTTCTCTGACTTTGCATTTTGGGGAAGATTTCAGAATAGCTTCTCACAGTTCTCCAATGTCTCCTCACCTTCTACTGTTTTCCCATCTCAAAGGGAAAACATTGACCCTCCTTCTTTCGCATCTACTGAGCCTTCCCAAAATCCTAAACCAGTCCGTCATCGCCTAAGAAAGGCCATAGGGGAACCCATAGAAGTGTCCGACGATTTTCCATCTCCTGAATGGGTCACTCCTCCTGGATATCTAAGGACGTCTCATACCGGAAATCGCAAGCGCCAAGAAGAAGTGGCACTTCAACAGGCTCTGCAACAGAGCAAGAAACAAAAAGGTACCCCTGTTTCCTCCTCTTTTAGAGATCTTTTGGTGAGGCAAGTTTGCAGGAATATACGAAAGCATATTCTTCCAAAACCCCCTCGAACTTGACCAACACCTTCATCCACCAAGAACCCAACAACCTCTCACACTCCATCCTCATCCAAGTCCACTCCTTCACCCAAAGAGAGAACCATCTCTTCTTCCACCCCAACTTCCTCCAAGCCCAGAAAATCACCCAGAAAGAAACAAGTTCCTCCTCCTGTTCCCTCGGAAGACTCTGCCACAGAAAGTGACTCAGATTCATCACCTGTCGGCACCACAGATCCACACTCCTCTTCTTTCATTCATTTCTAACGGCGCTCTCTCATTCGAGGCCGTGTGATCACTGGTTTTGGGGGTTCAGACATGGATACTCTTCTTTTCAAAATTGCATTTCAGGGGTGGTCTGACCTGTTCTTCCAGAACACCACTCAGAGGAAACTGGCCAAACTAGAAATGTATGAGTTCTATGCAAGGGGGACTGTTCGTGACTCCGTCTTTTTCACTACTGTTTGAGGGATCTCCCTTCGTCTGGAGGTTTCGAACATTTCAAGAATTCTCAGGATTCCAAATGAGGGTTGGGATCACTATGTCCGCCATGAATGGCCTCCCTTAGACACCCTCCCCTGTGCTCTTGAAATTACCAGGAAATTCTCTGGCCAACCTACTTTGGAACACCATAGGCGGGTCCAGCAAAGAGAAATGTCCCCGCTCTATCGCCGTTACTTTGACGTGGTCCATAAAGTTCTCATTCCTCAATCAGGAACGAAGGTCTGAGGCTAGCTATTTTGATCTCACTCTGATGGAATTGCTTGATTCAAACATTCCGATCAATTTACCTAGTCTCATTTTGAAACACATGCAACGGGTTCTCATTCAAGATAAGCATGGTCACGTTCTTCCTTATGGGTTCTGGCTGGCCCAGATATTTGAGGTCTACTCCATTCCTGTCCAAGTCTGGACTATGCAGACTACTAAGGACGTCCTTGGCCAAGTGAACCATGCTACTCTACCTGGTTCAATGCAACGACCTGGCACTCCTCTTCATCGCCTTCAAATGGCCTTGGATGCCAAGACTGCCGAGTTGTCCCTAGCTTGACAACAGTTTGATCAGGAACGGAGAGCATCGACCTCCAGAATTTCAGACCTTGAGGACACATTGATGAAAGAGAGGACTGCTCATGCAGATATCGACCACAAGCTCACTATGCTAATCCCTTGATCCCATCCTATGTCCATCTTGTCCTACCTGTTTTCCTTCTATCTCTTAGGGTGCCTTTGCTTATTATCCGTCTCTAAAGTAGCCCGCATAGTTTTTGTTCTTATGTGTTGATCTTTCTAGTTCCAAATGTTTCTGTATGCAGGGCTTTATGTAATTCCGTCATATTAATGCAACCCCTTGTTACTTCTCATGTTACTGGAAATCGCATTTATGTTTTTGATTTGATTATTCTTTTTACGTTTACATATTCACTGGTTTTCAATAATATCAAAAGGGGGAAGTCATATCTAAGCTATGCAATATTTATAACCCTTGTTTTAACCTATTTCATTCTTGAGGTTCTCCTCTTTATAGCTGCAAATTATGGACAGTTCCAATACTCAGTAAGTTTGTCATCATCAAAAAGGGGAATCTGTTGGGAGCAATAAAGTTTTGATGACTGACAAAAGACAACGAAACATGTTCATGACTGACAAAAGACAATGAAACAGGTTCTTTAGCATACTGTCTCCCCGGCAAGCTGCACAAGCTTCACAAGACTCAAAATGGATAAAAGGCTCTGGAGATAAGGTTTACAAGCACATAAATAGGAAGATGGTTAGCAGTCATAAAGGAAGGCAAAGTTGGTGAGAAGAAGGTCTCTAAATGAAATACAACTCTAAATAAATAAGATGCAAAAATAAATGAGTTAGATGAGGGGAAGGAGTCTACTGGGCGAATACCACCGTAGAGTTAAAGAGCAAATAGAACTCTCACTGACAATTATAAGAATGAGCTCATCACACCAGCAAGGCAGAGATTCAGAATAGCAAAAAAGAAGTACTGCAAACACGCAACAAGGAAATCAATGAAGCTGTTTAGGTCTAGTGAATCTCTCTGCAAAAGAAATTTATTTCTCTTTCTTCACCTTTGAACAATCTGTAATTTCTCAGTACTTATAAACTGAGAACTGATTTTAGTCTTCAAGTTGAGGGAAACTCGAATACATTGGGAACATGCCTTGGGAGGTTTATGTGTAGCTAGTAAGATAGGAAAGTTGAGTTGAAGTTTAGATTACTAGAAATTGTAATCGGTTGTTGAAGGCTCATTTTGAATTAGTGAAGTTGGGAGTAAATCCAGTAGAGGTACAGGTCGTGGTTTTTCACCTTTTTTGAGCCGGGTGTTTCCACATAAAATTGTTGTTTTCCCGTTTATTTCTGCTTCACTGAAACACGTCTACTAACTTGTTCCTACGATTAGGCAAATCCATAGGATGTGCAAATCTGTCACTCCATCTTATAGCATAATCTCGAAATTATTCACCTGGCTTCTTCTTTAGGTTATGAATATAGAACCAATCTGGTGCATTTTCAATGTTGAACCCAAACCTAGCCATGAAATCTGAAGCCAAATCCTCTCATATTGTCCACTTTCGTGTATCTTGTTCTATATACCATGTCAGAGCTTCCCCTGTGAGGCTTCTTATGAAAAACTTCATTCTAATCTTCTCATTCTTTCCAACCCCTACCAATTTATCACTATACATGCACAGATGGGCTTTGGGATCTCTATTACCATTGTATAGTTCAAATTTTGGTGGTTTGTATCCTTCAGGTAACTCGACATCTAGGTGCATACATAGATCTTCATAGCTCAAGCCAATGACCCTTTTACTTTCTTCTACATGTCGCATTCGATTGCTCAGACTATCCAATCTCTCAGTCAAGGATTAATCAGCATATCTTTTTGAGAGGATTCCGATTCATGTTAGTTGTGGATAAAAGAGGAGGTCTCGACATATACAGGGTTATGGGTATGACTTCCAGAGGCATGGGCTTTTAAGATATTGACATTGGGCTTAGGAGGCATATCTATAATATGGGTAGGATTTTGTGGGTACACTGTTGGTCCATAAGTGCTTAGTCGATATGGGTTTTGATGACTGCAATTTGAAAATTGAGTGCTTAAAGGTGGTATATAAGTAGGGTTGGATTGGATTTTGGAGGTCGGATGAATCGGTGGAAGATGATCTGGAAGGGTGGCTTGAGTTTTAGTAATTGGGTCACCCATATGTTCTCCAAAAGGGGTGCTGAGAGAAATGGATAGTCTTGCCAAGTTGCACATGTTGGCCATTTCATCCTCCAGTTCTTGAATTTTTCTTTCTAACCTTAGAGTCAAATCATCAAATTGGAATCCCCTTTCAGAAGTCTCAACTCTTTAAATAGCATTATTGTCAGTCATTTTTTCTTTTCTTTGACGATTCAAACTTGGAGGAGTAGGCGGAAGACCTTTTGATCATGTATGGTAGGCCAACATGTGCATACAGATCAACCTTTGGGAAAAGGAAGACATGAGAAAATAATAAAAAATAAAGGGTAAGAAGGGAGTGAGAAAATCAAGTTAGTGATGTGATAAATAACGCACAAAAAATATTAATTAAAAATAAATAAATAGACGCCCTAAAGTGCAAGGAGCCTCGTTAAGCCAGAGGTATGCCTAATACGACAAGCATGTGATCCTTGATAATTAATCCAAGCCTTAAATTGTTAATTGGAGTTTTAGAGTTAGAGGTAAATAATTAAAAGAACAGACTATTTTATTCATTGAATAAGCAAAGAAACAAATGGAAAGCTAGAACATTTGACAATTTTAATTAAGAATGACAAAATTAGACCTAAGGGGGAGAGGGATAATAAAGGAAATAGATTTAAAAGGTGAAATCTTCTAAGGATGATGGTCATCATGATCATTCTCCTTAGCATCTCTTGTAATCCACAAAAAGTACTCTGGCGTGATGTGAGGCTGATACTCGAGAAGGCCGACGATGATAGATCTCTCCCATCTTCTTATTATGTCACAAACTTGTGGAACTCCAGGCCCAAAATCATTTTTGGATACCCTCATGTCATCTGTTGGTAGAACCCTTTGGATCTGCCCAAACTGTCGAAGAACTCGCAATAGAGCATATGGTCAGACACTAGTCAGGCTAACGAACTTGAGATAGCAAAGTTCCTCTCCTCTTATCATGGCGTGATATATGTTTAACCAAGGGTACATCCATTGAACATGAAGAGCAGAAAGGTCCTTCAAAAAGATATACCATTCTTCAGTTCCTTCGGGAGCAACAAATTTAGTCATTCTTCTTGAGTGAGTGTGAATTTTATTTTGCATCCCACTTCGAATATTATTTTGGTGAAAGTGCTCGACAGGCCATAATTGGAGTAGCAGGTTACATCCCTCAAAGAATCTTCTGCCTCTGACATACTTGGAGGATGCCCTCATTATTTCTGCCACGGTCATAGGCACTATAGTCACATTGATCCGGTTTTTGGCAAATACCTGGAACACATAGCTCAAAGAGGTATCTATTTTCCCATCTCTTTTAGGAAACACTAAGGTGACTAATAATGCAATGGCGAAAGCATTTACATGATATCTTTCCCATGTTTCAACTGAACAAGAGAATTCTTCACTAAAATTCCTATACCCATCTTGAAGGCCAAAGTGCGAATACAGAAAATCCAAAGAAATCCAATTGAAATTCAGGCTAGTTAACCCTGGGTCGTACTTCAGTCCTAAAGTTCTTAAAAACCTATTTGGTGTTTGTTTGTGGGGTATAATCATGCTTCCCCCCTAGTAGCTCAGATCGGTGAAGCCCCTAATTTCCTCGATAGTTGGAGTCAGCTCAAAGTGTTCAAATTTGAAAAATGCCCTAATAGAATTCCAGAACTTTAGCAGAGCTTTGATGAGATACCGATCCGGGATGACATAAATAAGAAAGGTCAATCCACCCACCAGTTGGGCTATTTCTGTAGCACGATCTTGCCTAACATTCTCCCACCATCGTCGAAGGCTAGGGTTGACATCTACCACCATCTGGGTATTGGGAAAGTTTGGGAAATCCATCTTAGGTCTGCACGCAAAAAGACAAAAAAACATGTTCTAAAACTCCATTTTGACAATATTTAGGCTTAGATTAATTACGATGGTCACATAGACATATAATATGCAGTATTTCGTCTTGGAGGGTGATTGGACCCTATAGACTTTAACAGGGTGGCTACTATTACGTAGATTGACCCCATGGGGTCAAACTACCTAGGGTTTATGCATGCATGATCTTAACTTTGGGGTGGATAGCTCTATCCTAGGTTTCTAAAGAGTGGGTTTAGACACGGACTGGGTATTCTTATGCGAGAAGCACGTCGTCCAACGGTAGTAAGACTATCCATCATTCAACATGCATGCGCTTACTCTCTAACATTGGGTTTGAAAAGAAGGAGGGAGAAGTGCAAAGGCACGACATCACCTTAAAAGAAAAAGAAGAGAGGATCCTAAGTGGGGGAATGTATGAACCAAATGTCAGTTATTTTAAAGCAGTATCATTTAGCAATTATGGCAATGTTAAACATGCAAATTAAAGCAGTAAATAAATAAAGGGGGAAGGGAAGGGAGTTAGAGGGAAAGGGGAAGGGAGTTAGAGGGATAAGGAAGGGGAGCTAGAGGGGACAAGGGAAGGGAGTTAGAGGGAAAGGGGAAGAGAGTTAGGAGGATAAGGAAGGGGAGTTAGAGGGATAAGAAAGGGGAGTTAGAGGGGATAAGGGAAGTGAGTTATAGGGGATAAGGGAAAAGAAAAAGAAGAAACAAATTAGTAGGGCATAATAAGTAAAGTAAAGCAAATTAAGGAAACAAGTAAAGGGACAGAGGGAAAAGGGAATCCACATAAAACAAGACATGTAATGGTTAGAACCTAAAGTCCCTAACATAGTCGCCATTTTGTCGCGCCTCATTTTTTCTCGTGAAAAGACGGGAACCTTGACAATGTCATGGCAACAACTCTTTTGGGAAGAGTCGCCGCCTAATGATTGGGTGCACTAGGACACCATATTCACCTAAGGGAGACTAAAGGTCAAAATTAACTATAGATAGGGTAAGGGCTCAAATTATCTCGAAGGGAAGGTGTTAAGCACCCTTCAAGGTCCACAAATACAGGTCCTGCTCGTGTCTCATATTTATGTAGAGGTTACAAATAAAGGTCTCTTATTTTAAACAGTATCCTAAATAAGTCTAAGTGATCAAATTTAAACAAACAAATTAATTAAACTAATCTGCCCTTAACAATTGAAGAAAAAACAAAAAGAGAGGAATTTAAACTAAGCGATTTATTTATTTACTCGGATCAGTTACTAGGCTTTTATTTCGGAATTTAGCTTCACTTGGCATATTCAAGCCTAAAGACAAAACCAAGGTTTGTCCTATTAAGCGCGAGTTTATCATCCTTTCCGAGGGTCCTATTTACCCCTACCCCCTCCTAAGTTGATTTATTTTTTACCTAAGAGCGTACTAAAAGAAAGAAGAAATTCTATCGCGTCCTAAAAAGCCTAACGTCCCTCCCTGTGGTCTAGGAGGCATTGGACTGCTATTTTGGTAAGGTTCTAGAATGAAATAAAATTTAGGTTTTCTATAGGACAATGCGTCAACACAAAAAGCAAACAAGACAAGCATTTAGCACATAGGGTTTCATGTAAGCCTCAAAATACATATAAATAAATAGTACAAAATATGCGGCATGTGTGCAAAACGGTATCCAACCATCTTAAAACTTGTAACCATATTTTAGTTCTAAGATTAGACCTTATGGACATATGCTCTAAGATTATTTTAAAATTTTATAAAAGACAATTACATATTATATTTAAGAATGAGAGAACCCTATAGACACGATTCCTAACATGTGAAAAGACATTAAATCCTAAAAACATGATTTCTAGATAAAACAATTATTAAAATATTAGGCACGATGACTTAATCATTTAAGAAATAGAATATTAAAACTCTTAAACATGATACTATGCGCATAACACATTTAAGACAAAGAAATAAAACCCATTAGAATCCTATAGGCTTGGTTCTAATTATACGACAAAGGTATTGAACAACCTAAGAACATGATTTCTAATTCCATTATATTGTAAAATTTATTTATGACTAAAACATCATTTCTAGTATTTTTGAGGAAAATAATAAACCCAAGTCACATTATATTAGGAAAATTTATTTTAAAACATAGCAAGATTTCTAAAATACAAAATATGATTCGTAATATTGTAAAAAATATTTGAACGTATAGACATGACATCAACTATTTTTTAACATGCTTGAAAAAAATAAGTTAACTTTATAGGCATGCTACCTAAAAGAAGATTAAAATCCTATTGGTATGGTACCTAAAACATATCATAAAAAAGAACAAATATTATGAAAAGAAAGAAAATAAACCCTAAGCGTGGTATCTACAATTTTAACTTTATGCGTTTTTATTTTTATTTTAAGACAAATAATAAAAGGTTGTTAAGCATGTCGTTCACATAACTTTTTTTTTTTGAATCTTAGGTTAAAATTGTCTACGTGAATACTGCAAATAAGTAAAAAAAAATGTAGCACATAATTCCCCTCCACCCTTTAACTATATCCCCGCTTCACTATTTTCATTACATCACAACTTTTATAATAAGTACAACAGATAAGAAAATTAAAATAAGTCTTCTAGATCCATCGAATCCGACCCATCCCCAAGCAACTCTTCATGTCTTTTCTTATCAAAGAACCTGTAACACTAAAACGAACCAACAGTACCAATTGCAGAGAATAATACTAAACATAAAATAGATGAACGGGCAACTAAAGAACGTAAAAAAATGAATAACTTACCAATTAATGTCAACTTGAACCCAAACGCAAACGGACTTAGATAATGCTAGGAAATAATAATAATACTAAATAATTTTACGTTTAAGAGAAGAAGAATGTAGAGGAGACTTTTTCGTAGGCGTGAAGCTGTGTGTTTTTTCTTGTTCTTGAAGAATGTCTAAGCAAGGATTTTTATAGCAGAAATAAAGAATCCAAAAAGGTAAGGGAATCAATTAATGTTTACCATAAATAAAATAGGACCAATCAGCTAGATTACCCCCAAAAATAAATCCATTAAACCCCAGTAATTTCCCTAAATCTGCAAAATGAAATATTCAGATGGTATCTTATCAAATTGACTACTTAAAACAACTATTCCAGAAATCCACAGAAAAGCTTCCGATAATTAATATATAAAAAAGTTAAACACTCAATAAAATATGATTTTCAGTAAATCAATTTTGCCATAATCACAAGATATCAACCCAAGCTTACCATAACATGAATTAATCCTACTAAAAAAAGACAAGTCCTAAAATATTGACTCCCGGATCGTGCCAATCATTCAAAAAATTTCAAAGACTCAGTAAATCATATGAACAGCTCCCCAACAAACTAGAAAAAGTCATAAAATCTAAGTCTCGCACACTATCACACAATTTCAACTTCAAATCAAAACGAGAAAAAGTAGGTGATAATAAGTATAACGAAATCAAACTGTATTTATCCCTTTATTCTTGACTGCAATCACTGATTTGATAGTTCGAGTTCTCTAATTTGTGGTTGTTATTGTTTCCGGCGAAACGGGATGGTTGATAGGGTTGTCGCGCCGATAAGGAGCGACGGGTTTGGGTTTACTGGGATGGGGATGGGTTTTTTTTTGTGTCGTTGGTGGTTGTTTTGTATTGAGGCAGAGGCAGGAGAGGAGAGGAAAAGAGGGGGATTTTTCGGCAGCGAGGGGAGACAGTGAGGGGGAGAGAACGAGAGCAGCGAAGGGGAGAGAGGGAGAAGAGGGAGCAGCGCCGGCAGGGGTCGTAGCAGTGGCGACTAGTGGCCGCAGCGAGGGTTCGCTGCATGTTGGTTTTAGGCGGTTCGGGGCAGTGAGGCAGCAAGGTGGAGGCGACTGTGCAAGTGGAAGGAAGGGAGATTGATGGGGAAGAGGAGGGGCCGCCGGCGCCGCATGGTGGAGGCGGCAGTGAAGCTTAGAGAAAGGGGGGAGAAGGAGAGGAGAGGGCAGAGGCAAATGGGGGTCGGGAAGAGGGAGATCGGCGGGGGGTCCACTTGGTGTTAAGAGAGGAGAGAAATGGAAGAGAAGGTGGGGGCGGCTGAGAGAGGTGGCAGCCATGGTTGCTCCTCCAAAGGTGAAGAGGGGGAGAAATGAAGGAGTATTAGGGTTTAGGGGTATTATTGAAAATAATATTCAATCAAATGAGGGGGAGAAATGAAGGAGTATTAGGGTTTAGGGGTATTATTGAAAATAATATTCAATCAAATCTACACCGTTAGATTAGATAGGATGGACGGCTGTGGTTAAAAGTTTATGGATTTGGATCGGATCTGGGTTAAAAAATTGATAATTCGGATTACTCTTCTTTTGACTATGATTGGGCCCTACAGTGGTAGAACCTGGTGAACCGGGCGTAATTCTGATGAAAGCTGACCCAAAATTGTAGGAGTTTAAAATTTAGGCTAGAAATGAAAGAAATGGTACGAAATTAGCTAGAATTGAGATAAATTTCAAAGAAATCGAATAAAATAGAAATGAATTCGAACAAATTGGGATAAAATTGGATTGATTGCCATCTAATTAATTCTTATAAAATATATTATATTTTGAAAAAATAGTAATTTTTACGTAAGAGAAAATGCGTAGATATACGCAAAAATATGTAAAATATTCGAGCATTCTAAAATATTATTGTCATACCCAAAGAGGGTAACCTTGGCGTGGCCGGCACTCAGAGGCTATTGCTAATCCCCGAGTGAACCACTTGGCCTCATCATCACCTCATACTCAACAACGGAAGAAACATCCTCAAGGAAAAGGCTTTAATATAATTAAAGTAATCAAGTCTTTATACAAAATGTTAATTTCCAACAAAGAATAGTTGAAAAAATAATACATAACATCCTCTACTCGGTGTCTATGAAGCCTCTAACTCAAACATCTAGATGGCACCATGATAGGCCATGGTTAACCAATTCAAGGAAAATAAAGTACTACTCAATCTAGATGATAATAATATGGAAATCCTCCAAAACAAGGAGGTTTCACCGACCAGCTAAATGCCAATAGATTCTCAACGAAGCGCCTGTCCATGATCTCTAATACATGCCTCTGCATCATAAAACGATACAGTCCCAGAAGGGGACATCAGTAGTTAGAATGTACTGGTATGTAAAATAGCTGAGTGAAACATAAACAAGCAGAATAATATAAGAATAACATCAACTCAACATCATACTCCATCAGAATGTCAAATGTCTATCTAAAGAGAGAGTAAAGAGTAGACAAATGACCCATCAACATCTCATCAATGCATCATCAATACATCATACTCACCTCAAGGAAACTCAACTCAACTCAACTGAACTTGACTCAACTCAACTCAAATCAACTCAACTCAACTCAACTCAACTCGACTCAACTCAACTCCACTCGACTCAAGGAAACTCGACTCAACTCAACTCAACTCGAAGGACTTGCCCGTTTAGGACAAGGATAAAGAGTAGACGATAAAACATCAACATCCATCAAGATTCATACCATCACATCAACATCAGAGTTCTATCAAAATGGAACCTAACTGGGAGTTTCTCTAACCGACAACCATCACCTATGAGCCAGTGATGATACAACGAAGCGATGTTGTTGCCACATCCATCCAGTACCCTGCCCAGGGTGAAGGAAATCAACCTCAGTGAATCCACAAGAAAAACCTCAGTCCTCTATTGGGACAAGAAAGGAGCCATCCGCATTGCGGTTCAATCCTTTCTTCCTACGCGGACCACGTAGTTAATGCGTTCAAGTGGGACTCACTCTCACCCATTTCGATGCTCAATACTCCTCCGAGAACTCGACATGCTCATAAAACATCAACCTGATCAGTCCCATAGGGACATAATACCTCATCATCAGTCCCATAGAGACATACTACCTCGACATCAACATCAACTCGTCTCATCAACATCAATATCAAAATCAACATCAAAATCAACATCATGGACTCGAAACACTCTTTTTAGAATTTAGTTTCAAGTTTTTAGACTCATGAACATCATTCTCATCAACATCATCATCAGGACTCTCATCAATTTGAAATACAATCACAATATCACAGAAATCATCATCAAGTTTCTAGACTTATCCCCTAAGTTCATTATGCATGCTTTTCAAATAATCATGTAAGGTCATGCAAAATCTCATGAAAAATGTTAACTTCAAGAAAACAAATAGTATGATGATCATCAACATAAAAAACATGTAATGTTAAATCAATATTTCAATGAATATTCTCAAAATTTCATGCATGTAGACTCTTCAATCATCAACTCATCTATGAACTCTATGGGGCACATGAGAGAACAATCTCATGCTTTTAGTTTAGCCTTACATACGTGGAAATTTGATATTACAATCAAAATTTGCTGAATACTCATTTCTTGGAGAAAATTCCTCAAGCTCGATAGTTCTTTTATAGTGGAACTTGGAAAGACATTGTTGTAAGAGCTTCTTTTTTATTCTTGAATTTTTGACTTGGAATCTTTAGAGTTCTTGATGAAGAACCCTAATTCATAGAGAAGAATCTAGGAATCCTTTCTTGGGATTCTTGAATTCGCTTTCTTGAAATCCTAGGTTATAATTTAAGATTCTATTAGGGATTCATGAATAGATAGAGAAATTAGCTTAAAGCTTATGAAGAATAACTCGCCTTGATAATGAATCTTGAAAGTTAATCCTAACTTGATTTCTTTCTTGATGATTCTTGAGCGTTTTATGTTTAGGAGTGAAGGAGAGGGTTTTTACTCATGAAACTGATGTTTTATGCATCTTGGGACCTTAAATAGATCCCCAAAGGTTTTAGGATAAAAGTACCCTCAAAATAAAATAAAGGGACGTTGCTTAGCTTATCCAGAAAGGGTTCGCGATACGCGACGTGGACCTTCGGACAGCTCTGCAGATCTCAAGTAAAATGGTCATAACTTTCTACTCCGAACTCTGTTTAACGCGAAATAAGATGTGTTGGAAAGATAACTCAAAGATCTTTAATGTGGTATATTATGGGTCACCTAACTCATTATACTTTAGTAGATATGGTCATTTTAAGTTGACCCTTCTATCAACTCATACGAAAACTTCGTCGGTAGAAATTCTTTGGACTTGACTTGATGTAAAAGATTCTTTTATCATCTCCAATTCTATTCCCACTCTAAGAAGTTAACTTTAACATCTATGCTCAATTAAGATTGTATATCATATGAAAGATGACTCAGTTTTTAGAAAAAAAAATTGGGGTGTTACATTATCTCCCCCTTGGGATCATTCGTCCTCGAATGATGAGTAAAGGTAGACATCAAGGCACGAATAAGAATCAGAACTCTTCTCAAAACATACTCAATCAATCAAACTCTTACTCGTCATCAATATCAAACCATCTCCATTCAAACTCAGGTATTGACACATCAACTCAGAAATAGAAAACGCAATTTAAATCAAGAGTAAGGAAATTACATCCTACATTCTCTTCATCAAGGACGAATGGAACATCGAAACTCAATCAATTTGAGTCATTTAGACACCTCGTTAGTCAGTCTTTTGAACTCAGGAAGGAAGCCATCAACTCAAATCGAGAATAGGAACATCGTATAAACAAGACTCTGAGGATACTCTCATGCTCAAGTTCCCATCTCAATTGTGCTCCTTTTCATGGCACTCTACTCCATCAATACAAACTCATAGCTCTTATTCAAACCTCCACCTATCTATTTCTTCTTCTTCCATTCAGGCCTAGTTCTAAGCCTCAAGGTGTTATTCTTAAGATGATCATGCTCATACAAAGCTACTCCTCAATACTCAGCTCTATACTCGAAACACTTATTATGAAGTCTTCAATAGTCTATCATCCATACTCGTACAATAACAACCCCCTTTAACTATGTCTCAGATTTTTTCAAGCCTACTTGTCACTTCTACCTCCACAATTCAATGAACTCTCACTCAAAGTCATATCGACATACTCTTACTTATCTATTGTGCATCATACAATCTCATCTCTTTCCTCCTCCCTATCTCTATCCTTCCATGACACAAGTTTAACAACAATATCACAATAAAGATACATTCACTCCTTCTCATCTACCCTCACTCTAAGTCTACTATTATCAACATCACTATTTGGACGTGGAGGAACTCATCATCTCCCTCTTTGACAAAACCTCCAAACTACTACCTCTCCATGCAAAACAAGCACGATTATACCTCTGAAGCTTTATACTCTACATCATACCATCAACAATGGCATAACAAGCCGAAGGTCAATTCACGCGTAAGATGACATCAGAATCTAAGAACTCTCACTCCATAGTAACCTGTACTTAGAGAATAATGCTCGTCCTCATCACTCTAATTTACTCGCGTAATAGCATCCATACATTTAAACCTACCATAACAGCTAACACCCTCGATCTCATGAACTCTTCCCACGGGAGATACTAATATGTTTTTACCTATCTATTAGTCTCCTCACGATTTCTCTAACTCCTCCTCCTCCTCATCTGTAACCTTAAAAGGAAAGGGCATCACATCATCATCAAAATTAAGAACTCTCAGTCTCTCTTGAATTCTTCCACCTCAAGCTCTTAACCTCTTCTCTCAAGCCCTAGTTTTGTTCAATTGTTAGAAATGGACTTAGAATGGGTTTTAGACCCTTTTCATGTTAAAACGACTTATATTAGTCGTATAAGGAGTTTATAAGGTGTTAGGAATGGACCAGAATGCACGTCAAATTTTTTTATTTATTTTTTGTTTTTTGAATTTTCTAGCCTCAAAGTGACTCAGTTCGCGACGCGGACTGGTCGCGAACAGTACATTTTCTACAAAAATTTTTTGAACAAGTTTTCCCAATCCCGTCGAAATATTTTTAAAAAAACATAAGTGTCTCTCCGCGACAAGTGCGCGACGCGCCTCTGTTGCACACCGCCACTATTTTTCTTTTTGGATCGAAAAATTATCTTTTCACTCGGTCTCTCTAAAAATCGACTGAAGCCCTTCCCCCACTAAATTTTTTGTGTTGATCACAAATCCAGCTTCGAATTCGCCATCCGAGTATCGAAAGACGTGTTATGCGCATATCTCTCCTCTAGGGGTATTTAGGAAATTTTATCGAGCGTTACATCAACTCTCTCTTAGCTCTCAAACCCATTACTCTAGGTTTGTAAATTGATTTCCTCTACTAGGCTATGAGCATATACCTCCGCGTCAAGGAATCACTATCCACAAGAATATCTTAAACTCTTCTGTTATGCTATAGTCGCATACATATAGCTAGCCACTTAAACTCTTTTCAACGCTATCACTCTTAGCTCCTTCCAGTCTCTATGAAAATCTCTCTATATTTTCTACTCTTATGGCGTACATAACCACTTCTCACAACTCTTACAATCTAACCTCTTCTTTTTCCTGCTAAAGCTCAACTTCTGTGCTTCCATAAATTTAATTGCATAAGAATTAGTCTATCGTGGAAAACTTGTCATCATCTATCGATAAGCCCCCAAATCTTGGCTACTCGTGATGATTCAGATTAGTTACATCAGCCTACTCCACATCGATAACTCAAATATATTATCTAGATTTTCATAGTAGTCATAACTTAGAGCGTTACTCATCTTCACACAACTATGGATACATATCTCAAGCCTCTTCTTATCTATTTAGCTATCCTCGTCTCACTCATCTTACCTAAGGGGCACTTGTACCTTTCCCATAGCATTACTTCCTCGCAAATCAACACCTTCTTCTCGAACATACACTATGGAATGCCTTTTAGAGAAAATCTCCAACTAAGACTATCATTCTCACGATGTTGTATCCTCTTTAACACTACTCCTCATAATTCAAGCTTAGGGTATAGCACTAACATGTGCATCTATCACACCCTCTCTAATACCAACTTACAACTATTAGGTAAGAATTTCGGGAATATAATCTCACTAAAATCTCATAGCGAGTATCCACTCAACACATCCCTTCCTCATAACTCAATACCACTCACCTATTCAATCATATCTTCTTATTTGATTAAGCTCATAACTCGATGAGTCCCATGAACTCATAATTAAAAATCATAAGCCTAATTTAGATCTATCACATTGAAAGCACTCTTTTCCTCTATTCAATAAATACACTTCACCCTCAATAGTATGAATTCTACAACACATCAACATAACTTCCTTCTAGTTTGAGCATACTCTACCACATTCTAATAACAACTCTTCCTCTATACCTCATCATGAAAATCATAGGGTACTTACGACTCTTTCATCAAACTTATGGCAATCGACTCACTACCTCATTACTTACCTAATAAATACATAACTCTAACCACAAGCCTCAATCATCCATCACTCTTGCTATCTCATCCCTTTCTTTCCATCATTATCCTTCTAATCTGGGATGATTTGATTCAGGGTTTATACAACCTCATATCTCACTCTTAGGTGGTAACATTAAACTCTTTAGAGACATAAGTTTCTCTCTCATAGGTCATGTCAGAAGCAAGTTTTGGAAAAAATGAGGGTCTGCATAAAATTTGGAGCTAACTCAAATGCACAATTCATATGAGCAATAGTGCCCTCTTTCTAGTCGATTAACTTCACACACCAGTCGACTTCTCTTAAGCCTGGTGCAGTCTCTCTACCATTCTGATTACTTTGTCGCAGAACATCTCATTCGTAAGAGTTAGAAAATTACTGTCTCTGTGACCTCGTGGACAAGGCATAGTCGAAAGGTTTAGAGCAACGCACAAATTATCGCAGATTTCTTAGGAAAGAGCTCTATCGCACGATTCGGAATCAGAGAGAAGGGAAACTTTTCCTAATGTCCTATAGCCTCCCTATTATGGATGTGGCGCGCTTCACACCAATAATAAGAACTCTACTAGACACGGCTTCATAGACTCCCTAGGACACTTGAACTTTGTGCTCTGATACCAAGTTTGTCACGCCCCGGGAGGGTACCCTTGGTGTGGCCGGCACTCAGAGGTTATTGCTAGTCCCCAAGCGAACCACTTGGCCTCATCATCACCTCATACTCAACAGCGAAAGAAACATCCTCAAGGAAAATACTTTAATATAATTAAAGTAATCAAGTCTTTATACAAAATGTTAATTTCCAACAAAGAATAGTTGAAAAAAACAATACAAAACATCCTCTATTCAGTGTCTATGAAGCCTCTAACTCAAACAACAAGATGGCACCATGACAGGCCATGGCTACCCAACTCAAGGAAAATAAAGTACTACTCAAGCTAGATGATAATAATATGGAAATCCTCTTAAACAAGGAGGTCTCACCGATCAGCTGAATGTCAATAGATCCTCAATGAAGCACCTGTCGATGATCTCTAATACCTGCCTCTACATCATAAAACGAGGCAGTCCCAGAAGGGGACATCAGTACTTGGAATGTACTGGTATGTAAAATAGCTGAGTAAAACAGAAACAAGTAGAATAATATAGGAATAACATCAACTCAGCATCATACTCTATCAGAATATCAAATGTCTATCTAAAGAAAGAGTAAAGAGTAGACAAATGACCCATCAACATCTCATCAATACATCATACTCACCTCAAGGAAACTCAACTCAACTCAACTCAACTCAAGGAAACTCAACTCAACTCAACTCAACTCGACTCAAGGAAACTCGACTCAACTCAACTCAACTCGAAGGACTCATGCCCGTTTAGGACAAGGATAAAGGGTAGACGATAAAACATCAACATCCATCAAGACTCATACCATCACATCAACATCAGAGTTCTATCAAAATAGAACCTAACTGGGAGTTTCTCTAACCGACAACCATGTCCTATGAGCTAGTTATGATACAACGAAGCAATGTTGTTACCAAATCTATCCAGTACCCTGCCCGGGGTAAAGGACATCAACCTCAGTGGATCCACAAGAAAACCCTCAGTCCTCTAATGGGACAAGAAAGAAGCCATCCGCATTGTGGTTCAATCATCTCTTCCAATGCGGACCACGTAGTTAATGGGTTCAAGTGGGACTCACTCTCACCCATTTCGGTGCTCAATACTTCTCCCAAAACTCGACATGCTAATAAAACATCAACCTCATTAGTCCCATAGGGTAATACCTCATCATCAGTCTCATAGGGACATAGTACCTCGACATCAACATCAACATCAACTCATCTTATCAACATCAACATCAAAATCAACATCATGGACTCGAAACACTCTTTTTAGAATTTATTTTCAAGTTTTAAGACTCATGAACATCATTCTCATCAACATCATCATCAAGACTCTCATTAATTTGAAACATAATCATAATATCACAGACATCATCATCGTCAAGGCTCTAAACTCACCCCCCCAAGTTCATTATGCATGCTTTTCAAATAATCATGTAAGGTCATGCAAAATCTCATGAAAAATGTGAACTTCAAGAAAACAAATAGTATAATGATCATCAACATAGAAAACATGGAATTTCAAATCAATTTTTCAATGAAAATTCTCAAAAATTCATGCATGTAGACTCTTCAATCATCAACTCATCTATGACCTCTATAGGGCACATGAGAGAACAATCTCATGCTTTTAGTTTAGCCTTACATACTTGGAAATTTGATATTACAATCAAAATTTGATGAATACTCATTTCTTGGAAAAAATTCCTCGATCTCGGTAGTTTATTTATAGTGGAAGAACTTGGAAAGACATTGTTTGAAGAGCTTCATTTTTATTCTTGAATTTTTGACTTGGAATCTTTAGAGTTCTTGATGAAGAACCCTGATTCATGGAGAAGAATTTAGGAATCCTTTCTTGGGATTCTTGAATTCTCTTTCTTGAAACCCTAGGTTATAATTTAAGATTCTATTAGGGATTCATGAATAGATAAAGAAATTAGCTTAAAGCTTATGAAGAATAACTCACCTTGATGATGAATCTTGAAAGTTAATCGTAACTTGATGACTTTCTTGATGATTCTTGAGCGTTTTATGTATAGGAGTGAAGGAGAGGGTTTTTAATCATGAAACTGAAGTTTTATGCGTCTTGGGACCTTAAGTAGACCCCCAAAGGTTTTAGGATAAAAGTACCCTCAAAATAAAATAAAGGGACGTCGCTTAGCTTATCCAGAAAGGGTTCGCGCTAGGTCCGCGTCGCGAAGCCGTCGCGAACTTTCCGACAGCTCTGCAGGTCTCCAGTAAAATTGTCATAACTTTCTATTCCGAACTTTGTTTAACGCGAAATAAGATGCGTTGGAAAAATAACTCAAATATCGTTAATTTGATATATTATGGGTCACCTAACTTATTATACGTTAGGAGATATGGTCATTTGAAGTTGACCCTTCCATCAACTCATACGAAAACTTCATCAGTAAAAATTCTTTGGACTTGACTTGATGTAAAAGATCCTTTGATCATCTCCAATTCTATTCCCACTCTAAGGAGTTAACTTTAACATCTATGCTTAATTAAGATCGTATATCATATGAAAGATGACTCAATTTTTAGAAAAACAAATTGGGGTGTTACAGTTATATATATATATATATATATATATATATATATATATATATATTATATGTATATTATATGTATATAATAAGTACATGATGCACTTAGAATATGATATTGATAAATTAATAGGAGGGAAAAATAATAATAATAATAATAATAATAACGATAATAATAGTTAGTGTTACTACTACTAAAATAATGAATAATATAAAATAAGATTAACTAATAAAAAAAACTAATAATAACAATAATTAATAGTAATAATAATAATTGCCAAATAATAATAAAGGTAGTTTTACGATTGATAAGATAACCTACAAACATATATTATATATATTTTTTATTATATTTTTTTTGGGAACTCAAGAATCTTATAAAATACGCAATCACTTTGATAAAACATGAAAATAAAATAAAATACGCAATCATTTTGATAAAACTTGAAAGTAAACTTATTCATTTCAAAAGTTTCGAAAATACCTATTTTAATCAAATAACAATGTAGAACGGTTTATAAGTCGGTCAAAATTGGGTGTCAACACCGATGTGCTCATCTATTAAGCCGAAGCTATAAGATAGAACCTGGGGGCATCGCAGGCCATGTACTAAGATATATAATAAGGCATCGCAGGCCAAAACCAGAAGTATTTCGAGGCATCGCAGGCCATAACCATTGTCTGAATATGCATCATAATATCTCAAATGATGTAGATGTGGTGATAAATATGCATAACAACACATCTAATTATGTATCAAATGTGTGCGTACCAATGCAATCAGTCATATATAACATGTGTGCATATCAATGCAACCCAATCAAAAATATGATTTGTGCATACCAATGCACCCAATCCAGTATAAGATATGTGCATAACAATGCAACAATGGAGCATAAGATCAATGCATATCAATGCAACTAGTCAATATAAGATAGGTGCATACCAATGCAACAATGGAGTATTAACATTATACGACCATACCATATCTCATCTCATCACCATTCACAAATAAACATATGTCATTGGAACAAGCTCCACAAGTACCCCAAATGGGCTCATAACTCTCACACTGATAATACTAATCATCATTTAGTCACAACATTAACCAAGAACTATTTCAAGTCTCAAATTATCATAATAATATTCCAATTATCTCGAAACAATAGATTCCATCTCAATTAGTTAGCAGGATCACAATTTACTTAATACTCGGCATGACCGACCTCATATTCCCATCAAATTCAATCACATCATGATATCAGATCACAATTCAATCTGCATCTCACAATCATCACATAAGCATGCTAATTAGATCAAATCTAGCCCCAAAAAGGTTAGCTAAACTGACCTTAATGCTGAAACCTCACTCGGACAAGCTTTCAATCGGCTCAAGCCTCCAAATGATCCACAAATCGCTCAACCACCATCAAAAATGGATACTACGCATCAAGATGTTCATTTTGATATCCATGTTGGGAATATTTTATGCTTAGAGGTAAAATGGTCAAAATTAGGGCTAAAATTCGAGAGTCTCACATATGGAAATTGATTTCGGAATCATGTCCTACTCGGAAAATAGAGTTCATGGACGAAAATACCATTAAAAAATCGAGCTTGAATTGAATAAGAAATCAATATTTAAAGTTTGAAAAATATAGTCCAAAAATCCCCAATTTTTGATGATTAATTTTATGAAATCAAAGCTAAAATTAAGATAAATCTCATATAAGATGCTTAGTTTAGTGTTAGAAACACTTACCCAACACACATCTTTGAAAACCCTTCTTCAAAATCGCCCCAAAAAGTTTAGAAGTTGGAAAATGGATTAAAAATGATGTTTCTCGAATTAAAAACTATGCAGGTACATAAAGTATTCTGTGAACGCGGAGCCCATCCCGCGATCTCAGAGTGTGAAACTCCCAAGAACTCTACGAACGCGGAGTAGAAGGTATCCCAGCACCAGAAAACTGTGCACCAGCAAACTTACAACTCCACCAAACTCGGAATAGGTATTCGTAACTCTTCCAAAATCAGAATTTCACAAACATTATATGTATCTATACTAGAAACAGTGATCTGGATTCAACAGAATCATCGAAATTTTATTCTGAGGTCTCCATGACACATTTATTAATGCAAGTCAAGAAAACTAGTTTAAATTCAAAATGCCTAAACTACCCTCGGAAACTCTAAAAATTATGATAAGACCATTTTTAGCGTTAGTTTCACTATCCAAAACTATTGGGACTCCCGAAATTCCAATCCAAGCTTCCAAACTCCAAATGTTGACCAAAGTCAAACTAAAGTTTTGAAAAAGACCAAAATCACAACTTTGGGCCTAAAAATCTCATTTTAACTCCAAATTTAGTTCTACAACTTTATGTAGTTCAGTTTCGACATTCTAGAGCTAATGGAATCGACGGATCCCCAAGCCGGCCCCCAAAACTCAAAATGACATAAAAACTCACTTTTCAACAACTTAAGCTTTCAAAAAGATCAAAACTCATATTTTCAACTTTTAAAACTCAAGATTTTATTTCTAACCATTCAAATAGTTCAAAGTAGGAAAAAAGCAACTTACGAAAAGGTAAACTAATAAATTTCACAGATAAAGCCAAAAAAACCAACTAGATCATTACGTCATTCACCACTAAAAAGAATGTTCATCCTCAAACATAAGGAAAAGATGAGTACTTGAAGACTTAAAAAGGTTAGGATATCTAGCCCGCATGTCAGACTCCAACTCCAAAGGCCTCATCAACAGAACGGTGCCGCCACTGGACCTTCACAAAAGATATATCCTTGGATCTCAATATCCGGACCTGCCTGTCCAATATAGCTATAGGTTTCTCTTCGAAGGACAACTCTGGAACCAACTCAATAGAGTGATAAGAAATCACATGGGACTCATCTGTAATATAAGGCGGAGCATAAAAACATGGAAAACAGGATGTAAAGAAGATAATTTCGGTGGCAAAGCCAACTCATAGGCTACCTCACCAACTCTCCTTAATATCTTAAAAGGGCCAATGAATCTGGGGCTAAGCTTGCCCCTCTTTCCGAATGTCATCACACCCTTTATGGGTGAAACCTTTAGCCAAACATTGTCGCCAATGAAGAAATCAAGAGGCTTAACCCTCTTATTAGCATCACTTATCTGGCGACTCTTGGCTATCAAAAGTCTACTCTGAATCAGTCAGACTCGGTCCATGGCATCCTGAAGCAAATCAACACCCAACACCTCAACCGAACCTGAATCAAACCATCCAATGGGTAATCTACACCTCCGTCCATACAAGCCTCAAACAGTGCCATATGGATACAGGGATGGTAAATATTATTATATGTAAACTCTGCCAAGGGTAAGTGTTGGTCCCATCGGGCCCTAAAATCAATAACACAGGCCTTAAGCATGTCCTCCAACACCTGAATGATGCGCTCAGACTGACCATCAGTCTGAGGGTGAAAAACTGAACTCAAATCCACTCTAGTACCCAAACCACGCTGTAAAGCCCGCCAAAAATGAGAAGTAAACACAGACACTATGTCTGATACTACAGAAACTAGCACACCATGCAATCTGACAATGTCTTAGATATAGAATCTAGCCAACTGCTTCACACTATAGCTAGTCTTCACCGATATGAAGTGTGTCGACTTGGTCAATCGATTAATGACAACCCAAATTGAATAAAAATTGTCCAAGGCCATGGGCAAACCTGTACCAAATTCCATAGTCACTCTCTCCCACTTACACTCCGGAATGGTCATCATTTACATTAATCCACCGGGCTTTTGATGTTCATACTTCACCTATTGGCAAGTCAAACACTTGGCCACAAACTCAGCTATGTCTGTCCTCATGCCAAACCACTTATAATGTTCTTTAAGATCATAATACATCTTAGCCACACTCGGATGGATTGAATATGTAGCACAATGGGCCTCCACTAATATCAATCTCACCTAATCCCCAACTTTATGCACACAAACTTTACCATTAACCCTCAATACACCATCAGCATCAATAATAGCCACCTTGGCTTCACCTCTGAACAATTTATCATGAACCATGTGTAATCTGGGTTGGTGAGCATATGTCTAATCAAGCAAAGAAGATCTAGCCTCGACAAATGCCAGAATACTCTTAGGAGGAGAAATGTCCAAACAGACCATCTACCTAGAAAGTGACTGAACCTATAAAGCTAAGGGCCTCTCCTCAGCCCTCAAGAACGCTAAACGCTCCATACAAGTAGCCTTCTAGCTCAAGAAATATTCCAACATATTGTCCTTCCTGGGGTGATAGAAAATAGCATATCATAGTCCTTAACCAACTCCAACCACCCATGTTGTCTAATGTTCAGATTAGGCTGAGTAAAGATGTATTTGAGACTTCGATGATCGGTAAGGATCTCACTATGCACCCCATAAAGATAGTTTCGCCACAACTTTAACACAAACATAACCGCAACCAACTCCAAGTCATAGGTAGGATAGTTTTTCTCATGCACCTTGAGTTGTATAGAAGCATAGGCTATCACTTTCCCTTTTTGCATTAATACACCACCAAAACCCATGCCTAAAGAATCATAATATACCATAAATGGAACTCTCTCTTCGAGTAATGCAAGAATAGGTGCTGAAGTCAACAAATCTTTGAGATTTTGGAAGCTTAACTTACAATCATCCGACCACTGGAATGCTACAACATTCTAAGTCAATCTAGTCAATGGGGCTGCTATAGATGAAACACCCTGAAAAAATTGCCGATAATACCCTGGGAAACCAAGGAAACTCTGAATCTCAATCACGGAAGTAGGCCTAGCCCACTCACGAACAACTGCTACCTTGGCTGGATTGACCATAATACCCTCTTTTGACATAATATGGCCAAAAAAGGCAATAGACTCAAGCCAAAACTCGCACTTTGAGAATTTAGCATAGAACTTCTCTTCCCTCAATCTCTAGACTATAGTCCTCAAGTGTTGAACATGATTTGCCTCACTCTTGGAATAAACCAAGATATCTTCTATGAACACGATCACAAAGATATACAAATAGGGCCTGAACACTCGGTTGATCAACTCCATAAAAGCAACTGGGGCATTAGTGAACCCAAATAACATAACCATGAACTCATAATGCCCATAACAGGTCCAGAAACTTATCTTCGGGATATCAGAGTCATGAACTCTGAACTGATGGTAACCAGACCTTGAGTCGATCTTGGAGAACACCGAGGCACCCTACAACTGGTCAAAAAGATCATTAATGCGAGGAAAGGAATATTTATTCTTGGTGGTCACTTTGTTAAGTTGACGATAGTAAATACACATATGTATAGTGCCATATTTCTTCTTTAAAAATAATACAGGATCACCTTAGAGAGATAGACTCGGACGAATAAAGTCTTTCTTCAACAAATCTTCTAGTTGTTCCATCAAATCCTTTAGTTCAGTCAAAGACATTTGATAAGGAGAAATAGATATGGGTTTACTGCCCAGCTCCACATCGATAGCAAAGTCAATATCATGATCTGGAGGAACACTAGGTAAATAAGTTAGGAATATATCCATAAACTCTCTTGCAACCCTAATAGTCTCCAATGATGAGGACTTCTGAGAAACAGCCAAGCATGAGCTAAATATGCCAAACACCCTTTCCCCATCAGTTGACAAGCATGCATATAAGAAATAACACCCTTAGGATAGGAACTAGGTGCTCCAGTCCATATCAACTGAGACAAGTCAGGGCAAGATAAGGTCAAAGTCTTTGCATAAAAGTCAAGATTAGGATGATAAGATGACAGCCGATCCATACCCAAAATCACATCAAATTCAACAATATCCAACAATATCAAATCAACAACGGTATCTCTCCAAATAAAAGTCACAATACAACCCTGATTCACCACTAAAAATTCACCTACCGGAGTAGAAACACAAATAGGTGTGGCAAGTGGCTCACATATAATATCAATATCAGAAGCAAAATATGCGGACACATATGAATAAGTAAAGCCTCGATCAAATAAAACTAAAGTTGAACGGTAGCACACTTGAACCATACCTATGATAATTGTATCAGAGTCTTCTGCCTCAGCTCTATCTGGAATAGCATAGCAAACTCCATGCCCACCACTAGCCTGGGACCACCACGAGCACCACCTCTCACTATACCACGACCTTCTCTTGCACCACCTCTCATAACCTAAAGTATGTCTCTGGATATTGATGCTGGAGCTGGACGAGCTGGCTGTGAACCTGAAGTTTGAGAAGGAGGTATATGGTGAGGACAACGGAGCCAAGTGCCCAATCTCATCACAATGATAACAAGCCTTGGCCTCCTATCTTTGAGATGGCTGCACTAAAAATCCACCATGCCTGGGTGCACTAGCCACCTGAGCAGATCTGGACCTTTCAACACTATCATATATTGGAAGAGCTGCCTGAACTGCCTGGCCCTGATAGCCTTGGCTCTGAATCTCTCTATCCTGTGGCGGGTGTTCATTAAAGTGTCCATGTCGACAGAACCTCTTCATGCCACCCTGTCTATCCTGCCTGATACAATTTATTATACAAACGTGATCCATAATACTCTAGAAAGTACCTCCAGCTAACACCAAGGAAGTCGTAACCTCCTGAACATACCCTCCCAAGCCCTTGGCAAATCATCAAATCCTCTCGAACACAATAGGAATGCTAGACAAGGCATATCAGGATAAAGTTTGAAATCTAGCCTTGCAGTCGAAAATAGACATGAATCCCTACTGTAGCCTATCAAACTCATCTCGGTGGCTATCTCGGAGGTTGTAGGGCATGAATCACTCTAAAAATATCTCAGTGAACTGTCCCTAAGTCATAGCGGGAGATACAACAGGCCAACGAGCTATCACTGACCTCCACCACTCTTTTGCAAGGCTGGTGAACCGATATGAAGTGTAGGCAACTCCATGCGACTCAAGAATAGACAAGTTACATAACCGGTTCTGGCACTTAGATAGAAAATCATAAGCTCTATCGCCAGGAGGGCTAGCAAAATGCATTGGAGCCAACCGCACAAACCTCTCAAAGCTTTTCTGCTCTGCTATAGACATGGTTGGATTGGCAGAAGATGGTGGCATCACAAACAAGGGAGGTGCAATAGATGGAGCAACAGGGAAACTCTGAATCTCTGTACCTGAATTTGGTCTAGATGCCTGAAGTGGAGTAATAACAGTCGCAGGGGTGGACTGCTAGAGCTGAAGAAGGATCCATATGAATTATAGTCGACTCCGGTGGATCAATAGAAGGACTAACTGATGTGGTAGAAATCGGTATCTCAACAATAGCTAGTGCTGGAGGAGCTCCCTCTAATCTAGCCAATAACCTCATCAGTAACTCCTGAACCAAGGGTGTAGTCTCTAGGGCTGAGGGCGATAAAATAGGATCCATAGGCCCCTTCGACTCATGAATAGGCATTTGCATAGAAGGAGTAGATTAGACACTTTAAAAATGGGTAATACAAAGGAATGCATGAATGGAAGCATGATGTGAAAACGTTTCCTAATAAGTGTCCCATAGCCTCCCGAAGATAGGTGTGGATGTCTATACACTGATCCATGAGACTCTACTAGACACCTCGCTCTTGACTCACGAGCAAAACAAACCTAGAGCTTGGATACCAAACTTGTCACGACCCAAATTAGATCGTAACTAAAGAAACTTAAATAAAGCAGAAACATACTAATAAGATATAAGGAACTCCCAAAACCTGGAGTTATGAGTACAAGAGCATCTAAAATGGTACTCAAGAGTAAATACAACTATCTCAAAAGCAAATGCAATACTGTTTCATAATATCTGATACATAGTCAGAGAGATCAGGAAAATAAAAAGAGGATCCAAAGACCTATGGCGACTCAAAGTCTAAGCCTCACCACTAAGATCTGGATAGTATCAATAATACTCATATGTAATGATGAACTAATTGTCCTGAACCTATGCATGATCTGTTGGGAGGACACTAAGTAGGGGTGAGTACATCGAAATGTATCCAGTAGGTTCAATAAGTTGGGTAAGAGAAATCGAACAAGTATGTAATAACAAAGAATCCTATCACCTGCATCAAATTGGTTAGTACACAATACAATAAAATCAAGAATAATGGAAATTATAGGTGGTAAACCGTGTCCAATGAGGTAATGTGATGCAATGCATGAATGCAATAGCATCGCATGCCATGTATTAGGTGAAATCATGACCGTCATGGGGCTGATGTACACATCTATCGAGATGAAGCTACAAGATAGAACCTGGAGATGTCACAGGCCATGTACTAAGATATATAATAAGGCATCACAAGCCAAAATCACAAGTATCTCGAGGCATAGCAGGCCATAACCACGGTCTCAATATGCATCATAATATCTCAATTGATATAGATGTGGTGATATTAGTTTCACCATATGTATGCATACCAATGCAATCAATCATGTATAAAATATGTGCATATCAATGCAACCCAATTAGAAATAAGATCTATGCATACAAATGCACCCAGCCCATTATAAGATATGTGCATAACAATGCAATAATGGAGTATAAGATTAGTGCATACCAATGCAACTAGTCAATATAAGATAGGTGCATACCAATGCAACAATGGTGTTTTAACATTATACAACTATACCATGTCTCACCTAATCATTACTCACTAATAAACATATGTCATTGGAACAAGCTCCACAAGTACCCAAATGGGCTCATAACTCTCACACTGATCATAATTATCATCAATTATTCAAAACATTAATCAAGAACTATTTCAAGTCTCATATTATCATAACGATATCCCAATATCTCAAAACATACGATTTCATCTCAATTAGTTAATAGGATCACCATTTACTCAATACTCAGCATAACCGACCTCATATTCTCATCAAATTCATTTATATCATGATATCAAATCACAATTCTATCTACATCTCACAATTATTACATAAGCATGCATAACTGCTCAAATACAGTCCCAAAAAGGTTAGACGAACCTCCCTTAATGCCAAAACCACACTCGGACAAGTTTTCAATTAACTCAAGCCTCCAAATAATCCACGGATCACTCAACCACTATCAAAAATGGACACTATGCATCAAGAGGTGTATTTTATACCTATATTTGCATATTTTAGGCTTAGGGGCAAAATGGTTAAAATTGGAGTTAAAATTCGAGAGCCTCATATCTGAAAATTGATTTCAAAATCATGTTCTACTTAGAAAATAGAGTTCATAGATGAAATTTCTACTAAAAATCGAGCTTAAATTGAATGAGAAATTAATGTCCAAAAATCCCCAATTTTGGGTGATTAATTTCATGAAATCAAGATAAATCTCATAGAAGATGCTTATTTTAGTGTTAGAAATACTTACCCAACTCAAATCTTCGAAAACCTTTCTTCAAAATCATCTCAAAAAGCTTAGAAGTTCAAAAATAGATTAAAAATGGTGTTTCCCGAATTAAATATTGTTCAGGTACATAAAGTTCTCCGTGAACGCTAAGCCCATCCACGAGCACGGCATGTAAAACTCCCAAGACCTCCATGAACGCGGAGTAGAAGGTATCCCTACACCAGAAAACTATGCACTGGCAAACTCACAACTCAACCAAACTCGGAATAGGTATTCGAAACTTATACGAAAATAGAATTTTACAAACTTTAGATGTATCCATACCAGAATCAGCAATACGGACTCAATAGAATCATCAAAATTAAATTTCGAGGTCTCCACGATACATTTACAAATGCAAGTCAATAAAACTAGTTTAAAACTCAAAATACCAAAACTACCCTCAAAAACTCTAAAAATTATGACGAGACCATCTTTAGCGTTAGTTTCACCATCTAAAACTATTGGGACAGACGGAATTTTGATCCGAGCTTCTGAACTCCGAGTGTTTACAAAAGTCAAACTTTGGTTCTAGAAACGACTAAAATCATAACTTTGAGTCTAAAAACCTCATTTTAACTCCAAATTCAGTTCTGCAACTTTCTATAGCTCAGTTTTGACATTCCGAAGCTAATAGGAATGACAGATCCTCGATCCAACCCCTAAAACTCAGAATGACACAAAAATTTACTTGTTCAACAACTTAAGCTTTTAAAAAGACTAAAACTCATATTTTTTAACTTTTAAAACTCAGGATTTCAGTTCTAACCATTCAAATAGTTCAAAGTAGGCTCAAAGCAACTTACAAAAGGATAAAATAGTGATTTCCATAGATAAATCCAAAAATGACCGACCAGGTCATTACATTATGGACAATTCTTAAAGGTTTTGTAGAACCAAAAAATTCATGAGTTATAACATAAATGAAAACTATAGAAAATTGTCTAATTACTTTTGAGCAGCCCTTCAATGATTTACACCCCGCGTGAGTCTTGCCATGTCATGACTCGATCTTGGTCATGATGGCGCTTGCTAGATCCCACCTACAGGTAAGCCAATTGCCCAACCCCAGGGTTGTAAATACTCAAATCTTGTGAGACCTTATTAATGCTAAAAATCAAATTTCCAGAGGTTTTTGACCCATGGGGATGCTTGTGTATGGCTTTGTATGGCTTAAGAAGGTATTTTAGGCTTAGTGGCCCTCCAGGGCACCTTCCACGAGCCGCGGTCCTCACCACTGGCCGTGGAAGGGGCCCTTGGTAGGTGCCCAAGCCTTCAAGCCAAGAAATTGGCTAAGGTAGCCATAAAGAGGCCCTGAACGGGTCATGCAACCCACCACGAGCCATAGCGGTGTCTCGTGCAACCTCCCACAAGAAATGATAAGGTGTTTAGTAAAGCCCTTGTCCCAAAATGTGATTCTAAGTATAACATTATCATCTCAAAATTTGGGTTAGTTGTACAGACTGTTGTACGGTCAGTGCACCTCTGAATGAACTGTGAAGCCTTCAATGGAAACGTCCTTATTCTGAAATTTGATGAAGTGTCTAAAGACCCCTACCACGGACCTTTGTATGGTCTGTGGTCCTCTACATGAGTCGAGGTGCTCTACCACGGGACCCCTCGACACCTTTTAGTGCTTGTTTCATTAATGGCTTTCTCGTAATTTTGGTGATTTCTAAGGGTCATTTGTGACTTTCTAACCTGTCCTAAACCCCTGAAAATACATATACTCCTTATCCTTATTCAAATTCATTCATTACACTTGGAATACTAAAAATCTCTCTTCTAAGAACTCCTCTCAAGTGTGACATTGGAGATTCAACTTGGAAATTCAAGAAGGGCCTTCTTTTCAAATCAATTTTTTCTTACTTATTCTAGTTATCTAAGGTATGTGATATTGATTCATGATCCCTTTCAATCATGAAGATCCCAAAGACTTCTTACTTCTTAATTTATGAATTTCAAGCTTACTTTGAATATAAATATTTTAAATTAAGGTTGATTTGATTCAATTAAGATATGGGTTGTATTTAATTGATGTTTTTAAAGTGATTTAAGCCCTAGTTTGTTGGATTTCATTGATATTATGAAAGTTTGAATATACATGTCCCTTTAAATGTTGAAACTATGCATAGGTAACTTCAAGTACGCTTTAATTGATTATTTCTTCAAGGATTTGCTATGATTTTGTTATATTATGATTATATGACTATGAACTCCTAGTACACATGTTATTCTCTCATTCATTCATGGCATGTACATGCATGAGTATTGATTTTCATGAAGATTATAAAGTGGGTTATAACTCA
This sequence comes from Solanum rostratum, assembly GCA_029948455.1. NCBI lineage: Eukaryota > Viridiplantae > Streptophyta > Magnoliopsida > Solanales > Solanaceae > Solanum > Solanum rostratum. Next base: position 25,976,113 of record CM057046.1, on the reverse strand, counting down.
TTTATATTTATAACTACGATTCAAGGCAAGTATGGTTATAACATGAGGTTATGACATGTGATCACATAATATCTATGATATGGCTCTTTGAGAAATTATGGGTGCTTACTCCAACATGTACAAGTATGAATGAGCTATTCCTATGCATGAAAGTATGAATCTGAAGTATGATTTAGATTTTTAGCCCACGTATGCATGATTATAAAGTATGTTTGGCTTAAAGCCTAAGTATGCATGATGAACATTTGAAAGGACTATTCTCTTTTCTAAAAGCATGTATATGTATATGTATTCTTATGGAATGATAACTTAGCACCAAGCGTACGTGTGTGAGGTAGGATATCCCCAAGGGTCCCATCCTCAAGTCCCATAACTGTTCGCCAAACATAGGTTCATGGTTATGCCTCTTGTGGATGATTATGTTTATGGAAATCCTTTCTGAAATGGGTGGTGTTCCCATAAGGTAAGATACTCTCCGAAATGGGTGTTTTTCTCATAAGGTGAGTCACTCTCAAAATAGGTGTTGTTCCCATAGGGTGAGTGTATGTGTTACCTTTTTCAAGTAATCCACTCTTTCTCAGGTGTAGAGGCAACATTGGAATTCCATGTAATAGCTCTCTTGGTCTTATATGTTGGTTGAGGTCCCATCCCCACTATGTTAAGTATTATCAAATTTCATGAATCATGGATTTCATGACATATTGATAAAATGCTCTTTCTTATATATTATATATGTGGCCTTATCATCTAACATTGATTGCAGGTTTGACGAGTTCATATGCATTGCATGCCTGCATACTTAATACATTTAAATGTACTAATACATACTCTTTGCCTTCATGATCTAACCATGTAGTGACCGGAGACTATCTTCATCCACTTCTAGACAATTAGCTTGGATTTTAAGAGTTGTTTATAATGAATCCTATCATCCAAGGACAAGCCACCTTCTATCTATCTATTATGTTATTTCCACTTATGTCTTTATTTTGAGGGTGAGCCCAGGACATATCGTAGGCCCCGTCCTATTCCATAACTTAGAGGCATTGTTGGACATCATGTAAACTCTAACTATGGGTGTGTTATGTGTTATGGTATTTGCTTGTGGAGACTATGATCATGTCTATCTCTTGATGTTGATGTTATGATGATATGTTCATGATGAGATGTGGAAATGTGGAAAGTCCTAAGCCCCTTTCTATTGCCATAGCATGAGTCATAATTACCCGCCCCTTAGTTCTTATGTGCTATGTGCTATGTGCTATGTGAATCCATGCAAATCCCTATCCCTATGGTATCCCTATAACGTGAGTCATACTTACTCATCCCTTAGAACTATGTGTTTATTGTTTAATCATGCGTTTCTGAACTAGTGATGTGTATATCGATGCTATGAGGCTTATTTGGGTACTCTCCGGTTCCAATTCTCCATGTCACTCCTAGGCCCTAGGCCCTAGGCCCAGGTCATGACAAGCTTGGTATCAGAGCACTAGGTTTATGACTGATCCTCGGTGTCAAATATACTGCCTTCAGTAGAGTCTTATTCATAGTTGTGAAGTGCACCATACTTATTAGTGGGAGCTATGATGGCGTTTTAGTAATTATCTCACTTCTTCATGCCTTATGTTGTGCTTTGGACCATGTCTTAAGACTTTCTAATTTTGACGATATCCTTGATGCCTTACAGAAGATGCCTCCAAGAAGAGCTCCTCTACCAAGGCAAGCCTTGATTAATGAGGACCAAGTTCCTCAAGAGCCTACGGGAGAGCTAGTTACTCAGGATGAATCCATACTACCATTGCCATGTTTGCCCAAGTGGTGAGTAACTAGGCTAGGCAAGTCGATCCTCTTCCTCATACTCTCACTTAGGCTGCTAGAGTGAGAGATTTCACCCAAATGAACCCTCCAGAGTTTTATGGGTCAAAAGTTGATAAGGATGCCTAAGACTTCATTGATGAACTCTCTAAAGTGTTGACTATTATGGGGGTGAATTTAAAAGAGAAGGCTGAGCTAGTTGTCTATCAGTTCAAGGATATGGCTCAAGTATGGTATACCCAATGGTTGATGGATAGGATTGGTGATGATGGGGTTAGTTGGGAAGAGTTCAAGTTTGCCTTTCTGGACTGTTTCTTTCCTCTTAAGCTTAGGAAGGCCAAAATGATAGAATTTATCATCTCAAGCATGGTGGTATGAGTGTGAGGGAATATGCCTTCAAATTTACAAAACTCTCAAAGTATGCTCCCATGCTAGTGGTTGGCTCTTGTTCAAGAAATCACAAGTTTATTTATGGGATCTCTGATTTGGTTATGAAGGAATATTGTGCGGCTATGCTTGTTCAGGATATGGACATCTCTAAGCTTATGACTTATTGTTAGGTTTTGCACCCCCTACGGATTTGCCTAGTCGTTGGAACAGGTTAATCAAACGTGTTTCAATGACGCAGAAATAAACAGGAGGCAACAGTTTTACGTGGAAAACCCCCGGCTCAAGAAGGGTAAAAAACCACGACCTGTACTCTACAGGATTTATTCCAACTTCACTACTTCAATATGAGCCTTCAACAAACGATTACAATTCCTAGTAATCTAAACTTCAAAACAAATTCAACAACTTTCTAACTTCACATAAACCTCCCTAGGCTTATGTTCCTAACGTCTTCGAGTTGCCCCCAACTTGAAGACTAGAATCTAATCTCAGTTATAGACTCTGAGAGATTACACAATTGTTCAGGATTACAAAGAGAAAACAAAACTGCCTAAACTCTATGCTATGTCGCCACGTTTCTCTTCTTCTTCTCTCTTTTTCTATGTGTCTGAATCTCTCTTTTTCTCTCGCTTCTTTCTTTTTTCTGCGCGCTCTTTTTGCTGTCATGTCCTCTAGCTTTATAGTTGCTGATTGGAGATTTAATTGTTCTCCACCTCTTTAAGGATAACACCAATTATTAGTGGAATCCTTTTTCCTTTAGAACTCCTTCTTCTAATCAACCTTCTCCTTCTTTTTCTCCTTCTTTTATGCATCTTGTTAGAGTTGGAGTAGTATTAGTATTTCTTTTTAAATTCTCCTTCTTTTTGACAGCTTGGAGTAGTATTCCTTTTTATACGCCTTATTTCCAGCACCTGTTATTTCATTTTTATTGTGTGCAGCATGTGCAGTTTTGCCATGGATACAGTACGCTGAAAGAACCTGGTAGACCAACCTGTTTCATTATCTTTTGTCAGCCATCAAAACTTTACTGCTCCAACAAATTCCCCCTTTTTGATGATGACAAACTTTCTGAGTGCTAGGTCTATCCATCTATTCTGATTTATTTTCATCTTTCCATAGTTCCCCCTGACTGTGTGCCTTCTGCTTGTCCAATGGATGGACCAGGTAGCCTGAGTTGTTCCTCCGATCCAGCTTTCCATAGTTCCCCCTGACTGTGTGCCCTCTGCTTGTCCAGTGGATGGACCAGGTAGACTGACTTGTTCCTCTGATCCAGCGCATAGTCATCCTGTCCTCCCCCTTTTTAAAAGGTTCAAGTGAAAGAAACTTGTGCTTATATCCAACCATGTGCCTTGAGAAAGCGCTATCCATGTACCAATGCTTGCTTTCTTTCACTGCAACCTGTAAGACAGATCAAGGGTTAGTTTTAGGAACCCAGACTAGCTTGGGTCCTTTCCAATTGTAAAACAGATGAATGAGATCCCTTCTTGCCCAAGTAGGCAACATGTTCCTTGACCTGTTTCTTTTATTATTTTCATGCCTCCTTTTGTGCACATGATATGTATTTCTACTCCTAACATTGTTTGCAATTGGACACTCAGTAGTTGGATGTCCAATTTTTCCATAGAGGTAGCACAAATCAGTAGTAGTAACATTCTCCTGAAAGAATCCTATTCCAGCTTTCTCATTATGACTCCTGCTTCCTAGATGGTTCACTATTCATGATGACTGAGTCCATCTGTTTGCCTTTTCTAAATCCAATTTTAAAAATGGAGTTTTCTTGGGTCAATTTTTTCACTTTTTCTTTCTCACAAAAAAACTCAAATTTGCATTCTTTCAACTCAGTTTCTACCTTCTGAAGCTCTTCACTCGTCGTACTTTCACCCTTATCAGCAGCAGTTAACTTTTGGATTTCTGACTTTAGGTTCAAAACAAGTGAATCAAGTTGTTTAACCTGTTTCTTCAACTTGTCATTTATTTCTTTTGCTTTATCCAGACAGTTTTTTATCTCAAGATTTTCAAATTTTTGATTTGAAAAATCTTTAATTAGTTGATCCTTTCCATTTGTTACTTCTTGAAAATTGTCTATCAATCCATTCATTAGCAAGATTAGCTTCCTTTTTGAAAAGAGATGCAACTTTTCTTTCAATTCAGAAATACTTACCTCAGATTTGTCATCTTTTTCTAGATCTAAATCTTCAGCAGCCATGAACGCAGTTTCATCAATATTTTCAGTATCAGAATCTTCCAGACCTGATCCCCAAGCGGCCATCATAGCATAGGTTTCCTTTTCCTTTTGCTTAGCAGCTTTTTCTTTGATTTCCTTTTTAGCCCTTTCTTTTCTCCACTCAATTTCCCATAGAGGACACTGTTTGATGTGATGATCAGTTTTTCCACATTTGTAACATCCAGAGTTGGTTTTGTCATTGGACCACTTTTTGTGTCTAGTGTCATTGGACCACTTCCTGTTACCTGTTTCTTTCTTATCCTTACCTTTCCTGTTCCTTAGAAACTTTTTGAATTTTTTTGCTAAAAATAATATCTGATCTTCATCAAGATCTGATCCCTCATCATCAGAAGTTGCTCTAAGAGCGAGTGATTTTTTATCCATTCCCACTTCTTCCTTTTGCTCTTCCATGTTCATCTCATATGTTCTGAGATTTCCAACTAGCTCATTCAATGTCATGGTTTCAATATCCTTAGCTTCCCTAATGGCAGTAACTTTTACATCCCACTTAGCTTTTGGTGAAATTCTCAGAACCTTGTCTACCTGTTCTTCAGAGGTAAGCACTTTTCTTAGAGAAGCCAGTTTCATTAATAAGTAGTGTGAGCCTTGCCATCATCTCTTGCAATGTCTCATTCTCTTTCATCTTGAAGGTCTCATATTTAGTAAATAGCATGGCAACCCTGAACTTCCTAACCTGAGCAGTTCCCTCGTGAGCAATTGTAAGAGCATCCCAGATTTCTTTTGCAGTGGAGCAATTTGAAATTCTGTTATACTCTTCTGGACCAAGACCACAAATCAAAATATTTTTAGCTCTGACATTTTTCCTCCTGGCCAACAAATCCTTAGCGTTGAACTCCCTTCTCTCTTTCGGCACTTGTTGGTCCTCCACTTTTTTCATAGGAATAGTAGGCCCTATACTAATTCTATCCCATAGTTCGTAGTCTTCTCCTTGAATGAAGTCCTCCATCCTAGCCTTCCACCAATCGAAATGTGTTCCATTAAAAAGAGGAGGCCTCACAGATGATTGTCCTTCTCCATGTCCAAAAGGTGGTGCAGTATTCATCTGGATCAATTCTTAGGTACTAGCCTTTAATAAGAAAACCTGCTCTGATACCAATTGTTAGGTTTTGCACCCCCTACGGATTTGCCTAGTCGTTGGAACGGGTTAATCAAACGTGTTTCAATGACGCGGAAATAAACAGGAGGCAGCAGTTTTACGTGGAAAACCCCCGGCTCAAGAAGGGTAAAAAACCATGACCTGTACTCTACAGGATTTACTCCAACTTCACTACTTCAATATGAGCCTTTAACAAACGATTACAATTCCTAGTAATCCAAACTTCAAAACAACTTCCTAACTTCACATAAACCTCCCTAGGCTTATGTTCCTAACGTCTTCGAGTTGCCCCCAACTTGAAGACTAGAATCTAATCTCAGTTATAGACTCTGAGAGATTACACAATTGTTCAAGATTACAAAGAGAAAACAAAACTGCCTAAGCTCTATGCTATGTCGCCACGTTTCTCTTCTTCTTCTTCTCTCTTTTTCTATGTGTCTGAATCTCTCTTTTTCTCTCGCTTCTTTCTTTTTTCTGCGCGCTCTTTTTGTTGTCATGTCCTCTAGCTTTATAGTTGCTGATTGGAGATTTAATTGTTCTCTACCTCTATAAGGATAACACCAATTATTAGTGGAATCTTTTTCCTTTAGAACTCCTTCTTCTAATCAACCTTCTCCTTCTTTTTCTCCTTCTTTTATGCATCTTGTTAGAGTTGGAGTAGTATTAGTATTCCTTTTTAAATCCTCCTTTTTGACAGCTTGGAGTAGTATTCCTTTTTATACGCCTTATTTCCAGCACCTGTTATTTTATTTTTATTGTGTGCAGCGTGTGCAGTTTTGCCATGGATACAGTACGCTGAAAGAACCTGGTAGACCAACCTGTTTCATTATCATTTGTCAGCCATCAAAACTTTACTGCTCCAACACTTATGCTGAATAGATTGAAGGGGAGAAGCTCAAGGACAGGAGGGTAAATGACCCCAAGAGGGCCTATTATGATTGTGGGTTCTCCAACTCTAAGAGTAGTGGTGGATATGGTCGCTTCCCACAGGGCCCAAGGTTCCAATGCAAAAGTGCCTCCTCCTAAGGAACAGGTTGGAGATGGGCCATAACCTCCTCAATATGGCAAATGCAGAAAGAATCACTCAGGTGCATGTTTGAGAGATTTAGGTTCCTATTTTGGGTGTGGTGATATGGGCCACAAGATTGCTAATTGTCCTAAAGCTACCAAGAAGAGTAAGGGTCAAATGGCACAGGGTGATCAAGTCCAAACGAGGGTTTCTCAAGGTGGTGCCTCCAGAAATAACAGGCTCTATGCTTTGCAAGCTCGATAGGAAGTAGAGGAGACTCCGAATTTAGTTACTGATATGTTAAAAGTCTTTGATTTTGACGTTTATGCTTTGCTTGACTCGGGTGCAAATTTATCTTTTGTGAATCCTCTTTTGGCTATTAAGTTTGGTTTGAGTCCTGAAATCTTAAGGGAGCCCTTCTCAATCTATACTCCCCTGGGTGATTCCATTGTTCCCCAACGAGTCTATCGGAGTTGTCCTATCTCTATCTTGCATAAAGTTCTTCCGTGTGATCTTGTAGAACTTGAGATTTTTGATTTTGATTTTATTTTCGGGTTGGATTGGTTACATGCTTTTATGCCTTCATTGACTGTAAAACCCGCAAGGTCATGTTTTATATCTAAATGAACCTATTCTTGAGCGGGAGGGTAGTGACTCTACATTTAAAGGTCAGTTTATTTCCTATCTCAAAGCCCAAAAATTATTTCTAAAGGGTGCATCAATCATATTTTGAGAGTTAGAGATGTAGAGTGCAAGTCACCTACTCTTGAGTCGGTTTCGGTGATTAATGAGTTTTGGATATTTTCCCAAAGATTTGCCTGATATTCCTCCCAAAAGGAAAGTAGACTTTGTCATAGATCTCCTTCTAGATACTCAGCCTATCTCCATTCCTCCTTACCACAGGGCACTGGCTGAATTAAAGAAGTTGAAGGATCAGTTGAAAAACTTGTTGGAGAAAGGCTTTATTAGACCAAGTATATTTCCATGGGTTGCTCTGGTATTATTAATGACAAAGAAAGATGGGTCACTTTGGATGTGCATTGACTATAACAATTGAATAAAGTGACCATCAAGAATAAATATCTGTTGCCAAGGATTGATAAGTTGTTTGATCAACTTCAAGGAGCTACCCATTTCTCCAAGATTGACCTCTGTTCTGGTTACCATCAGTTGAGGGTGAGGGAGTGTGATATTCCCAAAACTTCCTTTTGGACTAGGTATGGGCATTTTGAATTTATGGTGATGTCATTTGATTTGACTAATACACCAGTTGTGTTTATGGATTTTATGAATCGAGTGTTTAAGCCATTTTGTTGATAGTTTTGTGGTTGTCATCATCGATGATATTCTTATTTATTCCCCAAGTGAGCAGGAGCACATGGATCATTTGAGGTTGGTTCTTTAAACTTTGAGGGAAAAGTAGTTGTTTGCCAAGCTCAGCAAATACAAGTTTGGGTTAGGTGAAGTAGCTTTTCTTGGTCATGTGGTGTCCATTGATAGCATTAAAGTTGACCCAAAGAAGACTGAGGCTATGAAGAATTGGCCTAGACCATTGACTCCTTTTGATGTTCGAAACTTTCTTGGGTTGGCTGGTTATTATAGGAGGTTTGTTGAAAGCTTCTTATCCATTGCATCTCCATTGACTAAGTTAACTCAAAAGAAGGCCAAGTTTATATGGTCAGATGAGTGTGAGAAGAGTTTTCATACTTTGAATGATCGGCTTACATTAGCTCCTATTTTGATCGGATGGCTTAAATGGGTTTGTGGTGTATTGTGATGCTTCTCGGATTGGGTTGGGTCGTGTTCTCATGCAACATGGTAAGGTTATAGCTTATGCATCAAGTAAACTGATGGTTCATGAACAAAATTATCTGACTCATGATCCTGAGTTGGTAGTCGTGGGGTTTTCTTTGAAAATCTGGGGATATTATCTATATGGGGTTCATAATTGATATGTTCAATGATCACAAGAGTTTGCAATATGTATTTACCTAAGGGATCTTAATTTGAGGCAAAAAAGGTGGCTAGAACTTCTTAAAGATTACGACATGAGTGTTCAATATCATCCCAGCAAAGCAAATGTTGTAGCAGATGCTCTTAGTAGGCTATCTATGGGTAGTGTGGCCCATGTTGATGAGGGGAAGAAAGAATTGGTAAAAGATGTTCATCGCTTGGCTAGATTTGGTGTTAGGTTATCTTAGGCGTATTTATACGCCAGACAAGCCAAAATTACCCATATATAGAGCTTACACAGAGGATAAATCTATAGAGTTTAGGTGTTTATTTACTAATTCGGGGTCAAGTGCGCTTGTTGGTTGTGTTTCTAAAGGTTTTTGAACAGATTGTGCAAGTCCGGACTCACATATGGAGTTTGAGGAAGAACACAATTGCAGAACAAAGTGAAGAAATCAGTCAGCCCAGCAAAAGTGTTCAAGTGCGCAGACCTGGGAAAAAAATTGTACAACCTAAATCTTGGAGAAAAAGGAGTGAAGAAGGATAATTGATAAAGTTCGCATCACAGACATGTACAAGAAAAGGCAACATTGGCCCAGTCGGCATTACATGCAAAAATCTACTCAAAACAGCATAGTCTGTGTCATAGACTTTGAAGACGTAGGGAAAAAACCAAGATACGAGATTTTTAAGTTATATTAAGTTTAGACCATTAGGTTTTGTATTTTATTTTTGTGCGGAGAACAAGAGAGACAACTAAGAACTTCATTCTAGGGTTACTTTAGTTCGTTTTTACCTTTGATTTTCCATTGTGAATGTTGATTAGCTTTTTATTGATGTGTAAGACTATGATGTGTGGCTAATCTTCCCATATTCTGGGATTGTAGCCATAGATAATTTTCTGGTTCTTGATGTTTGCATATTATGAATAGGTTTCCACTAGATTATTCATATATTGCTTTTATCTATACTTCATAGCCTGATTAACTATGGGGTAAATTAGTTGTTCATTCTGGATTCGAGAGATGTTGGAATAAATAGAACACAGTAATGTAGGGAGCTTGTTCAACTAGGAATCCAGATTGATTCATGTAAGGGAGACCCGTGACAACTACCCTTACACCTAGCTTGGTTCAAATACAGGAAGATAACATTAAAGTATTCTTGTTGATTTTGTCTATCCCCGCTCAACGATATAATTAGGCAGTCGATAAGGGTAGGCCAGTAGAGGCGTGCAACCCTGCTTAGGTATTTTCAACCTTGTGAATCACTAATCAGGAAACCCAAACACAAGTGCAAGCATTGAGTCTAGAATGTGTGTCAAAAAGGTTACAATCCCGAAATCATTCTTAATCTGAATAATTCACTTCAAACCGATTAATCATAATAGTTTTTATTAGTTATTTTAATTCTCAACTCAACCTTTTCATCATTTTCCACGAGGACACACTTAACGTAATAACTTGGATTGGTAATTTAACTTTAGTTTAAATCCCTTGGGTTCAACATCTAGCTCCTAATCAGGACCACTATGTTATTTGTTAAGACCACATACACTTGCATGCGCTAGGGAGAAATAAGGTTTTGGCGCCGTTGTTGGGGATTTAAATTTAGAAGTTACTTAATTTTCTGAGTTGTTTTGTTGTGTTGTGTTCACTGTGCTTGATCTTAGTCGTGTTGTTTTTGCAGGTACTAAGTTTGTTACATTGGAGGAACTAGACTCTTGCTTTTGCCAATCAAAAAGTAGGGCAGGCGTCTTATGCCCGAATCTCCTGATTCATCTCATTAAACAAGAAGACCAAAAGGATAATAAACAAGAGGTCGAGTCTGTTAGAGAAGAGATAGTTGAACAGAATCCACCTACACCGGTAGCAGCACCTAGGCAGGACAAGGATGTGGCAATACCACGAACCACTAGTGTCACTAGCTTGTTTTTAGAAGCCAGAGCCTGGTGGTCATTAGGAGCTCAAACAGAACATGGTTCAATTGCTACACTCCACCAACAATTTACTAGGTTGCCACATGAGGACCCTCAGATTCATCTCCTGAACTTCTTGGAGATCGCTAATACTTTCATCCCCATAGGGGTGAATAGAGACTATGTGAGGATGACCTTATTTCCCTTTTCACGGGGGAAGCACGAAGGTGGCTATAAATTGAGCCACCCAACACAATCACTTCATGGGATGAGCTGGCTAGAAAGTTTCTGACAAAATTATTCTCATCTGAAAAGACAGCAAAGCTCAAGAGTGAGATTTTGAGCTTTAGGCAAAGAGTTGGAGAAAATTTATACCAAGCTTAGGATAGGTTTAAAACTCTCATCATTAATTGCCTCATCATTGTCAATATAATGAGGTGTCGGTTCATACCTTCATTGAAGTTTTGAAATCCAACACCAAGATTCTTCGTCATTCTGCTGTAGGTAGACAGGCATTGGAGAAGACATACAATGAGTTGTATGCTCTTATGAATCGCATTGCACAAGGAAATCCTGAGTGGAATGGAGGATCTAGTAGACTAGTAGTTCAAAAGCAGGCTGGCATGTTGGAGGTGGATGCACTAACTGCCATGCAAGCCCAAATGTAAGCAATGCAGAATATGATGACCACTCACTTTAACAGCTTGTCTTTGGGCCAACAACTAACTCTAGTGAATATGGTCCAACAGCAGCAGAGCACTTGGTGCGATGTGTTTGGAGATGGAGACAACGCTACAGAATTCCCGGAGCAAATCCAGAGGCTATGAACTTTGTGGGCAACGGCAACAAAGGTGCGCACCAAGGTTTTGGGAATACTTATAACCTAAACTAGAGAAACCACCTAAACTTATCTTGGGGTGGAAATCAATAAAATCAAAGACCCCCTCAGCATAGGCCACAAGGTGGCAATTCATTCTATAATCAACAGATGCAAAATCCCACAAAGCAAGCCAGTTCAGGCAACATAAGTGATATAATGTGGAGATAAATTCTAGCGAACCAGCAATGGCAGGATGATGAAATTCATCATAACAGGCAGAGCCTCCAGAACCTGAGAAAGTAGTTAGGGCGATTGGCAAACAATGTGAATGTTAGACCTCAAGATGGCTTGCCAGGGAACAGTGGCCCCAACCCCAAGCAAGTAAATGCAGTCAGCATCAGAAGTGGTAGACTTTTAGCTGAATTGGTCTCAAAGTAGAGGGATGGGACTGACACAAGCACTAGTAAGAGTGTGGAGGCTGGCAATCCCAGACCACTTAATGATGAAGCAACTCCAACACCGAAGCCTTCTCCTCCCTTTCCTCAAAATTTGAAAAAGAAAATTGAGGATGAGTGCTTCCAAAAGTCGGGCTCCTGAAACAAGCATAGAGTGACTTACCTCTTATTGATGTTTTATAGGGGATCCTTAAGTATGCTAAGTACGTGAAGGACATAATACCCAACAAAAATAAGTTAGTTGAGTTCGAGACTATGGCATTCACTGAAAAGTGCAGCTCCAGGACCTTAAACAAAGCAAAGCTGGGAGTTTCACTATACAAGTAGCAATTAGAAATTGCTTGAATGGCAGAGGGTTTTGTGATCTGGGTGCGAGGCTCAATCTTATACCCAGCTCTATGTTCTTGAAGTTAGGGCTTGGAAATCCTAAGCCCATCACCATCTTGTTACAATTGGTTGATCGTTCGATGGCAAGGCCAGATGGGTTTATAGATGATGTCTTAATCCAAGTGGGATCCCTCATCTTCCCTATGGACTTTGTCATCCTGGACTTTGAACCTGATCCGGAGGTTCCATTTATTCTTAGATGACTATTCCTAGTAACAGGAGAGGCGCTGATAGATATGGTAGCAGGGTAGCTTACTATGCAAGCCCATGACAAGGTGGAAGTTTTTTATGTGTACAAAGCTCCAAAGTTTCCCCTACATATGAGGATTTGGCAACCATCATAGTGTTCGATACAGTGGCTGCAGTAAGACAAGTTTAGATTAAGGACCGTCTAGCCAGGGTGTTGCTAAATCAAGGGCTAGTGGACGACTTAGAAGCAAGAGAAATTGAGAGTGTGTTGAATTACCATAATGTCAGCATACTAAAGAAAGTAGCTGAGCCCCTAAACAGGGTATTGGGACCTCCACCAACCCTCAGTTGAAGAAGCCCCTCAGCTAGAGTTGAAGTCATTGGCATCATATCTTAGGTATGTTTTTCTTGGTGAAAATAACATTTTACCTGTAATCTTGTCTGCTTCATTGGTTGCAGCCAAGGTAGAAGAAGCTATAGTTATGTTGAAAAGAAGGAAACAAGCAATGGTTGGCAAAAGTCAGACATCCATGGCATCATCCCAGCGTTGTGTATGCACAGGATCTTCATGGAAGAGGGTCATAAGACAGTGACTCAGCCACAACGGAGGTTGAATCCAATCATGAAAGAAGTGGTGGAGAAAGAGGTGATAAAGTGATTGGATGTAGGCATTATATTTCTGATTTCGGATAGTAAATGGTTGAGCCTGTACAATGTGTCCCCAAGAAAGGAGGGATGACAGTTGTCAAAAGTGATAAGAATGAGTTCATCCCTACCAGAATGGTGACAGGGTGGCATATATGCATAGACTATAGGAAGCTGAATGATGCTACCAAGAAAGACCATTATCCTGTCTCTTTCATTGATCAGATGTTAGATAGGCTGGCAGAGCAGGAGTACTACTGTTTCTTAGATGGGTACTCAGGGTATAATCAGATCATAATAGCACCTGAGGATCAAGATAAAACCATATTAACCTACCCTTATGGGACATATGCATTCAGGCGCATGCCTTTTGGTCTGTCCATTGTACCAGCCACATTTCAAAGGTGCATGATGGCCATATTCCACGACATGGTGGAGAATTTTGTAGAGGTCTTCATGGATGATTTCTCAATCTTCGAGGAGTCATTCAAGGTATTTCTATATAATCTGGACAGGGTGCTAGCTCGATGTGAGGAGACTAACATCATCCTTAACCAGGAAAAATGTCATTTCCTAGTGATGGAAGGGATAGTTTTGGGTAACAAGGTGTCAAAGCACAGTTTGGAGGTGGATAGAGCAAAGATCAAAGTGATTGAAAATCTACCTCCACCTGTGTCAGTCAAAGGAGTCCGCAGTTTCCTTGGGCATGCGAGGTTATACCGCATATTCATCAGGGACTTCTCTCAGATTTCAAAGCCATTGTATGCTCTACCGGAGAAAGAGGTACCTTTTAACTTTGATGCTACATGTTTGCTGGCCTTTGATACGCTGAAGAAGCGGCTAGTAGAAGCACCCATATTGATAGACCCCAATTGGGAGATCCATTTTGAGCTAATGTGTGATGCTAGAAACATTGTTGTGGGAGAAGTATTGGGACAATACAAGGACAAGGTATTTCACTCCATATACTATGCCAGTAAGACCCTCGATTCAGCATAATGCAATTTCATAGTTACTTAGAAGGAGATGTTGGCACCGGTATATGTGTTTGATAAGTTTCGCTCCTATTTGGTGGGCACCAAAGTCATAGTATTCACTGATCATGCAGCTATGAAATACTTAAAGAAAGATGCAAAACCCCAGTCAATCAGATGGATCCTTTTGCTTCAAGAGTTCAACATTGATATTAAGGATCAGAAGGGGTGTGAGAACCAGATTGCTGAGCACTTGTCTCGCTTGGAGAATGATGTTCATATAAGTGAACAAAAGCAAATTAAGGAGGAATTCCCAGATGAGCAACTCTTGTCATTAGTAGTAAAGGAGCTATCATGGTATGTTGATATTGCCAACTACCTGGTAAGTGGAATCTTCTTCCCAGATGCTAACTATCAGCAAAGGAAGCGACTGGCTCATGATGCAAAGGCTTATATTTGGGATGAGCCATATCTCTTCAAGCAAGGTGCAAACAGAATGGTCAGAAGGTGTGTCCCAGAGGCAGAAATGTGTAGGATACTTGAGAGATATCACGTTTCACCCTATGGGTCCATCATGGAGGAGAACGGATAGCCCACAAGTTGTTACAGTGAGGATTTTTTTGGCCAACTCTCTTCAAGGATATTGTACAGTTTGTGAGAGCATGTGATGCATGTCAGAAGATCGGCACCACCTCTAAGAGGAATGAGATGCCTCTAAACAACATTTTAAAGGTGGAGATTTTTTATGTGTGGGGAATGGACTTTATGGGCCCATTCCCGCTCTCTTTTGGTAATCCCTACATCTTGGGTCTCAATTGATTATGGGTCCAAATGGGTTTAAGCAATAGCTTTGCCCACCAATGAATCCAAGGTGGTGAGTAAGTTTCTGAAAAAGCAGATTTTCACAAGGTTTGGCACTCTAAGAGCCATCATCAGTGATGGAGGGGCACATTTCATCAACCAGACAGTGAAGAATTTGTTAGCTAAGTATGGAGTAAGGTACAAGGTGGCCACAGTGTATCATCCACAGAGGAGTGGCCTAGTAGAGGTGTCAAATCGAGAAGTGAAACAAATATTGCAAAAGACCATCGATGCCACAAGGAAGGACTGGTCCATCAGGCTGGATGAGGCCTTATAGGCCTACAAGACGTCATACAAAACCCTGATAGGCACATCTCAGTATAGATTGGTCTATGGTAAGGCATTTCACCTCCCTGCCGAGCTTGAACACCAAGCATATTGGGCCATCAAAAAGCCCAATCTCGATCAATAGATCGCATGGAACAAGATATTGGAACAACTAGAGGAGTTGGATGAATTCCAGTGACAAGCATATGAAAATGCTAAGATCTACAAAGAGAAGATGAAGAAGTGGCATAACAGGCATATAATTAGGCATACCTTTGAGCCTGGATAAAAGGTACTTCTCTTTAACTCTCATCTTAAAATGTTTCCAAGTAAGCTGAGGTCCAAGTAGAGTGGGCCATAGACTGTGGTGAGTGTGATGCCACATGGTGTGGTTGAATTGTGATAGGAAGCTACAAACCAAACTTCTTTGGTTAATAGATGGGATGTCAAACACTACTACGGTAAGGATGCAAGTTGTGATGAAGAGGCCATATATTTGGCCAATGATGAGTAGGCGATTGTTGAGGCTTGCCGCAATAATAAATCAGGTGATGCACAGGAGGCAACCCGTGGTTAGGGAACCGTAATTGCATTAGCTTTCAGTTTATTGTTATAACAAAAAAACCCATAGAAAATAAAAATTTTGCATCAAATGTTGGTCCACGACCTATCCACGTCACGGGCCTCCACTAAGAATGTGCAAGATTTTTGTGTCTTCAATTCCCATCAATCTGTTAGGTATTTTGTCATTTTTCTTGGCTGGATTAACTTCTTTCACTGTTTTGTAGTTGGTGCTCAAAAAAAAATTTCAGACCCCGAAAAATTTCTTATCCAGTAGGTTGTATGACAAGCCCACGACACGAATGTGTCACAGAGAATAGTCACAAGCAAGTTAGCCAAAATCACAAAAAATTGGAAAAATGCAAAGAACAAATTTGTGACTTGTCCGTGTTGCGGACTTGTCGCGAAAAGGTACTATTTTTTATGGTTTTCTAGAAACTGACCCAACCCACTACACCCCTCCTCCAACTTAAACACCCAACACATTTTTGCATCCATTTATGTAGTCAAACCCGCAAAAACCCTCCCCTCTCTCATTTTTCTCTTATTTTTCACCCCCAAACATCCAATATCATACTCTGCATCGCCCTTCAAGTCCCCCAAGTTTTTTCATGGTTTTCTTGCACTCTTCACTCAAGTTATGTGTTCCTTACTCCTTTATTCTTGATTATTGCTTGGTATGAGTAATTTTGGAGTACTATGGGTGAAATTAAATGGTGTGACTTGTTCCTTGTTTTAATTGTTGCATGATTTGGGTTGGGTGTTGTAATTTTATCCTTAATTTCATGAATGGGCTTAACTTTGTGCTTAATGTATGTGGGTTCCTACCTAGGTCGAATTTGGGGGTGCAATTTGGGAAATTTTGGGAGTTTTGTGTTCTTGGGCTTAATTTGTTCATATCTCGGTGTATTGTTGTTGGTTTTTGCAAGATCTAAGTTTGGGGTACTTTGTTAACTGTAGTGCCATGTTACTACCCCATATGATTAGAAATCATGTCTATAATTCACTTGTTTGATATGGCTACTTTGTTGTTGATGGCTCATGGGATGTTGTTGTTATGGGGTGATAATTTTGCTGGAATTGAAGTGTGGGTATGTATTATTGGATGAATTGTTGGGGTAGAGCTGTCAGATTGTGTTGGTGATTGCCCGGACTGGGATGGGAAGTCTGAGTACCTTCTCAACCTGTGGTTTGAATCTAATTATGGGATTGGGTGCGAAATTGTCCTTGTGAAAAGGGGGCTATATATGATGCATACTTGGATGCTATTTGACTACTATTGCAAGATATCATGGCCTCTAGGACACATAGAAATGGACATATCAGAGCATCTAGCCGCAGAGCTGGACAGGCTAGAGCTTCTAGAAGTCGGAGACGAGCCTGGGATATCTCAAAAGTGCCCAAAGCCCCAAGTCCTCCAAAGGGCCAAAGACCCCCATTTGGGATTAATGCAGTTTTCAAGAAGGCATGTGGTGGTAAAGGGCACATGATGAGATGAAGTACTTCCCCGATGTGCCTCTTGATGCTGACACATTGGCGAGGGACTATTCTCAGATCTACCAGAGATGCATGGACTACCACCTGACCTTCCTCTTTGAGGAGGCCCTTCCCTGCACCTCAATATGGTAAAGGATTTCTATGCAAATATGAAGATGGAGGCGCGCTCCCAGGTTGTCACTATTCGGGGGGTAGAGCTGAATATCACCTCAGTTACTACAGAATCCTAGGCACTATGGATGTGTTCACTGCCCCATTCACTAAGCTTCATATTCTCCCACCATATCGAGCCATCCGCCACATTTTGGCTGGGGTAACTTCCACAGCAAAGTGGATTTATCAAGGATACAAGAGGTACGACCAGTCCTTCCCTTTTTGCTCATATGAATATGAAGACCAGAATTTGTATCAAGATCATTTTGCACTCCTTCTTTCCTCGGAAACACTTCACAGATGTTACATGGGATCAAGTGTGCTTGGCTTATGGATTGATGATGGGAGCAAAGCTAAACTTTAGGTCTATCTTCAAATCCTTCATAAAGAAGGCTCCAGTACATAGTGGACGCAGGTATGCTTTTGGTTGTTTGATTATTGAGTTGTGCAAGCGTGGAGGTGTCCCTAAGGAGCCCCTAGACTACTTTCTACATATTGAGGCCCCTCACAGTAATGTCACTAATATCAAGGGTCCTGTGGTGTCCGAGGGACCTGTGCTTACCACCACTGAATGCTTAGGGAGTTGTCATAGTTGAGTGATGGGGCCCTGTCATGGATGGATGACGTCCATCCTAACATCAATATGAGTTTCATGTAGAGTGTCGGTACTAGTATATAGGGCATTTTGCATACGGTATTTGAATTAGGGCCAACTAAATAAATTGAACTCTGAGTAGTTAATGCTTAAACCTTGAACTTCATGAATACTATATGCTTAGTTTTGAATTTGTGTGAATGATGTGATGGTGACTATGGTGTTAGCCCTTGATGAAAGCGTGCCATGAGAGAGCGAGCAAACTTGTTGGTCTATGTTTCGATAGTTGCTAGAACTTGCCCAGTATGTGGACTAATCTAGATAGGAGTTGAACTTAGAGGAAAGGATCTAGGCATTTCTTTGGTAGCATAAATTTTATACCGCCTTTTGACCCACTTGAACTAATCATCCCTAGTTATCCCTTTTGAGCTTTCGCTTTTTCTTTGGATAGTCGTATTCTAAGCCTACCCTCTTTCTTTGATCTTAATCCATGTTTGATCCTAAATGTTAAGCGTTCTAGCATGATAAGACAAGGGGAGGGAATCTTGAATAGGACACCTAAAGGATGGGATATAATAGAAAACAGAAAATAAAAACAATCAGGAAATTATTGACCCTTAAACAATGAGGGTGTGCGTCATTGTCTGCGTCACAGACCCACCAAAGAGAGGGACTCTTTCAAAAAAACATTTCGTTATATCTTCTTGTATGTACAATTAGGGGTGCCAAGTTAAGAAGGAAGAAAGGTGAAAGAAGAAGCAAAGGAGTAGTGTAAGCTATGAGAGTTTGGGAATTGAGCCATGACAGACATATCCATAAACATACCCCACCAAACTTTAGCCTATATTATAACCAAATAAAAGACCTATGTGATCCTTTGAGTTAGATTCCAACTAGGTTGAGTTACCCATTAAGGGCAAGCTTATAGGAACTAGAAGTAGCATGAGACATCTTTTGGGAGAGCGAGAGTTGATTTTGTACCCATTTCTAATCTCCTAGTTAGGTTGTTGTAGTGTGCACATCGGTAGTTTTTATAGTGAGGGCACATTATCATCCAAGGGTGATAACTAGAGTAGCAATTAACAAAAATTCTGCATGACTCCGCATTTTATCTTGAGTGCAAGGTGTGGTATGATGTTGCTAAGGGTATTGAGAAATGTTCGACCTGGTTTAGAGAACTCATTCGTAGGATGTCCATGTTACATGCTGCCTAGGGGTCACATGCATGTATCTTGATATGTTCGAGGATTACCAAAGCTCTAAGTGTGGAGTGGTGATCTTAGGCATATTTATGCGCCAAACTAACCAAAATTATCCATATATAGAGCTTAGTCAGAGGGTAAATTCATAGAGTTTAGATTATTTTTTTAGTGTAATTCAGCATATTTTGCTAATCTGGGGTCAAGTACGCTTGTTGATTGTGTTTTTGTAGGTTTTTGAATAGATTGTGCAAGTCCGGACTCACATCCGGAGTTTGAGGAAGAACATAATTGCAGAACTAAGTGAAGAAATCAGTTAAACCGGCAAAAGTGCTTAAGTGCCCATCGCAGACCTGGGGAAAAAATCTGTGCAAGCTGAAATCTTAGAGAAAAAGGCGCGAAGTAGGATAATGGCTAAAGTGCGCATCGTGGACTTGTACATGAAAAGGGGAAATTGGCCCAGTCAGCATTAAATGCAAAACTCCACTCAAAATAGCCTAGTCCGCATCGCGGACTGTGAAGACACGGGAGCAAAAGCGAGATACGAAAATTTAAGTTATATCCAATTTAGAACATTAGGTTTCATATCTATTTTTGTGCGCAAAACATGGGAGATGAGTAAGAACTTCATTGTATGGTCACTTTGGTTCATTTTTACCTTTGATTATCCATTGTGAATGTTGATTATCTTTTTATTGATGTGTAATACAATGATATGTGGCTAATCTTCCTATATTCTGGGATTGTAGCCATAGACAATGTTCTAGTTCTTGACGTTTGCATATTATGAATGGCTTTCCACTGGATTATTCATATATTTCTTTTCTCTTTACTTCATAGCCTGATCAACTATGGGGTAAATTAGTTGTTCATTATGGACTCGAGAGATATTAGAATGGAGAGAATACAGTAATACAGGGAGCATGTTCAACTAGGAAACTAGATTGATTCGTGTAAGGGAGACCTGTGACAACCACCCTTACACCTAGCTTGGTTCAAATATAGGAAGATAATCTTAAAGCATTCTTGTTGATTTTGTCTAACCTTGTTCAACGATATATTTAGGCAGTCAATAAAGATAGGTTGATAGAGGCGTGCAACCCATCTTAGGTATTTTCAACCCGTTGAATCACTAATCAGGCTACCCAAATATAAGTTCAAGAATTGAGTGTGTCAAAAAAAAGGTTACGATCCCGAAATCATTCTTAATTTGAATAGTTCACTACAAACCAGTTGATCATAATAGTTTTAATTAGTTATTTTAATTCTCAACTCAACCTTTTCATCATTTTCCACGAGGACACTCTTAACGTAATAACTTGGATTGGTAATTGAACTTTGCTTTAAATCACTTTGGTTCGATATCCATCTCCTAATCAGGACCACTGTATTACTTGTTAAGAACACGTACACTTGTGTGCATTGGGGAGCAACACTAGGCTAGGTGACTCTAATGATGGTTGCATTCATGTCCAGAATAGGGCTGAGTCTTCTGCAGTTGTTGATGTCAAGGCAAAACAAGACTTGGACCCGTCCTTGGTGGAGTTAAAGAAGTAGGTTACGGATAAGAAGATAGAGGTTTTCTCCCAAGGGGGAGATATTGTTCTTCGGTATCAAGATCGATTATGTGTTCCAGATGTTGATGTTCTTAGAGAGGTGATTATCAGTGAATCCCATAACTCTTTTATTCTATACATTCGGGATCCACCTAAACGTACCGAGATTTGAGGGAAGTGTATTAGTGGCATGGTATGAAGAAATACATAGCCAAGTTTGTATTTGAGTGTCCTAATTGTCAACAAGTGAAGGTAGAACATGTAATGCCTAGTAGTTTGTCTCAAGATATTGAGATTCCTACTTGGAAGTGGGAAGATGTGAACATGCATTTTGTGGTTGGATTTCCCTGTACCCAAAAGCAATTTGATTCTATTTGGGTTATTGTTGATAGGAGGACTAAATCAACTCATTTCTTACCGGTCAAGACTACTTTCAACTTCGAAGATTATGCAAGGTTGTATATTCAAGAATTAATTAGATTGCATGGTGTGCCTATGTCTATCATATCGGATCAAGGAACCCAAGTTACTTCTCACTTTTGGAAATCGTTTCAGAAAGGGCTTTGCACTAAGGTGAAGTTAAATATTGCTTTCCATACCCAAACTGATGGACAAGACGAAAGGATAATTCAAACTTTGGAGGACATGTTGAGGGCTTGTATGTTGGAATTCAAGGGTAATTGGGAAGATCATCTATTGTTTATTAAGTTTGCTACAACAATAGTTTTCCTGCTAGTATTGGTATGCACCGTTTGAGGCTCTATATGAGAGAAGGTATAGATCCCTAGTAGGATGATTTGAGTTGGGGAGATGGCTTGATTGGCCCAAATTTGGTGTTGAAGACCATGGAAATAGTGAAGTTGATTAGGGAAAGGTTGATTACGGCTCAAAGTCATCAAAAGTCTTATTCAGATGTTAGAATGAGGGATCTTGAATTCCATGATTGTGATTAGGTGTATGTAAAGGTTTCTCCTATGAAGGGTGTAATGTGTTTCGGTAAAAAAGGCAAGTTAAGTCCCTGGTATGTAGGCCTTTATGAGATAGTTGAATGGATTGGCAAGGTGGCCTAGAGGTTGGATTTGCCTTTGGGGATGATTTCTATTTACCCGGTTTTCCATATGTCAATGTTGAGAAAGTTGATTAGAGATCCTAGTTTGACTATGCCCTTGGAAGTTATTGAGGATGAAGAGAACTTGTCCTATGAAAAGGTTTCGGATGAAGTTTTGGATAGGCAAGTAAAATGGCTTCGCAACAAGGATGGGGATTTGGTTAAAGTGCTTCAGAGCAATCAACATATAGAGAATGCTACATGGTAGACGGAGATGAACATGATGAGGCAATATCCCTATCTTTTCCAATCTACTCAAGCCTAAGATATTAGGTTCATCCTATTCTAAATGGTCCCAATTCTTTCACCATTATGTTTCATGACTTAACATGCATACAAGTGCATGAAAATGATTTGAAGGATGTTTTAACATGAGTTTTAATGATTTTATGATATTTAGGAAATGCGTTATGCATTGTATGGCCATGTTGAAATGTTTCACGCTCAAGTCAAGCCTTTCAAGCTAGTCCATTCCTCATTTGAGGACGAATATTCACAAAAGGGAGATGATGTAAGGACCCAGATCTCATGCGATCTTATTGATGCTTAAAATCAAGTTTTCGAAGGTTTGTAACCCATGGGGATGCTTGTGTATGGCTTTGTGTGGCTTAAGAAGGAACTTTAGGCTTGGTGGCCCTCCAGGGCACCTCCAACGAGTCATGGTCCTCACCACTAGCCATGAAAGAGGCCCTTGGTAGTTACCCCAGCCGTCAAGCAGGGAAATTGGCTAATGCCACCAAGAGACCTTGTACGGATCGTGCAACCCACCACGAGCCAAGGTAGGGTCTTGTACAACATTCCACAAGTTGTGGTGAGGTGTTTCGTGAATCCCTCATCCCAAAATATGATTCTAAGTATAAAATTACTGTCTCAAAACTTGGGTCATTTATACGGACCGTTATACGATCAGTGCACCTTTGAATGAACCATGAATCCTTCAGTGGAAACGTCCTTAGTCTAAAATTTGGTTAAGTGTCTGAAGACCCTTACCACGGCCCCTTGTACGGTCCGTGTTGCTCTGCACAAGCCGTGGTGCTCTACCACGGAACCCCTGGGAACGTTTTAGTGATCGTTTTATTAATGGCTTTCTCAGAATTTTGGTGATTTCAAAGGGTCGTTTGTGACTTTCTAACCTATCCTAAACCTTGAAAAGACCTATACTCCATCGTTATTCAACTTCATTCATTACACTTAGAATACTAAAAATCTCTCTTCTAAGAACTCCTCTCAAGTGTGACATTGGAGATTCAACTTGGAAATTCAAGAAGGTCCTTCTTCTGAAATCAATTTCTTCTTACTTCTTCTAGTTATCTAAGGTATGTGGGATTAATTCGTGATCCCTTTCAATCATAAAAACCCCAAAGACTTCTTACTTCTTAATTTATGAATTTCAAGCTTACTTTGAGTATGGGTATTTTAAATTAAGGTTGATTTGATTCAATTGAGATATGGGCTATATTTAATTAATGTTTTCAAAGTGATTTAAGCCCTAATATGTTGAATTGCATTGATATCATGAAGGTTTAAATATGCATGTCCCTTTAAATGTTGAAACTGTGTGTGGGTAACTTCAATTATACTTTAATTTATGATTTCTTCAAGGATTTGCTATGATTTTGTTATATTATGATGGTTTGACTATGAACTCCTAGTACCCATGCTATTCTCTCATTCATTCATGGCATGTGCATGTATGATTCTTGATTTTCATGAAGATTATGAAGTGGGTTAAGACCCAATTGTGTTAATGACTATAATTTCAAGGCAAGTAAGTTTATGACATAACATGTGATCACCTAATGTCTATGATATGGTTCTTTGAGCAATTATGGGTGTTTAAACAAATATGTACAAGTATGAATGAGCTATTCCTATGCATGAAAGTATGAATATGAAGTATGATTTGGCGTTTTAGCCCAAGTATGCATGATTATGAAGTATGTTTGGCTTTTAAGCCTAAGTATGCATGATAAAGATTTGAAAGGACTATTCTCCTTTCCAAAAGCATGTATATGTATACGTATTCTTGTGGGATGATGACTTAGAACCGAGCGAACTTGTGTGAGAGGGGCTATCCCCAAGGGTCCTATTCTCAAGTCTCATAACTATTTTCCAAACATAGGTTCATGGTTATGCCCCGTGTGGATGATTATGTTTTTGGTAATCCTTTTCGAAATGGGTAGTGTTCTCGTAAAATAAGGTACTTTCCGAAATGGGTGTTGTTCCCATAAGGTGAGTCACTCTCCAAAATGAGTATTCTTCTAATAAGGTGAGTGTATGGTTTACCTTTAGCAAGTAATCCACTCTTTCTCTGGTGTGGAGGCAACATCAGGATTCCAAGTAATAGTTAGCTTCGTCTTATAGGTCAGTTAAGGTCCCATAACCACTAGTTTAAGTATTATGGCATTTCATGCATCATAGATTTTATGAAATATTGATATTATACACTTTCCTATATACTTCGTTCTTTATATGTGTCATTGTCATCTAACATTGATTACAGGTTGAATGAGTTTGTATGCATTTCATCCCCGTATACTTAGTACATGCAAACGTACTAACACATACTCTTTGCCTACATTATCTAACCATCTAGGAACCAGAGACTATCTTCATCCACCTCTTGACGGTTACCTTAGATTGTGAGAGTTGCTTGTGGTTAGTCCTATCATCTAAGGACAAGCCACATTCTATCTACCTATTATGTTATTTCCACTTATGTCTTTATTTTGAGGGTGAGCCGGGGACATGTCTTGGCCCCCATCCTATTTCAATAACTTCGAGGCATTATGGGACATCATGTATACTCTATATACAGGCTTGTTATATGTTATGGTATTTGCTTATGGAGACTATGATCATGTCTACCTCTTGATGTTGAGGTTATGATGATATGTTCATGATGAGATGTGGAAATATGGAAAGTCCAAAGCCCCTTCTATCCCCATAGCATGAGTCATACTTACCTGCCCCTTAGTTCTTATGTGTTATGTGCTATGTGATTCCATGAAAATCCCTATCCCTATGACATCCCCATAGCATGAGTCATACTTATCCATCCCTTAGAACTATGTGTTTATTATTTAATCATGTGCTTCTGAACTGATGACGTGTATATGGATTCTATGAGGCTTGTTTGGGTTCTCTCGGGTTCCCATTCGCTATGTCATTCCTAGGCCTAGGTCCTAGGCCCAAGTCGTGACTAGGGTACCTATCCTAATTCACTCTAGTCATAACCAAAACTAATACAATAATATAAGTCACCGAAACCTACCCAAAACTTGGAAATCAACTGTACAGAGCTATAATAGACAATAGGACACAATCATATACACAAATCAATACTCATAATAATACACAAATCAGGAGGGCTCCTACAAGTACAACCATAATTACAAGTGCAGGGCCAATGTCTGGAAACAATAAACGGCTATTAAAGAGAGGAGACTATGACAAAGCCAAAGATACCGGTGCTCACCAAAGGTCTCCTGAATGCTTCCAAAATTCCCCAACTCAATAATTACAGTTCGTACGTGGACTTGCAACATGAAAAGATGCAGAAATATAGAGGGTGAGTACCAGAAAAAGGTACCCAGTAGGCATCATGGCCGACCGGGTGAAATAGTGAACATAAAGAAAGTCTAAAGTATATAGAGAATTGTAGAAGTGTAACAAAACGAACTTAGATCAAGGCATAGGCATGTCTGGAAATCCTCAAAACACAACTGAACCAACCGAAGTGAAGAACAATGTAAAACAAACCAACCCAAGTGATGAACATCAATACTGACTGACAAAAACTGTGTAGGATCATATCACAAATGCCCCCAACTGAGGCATAGTGTTGCACTTGGGGTCAAGGCCCTATTATCTATGCATGTACACCAACTAGCCCCTCATAAGAGCAGAAGGTTCACCCCCGCACAACTGATCAACCGAATAACAATAGAACCCAACTCCCAATATTGCATGATCATACGTCAGTTGTACGTGGGTGTAAGGCCCTAGTGTCTAAGCCTGAATGCCCCTTGAGCCCCCATAAGACCAGAAGGTACACCCACGCATAATCAGGGTGTGAACAGGTATGATCCATGGGTAATCAATCACAATCCTCGACCCAACAATCATATATCAATCGAGTCCTCGACCATGTGTCTGCACGTGGCACTCGATCCAAAATATACATGTGTGATGGTGGGATGTATCCCCTATGGGAGAAAGAATCCCCTTCAAATAAAAAATGTGTCTCATCCCAACTATCAGTCACGGGGCCTCATGACAAAAGATGGAATCGACCAACTCCTCAACCCAAAATGTAACCAATAGGTTCTACGACCCTTAATTAGTCAGGCCTCAGACCTAGTACAATTGGTGTGTCAAATCTCACTTTGAACAAATATTAGTATCTAAAACCCAGAGTGTAACCAAATCCCAATAGGCGCTCGGTCCTCAAAATCTACATGGGCCACCCGGCATCAAAATCATGGCCACCGGGACACAGACCACGATGAGCATCACCTAGGACTCAGACTCAACAAATATGACCACCGGTGCTAAAATGTTGATAGGGAGCATCGTCTAGGACTCGAGATGTCTAAATGTCACTCATTCAACTAGTCTATCCGGAACTCTAAAGTCATGCCATGCCCATAGTGAATGTAGGAGACGACAATCATATCATGCCCGGAGTGAACATAGGCGACAACCTCACAACTTGGATATTTCATTATCTTAACCCAACCCACACAACAGTATCTATTACCTCTCTTAGATATAACAGATACTTCAGCATCGGATGGAGAGAACCAATGCACAACAACTATCAGGAGTACAATAGAGTGTGTGTGTATATATCATAAGTCACCATAGAATCATTCCCAACAATGGCCCAGTATACCATAACCTCACCAATCACCATTGACCAAAGAAAATATAAAAAATCATGGTACATCATAAGTATCCAGGATAACTAAACCTCGAGGAGTCATATCTATACCAAAATTAGGCCACTATACGATGTGTAATCAATACATAGTCTCTTGGGCAGCATATCTCTGAAGCAAAAGGCTATAAACCCTCATACAGGTACAAGTGGAGTCAGCACGTATGCTTGCCCAAGGCACTAGCTCATATTCGGCCCTTACCAGGTCATTTCTCTATGTAAAGCAACTCATAGAGTAGCGTCTGTATAATCTAAGATAAATCCCAAGAGGCTAGATAATCAAAATGATGTCACCTACCCAGAATCGTATCACAGCCCAGCTGCTATCAAGGATTTCGCCTAAGGCAACTATGTTCTTGCCCACTAATAATGTGCCCTTCTTTAAACAGGGTGCTAGTTCCTAGGGCTAACCCCCATAGCTAGTGTTTCGTCATAGATAACCCTGGGAATCCCATAGGATATAGTCTACACCTAGCTACCAGGTTCACGCTCCCATCTCTAACCCGCCAGTGTCTTAGTAGCAACACCTCTCATATCATAGAATGCAAGGCTCCCATAGGGGTGCACTATAACCGCCCCCAGAATATAGTATGTTTCTTTAGTCACTAACCAGTAGCACAAGTACATAACAAATAACAATGGTATACAAGATTATATAAGTCACAGGGTAGGACAGAATCATGTTTAAATAAGAAATTCTACCACAAAGTACTAAGAATAGATATAGACAACCGCATCATGCATATACATACCAACCAGATATAGGTACTAGATTCAGCCCACAGGGTAGTATGTGATCACATGTCAGCCTCAATATCTAGTATATTTTGGTACTTGATGAGTGTATAACTTAAACTTATTTCTTACTCTTTTCTTATAATTCTATGTTGTTAATTTCATAACTTAACTCTAGTTATATTTTGAATGGTGTTATTTTAGGTACATATGATGAAAATATAGTTTTGCTGATAAGAATTGAGATTTGGAGCTTAATTGGAGCAAAAAGGAGCTGAATTAGAGAAGATATGTACCTGGCAGCACTTAATCTCTATGAACACAGCCTTTGGCCTGTGAACATTGAGTAGTGGAGAAGGAAAGGGCATGAACATGCCCAGAACTAGTGTGTAGGCAGAGCATAGGAAGACAACGATCCAAAATCGTGGAATGCTAAGGTGTGAACACGATCAAAGATCTGCGAATGCGGAGTACTTAGATGACTAGCAACGGGGCAGTTCAGAAATTTCACAATTTCAGTCCCAATTCAGATATACATACACTCCCACCCCTTGTTCTTTATACTTTGGATACTTTTGATTATATTGACATACTATGAGAGGAAAAAGAAGAGAGAAAAGCACACCTTAGTGTATAGTTAAGTTTAGGGTGGGGATTTAGAGCAAGTTTTCTACAAATTCTTGAGTGTATTGAAGAGTGTAAGCTTTACTTGTATTTATCTTTCATTCACTCTTTCTTTCCTTGTTCTTGAATGCAAAATTTGTAAACTTAATTGAGTTTGGATGTAAATTTGTTTATGGGTATTGATTAATCTTCTTGCTTTCATTCTTAGTTGATGATTTACTTGCAAATCAAGTGGGTTTCTCCCTAAATTTCTTTGATTAGATTCAATTGATGTATGGGTTCATGCTTACCTTTATGTTTAGCTTATGATTTAAGGTTGCAAACTTGAATCTAGCTTAAATCTTCAATTATTACTTTAATTAGAGTAGTTGAAGTGGAGGGTTTGCATAATAGTCGTGGGTTTATGTGTTGAGGTCCTTAAAATGGACTCAATGGTAATGTCTTGGGAGTCTTGCTCATGAGGTGCTCAAGCCAAGCATGTCTTTGATTGGCTCACGTAAGAGGTTGTAACAAGCTCTTGTGAAACACCACTTTGTTGTAATTGGAGTGTAGTTACAAGCAACCTAACCTACCCATAAGTTAATTTGATGCTTAGTGTGATGGATCAATTAAGCTTTAATTAATTCCCATATCCCCTATCCTTGTTCCCTTGCCTGATGATCCTTACCCTATTTTCCCTTAGGAGTAGTTTTAGCTTAGTTCTCCCCCTAATTAGTTGTAACTTGCTTGGTACTCACTCATCAAATCGAGATTTGCAGCTATCGGTCCTCATCCGAATCAACTGTTGACATATTGTTCCCTATGGGATTCGACCTCGACTCCAAAGTTGGGCAAATATGCTGATGACGGCTGTCCCTATATCCGTTGGTGATGTAGGCTTGAACGTCAATCAAAAATAGCATTTTTGCCAAGGAACAATAGGTGTATTGAGTTGATCTAAGACTTGTCATTTACTCTTTTTGGCTTGAATTGTGAGTACTTCTTTTTGTTTATTTGTTTTATATTTGTTTTTTTGCTAATTGTGATGAACACTTGTTTGATGAATGTAAGCCCTTTTTTGATCTCCTTCAGAGTATAGCACTTCATGGTGAGCAAACTAGTGTTGAGGACATGAATGGGGACAAGGAAAAGAGTGTTATGGGTCAAGATTGGCTCGCGGACTTAAGTCCAAGACTAGACAAAGAAGTGGCTCAAAGAAACCAATTGCTCAACATGAGGGATGATCTTAAAAGCTTGCTTGTTGCTAGAGGTTATGAGTTGGACCGTTTGGAATGGGAAGTAGATGTTCTAGAGGTCAACTTGAAACTAAGAAATGGGGCAAGTGAGGATCCCTACTCAATGGTGATCAACCATGAATTGGAGTCTCAAGAAGGAGTGATGCTTGATGTGGATGTCATCAAGGCTAATAATCATCCAAGAGGTCAAGATAGAGGAAATAATAAGTTGCAACAAAAAGCCATGGAGATCATTGATGGCAACTTTAGTTCATTTGAAGTTAGGAGTGTCGCTTACTCGGAGGTCATAAAGTGTGAAGATCAATTTGAAAAGGCCTCTTGACACTCTCATGTCTACCCAAGGAACCTAAAAGGAAAGTTGATGACAAGTTGAAAAGACAGTTCAAGTCCTCAAAGTGGAGAGACCGGTGGAGAATGTTGATGGTCTTTCATCATCCCCATGAGCTCAACATGATGATCGTTTTGAAATTGAGGAGAAGATTCATTACCTCAAAGTGGAAACACAAATGTTGGTGAATCAATTTTTTTTTATATTTTAATTTCTTAGATTAAGATTTTTATATTTTAAATTTTTAGAATAGCTTCTTGATTTTAATTTATATTTTTGGCTAGCCCTCACAATTTTCAAGTCTTTGGTAGTGGTTTTACATAGGTTGGAAGAGTCAAAGTGAGAAGTTGAAGAACTGAGTGTAAAATACCATAAAAATTACAAAAGGATGATTCTGGGCCATTTTGATCGCACTTTGAGGCCAGGCATTGCCAATTACGTATGGATGGATCACCGAAATGGGCCTAAGACCACCCAAAGTTGCTGAAATTAGCCCAAGTTTTGGCACCCATCAAAGCTCCTCAAAGGCAGTCTCATGTCCAGAAACGCAGTGTGAGAAAAAGGTGATAAGGTGCAAAGGTGCCCAATTTTTTGCAAAGGCAGAGTACTAAGGGATGCAATAAAATGAAAAGACAAATCACTGGTGACTTTGTCTTACGCATTCAGAAAAAGAAAGCATGGGTGAAGGTAAATAATTGCTCAGCAGTTTCATTCAACTTGGAATCCCAATGAAAAAGTCTTAAGCTTTCTTCTTCATCCTTTTTGGTACTCCATTCAAAGGCATGTTTCCCCTAATCTATCTCCATTCTTGTTCGTCGATGGAAACTTGTGCGACCATGAAAACTTCGTGACAGTGGTGATGCTACTTCATTATATTTTTCTACCAATGGTTGTGAAATTGTGAAATCATGTGGGTCTTATCCATTGTTGGTTTGTGTGGCTTTATTTCTTGTTAGCATGGTATCTCACCTCTAGGCTGTTTTAGGAGAGGATATTTGGGCTTAAATGTTGAAGAATGAAGTGGGTTTCGATGTTAAATCGCTAAACATTTTTTGGGTAGTGATTGTACACTGTTAAGGATAGATTCAGGGATATCATTTTGTCAAATCGATTCCTTAGATGTATGCCTATCTTGTGTTTGATGAAATCCCTCTGCGAATCTAGAATGTGATGTTGGTGACTGTTCCTCTTAGCGAACGCGAATATTATGCCACGATCGCAATATTTTGGAAACTCTTTGTACTCTGCAAATGCAGGTAACTTCCCGTGAATACAAAAGCTTACATTATTGAACTCCAAGAATGCGCTAGTGTGGATGCAAACACGGAGTACAATGTGTCACTAAACAAAAATAATAATATTTCACTACTTGATCCAAACTTTTTCCAATTGACTTTCTTGGTCTAAATCCTATCTAATACATGAGTGACAACATTCTTAAGGGCAAATCGTCGATTGGGTATGTGAGTGCGTGAGTAGAATATGGTTGGTGAAGCCTGAGTAGCCATTGACTCTTGCTGGAGATATACTTTGGGATTGTCACTTGATTGGTGTCAATGTATTTAGTCAAGTGTTGTAGATTGTGAAAGAGGCATACCCCTCCTATTTTTGAAAGTTAAGTGGTTTTGGGATGATTTTGAGACAACACTTTGACTCTTTTTGTGACTCTTACTTGCCAGATGGATATATTTTGAGAAAGAAGTCCATTGTGCTTGACTTGAGAGTAAAATTGAGCCTTTTTGGATTGATTTGTATGTCATTTGTGTGGTGAGACTTTGTTTTGTTCCTTGTGTCACCTAAAACTTTCCTTGTTGGTCTTGAAATGTTGGACTTGATAGACTTTGATTGGAAAATGATCTTAGGTATTCTTTGGTTTGAATTGAGTCCACTTATCCTAAATAGCCGCCAATTGCATTGATTCTATCCCTAGTGTCCCTTTTCAGCCTAACCCACTTTATTGGCAACCTAAATTACAAGCCTTGGACCTTTTTTGAAAAGATGACCTTCTCTTGAACTCTTATCCCTCCTTAAGCTTTATGTGTTTGTGACAATTGAGGCTTTAAGCCTAAGTTGGGGGTGATGTAGGAAAAGTAAGGGTGTCTACCACTTGGCTTGTCAAAAGAAAGAAAAGAAATAGAATGATAAATAGAGGAAAGAAAAGAAAAAGAGCGCTTCCAAATGAAAAGAGAAAGAAGTAAAGTTCTTGAATGAAAATAATCCTCCAAAATAAAGTGAAAAATGGTTGCAAGTGGGGCTCTTAAAGTTAAAAAGATGGGTTCAATGCGCATTGGTGTGAAATGTGCAGAAAAGAGTGAAGAAGTTGAAAAGAAATGAATAATGTATGTAGAGCTTAAGGAGAGTTAGTCACTATTGTCCAAATTTTGCCCTACCCTACTTCTAAGCCTACATTACAAGCCTAAAAATCTCTTTGAGATTCTCAACTGAATGAAATTGAGCCAATGTTGATTGAAAATAGAGGCAAGCTATGTTGTGGTATTTGTGGGCATAAGTTGTTCATTTGTTAAGTGTGGACGCTGGATTCCTTGTCCCTTCTTCATTTTACATATTTGTGTTTTTTGAGGACTTTCTTTCTTTTTGTAAGGACATTCAAGTTGAAATGGATTGGTAAGATTAATGCTTTTCAAGGTTGAGTCAAGTGTAACTTGTTAGTTGACTAGGAGTTTGAGTCATCTCTTGAGAACTTGTGTTGTCACTTGGTCATCCTTGGAAGTTGATGTTGAATTGAAAAATATGCTTTTCGAAACTGAGAGAGTTGCTTGATAGACATTCACATATTTGAGCTTAATAGTGGTACCAACCAATATCATGATCATGACTTAGTTGCTAAAAGTGAATTAGGATTGTGGTGCATAAATTTCTAGCCTCTTGAGTTTGGTTTTGTTTTGATTGAGGACAAGAAAAGTCTTAAGTTGGGAGTGTTGATGAGTGTATAACTTACACTCATTTCTTACTCTTTTCTTATGATTTTGTGTAATTACTTTCGTAACTTGAGGCTAATTATGTTTTGAATGGTGTATGTTTCAGGTAGATATGATAAAAATATAGTTTTGCTGAGAAGAATTGAGATTGAAGCTTAATTGAAGCAAAAAGGAGATGAATTAGAGAAGATATGTACCTGGCAGCACTTACTCTCCGCGGACGCGGCCTTTGGCCATGAACACGGAATAGTAGAGCAGGAAAGGGCGCTAACATACCCAGCACTGGCACGTAGGCTGAGCACAGGAAGACACTATCCGCGATTGTGAAATGCTGAGGCGTGAATGCAGAGTGTTAACTTAAGTTGACCTCTGCAAACGCAATCAAATATCCCTGAACGCGAAGTACTTAGGTGACCAGCGTCAGGGCAATTTAGGAATTTCATCACTTCAGTACCAATTTAGATATACACGCACTCACAACCCTTGTTCTACATACTTTGGATACTTTTGAATACATTGAAAAACCTTGAGAGGAAAAAGAAGAGAAAAAAGCACCTCTTAGTGTAAATTTTAGTTTAGAGCGATGATTTAAAGCAAGTTTTCTACAAATTCTTGAATGGATTGAAGAGTGTGAGCTTTACTTGTATTTATCTTTCACTCACTCTTTCTTTCCTTGTTCTTGAATGCAAAATTTGTAGATTTAATTGAGTTTGGATTTTAATTTGTTCATGGGTATTGATTTATCCTCTTGCTTTCATACTTAGTTGATTATTTACTTGCAAATTAAGTGGGTTTCTCCCTAAATTGCTTTGATTGGATTCAACTGATGGATGGGTTCATTCTTACCTTCATATTTAACTTATGATTTGAGGTCGCGAACTTAAATCTGGCTTAGATCTTCAATTATTGCTTTAATTAGAGTAGTTGAAGTGGAGGATTTGCATGATAATCCTGGGTTTATGTGTTAAGCTCCTTAAAATAGGCTCAACGGCTAAGGTCTTGGTAGTTTTTCTCATGAGGTGCTCAAGCCAGGTGTGTTTTTGAGTAACTCGCGTAAGAAGCCATAACAAGCTCTTGTGAAACACCACATTGTCGTAATTGGAGTGTGGTTACAAGCAACCTAGCTTACCCATAGAGATAATTTGATGCTACGTGATAGATCGATTGAGCTTTGAATGATTCTCATATCTCCTATTCTTGCTCCCTTTCTTGATCAATCCTTACCCCATTTTCCCTTAGGAGTAGTTTAGGCTTATTTCTCCCCCTAAGTAGTTAGAACTTGCTTGGTACTCGCTCATCGGATCAAGATTAGTAGTTATCGGTCCTTGTCCGACTCAATCGCCGACATATTGTTCCCTGTGGGATTCGACCCCGACTCCAAAGTTGGATAAATATGCTGACTACGGTCATCTCTACATCCATTGGTGATGTCGGCTTGAACGTCAATCAGTAGCCTCAAATCGCACACAGACATACAAGCAAGAGTCAAGCTCAGCGTACATACCTATCACATGTTCGCAGCCGAACCAGCCCCTTTCAAGCCCTCATGTAGTCATATAGTGTAACAATTCAGCTAGTATAGCAGCTACAGCTAACACAACCCTTAAGACAACAACTGTAATCCCATATCACCATATAACACATACTGATTCACAACTCTCTATATGCAACATATATTCTACGCTCAACCCATTCACAGTACTTTTCTACACATTCCACCTTAAATATACCAACATTTCAGCTTAGTCTATGGTTAGAGAAATCCTAGCCTACCTGGCAGATGATCCCTTGTGTCCTAATTCGATTCCCTCAAGCTCTTTACTTCTGAATCACTTCCTGATGTCGCTCAACTGTTAAGAAACAGTTCACAAGGTCAATACGGTCACATGGGTCGTAAAATCTTGAAAAACTATTGAAATCACATCAATTGGGCCTAAAATGAGAGAAATAGGGCCAACGCTCAAAACACTGAACAAATTCCCAAAACATGATCCCCACGTCACCCTGAGTTTACAACCTAAAATTCGGCCCAAAACGAACCCCAGAAGATCGAGAGAAGGTCCGAAAACAAAGTTGAAAACCTTACTGGGATAACATTCTTTTCCAAACTTTATCGGTCAAAATTCCCAAAATCAAAACAATTTCAGCTAACACCCAGCATACCAAAGTGTTCGCCTCGGTAGTAGAACAATTTAGGCTCAAATTTCAACTAATTCCATTAAGAATCGGCTAAGATATCAACACGTAAAATGTTCATAAATTCTGATAAAAATTAGTTAATGCAGCACATTTACCTTGAAATACGCATCAAATCTCAAATCCAACTTCACCATGATGTTCCTTGCAAAAATTTGAGTCATGTGAACTTTTGAATCGCTAAAACTTGAGTTACGGATCAAAATTTATGGCCATTTGAAGTTTCTCCCCAAGTGCCCTCACGACCAAGACCAGGCCTTTTATAGGCTTGGTCGCACCGCCCATTCCATGTCGCGCAGGCGCGAATGTATGCGCTTGTGTCATACCGCATAGAGATGCTCACGGGCATAGGCACAGGCCTATGCGCCTACTACTACTAGCACCAGCAATTCCCAAAAACTTCTTTGGGGTATTCCCAACCCGTTCGATGTTCATTTTATGCAAATAAATAGTGTAACCATATGGATTTCGATGTTTTGAATCCAATGGTGCAGTCGATATTTCCAACGGAGTATCCTACAAAAACAACGAGTCCCACTTCTTCTTGGCTAATTTTAGCTAAAAGATATGAAGGACTCAAAATGCAACCGGAAGCCCCTGCCAATCAACGAAGGGCCATTTTAGATTACTTTCGATGTTTTGGAGTTGACCATGCCATTAGATTTCCATTTTGTGCATGTTTTGTTAGGTTTTTACAGAAACTCACTTTTTGGCTTTTAGTTGAGCTCATTTTGCAACGTTTAGCTCAAAATCATACTGGGATCCTCCATCCTCAGACCAACCATCCTCCTAGACTAAATCAGCCATTATAGAACTGATGGAATCGTCAGAATTCCATTTCGAGGTTGTTTGCCAGGATTTTGACAGAAATCTTATTTTTTGCAACTATGACTCCTTGTTAACTTGCGAACTTGCATAATTTTTAACCAAAACAACCCACAGCCATTCCAACAGCCCCAATAAGTCATAAAAGGTCCGAAGTCATCGTACAGAAGCTCAAATCAACACAGTAGCCGCAGAATATAGAAATGATTGGAGGGTCATTACATGCCAAGGCTATATAAATTCCTTCAAAGTTCATTACAAATGGTTCTGTTAATGTTTAAATGAAAATTGATTGAAAGCCATAATACCAAAAAAATTAATGCGTTAACACAGATGAAAATAGTGAAAATCACATAATTCCTATTGAGTGGCTCCTAAATGCTAAAACAAGCCCCAAAGATCAGGCCAAGGCTATAGGAATTCATCCATATGTCATTAAAAATAGTCTTATAAAGTTTTTACAAAATCAAATAGATAGAAAGCCATATCATTAAAAAAAATCATGGGCCAACACACACAAAAAACAGAGAAAATTGCCTAATTCCTATTGAATAGTTCTTAATTGCTAAAAAAGTCACGTGGATTTGTCTGAGGCTATAGGTATTCTTACCAAATTATTACAAATAATGTTGTACAAAAAATTGAATCAAAGTCATATCACCAAAAAATTCATGGGCTAACACACAGAAAAGAATTAAGAAAAATTGTCTAGTTTCAGTGGCTCCGAAATTCTAAAATGAAATAGCACATATCTAGCAGAGATTGTAGGAATTCTTTCCTAAGTATTGCATATGGTTCTTTAAATATTTAGAAAAAAAAATTGACTGAAAGACATATCGACAGAAAATTCATGGGCTAACACATACAAAAAATGGAGAAAATCATCTAATTTCTATTGAGTGGATCCTAAAAGATAAAAATAGCTGTGAGGATCTCACCGGTGTTATTGGAATTCTTTCTTAGGTCATTATGAATGGTTCTGTAAAGGTTTTCAAAAGAAATTGACCAAAGTCCATATCATCAAAAATTCATGGGTTAAAACACACGAAAAATATAAAAGAATACGCCTAATTCTTATTGAGTGGCTCCTAAATACTTTCGCATATTTGACCAAGGCTATAGAATTTCTTTCTCGGTCATTACCAATGATTCTATAAAAGAGTTTGCAAAAATATT
This sequence comes from Solanum rostratum, assembly GCA_029948455.1. Classification (NCBI taxonomy): domain Eukaryota; kingdom Viridiplantae; phylum Streptophyta; class Magnoliopsida; order Solanales; family Solanaceae; genus Solanum; species Solanum rostratum. Next base: position 25,939,420 of record CM057046.1, on the reverse strand, counting down.
GATCGAAAGTTATATCACCATAAAATTTATGGACCAACATAAATGAAAATCGAAGAAATAACCTAATTCCTATTGAGTGGTCCCTAAATGCTATAAAAGCCATGTGGATTTAGCTAAGGCTATAGGAATTCTTCATCAAGTCATGACAGATACTTATGTAAAGATTTTGTAAAAAAAAATTGATCGAAAGCTATATCATTAGAAAATTATATGATAACACACATGAAAAAAAGAAAACAATATCTAATTCTTATTAAATGGGCTCTAAATGCTAAAAATCCATGTGGATCTAACTGAGGCTATAGAAATTCTTTTTCAGATCATTCAGGATGGTTCTTTTGGAAATTTTGTAAAACAAAATGACTGAGATCCCTATCACTATAAAATTCATGGGCCCACACATAAAAAAAAGAGAAAATCTCCTAGTTTCGGTTGAGTGGACCCTAAATGTGAAAAAAGTCGTTCGGATTTGGTTGAGTCTATAAGATACCTTCCCTAGGTTATTATGAATAATTCTGCAAAGGTTTTGTGAAAAGCTTGACCAGAGTATCTATCACCAAAAATTTCATGGGCTAGCACATTCGAAAAATGGAGAAAAACACCTAATTACTTTTGAGTGGCCCCTAAATACTAAGAAAAGCCACGTGGATTTGGCCAAGCCTACAGAAATTCTTCCTCAAGTCACTACGGATGGTTCTATAAAGATTATGAAAATATTAACCAAAGGACATACCACCAAAACATTCATCAACTAACACACATGAAAAAAAGGAGAAAATTGCCTAATTCCAGTTGAGTGGCCCATAAATGTTAAAAAAAAGTTCTATGAATCTGGTCGGGAATAGAGGACTTCTTCCCCAAGTCAATATAAATGGTTCTATAAAAGTTTTGGAATAACACATTGACCAAAAGTCGTGTCATCGAAACTTCATTGGTTAACACACATCAAAAATGAAAAATCGCCTAATTCCTATTGACTGGACTCTAAATGCTAAAAAAAGCCATGTGGATCTCATCAAGGCTATAAGAACTCTTCCTCAGCTCATTACGGATAATTTGTAAAGATTTTATGAAAAAATTACTCAAAAATCATATAACCAAAAAAATCTTCTTCGGGTCATTACGGACAATTTTATAAATATTTTGTGAAAAAATTAACCAAAATCATATCACAAAAAAATTCATGGGCTAATACACATACACATATTTTTAAAAATTACCTAATTCCTGTCAAGTGGCTCTACATACTAAAAAAAATCCACACGGATCTAGCTGAGGCTATAGAAATTCTTCCTCGGGTCATTACGGATGGTTCGATAAAGGTTTTTCAAAAATAAATTAGCAAAAGCTATATCACTGAATATTTCAAGAGCTAACTCACACCAAAAGTGGAGAAAATTGTTAATTCCTATTGAATGGCACCTAAATGTTAAAAAACGTTACACGAATCTAGTCAACACTATAGGAATTCTTCTTTAGGTCATTACGAACGGTTCCATAAAGCAACTGTAAAAATATTGACCAAGAGTGGCTCCTAAGTATTATAAAAAGATTGTGAAACTTGATGAGGCTTCCGGACGGTTCTATAAGTATCTTGCAAATAAATTGACCAAATGTCATATCACCAAAAACTTCACGGGCTAACATACATGAAAATAGAGAATCCGCTAATTCTTGTTAATTGACTCCTAAATACTAAAAATAGTCACATGGATCTGACACAAGCTATAAGATTTCTTCCCTGCGCCATTATGGGTGGTTCTATTAGGTCTTTATAAAAAGATTGATTGAAAGCCCTAAAACCAAAATAATTCATAGGGTGAAACATATGAAAAATAAAAATATCACCTAATTCATTTTAAGTGGCCCTAAAATTCTATGAAAAGACACTCGAATCTTACCGAGGCTATAAGAATTTTTTTTTCAGGTCATTACGGATAGTTCTTTAAAGATTTTGCAAAAGAAAGACCAAAATTCATGTCACCAAAAGATTTGTGGGCTAAAACAAGTGACAAATAGAGAAAATCACATATAGCTCCTTAAGGCTAAAAGAAGTCTCTCGAATCAATTCAAGGCTATAGGAATCTTTCACAGGTCAATTCAGACAATTTTATAAAGGTTTTGCAAAAATTGTAATTAAATGTCACATCATCATAAAATTCATTGTCTAACACACACGAGAACCAAGAAAATCACCTAATTTTTGTTGAGTAGACCCTAATGCTTAGTAAGATTGCATGAAACTGGCCAACGCTATAAGAATTCTTCCCTAGACTATTATGGATGGTTCTTTAAAGGTTTAACACAAAAATTAACTGAAATCTATATAAATAGAAAATTCATAGGTTAACACAAATGAAAAATTGAGAAAATTGTCCAATTCACATTGAGTAGCCCCTAAAATCTAAAAAGACATCATAAGGATCTTGTCGAGGCTATAGGAATACTTGCGCAGGTTATTACGAACGATTCTGTAAAGATTTTTTAAAAAAAATTGATCAAAACCCATATCATCAATAGAAATAATGGACTAACTTACTGAAAAAATGAGGAGAATCACTTAATTCCTATTGAATGGATCCTAAATACAAAAAAGCAGGATATCTGGCCACACAATAAGAATTATTCCTCGGGTTGTGTATTGACCCTCCAAGTTATTTTATCGAATCGTTATTCTTTTCATAGTTTAGAGCTTTTCTGTAGCGACCCAGGTCATTTATGTCCTACTGGCACTGATAGCTCCGTCGCCTAGTCGTTTGTTTGGATGTTGTACAGTCTTTCGTGTTTGAAGGCCTTTATAACTTGAAAAGTCATTTTTTTATTAAAATTTAGGTAAATGACTTCGAAATAAAATTTGATAGTTCCATTAGCTTTAGAATGACCAAATTAGGCTAGAAGTGTGGTTAGCTCAAGTATCGAGGCTTTTAGTGCGAGTTTGGAACATTTGGCATTTCGGTAGTTGAAATTTAGCCTAGAGTTCATCTAGGTAAAATATTCTTGGAAAATCCACTTGGATCAAAATTATGATAACTCGGTTAGCTCCAAATGTCAAGTTTGGTCTAGAATGACCTTTCGTTCGATTCCAGCGGATTCCGGATTCATTCTAAGCCCCTCGATGGAATTTGGTTAAGAATGATCGTAGGAGTGGAACTCACATTACTCATAACAACCTCATATGAAACTTTTGACTGCACCATTGAGTCTTAAACATCAAATTAGTAGGGTAGCATACTACGTTTGTGTGAATGGGTTTCCGAATGGATTTCGAGTACCCTGTCGAAAATTTTAAAGTTGAGATCTATATATATTACATCAGACATGATCAGCTCATTTGCTAAAATTCAAGGGGGCATATCTTGGTCATTTGGGGACCAAATTCAGCGATTCAAGGGTTAATTTTGAAGGGATTTTTAAGGAACGCATTTGTGAGCTCGAAAATTGGATGGGGACTTCCGGTTGAGGTAAATTCTTGACTTTAGCTGCTGCATTTGGGTATTATTAGACTGGTTTTTGGGTGAACTTTGAGGTTTGATATCTTGAATATTATGGGTTCATTTTCAATGATTCTTGCGTATAAATTATGGGGTTCTCCTCGAGGAACTTCAAGGTATACTTGGGTTTGGCTGTGGAGGCTCCGTTTCTGGTATTTTCTCAAAAATAGCTACTGTTATATATCATTTTTGGACTACATTTAAGGGGAATTTCAAGGTGTGATAACTTGAGTATTCAGAGTCTATTTTCAGTAATTTTTTAGGCTATATTGCAAGGAATTTTGAGGAGAACACTGTCGTAGTGTTGAAATTGATCTTAGGTTCTTCATTCAAGGTAAATTCTGAGTTTTAGCTGCATCATTACCCTTTCTGGATTGAAATTTAAGTGATTTTTGGGAGTTTACATCTTGACCAATGTAGGTCCGAACTGACTGATTCAAAATTCTACTTTGCTGGAGTTTTTGGTGATCATCATGGTGTGATCAAAAAGTGCATCGGAGGATTCACTAGAGGTAATTTTGTTGAATCAGATGTTTTCCCTTTTCTTGAATTTTCTTTAAATTAAGTTTTATCGTTTAATTCGAATTCTTCCATTTTGAGCCTCGAATTGTGCTCCATTTTGAGGTACAAATTCCTAATTATGTTTGTGACATTTTAGTGGAGTTGATTTTAGAATTCCCTTTGCGGGTCACATAGTCCCATTGTTTATCCGATTTGGGTCTGACTCTAAAAATTACGTTATTGATATCAAAATACTCGTACTAACGTGTCGATCAATAATTTTATAGCGTGGCAGCACTTGAAGGTGTTCCGAACATGGATAGCTACCGAGACGTGGACTTAGAGCACACGCATGCAGCCTCCAGCTAGGCAGTGGTCCCCATTCTTGACTGGGTTCCTTTTGATACAGCATAGTATAAATTTTATGATTATTCATACTATATTTGTTATGTATTACATCTTTTCTATTTTATTCTATTTTTCGCGACTTTTAATCGAGCCTTTTGGGACTTTAGATTGAGCTTGTGGTTATGATGTGCATCAATATGGAGTGATAAATCCTGTTTAGGGACCAACTGGGCAACCTTAGAATAGGTTGAGCCTTAATCTCTTGATCTAGAGCTCAAGTGCCTTTGTATATCTAGTTATGGATTCCAGTAGGCCTAATTAAGGATGGTATTCCTTGAATCGGTGTTCGAGGCCTTAGAGGCTCGTTGTGGCCATGGATGGGACTTATATACTCTATTATGGGTTGGAGGTTGTAGTATTTGGGTAAGGCTCACTATTGGATGATGTATCTTGTGTAGATTCTGAGATTTGAGAGCCTCATTATGGCTATACATTTGTTCAGTTGGCTCACTAGTGGACTTGAGTTCTACGCTTGTTATAGATGATTATTATTAGATAAATTATGCCTTCTTACTTGTTTTTAGCCCCTTGGAACTCCTTATTTATGCCTTAGCTGATGTCTTGTGATATTCTCATGATATTTATATATATGTCGTTGGGCCTGAGGCCTTGATCTTGGAGTCGCTGGACCCCAGGTTAGCCTTCTCAGCCTTCGCCTTTTGTAGTGGTACAAGTTCGCTTCCTTGGTTTCTATGTGACTTGTTTGGATATTGGGATATCACGCATTGTATTGGTATTCATTCATTCTATTCTTTTTGTGGTACAATCCTAGTCATGCATTGACTCATCATTATGGACGGAGACAGAGAGTGTAAAATGGTATTCTATACTACTTGTCGGCATTGTTCATGATGGGCTGACACATCCGTGTATTTGAAGTCTAGGATCTATGCTCTCCTCATGTGCTAGATACTTACGAGATTTTTAAACTGGTTTTATCGAGATTCATACCACTTGGATAATATGTTTTTTCCATATTTGATACTTTGAGATGTCAAGGACATACTCCTTTCTACATAGACTATGAGGGACATTCGAGATGACATCTATTTTTATGATCTTACTAGTTGGCACGTCGATGCCCCTTGCATTATGACTATTATTCCTTTAGTATAACCCATGGAGATGATTATTATGATTAGTCTTGGTACAGGCCCAGGGTGTGCATACGAATGTCCCAAGCCCCCATGAGACTTTGCACCAAGGAGATATTATACCGGTCAAAGGACACTCTAGGCCCTATGTTGCTAACTGGGCTAGCATAGGTCGTATGTCACTTATGATTATTATGGAAGCCCTAGTGTAGGCTCAGGTAGTGTATATGAGTATCCCAAGCCCCTATGGGACTTAACATCGAGGAGGAGATATTATATCGAGTGAAGGGCACTACTAGTCCTACCTTACTACTGGGATAGGGTAGTTTATACGACACTTATGGATATATACGATAGAGAGATATCATGCATTGCATTCATATGCATCATCATCCCAAGTATATTATTTGTTACTTAGTCCCTCGATAATATGGGATGCCAATTAGGGTTTTGTTGCTATTGTACCACCAATAGTATGGGATGTCGATTGGTTTTGTTTGCTTATACCTGTACTACTTGTGTTATTCTGTTCTCTAGTTACTCTATAGTTGTGGTAGGTGTGGTCTATTCTTTTAGGGTTGAGCGGGTACCTTGCTAGGTCGATTTGGACTAGTTCCTTTTAGATGGATTAGTTTATGCTCTTTATAACTCTTTCATTGTTCATTGCTGGTTTGAATTCATAGCCTATCGCTCATTCTAGTAGATAGTAGACATGATTCTCCTAGGTACACTCTTTGTTTCTCTTCATCACCACCTATACTTGATTTAGTGTTATCCTGGCTATTATTTCATTACTTGTGTTATATACTTATCCTACTTTTATGCTGTTTATATTTTACTTTATCTTTGGAGCTCAGTCGACCTATGCCTGCTAAGTACCATTTGTTTGATACTCATACTACACTTCAGTACCCTACAGACCGTAGTACGGGTTCCCGCTATTGATTTTCATTCTTACAAAGCAGGCTAAGGATTTTGGATATTTGGTGAGCTCTCGGCCTTCGGAGTTGCAAATTTTCATCTCATGGCATTTGGACTTATCTTTATTTTAAGCTCAAAGATAGTTTGTAATATTGTTGTATTTTCTTGTACTTTCGTTTGTGTATTAGAAGCTCAAATACTGACTGATCATAAGGCCTCACATGTTAGAAAGTATTAAAAGTGCGGAAGAAAGGAAATCTGGAAAATTGCATGACAAGAGTACAAGCCCAATCTATGGCTCATGATTTAGGTCACGAGTCGAAGAACAGGCTCGTGGTATTGGGGTACAAGGGTGAGAAATTTACCAAGTATAAATGAGGTTTACAAGTGGGATTTACGGTCCGTAAAAGGGACTACAGTTTTTAATATGGGTTCGTAGAAGGGTGACCAAGGTTGATCAATTTTTGGGTTTCTAAAGTTCAAGTATGAACCAACAGGGTGGATTGTACCCCTTCTTACAGTCATAAATGGGGTCGTAGTTTGGTCTCCTGAAGTTGGGAAATAATCAAAGTGTTAGGATGAAGTACAAACTGACTCTACGACCCGTAAACTGATCTACAAGTGGTAATTTGGGCTCGTAGATTATGTTTCAAAGACTGTGTTCTGAAGGTTTCCATTTCAACAGGACAAGACCCATTTTTACGACCCATGGTCTGAACTATGACCTATAATCGGGGGGTCGTGGTTTGGTCCAACAGATTTTTATAAGGGATATTTTTTACCTTTCCTAGTATTTTACACCTATGCTACATCGCCTAGGCCCTAAATTAACCCCTTTCCAACTTATTACTCCTTAAACTCATTTTCATTTCCCTCATTTTCAAATTTACCTAAATACAAAATCCTTCAAAACCTCTCCAAGTGCCAAGTGAAGAAGGAAAGCTAGGGTTTTGGATTTCTTGCATTATTTTCAGATTTTCCTCACTAACTTGGATGGGTGTGATTTTTGGGGTCCTTCACTCCACAAAGCTCAAGTATTACTCTTCTCCATTGATTTTCAAGTTATGAATAATCTATTGAAATTTCATGAACTACTTTAAAAGGGGATATTATGAAATATTTTTATGATTTTGAGCTATGGATGTCACGAAACTATGAGGTACTATGGAAATTGTTGACTTATGAAGTGATTTTCATGATGCCCTATGGTGGGTTGTTTGAATATTTTCTCATGACTATGATTTACCTCTTTCATGCATATCACTCTTGAATTTCATGATTTTAAGTCTCTATTCATGCACTTACCAAGTTTTGGAACTAAGACTATATGATGAAGTACCTTATGCATGATGAAAGGTTTCATTCTATGATATTCAAGTTCATAAGTATTATGAATGACAAGGGCTACCAAGTATGTTATGGATCCATGGGAATTCTTTGAAAATTATGCAAGATTATAAAGTCCTTTTTATGATGTTATGATACACCCTCTTGTGAAAGAAAAATACTCACTTAAAGGGGTTATGATTCTTAATGAGCTACTCCCATCACGATGTTACAATTTACAAGTTTATGTATGTTATGATTTGCTTATATTTATGTATTATGTGGGACTAGACTTAGCACTGAATGGTGGGGGACTTCCCCAAGGGTCCTTATATAAAGCCTTACTTCCCATAACTATGTGTCATTGTAGGATAATTATGTATTAGCTAATGGATCCACATATAGCTCCATGTGCATGTAACACCTACCGAAAAGGCAAGGCCGTAAGGTGAGGGTATAGTCTACCTTGGCAAGTAGACTACTCATTTTTCTAGTATGGAGGCAACATTTGGATTCCACATCATAGCTCGCATGGTCTTATTTCGGTTAAGGTCTCCTCCCACATAAGTACATGATATCTCATGAAACTCATGACTCTCTTTCATGCATGTTTTTATAAGGCATTAATCATTCATTTCATATTGAGCTTATTGCCTTGTTATGATTATACATCTTGACTATGTTGGCGTATGATCTCCTTGTTGCATTGCCTCCCACATATTCCATAGTACATTTTGCCTACATTATGTCACCATGTAGGGCCCGGTGATCATCCTCCTCACACTCACGATTTATATTGATTACTTTTGCTTGTGGTGAGTCTTCTCTTTCAAGGACAATAGCCTTTTTACCTATCTAGCTTCCATTTTGAGACTAAGTTACTTTTGATTCCATTTACCTTATGTTTGAGGGTGAGCTTGAGATATGTCTAAGACTCCCTCCCTTATTCTATGTTTTGGAGGTATTATTGAATATATGTGACTATGTATGTATGAATTTGAAATTTGTTTCTCACGTTTAGTTGATTGGTCCTTAGTTCCTATCCCATAGTTTTTGCTTATTTAACTTAATTACCGATGATGTGGTTACGTATGTTATAAGGCTTGTTTGGGGTACCTTCGGGCTCCCCATTTGCCATGTCACCCCTAGGTCTTAGGTTTAGATCGTGACAAGCTTGGTATCAGAGCACTATGTTTGTAAAATAGTCCTCGAAAATCCAACATACCACATGGAATAGTATCTTATTCATGATTGAAAAGCATGCCACAATTATGAATAAGAGGCTATGAGGCGTGTTGGAAATGATTTTCTTCTTTCATGATTCTATATTGTGCCTTAGAACTTGTCCTAAGATATCCTATTTCTAATGACTTGCTCTTTGTATTTCTAGACAATGCTACCATGAAGCATGCCACCAAGGGTCCCTATTCTCGAAAAGGACCAAGTCCCTCTGGCCCCACAATCTCCCTAAGAAGAAGGGGTCACCCATGCCTAATACCGCAATGTTATCACATTGTTGGCACAAGCCATGCCCAACCAAGTGAACTAAAGGGCCCAAGCTCCTCATGCCCCTACTCCGGCCTCAAGGGTCCAGGACTTTGCTAGGATGAACCCTCCGGTGGTCTATGGCTCTAAAGTGGAGGAAGACCACTAAGAATTCATCAATGAGGTATACAAGGTCCTAGCTATCATGGGGTGAGTTCGGAGGAGAAGGCGGAATTAGCGGCTTACTAACTCAAAAGCCTTGACCAAATATGATTCAACTAATGAAAGATGGAGAGGGTGGATGATGAACCTATCCTTGGGAAGAGTTCAAAGCCGCCTTCCTTGATCGCTTCTTCCCTATTGAGTTAAGGGAAGTAAAGATGATGGAATTCATGAACCTCAAACAAGGAGCCATGAGTGTGAAAGAGTATATTCCCTCAAATTCAACAATCTACTAAAGTATGCTCCTCACTTGATCGTTGATCCTTGGGAAAGGATGCACAAGTTTATGTTAAGATTGTCTGACTTAATTAATAAAGTGTGTCGCACCGCCATGCTTATAAAGGAGATGAACATATCTTGGCTCGTGACATATGTCGAGCAACTTAAGGGATAGAATCTTAGGAAGATAAAGATGGGAAAGTCCAAGAGGGCTCACTATGAAGATTGGTTCCAAAGTGCTAAGGGTGGAGGAAGTGGTCGTTTTCAACAAGACCAAAAATTTCAAGGCCAAGGGTCCTAAAATTCTTCAGGCCAAAGGTTCACCAATGATAGGGTGTCATGACCCAAACCTAGGAATACTGATTGGGATGACGATTGGTTTTGTTTGCTTATATTTGCACTGCTTGTGTTATTCTTTTTTGTAGCTACTCTATTGTTGTTGTAGGCATTATATGTTCTTTTCGGGTTGAGCAGGTATCTTTCTAGGTTGGTTTGGACTAGTTCCTTTTATATGGATTAGCTCAGACTCTTTTATGGCCCTTTTGTTGTTCATTGGCAATTTGACTTGATAGACTATCGTTCATGCGAGCAGAAGTAGACCTGATTCTCCCAAGTATGCTCTTTATTTCTCTTCATCACCTCCTTATTTGATTTAGTATTATCCTAGCTATTATTTCATTACTTGTGTTTTATACTTATCTTACTTTTATGTTTTTTATACTTTCCTTATTTGTGGAGCTCAGTCGGCCTATGCCCGTTGAGTACCATTTGTTTGGTACTCATGCTACACTTAGGTCTCCTACAAACCATAGTGTAAGTCCTGCTGTTGATGTCTATTTGTGCAGAGCAGGTTGAGGATTTTGGAGATCTCGTGAGCTCCTGGCTTCCAGAGTTGTCGATTTCCATCTCATGGCATTTGGACTTATCTTTTTCTGTATTAGGATATAGTATGTGCTATTATTGCATTTTAAAAAGCCTTATACATTCATTTGTGTATTACAAACTCAAATACTGAGTGATGCCAACTCTTGGGGTGGGTATCGATATGTCAATCCCTTTGACATTTTGTAGATTTATTCCTATTGCGACAGCTTTTACTTATTAGGGTTGTCTTCTACTGGATAGCCTGTTGTCTATGGTTCTGGGCTATAAATAGGCTTACCTACCAGTGTGTTGGGTAGGTGCCATTATGGCTTAAAAAATTGGGTCGTGAGAGGTCGACACGGATGGTTCTATAAAGGTTTTGCAAAAAAAATTTAATCAAAGTACATATCATCAAAAAATTCTTGGGCTAACATATACGAAAAAAGCGAAAATTGCTAATTCTTGTCGAGTGAATCTTAAATGCTAAAAAAAAGCTTCACAAATCTGGCCCATGCTATAGGAATTCTTCCCCCAAGTCAATAGGAATGATTCTGTAAAGGTTTTGCAAAAAAGAAATTGGTCGACCATGTCACTAAAAAATTCCTGGACCAATATACATGGAGAATAGAAACTCCCTTAATTCCTATTGAATAGATCCTAAATGCTAGAAAAAGTTGGGCAAATCTGGTCAAGGCTATAGGAATTCTTTCTTGGGTCATTATGGATAGTTTTATAAATATTTTGAGAAAAATTGATTAAAGATCATATCACTGAAAAATTCATGGGCTAACAAATACGAAAATCAATGAAATAACTCAGTTCTTGTTAAGTGGCTCCTAATTGCTAAAAAAAGTCACACGTATCTGGCTGAGGCTATAGAGTATCTTTCCCAAGTCATTACGGATGGTTATGTAAGGTTTTCCAAAAAACTTAGATTGAAAGTCATTTCACCAAATAATTCAAATGTTAACACACACGGAAAATGAAGAAAAATAGTCTAATTCCTGTTGAGTATCCCCAAAATATTAAAATATCCGCACGAATCAGGCCGAGACTATAGTAATGCTTTTCCTATGTCATTACAGATCGTTCTGCAAAGGTTTTGCAAAAAATTTAACTGAAAATTATGTCACCAAAAAAATCATAGCTTAGACACACAAATTGAGAAAATCACCTAATTTTTATTGTGTGGCCCTTACATGCTAAATCAATCACGTGAATCTAGCAGAGTCTAGAGAAATTCTTCCTCTATATTTTACAAAAAAATCAAACAAAAGTCATAGCATTAAGAAATTCATGGGCTAACACACTCGAAAATAAAGAAAGACTTTCAATTCCTATTGAGTGACCTCTAAAAGATAAAAAAAAAAGTCTCATAGATTTGGCTAAGCCTACGTAAACTCTACCTAGATCATTACAAACAATTCTGTAAAGATTTTTCCAAAAAATTTAAAGCATCAACGAATTCATAGGCTACAGCATACAAAAAAAAGGGGGAGAAATCACTTAATTCCTATAAATTGACCCCTAAATGCTTAAAAAAAGTCAAACAGATTTCGCCAAGGCTATAGGAATTCTTTCCTTGGTCATTACGAACATTCTCTAATGGTTTTGTAAATAAATTGATCGAACGTCATATAATTAAAAAATTAATAGGCTAACATACATGAAAAACGAAGAAAATTGCAAGATTTCTGTTGAATGGCCCCTTAATGGTAAAACAAGCCATGCGAATCTGGCGTGGCTATAGGAATTTTTTATCAAATCATTGTGGACTGTTTTGTAAAGATTTTGTAAAAAATTTACCAAAATTCATATCATCAAAATAATTCATGGACTAACACATATAATGAAGAAAATCACCTAATTCCTAGATAGTGATCCTTAAATGCTAAAAAAAAGTCACGCGAATTCGGCTAAGGCTATAGGAATTCTTTCTTGGTCATTGCAGATGGTTCTGAAAGGCTTTATACAAAAAAAAAAATGGAAATTTATATCATAAAAGAATTTATGATTTAACATATATGAAAAATGGAGAAAATCGTCTAATTTCTATTGAGTGGCCCCCTAATGTTATAAAAAAGCCTTGTGGATCTGGCCGAGCATACAAGAATTTTTTTTCTTATATTGCTACAAATGGTTCTATAAAAGTTTTATGAAAAAAATTAACCAAATCATCGAAAATTCATGGGCTAACACTTACAAAAATAGAAAAATTACCTAATTCTTATTGAGTGACCCCTAAATGCTGAAAAAAAAACGCTTGGATCTGGACAAAGCTATAGGAATTCTTTGGTCAGTACAGATGATAATGTAAATATTTTCCAAAAAACTTGACTGAAAGTTAATCCACTAAAAAATTCATAGGCTAATAAATATGAAAATGGAGAAAATTGTGTAATTCTTATTGAGTGGTCCTTAAATACTAAAAAAAAATTGTGATGATCTAATCGAGATTATAGGAATTTTTGTCAGGTCATTACTGATTCTGTAAAGGTTTTGCAAAAACAATTGGTCGAAAGCCATATCATCAAAAAATTTATGGGCTAACACGCATAAAAAATTAAAAAAATAATAATTTTCTTGATTTTGCTGGAGCCATACTATAAGAAGTGAGAGAGATATGGATAGATCTAGGAATAAGCTCAATCAAAAATTCAACTTCTCTTTTCGAGGACAACCCATGAATATTTTCAAGGAAGACTTCTGAAAAAATCACATACAGTAGGTTTAAACTCATAAGATTCATCAGTTTACTTTTCACAAGTCATGGGAAGCACAAAAACATAATAATTAAATCAAGTATACAAATATATCAAGAGTATCAAGTTTGATATTTCATCGAAGTGTCAAAAAAGTTCATAGTGCCATTTTATAAGAGATCAAGTAACTAGTCTTGCCCAATATATATTATGCCATCACACTAAGCATAATCAAGTACCAAGAAGACCGAAGTCATATAGAAGGGTCAAATTCCGATAATCAAGAGAACCAAGAACCATATTGAAAATGATTTCCTAGTTCTTACTTAAAATAGACAACTTCCACGCTCAAGACAAACCAAAAATCTAAAGTCAACATGGCAAAAAAAATCGAATCAAGAGGCATGTCAATAGTAACAAAGTCACAGCCACAAGAAGGATAAAATCCCAACAAGAACACCAAGTGACCAAGCAATCCGTACAAATGGATGAGTTAAACAAGTGTCTTGCAAGTCTCAAAGGATACCAACACGGCAATATAAAATGCCAGAAGGTAACCAAGATAGCCTGTCAAGTATAGCAGCATATAACAAGAGTTCAAGTACAAGTTATTATACAAACCTCAGTCTTTTAGCATACAAATAATCCAACACAACTTCAAGACTTCAAACTGTGTACACCAACCTAACGTCTGAAGTTTCTCAACTTGTACACAATCTTAAAAATATAATTAAATACTCTAGTAGCTCCATCATGTTGACTTAAAATAAGATTATCATCAAAACAGTAAATCTGGCTAGTGACTTAGTTTTGAAAAGGCAAATGGTAAAACTGGATTTTATGTCCTTCATGAAAGATGTACTTATAAGTCTTTTGTATAGAAATTACATTTTGTATAGAAATAACTGCAAATTACATTTTGTATAGAAAGATATAACCAAAATACTATCAGTTGCACATAGAAATTTTCTAAATCAAAAGGGGATTTTTCATAAATATACACCAAAAAATCAATATTTACATGGCCCCTACCAAGTCTTAAAAATTACAACTAGAATACCAATTTTATTTACAAAACTAGGAGAGAGAATGTTTGAGGTGTAATTAATATAGTATTTGATATGATATAATGTATTGGGATTTGGAAGAAAAAAGTGAATGGGAATTTATTTAGTGTTTGATGTGATATAATAGTATTGGGAAATGGAAAAATAAATAAACAAGATAATATTAATCCATTGTGTAATAGCTGCAAAGCTGCGTGAAAAACCATGCAGAAAACCATAAAAAATGTTGACCTTCAACCAAATGTGCACAACTAATATATATATATATATATATATATATATATATATATATATATATATATGTATAAAATGATGCGACTACCATATGAGAATAGAAAAAGTGGAAAAATCTTTTTTATTTTTTTTTTATGTTTTTTATATTAAAATAAAATGAAATTTATGGTACTATGTTGATATTACAGTTATTATTTGAGAGCTATGTTTGATGGGTTGGTAATATTCATGGTTTCCTCCGCCAGAAAACAACTCCAACACCATGAAAACTGGTTTCCTGTACACCGTAGTGTGTTCAAAAAAATAACAATTGTGTCTATTTTTAAATAAAATTTCCTTGACCTCAAAAAGGAGAACAATCAATATGATGTGATTAGCTTAAGGTTATTCACACAGCTTAGCGGTTATTACACTGTGGCCACAAAAAATCCGTATTCACTATCGTCGGTCAAACCCTTAAGGTTACAGACTAGGAATTTTACATGGCCAAAAAAATATTATATACCAAAATTTCCCTCCAAATACTACCAACTCATCATGATGACCCCTTTCCACATTTGTGTAAAGCATGAAGAACGCTACAAAAACTGTGGACCTTCTACCAAATGTGCACAGATTATTTATTTATATATATATGTATAAGATGATGCGACTACCATATGAAAATAAGAAAACCGGTAAAATAAATTTTTTTTCGTTTTTATAAATTAATATGAAATTTATGGTATTAAAGTATGTAATACAAAGTGTTGTGGAAAGTTATCAATTGTCTATATGTTTAAATATATTTTTGTGACCTCAAAATATAAATCAATTAATGTGATGTGATTGGGATGATTTGAAAAGCCTACTTTTACTAATTTATTATTTTAGGTGGTGTACTTTATACACTTGTGGGAAAATGGCCGTGATGATGAGTTAGTCATATTTTGAGGGGAGCTTGTATGTAAGAAGATTTTCCCGATGATAATTTTTTGCTTGGAAACGGTAATATTGTATCAATTTGGGAGAAATATAATTGGAAGTGGAATTAACTGGTACTAATTTTGAATTATTTTTTTAAAAAAAATAATGATAATATTTAACATGTCGATTTCATAAATACTAGTGGAAAATTAGTGGTAGTATGTTGATGTTACAGTTTATTTGATAACTTGTTTGGATGTGTTGCTAATATTCATGGGTTTCACCGTCGAAAAACCCATCAATACCACCATACATAACGGGGTCCCTGGACACCGTATGCACATATATATATAAAAAAAAGAAAATTAAGAATGTTTAATATTGTGTAAAAAATATTATCAATTGTGTCCATTTTTAAATAAATAAAAATCTCTCGGCCTCAAAATGGAGAACATGTAATATGATGTGATTGGAATACTTTTGGTAGGACCTAGTTTTTCCTAGGTTATTATTACTTTAAGGTACTTTAGACACATGTGCAAAGGTGTCATCATGGTGAGTTGGTACGGTTTGGAGGGAAAGTTTTGTATATAGTGCTTTTTTGTCCATGTAAAATTCTTTGTTGGTAACCTTAAGTGTTTGTCCCATTGTTGTGAAGAAGGGATTTTTGTGGCCAAGGCAAAGGTATCCTATTGTAGGAGTAAGGGCATGGGTACCGAAAATATTATATCAATCTTGTTGAAATATAATGGGAAGTGGAATTTTGCAGGTAAGGTGGAAACATTGGTGTATGTGTTTTTTTTTAATAGAATAGTGAGCCAATCATTGGTGTTAGTATGTTGATGTTAAGGTTATTATTTGAACATTTTGTTTGTTGGTTATGAAATGTTATGATACTCCAGATGGTGAGATTTTTTTTTTGTTTTTTTGGTGAGCTCACCGACGGTACGTGTGTTGGTAGTATTTATGATTTGCGTGCTGGTATTACAGTTGACCGCCTGTGATATGTAGGTCTGCGTGATGGTTCTGATAAATGGTAATCTCTGTGGTGTATATCTGCGATCGTAAACAGGTGAATACGTGGATTATATGGTAGAAGGAGTATTATATGACACTTCATCAAATTATAATGGTTTATTGAGCGTAATTGCTTCACAAATAGGGTTGGACAGACCATGCTCCGAGATGGTGATACAATATGTTGTAGATGTGAATTCACCACCGTTGAGGATCCATAATGAGATGGGGGTAAAAGTCTATTTGGATCAGAGAAGGTGTAACCCTGATTCCTTTTCAAAATATCCCTTATGTGTGACATACATTGATCAAGATGGTGAGCGGCGTGGTGAAATGCAAAGTACTGAAATAGTTGTGCGCAGCCCTATATAACAATGTCAGACACTGGGTTTGCAGGCGATGACACTGTGTCAGTGGATTTGTGTGACGAAAACATAGAGCAATTTATAATAAACAACTCGTTGACCGATGTAGTTGCCGTAGGACAAGTCTACGAAAACAAGCAAACTTTGGTTGCCGTTATGCAGAGATATGCATTATTGAGGAAGTTCAAATTCAGGGTTATCAGGTCATGTACAGCAAGGTGAAAAATGAACAATTGATTCTTACCATTACGGTGTTTAACATGCAATTCTAAAAAAAGGAGAATGCTCTAAATGTTTGGTTCTTGTTTTTGTAGTTTTTCGTTGAAATGTGCATGTGATGATTGTTCGTGGGTGTTAAAGTCATCATCGCTTGGTAAGTCTGATTTATTCAAGTTGCGGGTTTTCAACGATGAACACCAATGCGGGAGCGATTCCAGGACATACTTAAAGTGGCAGTCGTTGAGTTCTGTGCTAGGTGCAATGTTATTGCCAAAGTATGCGGATGCCAAAATAGTTTACAATCCCGCCGACATACAAACCAACCTGAGGAGGGAACATGGTATTTCATTGACGTACATGCAGGCGTGGAGGGGTAGGCAAAATGCACTAAAGATTTTGCGTGGCGACCCCAAAGAGTCATACTCTAAATTACTAATATATTTGTATATGTCGGAAGAAGCTTATCTTGGGAGTATTGTTAACCTTAAAAAAACCGCAGAGGATAGGTTTCTGTACTCATTCATAGCGCTAGCTGCAAGCATACAGGGGTGGGAATATTGCCGTCCCATTGTTGTAGTCAATGGGACTCACATACGTTCCGCATTCGAAGAGACGCTGTTGATAGCTAGCACAATGGATCCTGGATGTTCGTTTTCAAAAAAACGTGTTGCACCAACTACGCTGCAAAAAAAAAATTTCATTGTAATTTTCTTTGTGTCGTAGGGCATATTTTGCCGTTGGCATATGGAATTGTAGATTCTGAGAACGACGACGCGTGGGCTTGGTTCTTTGAAAATTTCAAATTAGCATTTGGTGATAGGGATGGCATGTGTTTTGTTTCAGACCGGAATAAAAGCATATGGAATGCTACCGCATCAGTTTACCCCAGCATCAAACGTTATGCCTGTATCTACCATTTGTGGGCTAATTTGTTAAAGATGGCACACAAAATACAGATGAAGTTAGAAGGTTATTTTTTGCGTTGGCTAAAGCGTACACAGTGCAAGAATTTGATGAGCTGATGGGCAAAATGAATTAAATCAGTCCAAAGATTCGTGCCTACCTGATTAAGGCTGATTATGAGAGGTGGTCTCGTTGTCATATAACAGTTAAAAGGACGTGGACTTTGACAAGCAACATAGCTGAGTCCATCAATAGCGCAATCGTACGTGGGAGAAAACTGCCAGTAATACCAATGTTGGAGTACGTGAGGGAAACAATGCAACGCTGGAACAAAAAAAACGAGGAGGGTAGGAAAACAACAACTGTTTTGACAAAGAGATATAACAAGATGCTAGTGGATAATATGCAACAGTCAAATAGTATGATGGTAGGTGCATTAGAGAGTTGTTAAACTTAGCTTATAATTGTTTTTAAATTGTTACAAAATATTATATTTCGGTGCAGGTGCGAGCTTCGACTGAACATCTTCATATCATGGTCGATGGTGCTAAAAGATTCGTTGTTTGTCTAAACACGCATATGTGTAGCTGTGGGAGGTTCCAACACGACGAAATCCCGTGTGGTCATGCAATAGCAACTATTGAATACAGAAAGCGGCACGTAGAAGACTTCTGCTCAGGTTACTATAGTACAAAAAACTTCAAAGATGCTTATGCAATACCAATAGAGCCGCTGCCCTGCGAAATCGCACGGGAGATACCAACTCATGTGTGGAATGATGTATTGCTGCCACCCACCACAAGAAGGAGACCGGGGAGGCCATCAAACAAGGAACGGAAAAAGGGATTCACTGAGAAGTACTCAAAAAAAATGGCCAGTCCGTATGGTGTGCAGGGTGATGCAAAGAGGCATTGTGACCAGAGAAACGGTGGGGTTTAGGCATATTACTTGCGAACAGCACTTGGTAAACTAGATAAGTGGGTAAATATAACTTTTGTTTGATGAAAATTTCAGGACATACCATGTTGGATCTACTGTTTTGGTATTTTGTAGTAACATCCCCAGTGGTTTGGTTGTGCGTTTGGTATTTGTACTTTGGGGTTGTGTAAGTGTTCGGCTGTAGGTTTGCTTGTAAAGGTGTTTTTATAGAAAATTCATCATATTGGGGCTCAAAAATGTTGTCTGTTCGTGTGTTCTTATTATGGAATATTCATGGTATACCATGTTGTTTTTCATTCTGATTTTGGTGTTTTGAATGGGTTTACCTCGGCCAGTGGTTTCAGTTGTACGTTTGGTGTTTCGTAGATTTATATCATAATGTTGTTTTGTATTATTCTAAGTATCAGAAATGGTCAACTCCAACCATTTGTTATTTGGTGATTTGATTGGTGTTGTGCATACTTTTAGCTGGAAAAGTGTTTTCCGATCTGTTGTTACTTTACACCATATTTCCATGGTTATATTGACAGTGTTGTATATAACTTCAAAGGTTCATGGTTTTTGCTTGGAAATATATTTTTTTACTTGGAATACATTTTATAAAAAATGTAAAGGAATTTGAAACCTACCATTTTTCTTGAAATTTATGTAAATTCTTAGAAAGAGATTTTTGGAAAAAAAAAATTTAAAAGTCAATACAAAATAGAACAAAAACTGACTGAAATGCACTTACACTACCAGAAAAACATCCCTGGTGTCCCAAGGAAAAAAAATTGTCCAGCTTTACACAAATAAACTTCGACTTCCTCCTGGGGACATATTTAGACACCGGTACCCTGCTGGTTTCACCCACCTGAACAACCTGCCTGATCGGGCCACCATATCTGCCGACAACCTTCCCAGTGACCTCGCTTTCACTAACAGCACCAGCCTCGATTTTCTTGCTACCATAGTCCCATAGTAAAGTAGCATATCTCAAGTGACAAAATTCTGGATCAAGAGGTTTCGCCGAAATCTCACCGTAATCATAGCCTTGGCAAATAAGCTCGGCAAAGACGCTGATAAACAGACCGCAATCACTGCCGAAATAAAATAAAAAAAATGAAAAGGAAGCCTTCACATAATGAATAAATCAAAAAAAAATTACTTACTTGGAATCAGCGCGCTGTTGGGGGACATTATCCAATATAATAATCGACAAGCTGTCCGACGTTGCATAGTCCGCATAGTCCTATGAGTTTTGCCAATCAATGTCGTTCCTTTTGCCATAGAACCCAGTACTAACCAAGAACAAAGGGATGGTGTCTGCCAATTTTTTCACCAACTGGATTGCCACCATGTTGTGAATCGACCCAATCTCGCTGAGTGAATCATAAACAAACAGACACCTATTGGGGATTGAAAAAACTACCAAGACCTAGTGACATTGCTATGGGACATGGACAGGGATGCAAACGTAGTCCACTTTATCCCAAGGGGTATTCGCCAAAATCTTAAAACCGCGGATATATTGTGCTACGTCATGCTCTTCAGTTATAATGGTATTATCCCTATTGTTGGCATCCCAGGTGTCGTGAACCTGTTCAACCCAATTAACAAAAAAAGTATCGATCGTCGTCACTCTATTCTGGGTTGCATCACCGTACTTGCATTTCTTCCGCAAGTAGTACATGACAACATTCACATGCTGTTATTTTGCAAGAAAGGGGATGGAAAAAAAAAGCAACATTAAGAAAAAGACAGAAAATGTAAGGGCGGGGAAAAAAATACATACACAAAAACTGGAAAAGAGAAAAGGGCTCAGAGAGGGAAAAATTACCGCATCAGTCCAGGCCAATCCAGTGGTAACCATGGTATAAAACCAGTCCATCAGTCCAACAGATTCAACGCCAAAATCAAACGGGGGGGTTATCTTGTTTGACTGAGCCGTAAAGGCACTAACTCTCCTAAAAAAAGGTAATTTAATAACATTGTTATTAATTACTTAACAAAAGCACAAAGACAAAAATGAATTAAAAAAACGCATACCTGCCCCGTTTCTTGGACAATCTGTCGTTCATCCACTTCTTAAAAGCGTCTACCAAACCTGGGTGAACTCCCATCTCATCATGGCCAACGAAAGGGTGCTTCACATCAAAAATCACCGGCGATCGCGTTAATTTGCCACCTGAGCTACCTGAATCTATAACTGGACTGGCGCCAAAACTCAAAGTAGCTTTTACTGTTTCGTGTTGCTTTGGTATAAAATATGGTATTCTGTTCTCTAACCCCATCATCTGGGACTCCCGGAAATCAGGGAACTCAAAATCATCCAACGAGGGGGCCCGCTGCACGGGTGTCGTGGCGTCTGATTTGGAACCCTGATTTGCCACTTCCTGTACAGGTGGCTGATAAGTCGTGAAAATACGACTTTTACGATGCTTAATACATAGAATTATTGTGAGTTCTTAAGCGGATTTGGTAGTTTAATATGTGTTTTATGTTTGTTTTGTAGGAAAAGGAGGATCTCATGGAATTAGGGGCGTTGGACTGATTTGAGGCTGGAATTTGCTTAAGTGTGAAGGGAGTTGACAGTGGATGACCTGAACACACCAAACCATTCATATGTATGGCTGGAAAATCAACACAAAGCAATAATAAAGACTAAAAATGTTAACGTCATAAGCTATCTCGAAGAAATAATCAAGACGCGTTGATAATGTTGTGTGTGGAGTATGTGCTGCCCATGATCAGTTACGTAGCAATATGATGGGGTGAGGATTGTGCTAACGCAGTAACCAAAGGATCCAAGAGTGTACAGAACAAGACAAAACCAAAAGGAAAAAGGGAACATACCACGGGCATGTTCACGGCCCGTGGTGATGTTGACGAGTCGTGAAACGGGCCGTCCAGGTGAAGCCTCCAGGAATGACATCAAAGACTTCACCACGACCTTTTTTACGGGCCGTGGTGCACTCCACGAACCGTGACGACGCTCGTGGGAAGCACCTAGGCAGTGAGAAAACAAGATGAGCCAAGGCAAATTGCACGAGTGCCTATCACGACCCGTTTGCACCTTCACGGATCGTGAAGGTGGTCGTGAAGAAGGAGAGAATTGTGGACAGTTTCAGCATCAAGTAAGGCGCGCCACGACAGGCTATACGGATCGTGAGGAAGACCACGGGGCATGGTACAGTTCGTGCAACAGTTTGCAACAAGAAATCCAAGTCCAATTAGGATTCTTTTCCTACTTAGTTTAGGTTTACTTTTCCTACTCGTTTTAGGATTGTTTTAAGACTATAAATAGAGCTAGGTTTTATTTCTATAGGGACATCTTGCACCCCACAATTTGGGGCTGCTGGACACACTTTTGGAAGCGAATTTTTCCAGATCTTCTCTTCTATAACGACACTGGACAGTAAGCAAAAAGCCAACAACGTTAGTTGTGAGTTTGTGATTATCGTTTTGAGTCTTTAATTCTTGTTTGCTTTGCGTTTTGGCGTGTGAATTAAGATTGATCTCTTCTCCCTTGCAAGTGATTTTAACATGGATTGCATGATGATTCTTGTTCTAAACCTTGCAAGTTCAATAATCTAGACCCACAACTAGGGTCGTGGGAACCATGACGTCTTAATGAAATAGGCAAAACGTAAGGTTTTATTGAGACTTGTATTGTAGGTATTGGGATTTCCTTTGCTTAAAAGTCTTTCTTGATAAGTGCACGCATTGAGAACTTGCCCGTATTCGTTAGTTGTCCAGAAGGAAATTAATGATTAGGAAAAGGGAATTACAACAGTAGATAGAGGCAATCGACCTACGTTTAAGTCACTTGAGCCCGAGAGGGGATGGTATACTTAGGCTTGGGGATTAGCTTGTATTTAAAGAACTTGAGACCGAGAGGTGATAGTTTTCTGAAATCCAAAGTGACGCTTAGTATTGAAAACATTCTGAGACCGAAGGGAGATGAATGACATACTTCTAGGAAGGACCGGGAGGTGAACTAGAAGTTACCCAACTCGCTAGATTTTGCATGCAATATAAAGAATAATAAACCCGACGTTGAATGCTTAATAGTTATATGTCATGGGGACCGCAACCCTAGGTCATCATTAAACTGTCTAAGCCTTAGTTTATTTTATCTGCATTCGTACTCATAGTTAGGATCTTAGTTCAAAAACCCCCCATTTTTACTTTTTCGCATTGTTTGTTTTCTGGAAATAGAACCAACAATCAAAGTAGGATAACTAGTAAAGTTGTTTCAACCTATTCCCTGTGGGATCGACCCCGACTCTTAGTTGGGTAAATATACTGCTAACGATCGTCCATATTCTGTAAAAAGGGGTATGTTTGAATGTTATCAAAAATGGCGCCGTTGCCGGGGAATAAGGTTTTGAGACAATCTACTAGTTTTCTAATTAGGTTGTAGTTCTATTTTCCAGTTTAACTATTTTTTTTGTATTTGTTTCTGTTTTGATTACTATAGGGGACAAAGTACTTCGAGGTTAATGATGACATCCAAAGAAGTCTGGGGTGAAAAGTGTGCTCTCCTTAATAAGTTTTGTAGTAGTATTGGTTCTTGCAAGGATGTGATAACTCTATTAGGAGATTTGCGTGAGACTTGTACTGTAGATGATGAGATATTAATCGAACCATCTGCGCATACGAAAGAATATGAGGAACAATATGTTGATACTCTTGACTCTGTTGGGCCAAAGTTGAAAAATTATAGTCCTCATTTAAAGGCCAAAAATCACAAGGTACGATCTCTTTTATTTGGTCTCTTTATTTTTATACCACCACCCCTGGAGCATAGTAGAAAATTGGAAAAGAAGCTAGGGGTGCAGTTCATAAGTTCAAAGTGGAGGAAAAAGTGGAAGGCAACATATGTGGATACCTGATGAAGTCTTCATAAGTTCAAAGTGGAGGAAAAAGTGGAAGGCAACATATGTGGATACCTGATGAAGTCTGAGTAATCAGGTACACTACTACTGATGCCTCGGGCATCACAGGTATGATCACTTCCCTTGTTTTATATATTGGTTTGACATGCATTGGGGACAATGCATAAATTTTGGTAGGGAGTGGGGCATCCTGAACCCTGAAGAGTTTTTCTTGCCATGTTTCTTTTCTCTAAAGGTGTATTATCTAGTAGAATAGGCATGTTTAGGCTGTTTCGTTTGTGTAAATATAAGTTTTTATGAGAGTCTATAGCAACCCATAATTATTGTAAAAAAAATGCCCCAAATTTAAAGGCAATTCAAAAAGCTTGTATATGCACGCATCCCATCCTGACTAACTTATGTGATCCTTGTAAAGCATTGTATACATTGTCTAGTTGGCATCTTGATGAATGAAGCTTGACTGTGTTGGTTAGTACTGAATAGTATGGGATATGTGCCATGTGTGTGTGAGCTTATTCGCTTAATTCGATTGATGCACTTGTAAGCTAGAACTTGCCTGGTTAGTCCCACTAAAACAAATGAATGATTGGATTAGGATAAGATCTTAGGCCATTGTTGTTGTGAAGTCACTTATCCTGAAATCGACCAACCAAACGAAATTATTCCCATTGAACCAAAAGTTGAGCCTTAATAGACCGTTTCTTTCTAATCACCCAACTCACCGTCCTTATCGATCAAAGATCTTTACTTTGGCCCTGGTCCCTTAAAAGGACATTGTGAACCTCAACCTAGGCCAAAAGCCTAAGTTGAGGGTGGCTTATACTGGCCCTGGTGGGTGGCTTATACTGGCCCTGGTCCTTTAAAAAGACATTGTGAACCTCAACTCAGGCCAAAAGCCTAAGTTGAGGGTGGCTATTGTAAGAAAAATAGAAAAGTAAGGATGGAAAAGAGTCAAGTGATGAGAGGAGAAGAAAATTTTGGGTTGTGATCGTGAGTAAACCGAAAGAGCAAAACAGAAAAAGAAAAAAGAATGAATGAAAACGAAAATCACTCCCAACTGCAAAGAAAGTTGGAAAAATAGGGGCAATAAGAGTTTGGGGGCCGAAAGTAGAGGCTAAGTCAAACCAGTGTCTTAGAGGGGAAAATGAGTCACTTTGATCTTAAATGCACCTCACCCTAGCCCGAGCCTACATTACAAGCCGCAAAAGTCCTAAAGTTATCCTAAAAAGGTCATTCGAGAGTCAAGGTAGTGAAAATAAGGGCAAGCATATGGTCTATACTTGTGTTTCAGTTGAAAATCTTTTTTGAGTGTAAGTGTCTACATTCCAGTCTCTGTATTGCATTTATACACTGTGTGTGAGACTTCTTTGTAGTTGAGGGGCACTATCATTGCGCTATTTGGTTGTTATACTAACTGGTTCATCTTTGTTCTTGAGCCTATTTGTTCCAACGAAATACGGTGTAGTGCTTAATTTGATCTATCTGAGTCTGCTTGGATGTGAACATATTGCAAGTTTACTTTTTGGGCATGAGTGTGATGATTGAGGGGTTGCTATGTACTTCTTGTTAAACACTTGTCTTTGCGCGTCGTTATGTTTTGTTTTTGGTCATCGCTTGAGGACAAGCAATGAATCTAAGTTGAGGGTGTTGATAAGTCGTGAAAATATGACTTTTACGACGCTTAATACATAGAATTATTGTGAGTTCTTAAGCGCATTTGGTAGTTTAATGTGTTTTATGTTTGTTTTGTAGGAAAAGGAGGATCTCATGGAATTAGGGGCGTTGGACTGATTTGAGGCTGGAATTTGCTTAAGTGTGAAGGGAGTTGACAGTGGATGACCTGAACACACCAAACCATTCATATGTATGGCCGGAAAATCAACACAAAGCAGCAATAAAGACTAAAAACGTTAACGTCACAAGCTATCTCGAAGAAATAATCAAGACGCGTTGAGAATGTTGCGTGTGGAGTATGTGCTGCCCATGATCAGTTACGTAGCAATATGATGGGGTGAGGATTGTGCTAACGCAGTAACCAAAGGATCCAGGAGTGTACGGAACAAGACAAAACCAAAAGGAAAAAGGGAACATACCACGGGCATGTTCACGGCCCGTGGTGATGTTGACGAGTCGTGAAACGGGCCGTCCAGGTGAAGCCTCCAGGAATGACATCAAAGACTTCACCACGACCTTTTTTACGGGGCGTGGTGCACTGCACGAACCGTGACGACGCTCGTGGGAAGCACCTAGGCAGTGAGAAAACAAGATGAGCCAAGGCAAATTGCACGAGTGCCTATCACGACCCGTTTGCACCTTCACGGATCGTGAAGGTGGTCGTGAAGAAGGAGAGAATTGTGGACAGTTTCAGCATCAAGTAAGGCGCGCCACGACAGGCTATACGGATCGTGAGGAAGACCACGGAGCGTGGTACAGTTCGTGCAACAGTTTGCAACAAGAAATCCAAGTCCAATTAGGATTCTTTTCCTACTTAGTTTAGGTTTACTTTTTCTACTCGTTTTAGGATTGTTTTAAGACTATAAATAGAACTAGGTTTTATTTCTATAGGGACATCTTGCACCCCACAATTTGGGGCTGCTGGACACACTTTTGGAAGCGAATTTTTCCAGATCTTCTCTTCTATAACGACACTGGACAGTAAGCAAAAAGCCAACAACGTTAGTTGTGAGTTTGTAATTATCGTTTTGAGTCTTTAATTCTTGTTTGCTTTGCGTTTTGGCGTGTGAATTAAGAATTGATCTCTTCTCCCTTGCAAGTGATTTTAACATGGATTGCATGATGATTCTTGTTCTAAACCTTGCAAGTTCAATAATCTAGACCCACAACTAGGGTTGTGGGAACCATGACGTCTTAATGAAATAGGCAAAACGTAAGGTTTTATTGAGACTTGTATTGTAGGTATTGGGATTTCCTTTGCTTAAAAGTCTTTCTTGATGAGTGCATGCATTGAGAACTTGCCCGTATTCATTAGTTGTCCGGAAGGAAATTAATGATTAGGAAAAGGGAATTACAACAGTAGATAGAGGCAATCGACCTACGTTTAAGTCACTTGAGCCCGAGAGGGGATGGTACACTTAGGCTGGGGAATTAGCTTGTATTTAAAGAACTTGAGACCGAGAGGTGATAGTTTTCTGAAATTCAAAGCGAGGCTTAGTATCGAAAACATTCTGAGACCGAAAGGAGATGAATGACATACTTCTAGGAAGGACCGGGAGGTGAACTAGAAGTTACCCAACTCGCTAGATTTTGCATGCAATATAAAGAACAATAAACCCGACGTTGAATGCTTAATAGTTATATGTCATGGGGACCGCAACCCTAGGTCATCATTAAACTGTCTAAGCCTTAATTTATTTTATCTGCATTCGTACTCATAGTTAGGATCTTAGTTCAAAAACCCCCCATTTTTACTTTTTCGCATTGTTTGTTTTCTGGAAATAGAACCAACAATCAAAGTAGGATAACTAGTAAAGTTGTTTCAACCTATTCCCTGTGGGATCGACCTCGACTCTTAGTTGGGTAAATATACTGCTAACGATCGTCCATATTCTGTAAAAAGGAGTATGTTTGAACGTTATCAGTGGCAAATCCGAATTTCTCTTGTCGCAATCATCCGCATTTCCATCCACATCAGCCCCCTTGGACCCCGCAACAACCTATATGCAAAATATAGGGGTTTTGCAAATTCAGAAATACCAGAAAAAATAAATAAAATGGCACCTTCCCCATGCATGCATACCATCCAGCGTACCCCCCTCCCCCCCCCCCCCAATATATTTATATTTGTTGTATAAATATGAATCCACCAATCCTTTTACCGACTTGTTGTTCAGAGTTAGATACCAGTTCGCATACCAATTTGTGTGTGTTCTAAAATTGATTAATCACCACCTCTGTATGCCATGGGAAATAAAACTTTTTAGAAAAAACATGGTTAATAACAAAAAAAAAACATTCCGGTACACATGATCAAAATACTATTAAGGAAACCATTCACATGTAACCGCCCATGTCAACCAAAAAAGAAAAAAACACAAGGAATGCCAAAAACACAAAAACAGCGGGCGTCGCCATACACAGCACTAACGTACCTGCTCCTCACGAACACCTTCATCTTTCGAACTTTCACTCCTTGAATTCTTAATCTCATTAACAAAAAACTTAAAACAATCTTGTATATATCCTTTCAAGTCTTGGATTTGCGCCGCAACTTTGACTTCTAAAACCTTGAAGTCTTTGCGCACCTTTAAATAAATGAGATTAATCGTTAAACAAACGACTGACAGCATGGTATGATTCTTGGGAAAAATTGACACCATACTAACCAGGAAAATCTCCTCTTCAAGCTTTTTTAACTTGCACACATCCACATCGACATTCACCTCATTGCTGACATGGTGGATGTCATTCGTGCCGAAGTTAGAATCCTGAAGCTGCTCAGCATCAAATGCAGCCAATTCTTCCGCACGAAAGCTAATGTCTTGAAACTTATACTTCAAAAATAATAAAAACAAATGGAAGAATATTTATAAATAACTAAATTTAAATGGAACATTAAAACATGCCATTGAATTGTGTTCTTACCTGACTACCATATTTCCGAAACAATCCTTGCATCAACTTGTCATAATAGAGTCTGCCATCCGCTTTTCTCCAATTAAAGATACGAGGACTTCGATTATCAACTCGTAAAGCAAAGGCGGGATCCACCTTGTTGCAACATTCATAGAGCCACACTTGAATGGCCAGCGGGAAATCACAAAATTTAAAATAGTCCGGGTCCCCCGCAAGTTGGCGGACCAAAGAATCTCTGAAGTCAAAAAAAGCACGTCGACCCCAAGGATAGGTGACGTAACGACCAGATTCAACGAGTAAAAAATATTCTACCGGGACAAAAAAAAATTTGGGGGGGACGAAAGTAAGTATGTACTAATGAAGTAAATCACTGCTATATTAAAAACGTCCTCCCTTTCAAACATTCCTGCCTTAAAGGCATTAATCACCTCCTGCTTCTCGACGCCCTTTACGCTAGCCGTCGGGAAGTACCTCTCTATTAACTTTGAAGTTCTAGTCAAGTCATGCGTATAATCATCCACCATACCACACTTTAGCCCAGTTACTGCCCTAAATTCCTTCAACCCAAAACTCAGCTCTTTCCCATTAAAGTTAAAAATAAAAACATCACCAATGTTGTCCTTGTTGGTCATGTGGTGAACTATGGCTCTTATGACCTGTGATTGTATATTCAGAGGAGGCAAGTCAAAGAGATAACCAAACGGACCACTTTTGAAATCATCAATGATAACCAAACGGACCACTTTTGAAATCATCAATCATATCATACCGTGACAGAAAGCCGGTAATTTCATCAAACACATCAACGTTCACATACGAACACCATCTTATGACTTTGTCCAAAAAACAATACAGAATACGTATAATGGGGGATTCAAAATCACTGTGCTACCATCCCCCCCCCCACCCTCCCAAAAAAAATAGAGAAATACCATTGGGTCACGTTTCGTTTTCTTAATTCTGACGTTATCTTCTTTCTTTGAAGTGGAACCCAAATGAGCCTTCCCTTTCTTGGCAACGGACTTCCAATCAAAAAACAGAAATTAAAAAAAAAAGTCAACACTGCCCTACAAAAATAAAAAAAAAAACAAAAAAAAAAAACCGAACCTCCACTTTCACGTCAGCAGACGAATTATTATGTTTTGTTTGCTTTACTCTCTTCGAAAGAGGAATTTCATCCTCAAAGTCACTATCATGGGTAGATTGACAGCATTCGATTCCCCTCTCCCATCCTTTTGCAAACATAAAAGCCTTGGGCTTTTCCGCGTTGGTGTAGCGTCCATGATTTAATGGTATACACTACAAATTCAATGACGAGCAAATATAACCTGAATCAATATAAAAGGATAGTAGAGACAAACAACAAATATACAAGCTGCCATGTCTATCAACCACATATAAAACAAGGGGGCAAACAACAAAAAAAAGGTTCGGCATTGGGGGTGGAAGATGGGCACGGGCAGTGTCACAGCAAAAAAAAACATTCCGGGAATCACGAAAAAATTTGGAACAACTAACATTCCTTCAGTAGTTCCGAGAAAAAAATCAACATTAACACATTGGGCGCCCAAACACAATCCTAAAACACAGCCCCAAAAAAAAATAAAAAAGTACACTTACTACCAATAAGTATAATAATCCATAATTCGAATCAAAAAACATTCAAAAATCAACAAAAAAACACAAATTATGCCCCTGCGCCCCACAGCCCCCGCAACCAACGTATAAACTAAAGCAAAACAAAGGTTGATAATCCCCGCCTAAAAAATACACAAATCATATAACCATTACAAAACCATGAAAGGAATGGGTCGAAACAATTTCACTTGCTCCATTTTAACACATTTTGCCACAAAAGGGATATATATACACATGGGGGCCCAACCCTAAAAAAAACCGCAAACAAAAATAAATGAAATAGTCCAAACAATAAGCATGGTTTTCCCCTAAATCAAACCATTACACATTAAAAAAAGTCCCCACACACATGGGGGCCTACCACCGTTTTCGCACCACATCGAAACCCCACATACCAAAAAATAAAACCCACAAAAATCTAAACATTGTTAGTAAAACATTTAACAAGAAGCTATATCATATAACATTTACAACCCATGAGTATTGAAAAAAAAAGAAAATGAAGCACATACCTGAGAGGTTAAACCGACGGAGAAGAAAGTAAAGAGAGAAAAATGGAGCAGAAATTGCACAAAGTGAAAATGGTGTTCAATGGTGTTTCAAAAAGTATATTTGAAGGCATGGGGGGACGCGCCGGCTGATTTAACCGGTGCGTCAGTCGATACTGACAGCCGTCGAGTCACATTAATTGTGCCTCTTCAAATATTTTTTTAAAAAAAATTATATATATATATATATATATTGTTTTTGACCGGTTTTCTTTTTTGGCATTAATATCTACCAACAATTAAATACCACGTCGGACACATTAAATGCCACTGTCCGCTGAGGTCACGTCAGCATTTAATGCTGACGGCGCGCCTGCATTTTATAAAAAAAAAAAATTAGAATAAAAATGACATGTATATTATGATAATTTTGGTGCTATTGTTGTAAATAAATGGGAATGTGTAAATTTGGTACAAATGTTGTATATTCTTGTAAATAATCCAATCAAAAATCAGGACAATACTTGTTCTATTGCATCCCTTTTTTCGAATTCATAATAGCAAAGTTCGATTCCAATATAAGCAGAAGAATTGTAGGTATGTGTGTTATCTTACCAAAACATATTTATAAAACTTTACATAATGAGATATGCTAATAATACTAAACACAACACAGTTCAAGAATAAATTTGATTACCTACCAAGAGGTAGGGTGAGTCTTTAATTTCCACCTAAAAGCTCAATTTTTTATTATTTTATTTTGTGATTTTTGACTAATAAAGTTGTGAGAGAGTTCTCAAGATTTTCTAGTCTTAAAGGAATCAAAATCTATAGAGGAGGTGTGATATTTCTGGCTAAATAATACAATAAAATCAAATTCTCCCATGTTACGAAGTTCAAGTCAAGAGATTGTGAAGTAGGAACTGATCCTATCATCAACAAATAAAAATACCTGACCCAACTTTTTTGAAACATTCAAATTATGACATTTTTATCCCATTCTTCCTACATTACACCCATTTTCCTTAAAAGTCTCACAATTCTAATTTTTCTCTCCCAAAAAGTGACATGGCTGTTGGTTAAGGCGATAAAAATTGTGTAGATTTCTGCTTGCATTGTGCTCTCTTCTTTCTCTCTTTGGTAAATTACAAGGTTGGAAAATTGTGGATGTAGAGAGGAACCCAAAAATTCCTCCCCAAATACTCATACATTTTTGTTCTTGATTCATGGAGAGAAGATTAAGTTTTTGAGCCTAACAATGGTAATCATGAAATTGCAAATGGAAAAGGCAAAAAAATATCTTCACCTATTAGAAATAGTTCAAACATACACTCTTTTCACCTAATGATTTAAAAATGCCTTTAACATTTTCTTTAAGTTCAAAAATACCCTCTAGAATGACTAATTTTCATTTGTCCACATAAGTTTTTCATCAAATATAAGACCAACTTCATCCAACCCAAACCCCGTTTTATGTTAGGTTGGATGGAGTGGGTCTTTTTAATTATTTGATAAGAAATTATGTGAATCAATGAAAAATTTGTCACTTATTGTCCTGTTTAGTTAAGCTCGAGTCATAATACTGAAGCATTTTTTAACCTAAAGAAAATGTAAAGGAAATTTTTAAATTAATAGGCATATTTGAACTATTTTTAATAGGTTAAAAGACATTTTTGAGCACTTTTATAAATCTTCACCAAGGAGGAAATATTGGTCATTTGTTAAATGTTTTCTTGCATTCATCATAATAATCTTTCCATTATAAGTTGATCTTGGGGCCTTCACTGCTGCTGTCAATTGGTTAGCATGAGAATTTTTGTCTGGAATCTTTAGTCGATCATTGCCGGATTGGCAGTCTTGTGATCGTTCGTCTTGTTATTATCTTGGATTCAATTCTGTGTAAATTCATTATTTTGCTCCCAATGTGTGTGTAATCCAAGTTTTTAAACCTTCAAACAGGTTTTGTGTATGTCTAGGTGATGTTCCAGCTACACCTTTTCAACCTTCTACATAAAATTCAGTTTTACTATTTCTATATATTAGCAATGTGATTGTTTCAATGGGAATAGCAAGTTCACAGGAGAATAGCAGGAGGAGACAAAAATGATACAAATAACAGCACTAAAATGGGCATACATTGATTTTCATGTTTGAGTGAGTCTGTTGGCAATAATTATGCCTAATAATGAAGCATAAACATGAAAAGGTTGAACTAATATATCATAGAAATCTTAGACTTAAGCAAGATCTCTAGACTAAAAGCAGAAGTATGTGATGTAACTATTTATGTCCATGTCTGAGGTACGTTTAATAGGCTAATCGGCCTGATATAACTTCAATTGATATTTAAACCAGATTCAGACAGAATTCAGCTTACGACTTGATCCAGGTTAAAGGTCAGCTAGGATGAACCATAGAAAACTCTATTCATGTAAATTGTTACATCAAGAAATAACCTTCAAAAATCTTGAAGTCATTTGTTTGCTCTAAGTCTTATCATGGATTGCTATTTAATAACACTTTCAATTAAAAAAAAAAAAGAGCTCATGGAAGTACATGAACTATGAGTTACGGATTAAGAATAAACACTGCACATATCCTGCAGGGTTCACGTCACATTTGGTTGGTAGTTATAAGAAAAATACTCTTAGAAGTGGCTGCTCAACTTGCTGTATTGCTTCATGTCAATTTGTGATTCTGTACTATACAATGCCACATTAACATTGGCAGATTGAATTCGTCAGTCCTTTAGAGGATCTAAAGTAGATGTTCTATCACATGTGCCTAGTGCTATACTGTTAGGTTTACCCCTTGGATGATCTCCGCAAGAATTCTGCCACCAGATTTGAAAATGCAGAAGAACTGTTCCTCAATAACTGGTTAGGAGTATCAAACTCGAGAATGTTTCCTGCATCAAACAAAACGGATTTTATCAGGCGATATAATCCGTTACGATAATATTATAGGTGTATTCTCAGCTGTTCTATGTCTTCAACTTTTTGTTGCAGGTTAATCGTTTCACTATATTCTGCCACTACTAATGTCATGCAGTTGTATACAAGTAGCTGATATGTTAATCGTTCAAACTGTTAACTATTGTTATGCTGGTTTTTTTTTTTGTGTGTGTGTGTGCATGCGTGCTTGAGGTGCTAGTGCTAAGTCCGGTATCTTTACCTTCACCAAGAACTAAAACAAGATCATTATCAATAACTGTGGGTATCCGATGTGCCACTGTTATAACTGTACATCCATTTGTTTCTTCTCTTATGGTTTTTTGAATGACGTTGTCCGTCTCTGTATCCACTGAAGCAGTAGCTTCATCAAGCACCAATATTCTCCTTTTCTGTAGCAATACCCTAGCTAGGCACACAATCTGCCTTTGACCCACGCTCAAGTTTTCTCCGTCTTCTGCAACTGCAGCATAAAATTCTCGATAATTAATTTGAAGACCATTTGTTTCCCTTTCCAAATGTTTGTGTATTTTGAAGTTCTTTTATAGGTTGGAATATAAAGGTGGGTTCAGACCACAGTTTTGTACCTGGTGCTTCAAGAAGCCTTAGATCCTGCTTAACAATTTCAGCTAAATGACATTTCTGCAAGACCTGAAGTATGAAAGCATTCTAATAGTAAGTTACAAAGTCATGTGAGATTGCTCGTACTACAGAATAGTATATCTTAGTAAGTTACAAAGTCTCATACTTTGTCTAATAAAACCAAGAAAAAGAAGTCCAGAACATTACCTCCCAGATATCCTGATCTGAATGTTGTTGTAATGGATCAAGATTGGTCCTAATTGTTCCTTGGAACAAAGTTGGATCTTGTGGTATTATACTCAACTTAGACCTTAGGTCTTGCAAACCAATCTTCGAAATGTCCGTTCCATCGATAAGAATGCAGCCCTCAGATGGTTCCACAACCCTGAAGAGAGCTTGGATCAAAGTAGACTTCCCACTACCTGTTCTTCCAACTACACCAATTTTCTTTCCCTCTGGAAAGGTGCAGGTTATTCCTTTTAGAACTCTTGGGAGATCAGGGCTGTATTGTACATGAAGATCTTTGATTTCAATTCTTCCTTTGAGAGGCCAATCGGGTTTTGGCCTGGACTTTTCAATTATCAGAGGAGCTTCACTAGGAATGTCGCTAAACTGAAGTATTCTTTCAACTGAGATCATTTTGTTTTCAACATTGCAAAGGTTCCATATCACCCAAGCT
This sequence comes from Solanum rostratum, assembly GCA_029948455.1. Lineage (NCBI taxonomy): Eukaryota > Viridiplantae > Streptophyta > Magnoliopsida > Solanales > Solanaceae > Solanum > Solanum rostratum. Next base: position 25,904,726 of record CM057046.1, on the reverse strand, counting down.
TGGAGAACATTAAGATTTAAGCCATAGGTAGCTGCAAGTCCTGCTAAACCTGCAAATAGATGAAACATGCGATATCACACACTGAAACCATTTATGACAGTGAAAGAAAGTGACTTCCCCACTTGTGTAAGTTGTTAATCTAATATTTGCTTCTTATGTCTACTCATGTATCACCAGAGAAGCTGCCTGGAATTTTGTTGACTAACTGCCTGGGAATGTGTTATACAGGATGCATGAAATGGAAATGAAGAAGAATGAAAGCTTACTGGGGTCTATGGCCTCTCGTGGAAGGTGTGCCAAGATGACGAGAAGAAAGAAGAATATGAGATTGAAGAGAAAGTTAATCCGAACACAGAGCCATTCCATTGTAGCTGAGTTGTGAAAGACTACACGAGAATAGTTATCAATGAGACTTAAATTCTTATTCAAGAATCGGTCTTCCTGATGAAAACAGCGAATTGTTGCTACACCGATGAGAGATTCAGAGAAATGATGCAAGATTGGAGCTTTCTGAATGCCAATCATCCTTGCCAGTTCTCTAGCAGTGGTAATGTAATATGCCTGCAATATGAATCAAATCATTAGCATTAAGGCCATATTTATGAGAAGTAAATAATCATTGTTTGCATTCCAATTTAGAAGTGATGTAAAAGAAATATGATTCATGCTCAAATAATTGTCTGGCAGTAAATAGTATATAAGGACCAAAAGTAACTTAAGGTTAAGTTTCTTATTACCTGATACCACATGGAGAGGGCAAGTACCAGAATGAAGAGAAAAAAGATCTGCCAGGCAACGTTGGACATAAGGACAACAATGCTCAATAATTGAATAAGTGCAAATGCTAGTCCAGCCAATCTATATGGAATATCTGTGTCCACAATGCTCTGGTCTGTAGAAGACTGACAAGCGAGAAACAAAAATTGAACTTCAGAATAGATACAGCCATAATGTGATGTATTGAGAAACAAAGAACAGAATATGGACACATTCCAAGACAAATAAATAATTCCAGCTACTAAACTCACCCTATTGAGAATTCTGCTGCAAGGGGTGGAGTCAAAGAAGGAAAAGGGCGCTCTGAAGAGCGATTTGATCATTCCAATGTAGAGCTTTTGAGCAGTCTCAATTGCTATTGTTGAAAGCATAACTGCTCTTCCTAAGATGAAAAAAGAGCTTCCCCCTGACATCAGCACGAATATTCCAATTAATCTCTCGCTAGTAACCCTTCCTTCTTCTTCTGTTCCCCATGCAATCCAGTAGTTGCTTGCCATTTGCAGCCCCTGGAAGAGAACTTGACATAGAAGGACCGGAAGTACAAGGGCCCCTTTATATGCCGATGTCACAAAGGTCGAGTAGACTTTCCATTTAACTCGACCTGATACTGCATCTTCCTGCTGAGTTCTTCCTAAGATCCTGTTGTCACAGATAAGATCTTCAAAGCACTCTTCGACTTCAATTTGGTTATTCTGATGCTTACCCTTGGTTACGCAGTTGCACTTTTGGGAAGGGTTCACCTGATCTAATGATTTACTGTGCGCAACCATATGCCGTAGGAGCTCACCATCTGGATCTGCAATCAACTTGTTATACTTTCCTGATTGAACAATTCTTCCGTCTTTCATTACCTAAGCATATCAGGTAAGCACAGAAACTAAGATATACTTTTCTAGTTTATTTCAGTCAACTGAAAATCAATAGCTGAAAATAGTTTCAAGTTACCAGGATGAGGTCAGAAGCATCTAAAAATTCCAACTGGTGAGTGGCATAAACAACTGTTTTATTATGTAGAAGTTCGATTAAGCATTTCTGCAATATGATGAAGGGTTGTAGCACATCAATAAGAGCAATGAGATTACTTTAAAGAATTCTACAAAAGTAGGATGTAGTACTTGCCTTAAACATATGAGCTCCAGTTTGTGCATCAACAGCACTGAAAGGGTCATCTAGCAGATAGATGTCTGAATCACTATAAATAGCTCTGGCCAGCTGAATTCTTTGCTTTTGTCCACCGCTTAGGTTCATTCCTCTTTCTCCTACAGAATTTAGATCTCCGTCAGCCCACATCTCAATGTCACGTTTCAAAGCACATCGTTCCACGACATCATCATAACGTGCCTTATACATTTCCTTGCCAAACAAAACGTTGTCTCTAACAGTGCCCGTCTGGATCCAAGCACTCTGTGGTACAAATGCCTTCGAACCGTTAATTTTTATACTTGATCCAGAAATTCTAGGAATCTCTCCCATAATACTACAGAGTAAGCTTGACTTTCCCGATCCAACTGAACCACAGATTGCTACTTTCCACCCTTTCATTATCCTGATCTTCTCAGTTATCTTAATTGTTGATTTCTTGGACTCATTTGTACCCCAAGCATACTCTCCTTGTTCAAGTTCGATTGCCACTTCAGAATTGTCAGGAGTATTATAGCTTATTAACTTCTTTTGATCTTCCTCTCTCATGAAGTCTTGAATCCTATCAACTGAAACCTTTGTCTGAGCAACCATGGAAATGAGCTCGGGCAAGTTGTAAATTGGTTCTTGTAGAATCCTGAAAGTTGCTAGAGCTGAGAGAACTGCTCCTGATGTTAATGGTGTTTTTAGGATGATACAAACACCAAATGTTACAACTGAGACGAGCGTTGGTGAGGCCCAAAAGAGGAAAGCCACAGCAGAACATGTATAAAGGTATCTCCTAAGCCAACCTCTCTCGTTTTCTCTGAGTTGAAGCAGCTTCTTCAAGAAAGTGGACTCCCATGAGTGCAGTTTCAAGACTCTCATGCTTTTCAAGGCCTCTGAAGTGGCTTTAATTCTCACGTCCTTTGCTTCCATTATCTTTGAGTGGAGCTGCTCTTGCATATTGGCAAGCGGTGTGTTGCTCACCATAACAAATATGGTCGAAAGAAGAGCAGCAACAGAGGGAGCAGCACCCAAATTCCTGTACAATATAAGCAGAGCAAATGTAACCTGAATAGGAAGCAACCAAACTCCATGAATATACCAGCAGAAGTCCCCAATTCTCTCTACGTCAACATTGATGAAGTTTATGATCTTTCCGTCTTTTGTACCGCCATACTTTATGGATAAAGTTCTTTTATATATCAATGCCATCAGAGCCGCTCTGACTCGAACACCAATCCGGTTAGCTCCAAAGTACCATTGCCTTTGGGACAGTGACTCTACTGTTTTGGCTAAGAAGAAGATGAAGGCTAAGATCATTCCTTCTTGCCAATTGGACTCGTCTTTCTTTTCAGACAAAAAATTCACAAAGCTTGTTATCAGCAATGGACCAGTATAGGAAGCGATAGTGTTGACTCCTACATAAACCAAAAAAAAAAGCATGAAATTAGTTTGTTACAAAAAAAAGTTTGCTACCCATATATTGTCTGCTTAATTGAGTCATGAAAAATCAAGAATTACCTGCAAAAACTGCATTACAGGCAAGTGATCTCCAAATCATATGTAGTATTTCATGAGGGAGGGATAAAGTAGAAGCTTTCTTTTTCTGAGCGTCTTCCAACAAAGAAGAAGCTTCATTAGAAGTCTCAGTGTGAGGAATTGAAGGTATGTGCTCTACTCTGAGCTTTTCCTTATGACCCTTGTTGAATAGTGGGTTAAGCCACCTGAATGTGATTAGGCTCCAAATACCAGCAGTAGAAAATGCATCATCATGTGTATTTACCTGATCTTTGTGAAGGAATGGTTCTTCAGTTTCAATGAATTTGTTGGGAGAATAGGTTGGCAGGGCATTGAAACATAGGAGAATTGAGAGTGGTAAGGAAGCAAAATCAATTATATTTGCCTTGGGCAGAAAATGTGGGGCTTTTGTGTATATATTATAATGGTTGAGAAGATGAAATGAGACTAAAACTATATCAAAAATGCTTGAAAAGACCCACCATATGATGAGTAATAATGGCCACCTTTTCTCTGTATTCAATGAGTAGGCTGCAATTACACTTGCTAGACTCCATGTCATGACACAAAAAAAAGACTCTTCAAACTCAAAAGCTCTCAACTTCCATAGACAAAATCCCAAGTAAGAAATGGCTATTGAAAAATTCACTAAAACTGTAATCTTGCTGAAAAATGTGGATTTTCTTCTCTCCCTTTTTTCTGCAAAACCCTCTTCTCTCCCTTGTTCATTTTTCTTGAAAAAATCTACCAAGAAACATATGAGTAAAATCAAGAAAAAAGCCACATTGGTTAGCCTCAGAGTGATGTCCATCTTGGTTGACACCAAAACTCAAGAAAATCCCACTTTTCCACTCAGCCCTTAAAACCTACTTACCATATAAATGAAGCTTGGAGCACAAAAGGCAAGAACTAATTTTTAAAAAAGTTAAGCCAAAATAATGCACATTAGAAAAGTAGAAATATCCATTGAGAATCATATAATTAAAATACTGTATCCAAATAGAGATGGAAAAACAGACTACAGTTATCAAAAGTACTATACTATGAAGAAGAAGCACGTGCCCTTTTGAATGTTTGGTGGAATGATGATGGAGAGGAATCTGAGAATCTTACAGAATGGTGAATGAAATTATGGATAGAAAGCTCGCTTATATAATATAAGACTCTCTTCCTCCCATTTTATATTAAGCCTTTTCATTTTTAATATGTCCAAAAAGAATATTAACTTACTATAATTGGAAAATAATTTCTTTTTATATTTTATAAAATAATTTTCAATCACATAAAGATTATTTTAAATCTTAAAGACTTTTCTTTTTTTTATTAATACCATATTAAGTTAAAGAATTTGAGTTTTGTAATCATCTCACTTTAATGTGATAATTGAATTTTAAGATTTTAGTGCAGATTTTTATGTGATATTTGTACTTTAAATGTTTGTTCAATTTCTTTTTCAAAAAGAAAAAAGAAAAAAACTTAATATCATTTACAAAATTTTCACAGATTATGAATTTTGATGCATATATTTTTTCCCTCCAAGATTAACAACTTGAAGCATGGAAGAATTTGTTTTTCAATTTTAATAGTATTTGAGATGAAAAAATATTTTATTAATTATAATGATTTTGTTGAGAGAGAAATATGAAAAAGTTAAATTTGATTTATGCGGTAAAAGAAAATAATAACTAATTTAGTTAGAGTACAATTAAAATTTTAGTTTTAATTTTTTTTTAAATTTTAATAATATAAATTTAATTATAATTATTTAATTTACCTGAAATAAAATATTTAATTTACTTATAGTACACAAAATTTAAATCCTAAAATAAAAAGGAGGAAAGTAATAATTATATAAGTAAAGATTAATGTAACAGGTGCAATCACATCAGTAGATTCTTTAAAGAATCAGTCCAAAATTTTTGTTTACCAAATGAGAGCCAAATTTTCCGCTGACTTAAAATGTCTTCACGCATGTGTTAATTATATAGTATATGTGTCTTCTTGCAAATGACTATAAGCATTTTTTAAAATAAATTGTCTTGTACAGTATATTAGTCCCTTTGTAATAATTTATTTTTAAATTTCAAATTTTGGATAAGATTTTTTTATCCTAATTTTCTTACATGTTTTTTAAAATATTTTAAATTATCAATTATTATATTTTATAGTATATTTTGTGAAGTTTTAATTTGAAAATTTTATTTCAATAATTTAGAATTTTTATATCTAAATTCATGATTAAAGTTTGACTCTTCAAATTCGAACAGAATTATAAAAATTTAGACGAAAAGAATATCTGCCTAGGTTTTTGGAGAATGCTATGTTTCATATAGTATCTTGACCTCTGTTTCAAAGTTGGAATATACCCTCTTCATATTTTTTTACTTGTTCACTTTGAATTTCGTATGTCCCTTAAGAAATACAATTAATATGTTATTTTGTCGCAATACCCATATTTTTTATGTATAGTATTAGTTCTTAAAAAATAATTTGAACATTAAATAATTAATATTAAAGATAAAATATGAAAAAAAATAATTTTTACTTTTTTTTATATATTAGAAATAAAAAATCTCACTGGGTACATCGTTATTATTTTATTAAAAATAACAAATAAAACTCATAAAATATTTGAACCAATAAGAATAAAAAGTAGGAGTATTTTGAATTGAGCCATTTAATTTACTCACTGTGTTTCAAAAGGATATAAATAAGTTGTGCTAAAATATTATTCCATAAAAGGCATATATGTAAGCGCATATCGTTCTGGTTTACAAATTATTATCGAAAAAAAAACAAGAGGATATTTATTGTGAATAGTAAAGAATCGTATGGGAAAGGTGAGGAAGTAAATACAAAACCGGAAATACTACTCCGCTGTTGCATACTTCTTCCGTCCTTTTTTAGTCATTAAGTTGTGTTTTTCGAAAGTTTATTTAACTAATTTTTAAAGCTAAATTAATTTAATATTTTAAAATAAAAATTTAGATATTCGAAAATTATACGAAAGTTTTATTGATTGCAATTTTTTTCGTATCAATATGATGAAAAAATACATTTTGAAATATTAGTCAAAATTTATATAGTTTGATTATGAAAATGAAAACTGTGACAACTAAAATGGGATTAGTGGAGTGGTCGTAATTGAATTTTTAAGACTTTTTTCATTGTTCAAAATAATTAAACCATTCAATGTTCAAGACAGATTTTTGAAATTTTTTCATTTATTGAAGTTTTATACTCCCTCCGTCACATATTAACTTTATTTGTGAGACAATGCACATATATTAAGAAAAACATTTAAGGATATAATTTAAATCATACTTTTCGCTATTACCCTTTATGAAATCATAATTGTGGTTTTGCAAGTAGATACTTTATTTTTCAATAAATGAAAGGACAAATATGAAAAAAGTTTCAAACATTCATTTCAACTTTGAACATTTAACTATTTTGAACAATGGAAAAAATCCAAAAATTAAGTTAATATAGGAGGGAGGGAGTATTATTCTAGGAGATAATTTACTCTATTTACAAAGTTACATAGTGAAAATTATGGTTCAAATTATGTCCTTAAATATCTTTCCTAAATGTGTACGTTATCTAAAAAATTCAGATAATTTGGAATAGAGAAAGTATGTGGTAAAAATTTTATGATGTCTCTTTTTTTTTTTTTTTCTTTTTCTTCTTTTCTCCTCCTTTTCGTTCTTAATCAATAAATTCAAAATTGTCCCACCTAAACTCCCACCTTATTGGTGAAAGTTCGATATCCCATATTATAATCCCCTCCCCATCCCAAAAAATGGATGTTGCTAAAAAAAGCTCGAAAATATTGACAAAGCATTATGGTTACAAAATAAATTTGTTAAGATTTATTGTTGTTGTGCTTTATGTTAATACTTTTTCTAATGATATATAGAACTTATGTTTTAAATTTGAGTTTATTTGAGATAGATTTGATTGCTAATTTTTTTTTTTTTGTATTACTGAATCTCGAAGAAAAGTTTTGTTCACCTGAACTCTATGCTAAATTGTCTAAAATTATTTAGCCAAATATATGTCTTGATCTCATGCAAGAAAATCTGAAGTTTGTCTAGCCAAGGCGCAACTTCAATTAAATATGTACTCTTTCCGTTTAAAAAAATGATCTAATTTGATTTGACATAAGATTTGTTAGAATATGTGCGTCCACTACAGTTAGGGATTAGGTTCTTCGACACAATTACGATGTAAGAATGAAAGAAATAAATAAAATATAGACAATAAGAACACAAGATTTTATATGGAAAAATTCTTTGCTCAAGGAAGAAACAACTACGACATGTACCACAGGATTTACCGACCAGTCTTCACTAAGATGCAAAGAGAAAAATTGTCCATTACAAACTCTTGTAACCTAGACACTATACTCTCCCACCTTTTTCCTTGCAATAACTTTATTACAAGATGAGCCTAAAAAATATTTCTATTGCTCACTACACAAACTAACTCGGGGGTTTTAATTAAGGGTGACTAAATAGTTTTGAAATTAAAAAAAAGTGACAAAGTTTTAATTATTAAGTGTAGGTGACAAAAATTTAATTAATAGTTAATGATTTTGGACTATTTTCAAAAAGGTCTCCAAGTTTAATTTTGTATACTTTAACCCACCCAATAGAAAATACCCTAAATACCCCCAAACCCCCCAACGTTACCCACCCAGTTCCCGCGACAATTTTTCCTCTATTTGCATCGGTTCCTTTGCTTTTCTTGTTGTTGTTGTTGTTGTTGTTGTTGTTCTTCTTCTTCTTCTTCTTCTTCTTCTTCTTCTTCTTCTTCTTCTTCTTCTTCTTGTTCTCCTTCTTCTTCTTCTTCTTCTTGTTGTTGTTGTCACTATTTGAGCTTCAAATTTGAGTGAAAAGAAATCAATTTTTTGGGGGCATTTGTTCGGGTAGCCTTCGAAATTACTTGAAAAGTAAGTTTTAATCATTATTTATGACCGATAAAAGTGTATGTGGTGCTATTTATTTGGGTTTTATGTTTTTTTTTATATTTCCACCATTATTATCATATCTTCACTGTAGAGCCATTTTGGGGAAGACGCAGCAGCTGCTGGACAAAGTGCAACAGCTGCTGGACTGAGTTCAAGGTTATTTTCAGCGGAGGAAATGTTTCGTCGCTTTCGTTCTCCCCGGGGAGTTTTTTTGAGAGTTTTTTTTGGTGAACCAATATGTCTCAATATTTTGCAGGATATGTAGGTGCTCGATGAATTTTTCGGGGCCCGTAGTGAAAAATCCCAAAATTTTAGGGCACTAAAACAGTGAGCCTCAGCGACATGTCCGCGTCGCGGAGGTGTCGCGCACCTGCTACGAAATTCCCAGCAGCTGCTGGGAATAATACAGCAGCTGCTGTACATTTCCCAGCAAATGCTGTACATTTTCCAGCAACTACTAAGAACAATTCAGCAACTTACGAACTTGCTAGGACAAATTCAAACAAAATGTTTACTATTGCCATATTGACGCAATGTATTATAAAACATATTGATTGTATATTATAAAACATATTGACACAACCAAGTAATACTCAATTTTCATAGTTACTAGCACTTACATATGCAATTGTTCAATATATTATTTATTACTTGTGAGTAAGCGAAGTCAATGTATAAGATCACTCATGAATTAACATTTAATTTGAAGTCGGAGTAACAAAACTCAACTTATCACTATATATGGCTGATACCATCCCCTTATAGTCATCTTTCTATACGTACTAACAAAAAATCAAAGGTCGGGTCCAGCAGCTGCTGGGAATAATACAGCAGTTGTTGTACATTTCCCAGCAAATGCTATACATTTCCCAGCAGCTGCTGTACATTTCCCAGCAACTGCTGAGAATATTCTAGCAACTTGCCAACTTGCTACAACAAGTTCTAACAAAATGTTTTCCATCGAGTTATTTCTAGTGTTGAATTGGACTAAATTCTTTATATTCATCTGTAACGATGAGCACATGAACTAATTAATGGAAAAAGCCACCGAAATAAGTGTGATTTAGATCTGCCATCGTATTATTTGTGTAAGTGCTATCTCAATGTATAAGATCACTACTGATTCCACCTCAATGCATAAGATAACTAGTAATGTATTACAAAACGTATCGACGCAACCAAGTATAAGTGTGATTTACTTAGTCAACATCACTTACATATGCAATTGCTCAATAGATTGTTTATTACTTGTGAGTAAGCGAAGTCAATATATAAGATCACTCATGATTTAGCATTTAATTTGAAGTCGGAGTAACAAAACTCAACTTGTCACTACATATGGCTGATACTATCCCCTTATAGTCATCTTTCTATAAGTACTAACGAAAAATCAAAGGTCGGGTCCAGCAGCTGCTGTAACAAAAAATCCAGTCGGGACATTTTGGTGGCTTTTTTCATTAATTAGTCCATATGCTCATCGTTACAAATGAATATAAGGAATTTAGTCCAATTCAACAATAGAAATAACTCGATGGAAAACATTTTGTTAGAACTTGTTGTAGCAAGTTGGCAAGTTGCTGGATTATTCTCAACAGCTGCTGGGAAATGTACAGCAGCTGCTGGGAAATATACAGCAGCTGCTGTATTATTCCCAGCAGCTGCTGGACCGGACCTTTGATTTTTCGTTAGTACCTATAGAAAGATGACTATAAGGTGATGGTATCAGCCATATGTAGTGATAAGTTGAGTTTTGTTACTCTGACTTCAAATAAAATGCTAAATTCACGAGTGATCTTATACATTGCCTTCGATTACTCACAAGTAATAAACTATCTATTGAGCAATTGCACATATAAGTGATGGTGACTAAGTAAAGTGACTATTACTTAGTTGCGTCGATACGTTTTGTAATAAATTACTACTTATCTTATGCGTTGAGGTGGAATCAGTAGTGATCTTATACATTGAGATAGTACATACACAAACAATACGATGACAGATCTAAATCAGACTTATTTCGGTGGCTTTTTCCATTAATTAGTCCATGTGCTCACCGTTACAGACGAATATAAAGAATTTAGTCCAATTCAACAATAGAAATAACTCGATGGAAAACATTTTGTTAGAACTTGTTGTAGCAAGTTTGGCAAGTTGCTGGATTATTCTCAGCAGCTGCTGGGAAATGTACATCAGCTGCTGGGAATTTCGTAGCAGGTGCGCGACACCTCCGCGACGCGGACATGTTGCGGAGGGTCACTGTTTTCGTGCCCAAAATTTTGGAATTTTTCGCTACGGGCCCCGAAAAATTCACTTGTTATAGCAAGTTGGCAAGTTGCTGGATTATTCTCAGCAGCTGCTGGGAAATGTACAACATTTGCTGGGAAATGTACAGCAGCTGCTGTATTATTTTGCAGCAGCTGCTGGGAATTTCGTAGCAGGTGCGCGACGCGGACATGTCGCGGAGGGTCACTGTTTTCGTGCCCTAAAATTTTGGGATTTTTTGCTACGGGCCCCAAAAAATTCACCAGCCACCTACACATCCTTCAAAATATTAAGACATGTTGGTTTAGCAAAAAAAACTCTCAAAAAAACTCCCAGGTCAAATGAAAAATGACGAAATATTTTCTCTACAGAAAATAGGCAGGTGCGCGACGCGGAGACGTCGCGGAGGCTCACTGTTTCAGGCAAATTATTTTTAAAATTTTTTAGATAAAGGCTCCGAAAAATTTTCCGAACAATGGACTACGCTTTAAAACAACAATATTTGTTATTTCAACCAAACAAATGACAAAAACAAACCCCGGATTTCGGAAAAAAATGATGCTACAATTTTGGACCAAGAACAGTTCATCAACTGTGTCCGTGAGACGAGTCCGCGACGCGGACGTGTCGCGGAGAGTCCGAAATCTCCCGACTGGATTATTTTTTTAAAAAAAAATTATTAATTTTTTTTAACAGATAGGTTCCAAAAGTTTTAAAAATTTACACTTACACCCATCATTAACTTAATCACATCATTAACTTAATTAATGATAAGTTTGACCGGTCAAGGTCAAACTTGTCACCAATACTAATTTCCAAACTCTTTTGTCACCACCCTCTCAATTTTCACAACTAACTCTAGTTTAATGTAGACTTCAACATACGACTCTAGGCCAACTCTAACTCAAAATCAAAACACTTTCTCAACAGTAACTGGTCAATATTCCTTTATGATTTCAAGAAGTATGATCTTACGGTGATAAAAGATTCAGAACACAAAATAAAATAACTCTTATAGCACATGGTCTATTGGGTCCCTTCTTTATGTTGGCACTTGTTTTTGTTGAGAGAGTGATGATGCACTTTTTGATCTAGATACCTTGTGAAGGCATATCCTCTTATCTCATGAAAGAGAGTGTGAGAAGAGAAATCTAGTGTTCTCTTATTTGTGAGTCAATACGAAGTATGGTAAAGTACATTTTACTAACCTCAACAGCTTTTACAGTTGGCTTTTATTTTCCTTTAAACATATCAAAGGACATGGAACTTGGTCCATCCACTAGGTCCTGTGGTTTGTTAAGTAATCAAAATATACAACACCAGAGTTTGAGAAAAAAAATTCGATCTTGTAGCTTTAAATTCAAATTATGTGAAATATATCAAAATATCATTTAATCTTGTAGCTCTTAACATGTCATGTGGAAGACTGAAACTTAAGTGTTGCCAAAAAAAGAAAGGGATCCTTTTTTTTTAACAGACTAAAAAGAAAAATAGGTCATTCTTTCTTAAAACAAAAAGAGTATAAAGTAAGATCTCGCCAAGATCGCAACTTTAGCTAAAAAAAAGACTTATATTAACCTTGGCAAGCTATTATAAATCTGAGTCCTGTTGTCAAAATCATAATTTTAGTAAAAATAATATTCGAAGTTAAGTCTTGTCAAGTCTACAACTTGAGCTAAATGTCCAAGTTTGGCTTTGGCAAATCATTTGAAACTTCAAGCAATAATATCTAATTTTTGTTCTTCATAGGGCTACACTTGAGGAAAGAATATCTGAAGTCAAATGCGAATTTTTGCAACTCTAGTCGCGTATATTTGAAGTTGTTTTTGAAGCAAGTAAAATTATAAAATAATTGTAACTTCAGGCATAAATTACGTGATGGCTTCAAAAGTGGATATTTATTTGTCCTTCATTCCTTTATGTCTATATTATTGTACTAAATTAAACAATAACATACCTGGTGAAATTTTACAAGTGGGTCTGAAAAGGATAAAGCGTTCGCAGACCTTACCACTACCTCGTGGTCATTAAATTATTTTTTATAACGAAAAAATTATTTAAATTTATCAAAGCATCACAGGAAGTCACAGAAAATAGAGGAAACACAAACACATTTTATATTATGACAAAGTTAAATAACTTTTTCATTTAAAAATATTCTGTAATGACCTTATGTGAAAATTAGGCCAATTAAGTTGCATGAGTCTTTGGTAACAACAGTTTAGTGACTTTCAATTATATTTAGGGTTTTTGGTTATGAAAGAAGATACTTTAGTGACTAACAAAATACTTTTGCAACGTTTGGTAACTTTCTTGTATTCCTTGTACATATATATGTTGTGGGAAAAGAGTCCTGCAACTGAAATAATCCTAGGTATAGGGAATTGCAATTTAGGTTAGCAAGTCCCCAATGCCATGGAGAGTTAGAGCTTGTGTCAAAATTGTGGGGGCAGAGGTATTTGGTACTACTACTATAGAAGAAGCACGCGGCGGGTAAATGTGAGCGTGTGGGCTGTAAAAGAAGAACACACTTCCTCTATGTTTGTCTCGTGCTCTTCTCTTTTTTCTACACATGTACTGAAGGCATAAAGTGGCACACCACAAACTAAAGTTGCCCTACTCATGACTCATGAACCTTATCCTCCTCAATAACACTCTTATACCTTTTCCTTTTTAGAAAATGTGGTGTCAAATAGCTTCTCAAAAAATGCAAGATAAGATAGTATACAACAGATTCTTGTGATTAGACTTTGTTCTTTATGCTACTTTCTACCTACGTATATATTAGATAGTTCTATTACTTATTACTAATAATGAGACGAATTGTCTAACATATATTGTCTTTATTGAAATTTTTAAATTTGATCTTCACTTTCATCCACTTCATTGACAGGGTCTAAAAAGTCTAGGCTTTAAGTAAATAAAATCTTGTTTTATTTTCTTTAAAGAGGAAAGGAGTAAGAAGTATTCTCTTTTTCATGGGCGTCATGTGATCATTGCAAAGTTTGAAAGTTTGTTTCTTGTGTTCTGTCGTACTAGATCACAAATGTGTTTATTATGTATATAGAATTAAGGAGGTAATATGACAAAAGACTAATTATTAGGAATACTTTCACTTTATAGTTAAATATCCATGACATGATATCATGGTACCCTAAAATTTGGCACTTCTCTATTCATGAAAAGCTATTCGTAATTGAAAGCTAATTTTTATTTATTCCAAGGGATAATGTTGCATTTATACCATTTGTATTGATAATGGTATTATAATGTTGACTAGGATACCATCATCCTTGCTTATAGTCCAATACTATCTACTTTGTTATAATAACCACTACACAGACCGTAAATAAGTATCATAAAGAACCATTTGCTAAATTATCTAAATAATAATTAAAAACGTGGAAATTTGAGACCCTTATTTAAATTAAAGGAAATAAAGTTTGATACTTCATCCGTTACTTTTTATTCGTCACAATTTTTTCTAGAGCCAATTAATATAAAATTTGATTAATATATTAAAATGTATATTTTTTATGATATTGATATGAAAAAATTTATAATTTTATAATATTTTGCGTATAATTTTTTTAATATTTAAATTTAAATTTTATAAATATTAAATTTAATTTTAAGATTAACCAAATTAACTCTCAAATAAATGAAATTTGTGAATTATTTTTTAGCAGGGGAGTATAAAGTAATCCTTTAATATATAATGCTCCCCACTTGCAAAAAGGTCAGCATCTTCTTTAACTTTTTGGACAAATGGGGTTCTTTCTCTAGGGGCTTCAAAACCCAGCCAAAGCTGACTCTTTGGAAACCACTTGGCAAATATTTATTTGGTGAATACTGTGAAAAGTTAAATCATATCATATAGATAGAAACTGAGATTATATTATTTTATTTTATTAAGTGTTCACATGAATAATCGTTGAAAGTAAAGATAAATAGTAAATACTAATAATATAATCTTTGTTTTTATTTATATGATGTAGGTGACTTGATATAAAGTTTTAAAAAGAACTGATTTAAAATAAATTATAAATATTTTATGTGGTTATAAATTATTTTATTAAAGATAAAATGAAAATTTTTAAAGTTAAAGTTGTCCTAAATATAAAAATACGTGATTTATTTTTTATATTGACTAAAAAAAACGAGTCATATAAATTGCAAATGGAGTAATGTATCATGTGACATACTAGGGTGGTAAATATTTCCAAAAAGTCATGACTTAGGGGATGATTAAAACTTTTTATAGTTTAGTAGATTAAATAGTTCTAAAAATTCATATTTAAAAAGGTGATTAGTACTTCTCATAATTTAGGTATGCAATAAAAAAAGTGTACCAAATTTAAAAAGACTTTTTAACTGTTCACTCAATGTTATTTTGTCCTATTAATTGATATCAATGGCTGTTGATATCGTTCTTTCCACTGAGATGGAACACTTGCCTAACTACATTTTTGTAAATTGTGGAACTCTTAAGTTTTTTTGACGGTAAACATTTTTATATCTATAGAAAAAATATCCTTATAACAATTTATTTGACACATCTTGTGACATGTTTCAACTCTTTTCTTTTGACCAAGTGTAAAATTCTTCTTTATTTTAATCCATAAGTTTATTAAGACTCCTACCTGCTCTGAGTTTTATACTGAAAAGTGTGGCAATCTAATCTAAAATTTTAATATACAAAGAATACTTTTTGACTAGAATGTTTACATATTCCATATTTCGTAGATGACAATGTTAGACACTAGTAACATATTTTTCATGCAATAGGAACTTTCACAGAAATTAAATCGTAGCCTCCCTAAACCCCACAAAAAAAGATTATGCAAAGAATAATAATAATCTCACTAATATAAAGACAAAAAAGTAAGCTAGCGAGAAAATTCTCCCAACCACTTAACTTACCAATGGGTATGACTCATTCATATTGTCTAATTGAGTTCATGCATGCATTTAAAAAAAAAGATATTCATGTCATTCCAAAAGAAATTGACACTTCACTTTGAGTGATCATAATTGACTTCCTACTTTAATTTGTGGAAATTACCAGCCAACTCAACAAAGCTAATCGATCATGAAAACAAATTCTTCTTATAAATTAATAAGTGGTAGGCAATCCAAACCCCACAAAACATTAGACTCACAAGAATGGTCTTATTAATATAGAGACATAATGTTAGAATAATCCCCATGCCTTTAGGGCATAGATGGATATACTTTGATGGCTACGACTCATGCATGTTGTCAAATTGATGAGTTCATGCAAAGATATATATGTCGCCATTTTGAATCTTTTTCTTTCTAGGAAGCTTCCGACAAGAATAATGAAGCCAACCTGGCCAAGAGTAGGTGATTGGAAGGATCGAGGGTGTAAGAAAAATTAACGGGGCAAGAACAACAGATGCTACCTTTTTTGTTGACGCTGCAATCATTGTTATGCCACCAGCAGATTTTGTCCCAGATCTCGTTTCGTTTCACTAGGAACACGAATCGTTGTCCACAAATCAAACTTCCCACTATATCCACACTTCCACTGTTTTCCCACTTTATTTAGGAATCAACCACTCACCCTTAAAATAGGAGAGTGGTTAAGCAGTTACAACTGCTCTCCCATCCTTATCCTTTTAGGATGAGATTGGACAGTTATCATTTAACTGCACTGCCTCATTATAAAATAAGATTCACAAATCAGGTTAAAATTGGATCGGGTCGGTCCACATGGGCGACCCACGATCCCAAAAATCTTACATCTCCCACTTTGTACATGGCGGACAAGTCCGAATCAATATTACATCAACTCAACATACACAAGTCATGCAGCAAATAGTTTGTGCGACCTGTGAGTATAAAGGCTTGCCTTCAAGGTCTTATAAGCCTTATATAGGAATTCAATCACGCAAGGAAAGAATGCATTATCAATATGAGGATGTCAATACTTACAATACACAGACTTTAACTACTCTAGAAGTTATTCATCTTATCCCTCATACTCTTTAAGAGATGAACTTGAGTTCATATTTAGTTTCAATTTTTATAGTCTTCCAATTCTACTCGAACTTATCTATTTCGAATCAATTGCTTTCCTACACATGAACCACATTATCGAATGATACATGGTTATTAGTAACATGCTATAGTAGCAACATTGATTGAGATTTCAAGAACCAATAAAAGGCCAAAGGGTATTTAATTGAAAAGTTCAACTTTGACTTTTTGGGGTCTCACACAATGAAGAAGCACAAATCATTCTTTCATTAATCCTTCTGTTGCATGACATACGTGGTATAAGCATGTGCTACGATGTTGTCACCTTGTGCAGGCGCATGTGTCTTACTCCAACATCATACAGACCTTGGTCTAGACATTTTTTATGTCTAATTCGAGTTTCTCTTTACAACTATCCTCTAATTCATTTTCTCTGAGAGACTCTTGTCTGGTTTCCAAAACAAGTCTAAATATGGTAGTGATATTTATCTTTTTCACGTCCCCGACGTAAAAGCGATTGCTCATGTGAGAGAACCAATCTCGTGACTTGTTCGACACATTAAACATTACCACACGCATTTAAGATACAAATTTAATAATCTTATATTGATGAGAATATTATAACAACAAAGTTATATAACAATACAAATCACATCCTAAGTAAGCCTAGAGACCTAACATGCTTCTCAAATAAGTCTCTAGATATCGCCTTCGTAAAGGGATCAACTACCATTTCACAAGTAGGAATGTATTATAAATTCACTTCTCCACTTGCTACTATGTCTCTCACAAAATTACACTTGACAATGTGGTTGATTTTGCTGTGATACTTAGGATCTTTTGTATATGCGATAGTCACTTGACTATCACGATATAAAGTCATGGGACCCTTTGGATTCTTTGCAATATTCAAATGCTCAAAGAATCGGTTTAACCAAACAACTTTCTGTACTGCAAATGCACAAGCTATAAATTCAGATTCCATAGTTGAAAGAACTGTAGATGTTTGTTTCCTACTTTTCCACGAAATGGTACCACTATTGAGCAAGAAAATATAACCCAAAGTGAATTTTCTATCACTTTGATCACCAGCCCAATCAACATCCGCGTAGCCTCTCAAGAGTAAATCAGATCCACTATGCCACAGTGAATAATCTACAGTTCCCTTAGATATCAAAATATTCTCTTCACTGCCTTCCAATGATCTCTTCCATGATTTGATTAATACCTGCTTACCAGACTTACGATATAAGAAATATCTGGTCAAGTACACATCATAGCATACATTAGACTTCCAATAGCACTAGAATATAGAACTCGAGATATTTGTTCCTTCTCTTTATCACTTCTTAGACACATTTCAAGACTTAAAGATTTGCCTCTAGATATTGGAGTATCCATGGGTTCGCAACTACTCATTCGAAAATGTTTCAATATTTTCTTTATGTATGTTTCATGAGATAAACTCAAAGATTTCTTGGAATAATCTCTTTGGATCTTCACACCCAATATATAGTTTGTTTAACCCATATCTTTTATATCAAATAACTTCGAAAACTATGACTTGATAGTTTTCAAATACTCTAAATCATTTCTCGTCATTCACGTAAAGAGAAAGAATTACAAACTTTTCATTGGATCTTTTCACATAAATGCAATGATCTTCATTGATCATGGTGAAATCTGATGAAATCACCTTTTTATGAAATCTCAAGTACCATTGCCTTAAAGATTGCTTTAGGCCATAAATGGATCTTCTTAATTTACAAAGTTTCTTTTCTTGGCCTTTAACAATGAAACTTATAGGGTGTTCCATGTAGATTTTCTCATTTAATTCTCCATTGAGAAAAAGCAGTCTTCACATCCGTTTGATGTAATTCTCAATCTAAACATGCAACTATAGCCAAAAGTAGTCGAACTTAGATAAACTTTACAATTGGTGAAAATGTTTCCTCATAATCTATTCCAGCTTCTTGAGTAAAACCTTTAGCCGCCAATCGATCTTTCTGTCTTTCTATTTACCCATCCAATTTACATTTAATCTTGAAAATCCACTTATTCTCAATAGTTTTACGTCTTTGTCGAAGGTCAACTAGATCCCAGGCATTGTTGATTTTTATGGACTCTAATTCTTCTTCCGTCGCTTTCAACCATTTATCATTTTCAGGACTCGATAAACTCAATCGCAGAGTTAGGTTTATCCAACTCCATAGGAGATACCAAGAAAACATAATCCCCAACTTAATAAGATCATTTAGGTACTCCTTTATTGTACTCTTACGTAGTTGAAGTTTAGATTCCTCTATAGGAATTTGGGATTCAAAACTACACTTGGACCAGAAATCATCTCTTGATCAATTGCCTCATCAAATGTATCCGATGACATTATCTGGTGTTCGGAATTTAACATTTCATATAGAGACTCACCTTCAATTACACTCCTTTTTGGAAAACTATTTTCCAAAAAATTGACATCTCGTGATTCAATTTCAGTCACACTTTCATCTTCCAATTCATCAATGATTGACACATACCCTTTGGACCGTTCTAAGTATCTTATGAAGATACATATATTTCCTTTTAGACTTAATTTACCAAACTCATCTAAACAATTTTTAATGTAAGCAACATAGCCCCAAGGTCGTAGATCATCTAGATTTGTTTTATGACCAGTTCAAAGTTCAAAAGGAGTGAAAGTTACTGATTTAGAAGGCACTTTATTCAAAATATATGTCGCAGTCAATAATGCATCTCCCCAAAAAGAAATAGGCAAATTTGCCTATGCAATCATGAACCTTACCATATCCAATAATGTCATATTCCTTCTTTCAGCCACATTATTTTGTTGGGGTATGTTAGGAGTAGTTAACGGTCTGATTATTCCCTTTTCATTACAAAACTCTTCAAATTGATTTGATAGATATTCACATCCTCAGTCGGTTCTTAGAACCTTTATCCTTTTATCTAATTAATTTTCAACTTCATTCATATATCTTTTAAAGCATCTAGTGCTTCAGATTTATAAGAAATCAAGTAGACATAACCAAAGCGCATGAAATCATCAATGAATGTAATGAAATATGTGGCACCAGACCTTACCTTCATATTCACTAGACCACAAATATCAGAATAGATTAATTGAAGTGGGAGCTTATCTCTCTTAGCTTTCCCAAATGGTTTAGCATAATCTTTCCAATAAGGCAATTTTCACAAGTCGGCAATTCAATTTTGGATAAAGGACCTAAATATCCTTTTTTTTCAATCTATTCATTCTTTCTTGCCCTAGCTGACCTAATTTCGTATGTCATGTAATAACATCTACATCATTATTACTTGAAGAACATGTCATTACACAACGGTTAGTATAATAGTCATAAGTTGAAAGATTACAATCTAAAATGATAAAACGATCATAACGTAGTCCAAAATCATACAAAATATTATATAGTGTTATTCTTATACAATTGCGACTAAAAAAACAAATCAAAACCAAAATTTAAAGCACTGAGACAGATACTAAGTTTCATCAGATCTCTGGTGCATGTAGAACATCATGCAACATCAAGGATCAGCCACCAAGCTAGTCTAGTTTGCAAGTGTCTATACCCTTGACTTCCAGTCTTGCATTATTTCCCACTAAATCCATCTAGATCCAGGTGTAACTTGATGAAACTCTACAAACACTTCTCGATATCGACTCACGTGGTTGATGGATCCTGAGTCTACAATCCACATAAGATAAGATTCGGTTAGTAAAGAAGTGATTGCAACATATACAACAACGAGAGATGCATTTAGGAATGCTACCTTATTCAGCTCGGTACACTCGCGAGTGAAATGACCCATAACTTGCCAATTGTAGCACTCTATCTTGCTTTTGTCTCTTTTCTTATAAACCTTTTTCCTTTCTAGGAATTTGGTTTGTGTTTTTTCTCAAAGGGTCCTTCCTCGATCTCCTTACCTTTTCCTTTCTTTTTCCAATATTTCTGGCTTCGCCTCGATCTCCTTACCTTTTCCTTTCTTTTTCCAATATTTCTTGCTCTTGAAGCCTGAAGATTTCGTATCACTTGATTCAGCCATAAAAGCATTAGTAGTAATTTTAGCAGCACCAAGTCTCTTGTCTTCAAGTTCAACATGTTGCGCAACATCAGAAAAGATTTTTATACTTTTATTGTGGGTCACATTAACCTTCAAATATTCCCAACTATTGAGAAGGGACTGAATCACTGCTTGAACCTATTACTCATCAGACAGAACGTGACAAACACTCTTATGTTGTGATGTCATGTTTGATATCACCCTAGGGTGTTATTGATGCTTTGACTATGATGCTTTTTGAAAGTATCAAACTTCATAGTTAGCTATCTTAGGCAAGTCACAGAAGTGCATAGATACGTTCCTCACAAGTACGTCCATATCGCATAAGCATTAGAAATTTCTCACATTCAAGAATCATTTCATCAACCACAGAGCTTACAATGATTCCATGTGCAATTGCATCTGCCCTTTTCTAGGCTTTGTAAGTTTCAATTTCTCTCCTTTGTTGAACAGTATTGCCCTCTTCTGGATGACTAAGTACATGGTTTATGCCCTCGAGCGTGTTTTGTTCGTCTAAGACATACCATGTCTTACGACTCCAGATGTTGTAATTATCACCATTTAGTTTTTCGCCTTTGTTTAAGTCAAATATGATACTTTTGGTGGTCATGTTTATAACTAAGAGATAATTAAGCAAGTTTACTCATCAATTAGGCATGTGTAAACATACATTCAAGCAAATTAATTCTAATAATCATTTTCACATAAGGTGTAAAATCGAAAGGGTATCAGAAATATCCAATCATCATTTACACTCCAAATGTTTAAATAAAATCAGAAACTAATTTCTCAATGTATATTAATAAAGACTTATTCACATAGATCACTAAGTCTAAATTCAATCTCATACAATAGAATATCGTGATATAAATAATCCAAGGCCTTTTGGAAAACAAAGATATGATGATAATCCATAATATGTCAAAAACAAAACAAAACCTTAAACAATATGTCCATCACTAAAGAAAAATCAATAAGGATAAATGTCAGTAATCTTGATCCATTTAACTCCTAGGGCCAACATGAATCTCCATAAAGGTTTGTGCGACTCAGATTCATCATATTCCTCAATAAATGCATCTTCCAAAAAGGTGAAAAGGAATCATATAAAATGGTTAGGGCTTCCTCATTATCAATATTAATCTCATTTCTTTGATTTTATCCAATTTCTTATTAAAATCTCCGAGGAAGTCTAGTAGAGTGTTTGACTCAGTCATTTTAATTTTCTTGAAAATAGTGAGCAATTTTTTCCTTCTCTTCTTTTTGTCCTCAAGTCTCTATTTCGATTATGTTCCATAATGGAATCATTTCTTATGACTTCCTGTAACGTCCGATAAAATTATCAAAATACTCTTAGAGGAAAGATATGCGCATAACGCATCTTCCCATGCTTCGATGGCAAATTCGAGGCGGGATATGCGATCAACATGAAAAATTGAGTAGGATAGTGGTCTCGGTTGAGTTTTAGAGCAACCGGATCAAAAGATAATTTTTTGATGCAAAAATAATTTCCGGTGAGGGTGCACGACAGGTGTGCGACGCGCACCTGCGGCAGGTTTGCACTTAGTTTTGGTCCAAATATTTTCTATGGGGTTAGAAAACTCGTTCAGAGGATTTTTGATGAAAAACACCAAAAATGAACTATGTCTGCATCGCGGACCCTATGCACAAGGCGAACTTTTTTTCCAGTTTTTCGTGAGGGGCATTTCATACCTTTCCCAACCCCTCCCAAACTGAAAATATGATTAAAATAGGTCATTTTTGGCCAAAAGGGGATTTCTAAACCCATTCTAAGTCCTTTTACGCTAAACATAAGTTAGAGTTCTTGAGAGAAGAAGAAAACGAAGCTAGGATTCTAGAGGTTGGAGTCAAATCCTTGAGAAGATTGGTGTCGTTCTTCATTCCATGTATGTAAGGCTAACCTAAAGTATGGAATTGTTCTTCCATTTGCCCCGTGAATGAGGTAGATTGATAGATGAACATACTGAGTCTTAATGCATGTATTTTCTTGAATACTTTCTTGTAAATTATACCTGTCATACGTATTTTTCCATATTGATGATCATCATAAACTTGATTTACCGAACAAATGCTTTCATATGAGTTATTTCATAAAACTCTATATGTTATTATACTAAAGATTGTAATAACTTAGAAGATGAGTATAGAGCCTTATCAGTATGAGTGTGCATGTAACTGTAATTGCGATCCTAAGATGAGAGTGTTGATGATAATGTTGATGAAATTGATGTTCCTAGAGTCTTAATGAGTATAAAACTAATCCTAAAATGATGATCCTAATACCATAGTTGATGGTTGATGTAATGAATTGAGTTATCAATGTCCAATGATACTGGTTAAAAGAGTAATCATGATAATTGATGTCTTATTAGCATGTAGAGTCCTGGGAGAAGTATTGAGCACCAAATTAATAGATAATAACTCAAACTCAATAACTACGTTGCCAGCATAGGAGAGGATTGAGCCGTAAAATCAGATGTTTCCTTAGTTCCAAAAGAGGACTTAATGTTCTTTATTTGGATCCAACGATGTGATGTCCTTTATCCCGGCAAGGTACTTGATGGATGTGGCAATGACATAGCTTCATTGTATCATCACCAGCTCATAGGTGATGGTTGTCGGTTAGAGAAACTCCCAGATAGGCCCCATACTGATAGTACTCTGAGTTGAGTTAATTGTATGAGTTTAAATTGATATTGATGAGTCATTTATCTACTTTTTAATCTTGCTTTAGATATCCACTTGACATTCTGGTTGAGTATCGTATGACTTGATGTTATTCCATTACTATTTTGTCTGTAGTTTGTTTCATTCAGCCATCTTACATGCTCGTGCATTCCACGTACTGACGTCCATTTGAGCCTGCATCTTTTAATGATGCAGAGAAAGGTACTTGAGATCCTCAACGGGCACTCTGTTGAAGGTCTGTTCTCTCTACTGCTGATTGGTGAGTCCTCCCGTGCATTCGGAGGATGTCATTTTATATTTCTATGCTTTGGGTTATTTTCAATCTGAGTTTATAGTAGCCATGGCCTGTCATGGTACCATTTTAGACTGTACAAGTAGAGACTTCATATACTTGAAGATGATGACTGATGTTGAGGTCTTTCCTTGTTTCTTGAATTGAGTTTCCTTTAAAATTGCTACCATGTCTTAGATGGTGAGTTTAACCTTGTTGGCCTATGACCCTTATTCATTGAGCTAGAAGTAAAAACTGAGCTGCCCACTAACATGTTTTCCTTATTCTTATGTCTTTCGCTAAATTCGATGATTGAATGACTGTCTTGAGGCCGAGTGGTTCGCTTGGGGACTAGCAATAGTCTCTGAGTCTCGGCCACGTCTAGGGTACCCTCTCGGGGCTTGACACTTCCAATTCTGAATCAAAATCAACATGTGATCTTCTTTTCTTGTGTTGTATCCTCTTTCTTTTTGCTCCTCCAATAAGATTACTCCCACTTGGAGTAACAGGAGCATGGTCCCCTTCAGCCATATCTGAAATAGGAACAAAAAATTCAATATTATGGCATATACCATTCAAAAAGTGACAACAAATGTCACAAATTTTTTGGCAAAGAACAACAGATCACACTTAGGGCTTAAAAGATGGAATATTGTTTTATATAATCCAAGAAAATCAATCAAAACAACGCAAATTAAAAAAACAACAACTGATTTATTAAAAAAAGTTGAAAACTGCCCTTTTTTTTCCTTAAGAAAAAAAATCATATCTCACACATTTTACATCCAATTTTCTATTATAATATATTTCCAAAAAGCCCTAAACTAGTAGATTATGATTATAAAAAGATTTGTGCTAAAATTTGACAAAAAAGATTCTGAAATCATGAAAAACAATGGCAGATTTTGTTAAAAAGCCACAGTAAAAAACTGGCAAATTTCAAAAATTCATATCACATTCGTTTTTAATCCGATTCGCTATTATAATATAGTTTCGGAAAGCTTGAAACCAATAAATTAGGCCCAAGAAAATATTAAACAGGATTCAAAAATGGACCTAAACAGAATTTGCCTTTTCGAAAATTAACGGGGCAAGAACAACAAGTCGTACCTTTTTCATGTACGCCAGAGTCATTGTTATGCCACCAGCAGATTTTGTCCCGAACCTCATTCCGTTTCACTAGGAACACGAATCGTTGTTCACAAACCAAGTGTCTTTGTGTGAATTGATGAACAAAGGATCCAAAAAGTCCTTTTTGGTTTCTCACAATTTTATTTTTACACTGATATGGTAGTTTTCACTTCCCACTAATCCACACTTCCACTCTTTTTCAACATTTTTTAGAAGTCAACCACTCACCTTTAAAATAGGGGAATGGTTAAGCATTTAAAAACTGTTTTCCTTAGTGGACAATTACTATCCATCCTTATCCTTTTAGGATAAGATTGGACAGTTATCATTTAATTACACTATCTTTTTATTAAACCAAATTCACGTATTGAGTTAAAATTGGATCGGGTTAATTCACATGACGAACCACGATCCCAAAAATCTTACAAAGGGAATTGATAATTCGATGGAAGTAAATTGAGAAAAAGTGCAATTAATTGTTTGGTACTGAAAAACAAATCACAATTTTTTTGGTTTAGGTTTAACTAAAAAAATAAAACCAACCTAACTTTACATGTATAAATTTTTTATAAATACCTTTATACATAAAATATTTGTTGTAGTGTTATATATAAATGTTTCTTAAACTACTTCATTGTTTTTGTCTTTTAATATATCATATCACGTTTGGAATTTCGCAATAGTTAATTTACACGTTTAAAATCTACACTACTTTTTTTTCATTTAGTGGTTAGTTATCTAGCTAATAGTTACCTACTTATTTTGGCATGACTTAATAATTAGTACATTTATATTATAATCATCACTTTCTCTATTGAAAAATAATTAAATTATTGGAATATGACACATATCTAGAGAAAAAACATACATAAATTAGTCATATTTTTTTATTTTTTCCTTTTCATACTCTAAAACATTATTACTCTATCTTAGAAATTTAATAAATGAAGGGAAAATTGAAAAAAGTTTCATACATCTATCTTGAGATGAATAATTCAATTATTTTGAACACTAAAAAATACTCCAACAATTCAATTATTTTGGAATGGAGGGTGTATTAATTAGCAATAATTTTTATCTGTTGGTAGAATATTTTAGTACAATATCATCACTTATTTCATATATGTTATTTTATTAATAAAAAATAACTTAAATAGTTATATTTTACTAAGATTAAATAAATATTTACAACTACTAGTCATATATTTCTTATGAAGACTTTCAAAGGGAAATCCGAAAAAAAAAATCAGAAAAAAATTAAAAAATTAAAAAATTAAATATCAAAAAAATCGAACCAGTCCGGTCTATGTACACTAAGGATTCAAAAAGAGACCTCATTCAAGATTTTAAAATTCATGAATTTAAAATTTTAATCTTTTAAGTTACTTGATTTTTAATTACAAATTCATATATATTCAATACATTTTATCAGTCAAATATAGAATTTGAATCAAAAATTATTATTAAATTCACGTTCTATCCCGTAACTCCACCCTTGATCTCAATTGATAAAATAGTTACATTGATTTAAAGTCACATGTTTATGGAGCTTAAATTTATGCACCAAAAAGTATTAATTAAATCATCTAAAAGGCAGTCACGGTAATTGCCCAAAAAGACCACATTAACGATGTAATTGTGGCTATTAATCGACTTGATAACTTTTGAATCATTATTTATATTTATTATTAATAAAATCTCCAGCAAGTCAATTTATTAATTACTATTATATTTAAAGAAAAGTAAATTATATATTTAAATAATCATAATATAATTTTAAAATATTTTAATAATGATTGTTAAAATTCAAAACCTTTAAACATAATATATATCGACATATTATAAAAAATATATAATTTATAATTATTGATCCTAATTAACAACATTCCAAACACACATTGTAGCTACTAAACAAACTATTACCATAACATCTTAGTACTCGAAGTAAATATTAGCCTCATAAAATCGTATCATAGAAAAAAAATTATAGTTATGCCACTTACATATTTTAACAATTTTTTATAATTTGTAATAGAAATATTTATTTAATTACGATAACTTATTCGAAATAGTGTATTATTTTTAAAAAAAATTATCATTGCTAAAATAATTTTTATTGGGAGGAAAAATTATGATCAACTAGAAATTTTATTTTAACAAAAGTCTATAGTTATATCATGTAACTATTTTCAAAATTTTTAGAACTTGAAGCAAAAAAAACATTTAGTTATAATATTTATATTTTAAATAATTTATAATAACTAAAAGTTGTTATTGCTACAGTAACTTTTATTTTTATTATATTTAAGACATGCCAAGTCATATTTATACGAAGGACTGGAGTATATCTCAATTTTCGAGAATTAAAAAGTTCACCTCTTTAAGTTTCTTCTGCTATATCATATTTTTATATATCATTTTCTTAAAAAAGAAAAAAGTATTATAAAATTGAGCTTGATGATTAATTCATTCTTAGTTTATTATCGTTCATTCTTAGTTTAATACTATATTATTTATTTTTTATTGTCATAATATTGAAAAAATTTAGATAAGTGAAAATCCAAAGAATTATAAAAATTGGATAGTAAAACTAAAGTATATTTGAATAAAGTAATATCGATGATTATCAAACTTTTTTTTATCACATAAAAGTATTCTATGTTTAAAGTATATCGCATAAAAAATATTTTTATTTATTATTGAAATGTATCTATGAAATTTACT
The DNA here is from genome assembly GCA_029948455.1 of Solanum rostratum. Classification (NCBI taxonomy): domain Eukaryota; kingdom Viridiplantae; phylum Streptophyta; class Magnoliopsida; order Solanales; family Solanaceae; genus Solanum; species Solanum rostratum. The sequence goes on along the minus strand of CM057046.1, from coordinate 25,877,136 downwards.
ATATAAGTGAGTGTATTAGTAAGGAAAAAATAGTTACATCATATTTTATTTAATATTAATTATAGTGCATTAAAATTATTAATAGGCAGACAAGTTTTGTGTTATGAAACAAAATATTAAGGGATGTTTTTAAGATTATCGTGAATGTATTTTCTCTATTTTATTTATTTGCCTTCTATATTAAAAGTAATTTTCTTAATAAATCAATTATAGTGCAGGAGAGCTGAGATCGGAACTCAGTATATTAAAACATAGATATTTTAATTTACTCGTCTATTTTCACAAATTGAAGCTAGTTTTATTACTTATTTCTCATAGTACTACTTTTCGTGTTAAATACTACTCCTTCTGTGTGCCATTTTATATGTATTTTTTGACTTGATATGGTGTTGCAAAAAAAAAAATTTTTTTTAAAATATTTGGTCTAAAATAATTCTTAGATATTTGTGTGGTTGAGAATCATTTCATTAAGGGTAAACAAAGAATTTTAAAGGTAAATTTATTCCAATTAAAGTAAGATGACATTCTTTTTTGGACGGACTAAAAAGAAAATGGTCACATAAAATGGTAAAGAAAAAATATATAAAATAGTAATAGTCAAATGTAGAATTTCAAAGCATCATTAATAAAATTAATTAGTAAAATACACACCTAATTATAGTTTGCAATTCTTTTTAAAGATATATCAAGTTAATAGGTGCCAAGTAATATAAATCAGATTAAGTGATTAACTTATTTTGAAGCAGAATATCATATTTTCGGTTAAAGTATTAAAATTCATTTTTTAGTAACTTAGCCAAAATTGAATAACTTTTGGGTGATCAAAAACAAAAATAAAAAAATCAACTTTCGTGTAATAACGTTAAAGCTGAGCAACTTCTAGGTAAAAAGAGAGTTTACTTTTTTTTTTTTTTTTTTTTTTTTTTTTGTTTAAGGTAAAAGGAGGGTTGTCAAATTACTTTATTTTAATCAAATTAATAATAAAAATTAAAAGTACAAAATTTTAATTAATATGAAAAAAAATGCATGTTTGACAAAATTATTAATATTATATATGTTGGTAATATTATATATATATATATAAAAGGAAAATTTAACACTATATCCTTATCCAACAAGGATTCTTAGTTGCGGGTTGTTTGGTTACCTTAACTCACATCTTGTTGGTGATGGTTCGATTCCCCACAATTATAATTTTCTCCCCATCCTCCCTCCCATGATTCAATTCCCCATATTGTAATCCCCTCCTCGTTCCCCTTCCCAGGGTTCGATTCCCCACATTGTAATCCTCCCTCCCCCTCCCCCCACCCCCCCAAAAAAAAAAACCTCCTTATCCAACAATGTATCTTACTTTATTTTAAAAATTAGAATGCTAACAAAAAAAAAGCATAAATAAATAAAATATAAAAAATCACATGGAATCGTTGAATTAGTAAAAGCTGAGAAAGAGAAGAGAATAAAATACAAGTAATAATTTTTTTTAGAAATATTAGAATGATAAAAATAAAAAATAAATATATGTATAAAATTTAAAGGAAGAAAAGAATTTTAACCAATTTCTTACCCCCTCCTTAGGAATTGAAGATTATAATTACACCCATTCAATTACATACAATTTCTATCTTGTCAAGTAATAAATTAGCCTACCAAACAAGCCAAGAGTGTAATTACATTCAATCCCAATTACATGATGGCTTTTCAAACAAATTCTTAGTATAAAAAAAAATTGTTCCACTTATTTTTAGAGTTTTGGAAATACTCTATGTTTACTTTTAGGATAATTTACAGAAATACACGTCTAATTTTACCATAATCTCTAAATTTGCCAATTGTTTTATTTAATTACTAAAATTCCCTTTTTTTTAAAATTTTCCATCTTCTCTTGATACCTTATTTCATAAGAATTATATTTCCTTTTTCTATGCACTTTTTTTTGGTAAAAGTCCTATTAAAATAAATTAATAATTCAGTTAATTAATTTTTTTCCTTTTCCCGGTTACATTAACATGCAGTTACCTTTTTAAATTGGGAACCCACATAATTATCAGTTAAATAATAAAGTTACCTTTTAAAATTTAACTTTTTATTAACAAAGTTACCTTTTAAAATTTAACTTTTTATTGGAAACATGCAAAAAACGGTTCCCTATTTTTTGCAACTTCCTTTACGTTTCTACATTTTTCTCTTTCTCTCCATTTTTTCGGTTCCCTTTCTTCTTCACTGTCAGACCTTCTCTCCATTTTTTCGTTCCCTTTCTTCTTCACTTTCACTCCTCCTCTCCGTCGATTTCTCCCATTTTTTGTCTAATGGACGCTCCTTCATTTAGTATAGGGTTAACCCAAACTACTCCGGATAATAAAGAACTTCCGGCGACTTCTACTTCTTCAATGTCGTCGAGTTCTCATTCTCCAATGGAATAAGTTGATGCAATAGATGAAGAAATTGAAAGAGATACAAGTGTTCCGAAGGACACGGGTTCAACATCAAAGCCTTCCATAAAAAAATCGGATGAAAAAAAAGAAAAAAGTTGAACAAGTTGTTGTTCGTCAGTCTATAAAAAAGGTTTGTTTTTTTCATTATTTTGGGTTTTTTCTTCAATGTAATAATATTTTAAATTGTTGGTGATATCATGCATTTCGTTATGTAAGCGAAATCTTAAGTGTCGATTTGTGCATTTACCTTAAAAATTTCACAATGGGGTCCTGTCTGAACATGATTTTGTGATTTTTGGGAATATTTCATTCTTTAGTTTGTTGTATTTGCATCTGACTTTGGTCTATCGGTCCCACACAAATCTGGCCCATGTTTTTTTTTGTTTAAAGTTTTTTTGTTGTGTATTTCCCAAATTTTTTCAACTGTGTGTTTAATGTTATTGTTTATTTCCCAAAAATTTACAATTTTTTTAAAGTAATGTTGTGTGATGGTACCTGCAAATAGTATCAGACAATGTATGATACCTGTAAGTGATACATGTAATTTCTGCAAATAGCATCAAACAATGTATTGATACATGTATGTGATACCAATAGATTTAGATGGAATTTAAAGTATCAATTTTATGTTGCTAATGTGATGATACATGCAATGATACCTGTAAATTTAGACTAAGTATCATATGTGATGATACCTGTAATTAGTATCAGACAAAGTATGGATACATGTCTGTGATACCGCTATTTTGAGTTGAAATATCAAGTATCAATGTTATGTTTTTAGTACGGGACTGTATTGAGATGATACCTCTGTTTTTAGATGAAATATAAAGTATCATTATCATGTTGCTAGTATCTTGACTATACTTACATACCTGCTGATGATACCTCTGTTTTTAGATGAAATATAAAGTATCATTATGTTGTTGCTACAGAGACATGACTATAATTACATACCTGCAGATGATACCTCTGTTTTTAGATGAAATATAAAGTATCATTATCATGTTGCTAGTATCTACATGTTAAGTTGAATATCAGCAGGAGGTATCATAAACTGCATTTACAGTTGCATTTTAATACTTGGACTCTTTTGATAAATCTTTATTTCTGTATTGTTTTCATCAGGGGATTAATTATGTTATAAAAAATATTCCTAGAGGCACTGTGAGATTTGGATCCTCATACAACTCAAACTTTGTGGCGGATATAAAATCCTCCATTGGGGATGACGGTGTTGCTGCCTTTAAGGAAACAATATTTGGTAATTACTTGAATACTCCAAAGTGCAACTTCCAAGGCCAAAGCATCAAGTGTATCATGCTGCTTGAGATTAAGCAACAAAACACGGAGGAGTTGCACATTTGGCACACCAAGGGAAAGGTTCTCAAGTTTTCTGTTATAGACTTTGCTATAATCAGTGGACTTAAATGCACTGTAAATGTGGATGATTTTACGTATTCAGATTCCACACCTAGTAGACTTATTGAAACTTATTTTCCGGGTGCATTTCATGGAATAAGCAAAGCTCGGCTGGTGCAGCGTTTCTTGCTTGGCAATTGGGACACAGTTCAAGATGCTGTGCAGATGGCTATTTTATTTTTCATCCACACATTTGTGTTTTCCCAGACATCCGAGTCTACTATTCCCGCTGATCACTTTCGCATGGTTGAAGACGGGAGATATGCACAATATCCATGGGGAAAAGTATCATTTGCTAAAATGATACAAAGCTTTAGACAACATTCTAAGGAGGCTAAACAGCTTTATCGTCTATCAGGAATGCCATACATTTTAAATGTATGGATTTACGAGTGTGCATCCAAGGTTCCTGACGATGTTGCTGTTAGAGTGGGGAATAATATTCCTCGGATTTTGAATTGGGAAGTAGTTGGTCTTAGGCCAAAATATGAGTATTTCATGTCATCCATTTTCGGCGAGGTATGCATTATATTTATATTGATTTACAGATTATTTTTTTTATGTTTTTTAGCTAATTATGGTCTACTATTTGATTTTTATATATATATTTTTTTGTATATTGATTGCTCCAACATTGTTCCAACAGTTGAAGAAATTGCTACTTTAGATTTACCAGACGTCCCATCTTCATCTTCTGGTAGGCCGAGTAAAGTCCGAAGTCGCGAACAATCCAGCTATGATGATTTCACAACTGAACCACCAGAACATTTACTCAGAAAGTCAAAGCGTTCCTGTGTGATCTCATCCCCGTCTACACCTAATAAAAGAAGGATGGTCAGTCCAACCAAACCCAGGCCAACTGGAGCAGACACGGTGAAGAAATCAGTTAAGTTTTCTGAAGAATCCAAGAAAATAAAGACACGGTCCAGCTCTTCTCTCCCCCCCCCCCCCCCCCCCCATGCTTCAGTTGGTGGGAAGCACATGACGAGTGAAGAGGTTGAAGAAGTCAAGAAATCTTTAATGGATTATGTAAGTTCCAGTTTACATTTTCTCATTTTAACTATATTTATGCTTCATTGTTACTTGATATTCTGAAGTTTTTTTTTCTTTTTTATACTCGTATTCATTCTTCCTTTTTTAGTCACCCATTTGTTTTAGTGCTTGTAATTTTTGTGTTACACAAATGTTTTTGCGATACCTGGATTTATGTAGCCCCTCATGTGTCCTTTTTGATACCTGCATTCATGAAGTACACAAATAATTAGGATACGTAAATTTTTTATTATTTGTGATACATGAAACATATTGGGATACATGATGGATACTATGATACCTGAAGTATAGGATGCTTTGTGATACCTGTAGAGTCAAAAGCTTGTGATACTTGAAAATTCTGTTATTATTTGATACCTAAATGATGTTGATACTTGAAGTATGAAATGTTTGCGATACTTGAAAATTATATATTACTATTTGATACCTATATGCTGGTGACAGCTGCACACTGTTTTGTTATACCTGAAGTATAGAATGCTTTGTGATACCTGTAGAGTCAAAAGCTTGTGATACTTGTAAATTCTGTTATTATTTGATACCTAAATGATGTTGATACTTGAAGTATGAAATGTTTGTGATACTTGAAAATTATATATTACTATTTGATACCTATATGCTGGTGACAGCTGCACACTGTTTGGTTATACATGCACACTGTTTGGTTATACTTGAAAATTTAAAACAACCGTTATATGTAATTTTAGGTTGACCGCAGATTTGATGCCCTTGAGCAGTTGATGCTTAAACATCACAACGACACGTTGAAAGCTATAAAGGACGAGGTCAATTCTGTAAGAAAGGAGTCACCTTCTATTCATATTGGTGATTTACCAGAGGAAAACATTGTTCAACGAGTCGACAAGGTCTGTTTTAATTAATAAAAATATCACAATTATGCCCATTTCTTTTTTAACTTTTTAACATTTTGTTTTAACTATTTAAATGTTTTTTTGCATTTAATTATAGCAGGCTTCTCATGTTTCATCGACTCCCGAGGAATTGCCTCAAAATGTTTCAGTTGATGTGAATGTCGCTAAGGACAAAACAATCCCTTCCAGTTCAACAAATGAACCAATTAACGAGGTATTAAATGAGCTGTTAAATTTTTTTCCTTAAAATCAAAATTAATTTGTATGTCACTGTTTAACGTAGGGCATTGGTGCATCAAGTCTTCCTCGAGTTCCGTCTGAAGTCGATGAATCAAGAGTTCACGACACACCGTTGAATGTGTCAAGTGAGGTTGAAACAGAATCTAAGCAGGTTGGTTCTTGATACGCACATTACGAATTACACAACATAAGTTAATACATATTTCTTTTTAACTTTTTTTCATGATATGAGTCTGTTTTTTTTTAAAAAAAATTTCCTTGCAATGTTCATGTTTCCAATCCTGATTACAGTTATCACATTTTACATTTTTTTGTGTTGATGACATGTATCACAATTTTTATCTAAAAGGGAGACGCTGCACGAGTAAGTGTTAACGATGCACCACAAAGCTCCAAGTCTAATATTGAAGCTGATCCAAAGATTGATGATCCAATGGTAATATGCATTTGTATTTTTTAGTCTCCAATAATCTAATGTAAAGAAGCTTCTAATTAATTTATAATTTCAAGATTCATCGGGATTCACTCCTTTTTCGGAAGGCACAAACCAAGCCATAGAGACAATTTTGGCACAGCTTCAAGCACTAGTAACAGATACACCAGTGAAGTCAGCAACTCAGGAAGAAGATGATTTCCTTATACCCGACAGTCAACTTCCAACGACCCTCCAATGTAAAGATATTGTCTTGCATCCATCGTCGATTACGCCATTACATCGCAGCAGGAACCCTTCGAAATTCTGTCAGTCACCTTTTTTGGCAGATTTCGGTTCGAGCTCAAAAGGCAAAGAGAAAGTGAATTATACGCTTCGTCCAAAAATGCCTTTCGATGGTTATGGTATATGCTACGAACAACCGTTGGATCTTCTACATGAATTTGATGAATGGATTGAGAAAGGTCTTTTAAAAAACCATAAAAGAAAGTAAGTCACAAAATTCCTTTTTTTTCTATTTTAAATTTATATTGTTGTGTATTTTGGCATTTTTTTTCTACTGTGTGTTTAATGTTACTGTTTATTTCCAAAAAACTTACAAGTATTAGATACCTGCAAGTGATACTCATATGTTTATATGAATTATCAAGTATTTTTCTACTGATACCTGTAGCTTGAATATACTTTTCAACAAGATTGTGTTGTTAGATACATAATCATTTCTTGCCATCTTTAACCAGGAAAGCAGTGGATACTCACTACCGGAAAGGGTTTACATCACTGAGTGTTCCACGTTTTGAAATTGTGGTTGCATCTCCTATCGACAAAGACTGGTTCTACCTCATGTCACAGGAACACACGTGCTGGACGGATGAGGTAACTGTTGATAATTTGCAACTATCCATTAATTTTCAGTTTCTATTTTTTTCATACCAATCTTGTTTTTTCGTTATGTTGATCTTTAATTTTTTTGCCTATACGCAGCATTTAGATGTCATTTTCTACTACCTCCGCAAGAAATCTAAGAGCGCATTTGGTGATAGTTACAAATACACCACCACAAACTGTTTTTTTAATGCTTTCATAAGGGCTACACATTCAAGATACTACGATACGAAGGATGATGACGCTATTAGTACTCAAGAACACTTTCAACGTGGTCTTGTTGTTTCTGCCCATGAAAGATCTATAATGAATATGATAAAGGGATTCTCTATCCCTGCTGGATATCCCTGGGACTTAGTCGATGAGGTATATGTTCCGGTTAATTGCAATGAAGAATTTCACTGGGTACTTGGTGTCATTGCGTTGAAAGAAAGGTTGATACGCGTTTATGACTCATCTGTTGGATCACAGCGTGCGAAACCTTCTAATGAAGTTCAGAAAATGGCTGTGATGCTGCCTACATATCTGCTGGACAGCGGATTTTTTGAAAAAAATTCTCGAACAGATTGGTCAAACCTTGATGCCTATAAAGATGTTTCGACTGGTCAACTTGTTGGTCAAGAAGTACCTTTTAGAGTTGAGTTTGTTGAAGGAGTAGCACAGCAACGAAGTGATAGTGTGTAAGTTCTCTGTTTATTAATATTAACTTTTCTTTTTATTTTATATATTTCTCTTTGTAAATATTTCTTTTCATTTTCTCACAGCGACTGCGGTGTATATGTCGCTGCATTTGCTGAGTATTTAAGCGATGGGATTCATGTTCCATCCCAATCCCCCGACCCTGTTTATCTCCGGAGAAGATACGCAGCAATTCTATGGAAATACGGCATATACAAAGCAAATGAAGGGTTTGAAAGTGAAAATGACGATCCTCCGAGGCCGAGAGATTCATCTGGTCCAGCAGATACTGACAACGTTGTAATTCTTTCGTAGCTGAGTTTGATTAGTTTAACTTTTAATATAAATATTTTTTTATTTTATGTTTTGGACAGATTATCAGCACTTTTCATTTATTTAGGTAAAATTTATGTTGCACTATTTCTCTAGATACATATTTTATGGTTGTTCAAGTTACATATATTTACATTATAATTCCGGTGAATGTTAGTATATAATTACACAAATGTATACTATTCAAGTATGTTTCAGTCAAAGGTTTTTCACTATATAAGTGACAGACAGGAGTACCATATTAATGATAAGGTATCACAAATGTGTATCAGATTTTTGTATAGCACAGCAGTCAAATCTTATGGGTATCATACATTGTATCATACCAGTGTATCAGACAAAGTATCACATATGGGTATCATAAATTTAATCATACCAGTGTATCAGACAAAGTATCACTTATGGGTAGGTATCAGACAAAGTATCACTTATGGGTATCATACATTGTATCATACCAGTGTATCACCAATATAAGTATCTGTTAATAGTATATGCATATTACACAGAGTTTTGACCTAAAGTTTGGTATCAGACACATAATGATGTCGGTACCTACAAAGCATTAAATATTTTAAACTATGCAAGTAATTGAATATTAATTACAGCATAACAAATTTATCCAAAAACATTAAAATGAATTTATTTATTAGTTATTTCAACAACACAACAAATGTTAATTTATCACCATATAAGTATCTGTTAATAGTCTATTCATACCATTTTTTGTTTCTGCACATTATTGTACTTGCCATTTTACCACACACACATAACAAAAAAAAAAAATAATTTTTACTTCTTAACTAAAGTTTGGTATCAGACACATAATGATGTCGGTACCTACAAAGCATTAAATATTTTAAACTATGCAAGTAATTGAATATTAATTACAGCATAACAAATTTATCCAAAAACATTAAAATGAATTTATTTATTAGTTATTTCAACAACACAACAAATGTTCATTTCACTTTTTTTTGGGGAAAGAAACTACACGTTCGTCTATTGTGCCCTTCATGTCCGCAACGAGTACAACAATTTGTGCTCGTGCTAAAATTTTCTCCTGCGCTTTTCTTTCTACCCTTCTTAGGCCTTCCTGGCATCCTTTTGTACTTGGGTGGCAAAACAACCTCTTTAAGAACTTTGGGCGGGGCATCCCAATCAGCTCGATCAGGTATAGGAACCATTGGGACTGCATACGTGTTTGCTAATGCTTTTGGCTTATAATAATCAGAACAATATGGGTGCATATCAACTACATTCTTACTCTTCAGTGCTGCAACTGCATGTGCGCAAGGTAATTCATCAATTTGAAATTTGCCGCAACTACAAGTCTTTCTTTCCGGACAAACTATGTATCTCCGCGATGTATCATACACAGAAAAAATGAATTCGGATAAAGGAACAACCTGTGGTCGAAAAGAAACACAACAGGTTGTTAATTATAATTACTTAAATTACAGAAACATTCATCAATTGCATCCATAATATTACGTAATAAAAAATTCTACATCACTTTATGAGCCACAACATAAAAATTAAATAATTTAAATTTTATTAACAATATGCATGTCGCGTACCTTCATCATGGACGACTTCACAGTATTATCAATTAACATTTGTTCAAATTTTCTACCCAAAGTTTCCTTTGTATATGATGCTTTTTCATTATTTTTGCAGTTCCATGTACCAAACAAGATTCTTGCTTCTTCAAGGAAGTCAATAATTGGTAGATCCCTTGCATCGACAAGACATCCATTGATACATTCTGCAATGTTAGACGTCATAATCTGCCCTCTTTTTACTGGTGCATGCACTCTGGACCACTTCTCGTACCCAACATCGTCAAGGTAATCCTTTACTCTGTGATCAATTGCAACAACCTTTGCCATTATATTGTTAAAATCCTCAATTCGGTAGCTTTTTGCCATGGCATAAAACTTTTCGCTGATCATATTTTTGCTTTTCTTGAAATTTGTGCAAACATTTTTCCAAAGATGCCAAATGCAAGCGTAATGAGGTACATTTGGGAAGACATGGCAAACACTCTTGATTATGCTTTCATTACGATCCGATACAAAACACATATTATCCCTCTCTCCAAAAGCATTCTTGAAGTTTTGAAAGAACCAAGTCCACGAGGAATCATTTTCAGTATCAACAACACCATAAGCCAACGGCAATATGCAACCTACGGGTACACAAAATTATAATATCCAATCAGATGATAAAATATTGTCTATATTTTATACCCATGTAAAATATCACCTAATAAGATAATCATAACAATTTATATGTACCTGCACCATCCATTGTACTAGCTGATACGAACGTTCCTTTGTAAGCTCCTCCTAAATGGGCTCCATCAACAACAACCACAGGCCGGCAGAATTGAAATCCTCTTATGAGAGGTCTTAAGGCAATAAACAAATACATGAACTCATTATCATGTGACTTGTGCATTCTAATATACGAATTTGGATACACTGTGTTTAACATGTGTATGTACATGGATAACTGTTTATAGCCATCAGCTGGCTTACCCCGTACAATTTCCAAGGCATGTTCTTTTGCTCGCCATGCTTTTTGATACGTAATGTCAACACCGTATGCAGCCTTAACATCATCCTTTATGTCATTTGGAGAGTGTTTTCTTTTGTGATTCAACAACTTTGGGGCAGTCACTCCACTTACAAATGAGAGTGTTGCCTCCACTTTGCTCAAAATTCTATCCCTCATCATACAAGTATGAGAATCGTTAAAGTACCTAATTTTGAAGAATTCATTATTTTTTGGAGCTGATGATCTCATACTCCATGCACAATCATCAGAAAAACATCGCAACACGTAACTGAAATTTCAAAATTTTTTTTTTATCAATAAACAATAACATTATAAATTACAAACAAAAAACATCAAACAAAATACCAATCGCAAACAGACCAGTGTTAGATCATTGGTAACTGATACCTGTAATTGATACTTATAGCTTTATATGGATTATAACTTATATTTCTTTAAGATATCGATACTTTATATTTTATCTAAAAAAGAGGTATCGTGAACAGGTATAGAAATATTGCCATGTCTATGTGTTATTATCCTACAGATATCACCGTTTGCAGGTATCATCACACTATCAACATAAGATTGATACCTGCTATTTTTTATTTTTGCTGTATTCCAAAGTTTCTCTCTTCAGACAGCAAAACATCTTTAAATCTATCTAAAACAGTAAAAAACGCAGCTACAATTACATTACCTTTTGTTATCCGACCTTTTCACACGATAGTTAAATCCTTTCTCAATCTTGTATTTGTTCATCACTGCAACCAACGTAGCTTTGTCTTTGTAGATTTGTTTGGCTTTCACATCGGCAATCGAGACATCCGTTATTACCTTCGACACATCAATATCAGTCACACTTTCCGAATCAATCCAGTCATTATCAATTCTTCCAGTCGACGCATCGAACACATCTTCGAGTGGCTGTTCAACATCGCTTGTATCCACGCATAATGGATACATCTCAAACCGAGGTTCTTTTTTCTTGATTTCGACATAAAGCTTCACACCCATGTCATTGCGAATCATTATTGGCGATGAATTGCCATCAACAACATATTGAATCACAATTTCCTTTCTCTTCTCATCAATACCCAACTCTGTAACAATGGCCGAATGCAAGTTAATATAAGAAATATTATCGCCTACTATGACGCCATCGCTTTTGTATCCAGTGTATATCACATCAGATTCCCATATTCCTGAATGACGAATCAAAATCGAAATATTCATTTTTGTTGCAAAGCTCCTCAACAATGGCAGCTCTTAGTTTCTGTACGTTTTAATTTCTTTCTTTTCTTAAAAAAAAAATTATTAAAGCATTGCGAATTCGTTTGAGTGTTTTCAGGGATTTCATATTACTCAAATCTTCAATACTCCGTTGATTAAGGCACCGGATCACAATGACTGTTACAATTCCATAAAAAACGTAACTGTTTCCATAATTGAAACTAATTAACAGGTATCAGGCGAAATATATTAGGTATCGTCCTTCTATGCTTGTGTATCAAAATTCACTAAAAAAATGGTATTTTTTGTAATTTCACTAAAAGTCGGCATTTTTGGGAATTTCCTTCAATCAGTTTGGTATTTATCAAATTTATACTTACTTTTATTTGTCGTATTTCACTTTTTGAGGTCAATTTGAATAAATTTTAAAAATAAATTAATTTAATATTAAAAAATTAAAATATAAATAATTGAAAATTATAAAAAAAATGCTATGACTTGTAACGGCCATTTGACAGGTATATGAAATTAATTGTTGTTATAGTGTCATTATCTAGAATAATTGAAGAAGAATGTTATAGTAAAATTATGAGCACATTGTGTCGACATATTTGAAGGGAGAAGATTACTAGAAAAGTACAAATGAGAGAGGCCAAAAATGGTGTAACATAATCTCATTTATGGCAGATTGAGTAGGAATTTTTCATACAGGACCATCACCTCAGCCCTCTCTTTCTTCTGCCATTTAACCCAAATTATACTCTTACATCACCTACTTTCACTACACTCTACTTTTATTCACCTTTCATTTATATAAATATACTAGACATTCAATATCTGTTATTTTTTTATTTTAATTAAAGTGATATAGATAGAATTTAGAGAGTTAATTAAAATTTTAATATGATTTTTAGATATTTTAAATTTTTAATTGTGATGTAATATATTTTTTAGAAATATTTTAAGTCATTAATTATCATGTGTAGTACTAATTTTTTAACACTAAAAATAAGACAAATAAATTACAACAGAAAAATCATAAAAAATTACGAATATACCCTCAAGCTGCTCAAGCAGACACGCCGACATGTTGCCTGCTTGAGCTGCTTTGATTATTATGATTAGCACAATTTTTTAACACTAACAATAAGATAAACAAATTACAACGAAAGAATCATAAAAAATTATAAATGTACCCTCAAACTACTCAAGCAAGCATGTCGATCTACTGTCTGCTTGAGCAGCTTAAACTACCTCATATATAAGTAATAAAATTCAAATGTCAAGATTCATACTTCCTCCGTTGCTTTTTTAATTTTCATATATACGTTCAGAGTAATTATCAATTTAAATAATTAAAGAGATAATCAATTATATTTTTTAACTTTATTTTTATTATTAATTATTCTAGAAGTAAGAGGCATACAAATAAATAAAAATTAAAAAGTTGATAAGCTATCTTTTAGTCAAACTACAAATCTAATTAATTTTTTCTTAAAAATTATTCATACGAAGAGAGTATATGTTGTAGTTACTGTAAATGTATAATCTTTGGTATCATCAAGATAATATTTATAATATCAAAACTTGGTTAGACTCAATAGGTATATTCTAGAACATAAATATGTAACTTTAGAGGATAATTTTCAAGGCACTTAAGCTTACTTTAGGATATGTATATATTTGATGGCTTCCACTTGTCAAATTGAGTTCAATATGCATGCTCTAAGTAAAGAGATTCATGAACAACTAATCATTTCAGAACAAATTCAACTGAATTCCTACTTTAGTTTCGGAAACTGCCAGCCAACTCATTAATTCCTTTTAAACACCCAACCCAATGCCGCCATTTTGAATATTTGTTCATTTTATTTCCTTCTAGGTGGCTTCCTTCAAAACAAACAAAGGGTAGGTGATGGAAAAGTATTACAGTAGATATAATTAGGCTGGCAATATTATATTTTATATTTATATTTATACTACATAATAAATGGTAGTGAGTTCATCTGCCTGATTAAGGAGGTAACTGCTGCTTAATGTGTCCAATTCAGCTCCTTGATTTTTTTATTATATTATTTAAATTATTTTTATTTCTTTAGTTGCTTCAGCTGTAATTATAACGCCCATCCTTCGTATGCTTAAGACTGTACCTGATGATTCTTAATTGATCATAGGTGTTAAAATTAATTTCTTAGTGTGAGAATGAATTTGAAGATGAAGTAAGGTCACAAGAGCCCTTTAACACAAAGTTGAGCTAAAAACTTCTTTAGTGATTGAGTTTAGATACAAGAGTTTAATAAGAAATTAGGAAATCCAATGAGTTCAAATTGCATGTATATATTAGGATAAATTTTTTATTATTTAAATTTATTAGATTTGATTTAGAGTCATAAGGAATCTTTTACACCAAGTCTAGTCCAAAGAATTTCTATCGACTAAGTTTTTGTTTGAGTTCATAGAAGGGTCAACTCTAAATGACCATATCTCCTAGAATGTAAAGATTTATGTGGCCCATAACCTATAAAAGTGAAGATCTCCGAGTCTTCTTTCCAAAACCATCAAGATTGCATCAATCCGAGTTCGGAGTAAAAAGTTATAATCAATTTATTGGAGACATATAGAGCTAGTTGAAGTCCGCAATAACTCCACGACACAAACTCTTCTACCTAAGTTAAATGACGTTTCTTTATTACTTTTTGGGGGAACTTTTGTCCTATAATCTTTAAAGGGTCATTTCAATGTCGCAAAACATATAGAATGTCAGTTTTTCATCAGTAAAACTCTCTCCTACACTGAAACTTGAACGCTCAAGAATCATCAAGAAACTCATCAAGTTAGGGTTATCTTTCAAGATTAGTCATCAAGGTAATTTATTCTCCATAAATTTCAAGCTTTCCAACCCAAGTTTCTTCATCTATTTATGAATCTCTAATAGAAACCTTAAAACTATAACATAGGGTTTCAAGAAAACGAGTACAAGAATTTAAAAAAATAAAAACAACAGAGGAGAATTTCTTTTCCCAAGAACAAGTATCAAGGTTCCAAGATCAAATATTTTCTTCGAGCAAGCTAGTGTTTTTCAAATTTCGATAGTAATATCAACTTTTCAGGTATGTAAGACTATTCATAGTATTGGATTATGTCCGTCCATGCAACCCACATGTAAATTCTTTGAAATTGAGTCTGAAGTTCAGTTTTGTCATAATTCTAGAATTAAGTTCTTGAATAATTTGATATTTTGTTGAGTTCTTATATATTTAATTGCCTATTGATATATCCATGAGTGGAGTATATGATTGAGATGTACAATCATGCCATCATTCGCATGAATCCTAATCGAGTTGATAGTCATTGCTATCATTCGCATGAATCCTAATTGAGTTAATAGTCATGATATCTCTATGCATAAGTTGATGTTGAGATAAAATAATTTTTCATGTATTAAATAAAGAATTATTTTCATTGGAGGTAGTGCATGGTTTAAACAAGTTGATGAAAATTGAGCATTTAAGTAAATGATGTTTTGAGCAAGATGTTTTGATGTTGATGCAAATGATGCTTTAAAGTATGATGATTGAAGAAAGATGATAATGATGTTTTGAGATGAGTTGTTATTTAAATTAAAGTCTAATGAGACTAGATGATGATGTTAATATGAGCACATGTTTGGGAGTAGTTTGCGCACCGAGTAGGGTAAGAATATAATTATCTCAAACCCCATAAATCATGCCGCCAACATATGATGAGAAAAAAGGGTTATACCTCTAAAGTTCCTATAGAGGTTTTATTGGATCCATTGATGGATGTCCTTTACCTGGCAAGGTATCAGATTGATGTGATAACGACATCACTTCATTGTATCATCACTCGCTCATAGGTGATGGTTGTCAGTTAGAGAAACTCCCACTTACTGGTTGATTTGATTTGCTGTGAATTACATATTATTGTGTCTATTTTCAAAGCATGATTTTATTCTTGAACTTGCATATTTTGTTGAGTTGAGTTGAGTCACTTGAGTTGAATATCTTTGATTATGTCTTTTCCTTTCCAGCTATTTTACATACTCATACATTCCACGTATTGACGTCAACTTGAGCCTGCATCTTTTCATGATGCAAAGACAAGTATTATGAATCATCAACAGGCGTTCTGTTGATGATCTATTCCATCCCAAAGATAGTGGTAAGACTTCCTTGCTTTCAGAGGCATTCTATTAATGTCACTTATTGTTTATGGAGTATTTGAATTAGCCATGAACCTGTCATTGGCACCATCTAGATGCTTAGAGATAGAGGCTTCATAAATAATGATGGATTAAGTTGTTGTTTTTATTTCTTAGACTTGTACTTCTTATAATATTGAATTGAATCGGATTATTGATTATATTTTAAACTATTATTTTATTGATTAACCCATTAAGATAATTTTTTGTACATAAACTGAGTCTTTCGCTGTTATTGACTGAATGATTGGGCCAAGTGGTTTGTTTGGGAGCAACAATGATTTTTGAGTGCCGGCCACGCCTAGGGTACCCTCTCGGGGCGTGACAGTAATTTTACAATATTACCCATAATAATAATTTTTTCGGCTGCTTCAATTATGATTTTGTATTAAAATTAAATTATCTCTAACAAATCATTTTCCGAGCTGTTTCAACTATGATTTTACTAAATCACCCTAATCAATTATTTTAAGTGATAAAAATACTAAAATTAGGATAAAACAAACATAAAATGATAAATCAACTCTTTCTTTTTATACTGGACAAATAAAATTAAATAACTACTTTAATATCTGTCAATAATTATATTTGTGTCAAAAAGGAATGAAAAAAATAAAAAATATTGTAAATCTAAGTAGTTAACAACTTTAAATATTTAAAAGGTATAAAAATTTTGACTAACTTTCAAAATTTTGTTAGTACACAGAGATTTAGAAAGAGGGAGTGACATATATATTTAAATATAACACAAAAAGTTTAGTAAATCACAATAATTAATAATTTTAATTATTTTTAAAAAAATAAAAAGTTCGATTGATTCTCTAAATTCTATGAGGGCTACATAAATTGGGATGAAGAGAATAATATATATTACTTCGAAATTATTTAAAAAATACTATAAATCAAATGAATAACTACTTAAAATATTTATAAATTGTATTAAAATTATTGAAACTCCAAATTCTATCTGGGACACATAAATTGAGAAAGCAAAATAACCTATATTAGCACGGGAATTTTTCCATCTAGTTGGTAATATATGTGGTTGTCGATAATGAAAAAGTCATGGTCTTATTTAAGTAAGGTGTGTATTAAAAAATAAGAATTGGGAAATGTGGGGTATAAAATGAAGGAAAAATAAAGAAATATTTCTTTCTCACTAGTATAATAAAGAGAGAGTTTTATCCTTATATTAAAAAAATATTATTTTAACTCTTAAAGAGTTAAATATAGGATACCCCCTTGCATTGTCGTTATCGTCGGTCGCTCACTTCACCAAATGGTGTGATCGATTGACAATTTTTTAGAAAAATTTATTATTCTCATCAAATTTTCCTTTTTATGATATTACTAATTAATTAATTCAAAAAATTATTTATCTATTAAATCATGAATTATTAATTAATCAATTAAATTGACTAAATTAATTTTAAATTCGTGAAAGGATGTGTTCCTTTCGAACAAACATTATATCTATTTTGAATAGTAAGTGGATTCGCATCGATTCATCCCATTCTGTTGGCTATAAATACAAAGGGTTACTTCATTTTCCAATTGTCGAATTTCTTCCTTCTTTTGCATATACTTTTTTTAATAAACAAAGTAAAGTATTTATGTGAATTTCTTTTACTAACTGTAATAGCTTAGGATTAAAATAAGGACCTTTATCTTTAGTTAATCAAAAGAGGGCTAAAAGCATTGACATTAAAATAGTCATACATGCAGCAATTCAAGATTGATTGGGCCTAACCCATTAAAAGCCCATCACGTGAAAGAGACAAAAGGGCTAAATACATGTATAATTTTTAGTATAAATTTGATAAATACCAAACTGGTTGAAGAAAATATCCAAAATTACTGACTTTTATCAAAATTACTAATAATACCAACTTTTTTGTGAACTTTGATACACAAGCGTAGAACGACGATACCTAGAAAATTTCGGCTGATACCTAAAAATTATAGGCGAATATGGAAACAGTTACATATTTTTAGTAATTGTAACAGCTACTATAATCTGGTTCCTTAATTGACGGAAAATTGGTGATTTGAATAAGATTCAATCCCAAAAAAATCTGAAACAGATTCGCTAATCATAAACCTTTTTTTTAGAAAAAAAAATTCCTTATGCTGTAATAATAATACAATTAATTGCATAATTAAAAAAATTTAATATGTATTAGGTATCGAAATTGTTATTTTCAGTTTATTTGTATGTCAGTTTGTTAGTTTGGTCTGATACCTACAAGTGTGAGATGTTTGATATTCTTATCAGATACCCATATTGTGATACCCTTGTATGATACCTTGTCTGATACTAATATGTGCAAGAAAAGTCTGATACCCTTGCCTGATACCCATATTTTGAAATTCATGTGTGTAAGATATTAACATTTGAGATATCACATAATGCAGTAATCAAAAATGACAATAGCACCTTGTGCAAAGTATCTTAACAATAGGCTCTAGTTAAAACTATGATAATCATATTGTGATAGCATTGTCTGATACCCATGTCGGATACCTATAAGTATGATCTGATACCCTTGTCTGATACACATATTGTGATATTCATGTGAGTGAAAAAAAACTTGAATAATAAACTAACAACGAAAGAATAACCTTTGTGAAATTATCTATTAGCATTCACTGGAATTATAATGTAGGGATGTAAATTGAATAACAATCATAAAGATGTATCCAAAAAATATTGTAAATAACTTTTAATTACACAAAAAGAAGAATGTTGTTTATGTGTCAAAAAGAAAAAAAATCAGTTATATTAATAGGTTCTTCCTAAACTGATTCTGCTACGAAGGAATCACGACGTTGTCGCTATCTGCTGGACGAGATGAATCTCTCGGCCTTGGAGGGTCGTCGTTTTCACTTTCAAAGGAAGGAGATTCCATCGGAAAAAATGGCGGAAAAAAAATGGTGATCCTGCGTATGAAGGAAGAAGAAGAGAGATTGAGGGAAGGCGGAACAATAAAGAAAAAGTAAAAAAAGTAACTTTGAAAAGGGGACCTATGGTTTTGTGGGTTCCCAAAGTAAATTCAAAAAGGTAACTGCCAACAAATAAACCGGGAAAGGAAAAAAAAATTAACTGCTTGATTTTAATTGGACTATTACCATAAAAAAAAGCATAGAAAAAGGAAGTGGACTTCTTATTAGTTTAGGTATCAAAAAAAGATGGAAAATTTTAAAAAAAGAGAATTTTAGTATTTAAATTAAATGGTAGGTAAAATTAGAGATTATGATAAAATTAGTCGTGTATTTCTGTAAATTTTCCTAATTTTTAGGGATCCCATACTGTTTTAAGAAAATCTCTAAAAATTCGGAATCTTTACCTAATTACAAAAAATCCCGACTTTTGATAATTATTTGATACCTTGTGCAGACGCTTGATACCTACAAAATTGTAACTGAAAAATTAATGTTGTAACGTTAAATATGGAAATTAAAATACTGCCAACTAGCAGTACCCTTTAATTAAGGATGTAAGTTACAAATTATTCAATTAATCCCTAATTGGGCGTGTAATTTGAATTTTTTTAAAAAAATGACTAGATCAGATCACCATTGATCTGATCTGTGAAGGAAAAAAAAAAAGAGGCGGCCTGAAAAAATATGAATATTTCGATTTTGATACGTCACAGTGGAACATGGGAATCCGATGTAACGTATATTGGCTATAAAAGTGATGGAATTTTTGTATGTGAGAATACGTCGTTTAATCTTAGAGCCGCAATTGCGTCAGTGTTGGGTATCAATGAACAAATGAAGAGAATCAAAATTCGGTACGTTGTTGAAGGTAATGCATCTTCGATTTGTATCCGGAATGACTTGGGGGTGAAGTTGTATTTAGAAATAAAGAAAAAGGAACACGGTTTTGGCGTGTATCCTTTGTGTGTTGATACCTTCGATATTGAAGGCAGTGATCTTTTGCTGTTTGATACGGCAATTGAAATGGTTAATCAAGAATCTATCAAATATAGTTACATGGGAAATGGAGACGTATCAAACATAATTGTCGACACAACAGATTTAAATGTGAGTGTGAAAAACATGTACAAGAACAAGGCGACTTTAATCGATGTTATGACAAGATATAAATTGCACTATGGATTCAACTACAAAGTTAAACAATCAGACCAGGAAAGGTGTGACAATTTTTTCAGTGATTTAATTCGTGTATATTTGAAATTATTACGATTTTATTGCATCATTAATTTTTTTTACTGCTAATTTAGATGTTTGTTGCAGCTATGTGTTGAAGTGTTTTTCTGATGGTTGTTCATGGTGCATGAAATCATCATGCCGCAAGAATTCGGAAACTTTTATAATAAGATACTTCAACGATAAACATACTTGTTCGATGAGTGAGAGGTTGTTCACAAAAGTTGAGGCGACGCTTTCTTTTATTAGTGGTGTAACTGCTTCGAAACTCTTAAATCACAAACGGAAGCATACACCAAATGATATAATTGATGACTTCAAGGTTTCTTACGGAGTAGATATTTCGTATAAAAAAGCTTGGCGCGCAAAAGAGAAAGCACTACACATGTTGAGGGGGAAGCCAACTGATGGATACAAGCAATTGCCTGTGTACATGAACATGTTGGATAAGGTGTATCCAAATTCTTATATAAGAATGAAAAAGTCTCCTACTAATGAATTCATGTATCCATTCATTGCATTACGTCCCTTAATTAAGGGATTTCAGTTCTGTAGACCAGTTGTAGTTGTGGATGGTGCACATCTTAATGGTACGTATAAAGGAACATTCCTATCGGCTAGTACATTAGATGGTGCAGGTATCAAAAATATTTTCACTATTTGTTTTTCAGTGTTAATCTACTTTTTTTATTATTTTTAGACATGGTATCTGAAAACCCAAAAATAATTATCAATATTTTCTACATTCAACAGAGTTGTTGATTTCGTGAAAAAATAATGCAGGGTCAATATTGCCTTTGGCGTATGGTGTTGTTGATACGGAGAATGATTGTTCGTGGTCGTAGTTCTTTCAACAATTTAAAAATGCATTTGGCGAGAGAGAAAACATGTGTTTTGTGTTGGACAAAAATGAAAGTATAATCAATAGTGTGGGTGTTGTCTTCCCTAATACTCCACATTATGTGTGTATCTGGCATCTATGGAAAAATGTTTGCACGAATTTCAAGAAGAGCAAGAATGTCATTAGTGATAAATTTTATGCTATGGCAAAGTGTTACAGAATCGAAGATTTTAACAGAATAATGGCAATTGTGAATAAAATTGACTACAGGGTGAAGGAGTACCTCGAAAATGTTGGTTACGAGAGATGGGCAAGAGTTCATGCACCTGTAAATAGAGGTCAATTAATGACATCTAACATATCCGAATGTATTAATGGTTCCCTTGTGGATGCTAGACAACTGCCAATAATAGATTTTCTCGAAGAAGCGAGAATATTGTTTGCATCATGGAATTGCAAAAATAGGGAACGGGCGCTGTATACAAAAGAAACACTTGGGAAGAAATTTGAGAATATACTAATAGAAAATACAGCAAAGTGTGCAACAATGAAGGTATGTACATAGACATAAAAACATAGATAATTTATGAATCTGTTAAGGTATCAGTAATTACAATAATAAGTAATGAATCTGTTGAAGTATCAGTAAGTACATTAATAATTGATGAATCTGTTGAGGTATCAAAATTGTATTTTATTTATTAAATTTTTGTTTTTTTTTGTAGGTCATTCCTTCCTCATAATTTATTTTTTCCGTTTATGATGCTGGTCACAGATTCATTGTATGCATTGAAAGAAGAATTTGCAGTTGTGGGAAATTCCAAATTGATGAAATTCCTTGTGAACATGCAATTGCTGCTTTGAAGAGTAAAAATGTAGTTGATATGCATCCATACTGCTCGTATTATTACAAGCCGGAAGCATTACGCAAAACATATGAAGTTCCCATGATGCCAATGCCCGATAGATCAGATTGGGATGTATCAATTAAGAAATCCGATGAGATTGTATTGCCACCAAAGTACAAGCGAATGTCCGGGAGACCTAAAAAAGGGAGAAATAAAAGCTTTGGAGAGAAATTGACAACAAGTTCAAACAGCTGTAGTAAGTGTGGACACGAAGGACACAATAGGCGAACTTGTTCTTTTTTTTCCCAATTGAGAAATGAATGTTTAGTGTGTGTTTTGAAATTTTAAACAACAATGTTAACTTTTTTAATTTATTGATGTATCAATAATATCAAATTTTGTTAATATGCTGAATAAATGAGGTATCAATGTGTATTGCTTTATGTGTAAAGGTGTGATTTTTATTGTGCAAATTGTTAATAAAACGATTAAGTTTTTTATATTAAAAGGAAGGCAAATTTTCTGTAACATGGCATATTATCTTATGATTGCATATAATTTTAAATTAAATAATGGTGTCTAATTATATTAAAAAATGAATTAAATTATGGGAGGACATTTCTTTAAAAAAAAATTATAACAACTCAGTTAAATGGGGGAAAAATGATGCCAAAACATAATGTTAATACAAAATAAAGCATATGCTGTTGTCAGGTATCAACATTAAACAAAATATAAAAACTTAATAAAGTTAACAAGTATCCATAAATTAAAAAAAATAAAAAAATCCTAAAAAAAAAAATATATATTAAAATAACCTAAGACAGAATGATTAATTTTTCTTTGTCAGGTGCTTTGTACACATCCTTTGGCCTTGGAAGATCATCGTTTTCGCTTACATACCCATCGACATTCTTCTCAGTTCCATATGTCCACAAAAGTGCGGCGTATCTTCTCCGAATGTAATCAGCATCAAGTGGAGTCGATGGGACCGGAATCCCGTCACTCAAATACTCAGCGTATGCCGCGACAAAGACCCCACAACCACTGCATGTAATGTATCAAAAATATTAAGTTGGACTGAAAAAAAAACAAAATTCATAAAGTTGAAAAAACTTACAGGCTGTCACTATTTTGCTTAGCAATGTTAGTGACAAATTCAACTGTAAATGGTTGTTCTTGGCCAATGAATGAACCAGTGGACATATCCTTGTATGCATCTAAACTGGTCCATTCGGTGCGATCGATTTTTTCAAAGAATTAACTTTCTTCTAAATACGTTGGGAGCATCACTGCCAGTTTATTAATTTCAGCATATTGATTTCTGCAGCGTGAACCAGATGACGAATCATAAACACGTATCAGCCTATCTTTCAAGAAAATAACAGCAAGGACCCAGTGGAACTCATTGCCACAATTAACAGGGACAAACACCTCATCGACAAGGTGCCATGGTGATGCAACAGATATCGAAAACTCTTTTATTATGTTGGTGACAGACCTCTCACTCGCTGCATTTGCCGATATCCGCGCTATGGTTTCCTGAGTACTTAAATTGTCATTGTCAGTGATCTCATAGTACCTTGCATGATTGGCAACTATGAAGTTCATGAATATGCAGTTGACAGTCGTGTATCTGAAAATGTGGCTGGACTGATACTTGGATTTTTTTTCAGAGGTAGTACAGAACGTCTATATGCTGCATCAACAGAAAATATTTCACTATATGAATCAAAAAAAGACATGTTTTAAGCTCAGTAATCTAACCTCATCTATCCAACACTAGTTTTTCTGTGACATCAAGTAAAACCAATTTTTACTGGTAGGCGTGGCCACAACAAATCACATTTTGAAACACCGAGTGATGAATTTCTGACTTTATAATGCTCCTCAGTATCCTTCCTGTTAATATATTGGTATCTAAAATGATAAGTGATACAAACAGAGAAAATATGTAAAAAAATATAAAAAAAGAAGAATATGTGGTACCTCTTCTGATGCGATACGAGTAAACCTTTGTTCATCCATGTATCGTACTCCTTTATAAGATCCCATGGTGGTTGGTAACAAATGCCATATCCGTAAAAGGGTGTCTCACACGATTGGTAAATGGCATTTTCCCCTTTCCTTTTTCATCTGAACTGAAAGATGCCATAAATGGGGACTGACGAAACCTTGACGGGTTTCTGCTATGTTGTGGGGGAGTAACGGATGCATCATACAAAATAATTTCTTTGGACGGGATGGTTGTAGGTAATTGACTGTCACTTAGAAGAAACAGATTATTATCCAGTTCTTCTTGCGTGCAAGTTTTCAGAAGTGTTGCTAATATTGGGTTCTGAAGTTGGTAAAGAAGAGCTTCTATGGCTTCATTTGTTCCTTCCGAGAAATCAGAAGGGTCCTTACAGGTATTAAAGACAAGTATCAATAAATAAACTATACAAAACTCATGTGCTGTCTTTATATGATAAAAATGATAGTTTACCTCCGTTTGATTAGTTGCAGCTTCGCTTTCGATTTCCTTCTTTTTTCCTGATATGTTGGAAGTACTTGCAAATGCTTCAGAATGAATCTGTTCATCTTGAATGTCCACATTTGGAGAGCCCTAAACAAATATATGTATTATTCTACTGTTGAATAATATAATGAAAGTATATGAAAAGGGGGTGGACTTTAATATTTGGTAACGGGCACCGTACGTACCTTAACTGCATCATCTAGCGGTGACTCGTCACCAACCTCTTTTTGGTTTAATGTGGATGTATCAAACACTGGAATTTCATCTTGAACCTGTGTGTATCAATGTGTTTTACAGTTGTGGTTAATACATTTAAAAAAACAACCTATTGTTAATTGAAGACAAAATGATAAATAACCTTCGCGTGAACTGATGGAACAACGGGGACAGACTCCTGGACTTGGTCTTTGACGGCAGCTCCATCACTATGATACTGTTCTTCGTTGCCAATGTCATCTTTTGATTCTCCTTCATTATCAACCACAACCTTGACTTTTTCTGTGGGGTCTTTAGATGACTGGATATTGACATTGTCGACCGGTGGTTGCGCGCCTTGAAGGATTTCATTTCCTATATCCGGTGCAGTAGAGTCACCGAAAACCTGTATGTGGAAATATATTTAGAACATGATAATTAAATAAATAAAAAACTATGGCAAAATACATTATACGATGAGTAAACAATAAAGAATGAAAAATTGTAAGTATCTTAACACAAAAACATTCAAGATGATATGAAAAAAATAAAATCCAAAACATTATGAATAAAACAAAACTTCGATACTATATAAGTTGATACTTAAAAGGAGTAAGTATCAAAATACTTAAACAGTATAAGTATCAATAACTGTATGTTACTCACAACACCTGTGATTACTTAAAAAAGGGTAAATAAATCAACATACATATCCATACACAAACAGTATTTCAAATGAATTGATCAAGGATAATAAGAATCAAGAAATTCTTAATTTGTATACCTTGTATTCGCTTGGGCCAATATCTTCCTGATGAGAAACATTGGGGAAAGAAGTTTGTGGATCATTCTTCAGGGAATTAACCTCGTCATGTATTGCCTTCAATGTGGCAATGTGATGTGAAAGCATAAATGATTCAAGAGATTTGAACTTGTCATCAATCTTGCAAAATGGGAGAAATTTACTAAAAGTTAAAATAGAAGCAAATATGAAACTTGTGAAAAGTATAAAAGTTTAATATGATGCTTACATACATATTTGATCAGGAACTCTTTCAACCCATTAGTCTCTTCCCCTTCCGTGCGTTTGTCATCAGACAGGGTGGGTGTGGGGACATCCGACTGCTTAGAAGGAGTTGTTTGTTTACCGTGAGTCTGAGCAAACTGTACAACTTTTTTGGGCTTTGCAGTATCAGAAGGGGTTGTTTTGGGGGATTAATGCACTCTTTGCTTTTTAGGTTGAGGTGACGCGAATGTAACACAACTACGCTTAGACTTCCTAAGCAATTGTGTGGGAGGTGCAGATGTAAAGTCCTCAAAACCGTGTACCTGTGCATTTTCATCTTTCATCGACTGTCGCTGGGAAGATGTTTTACTGCCTGATGCTGATTTATCTATTGCGGGCATATCGTCTGGAATATTCGGCAAATCCATAGATGCCAATTCTTCATCAGTCGGGCTTATGTTTGAACAGACAACCTTGAAAAAATAAAATTAATGAGAAATTCAGAAAATATTAAGTATCAAGCAATATTCGTCAAAAGTCATTGTTACCTCGCTGAATATTGTAGACATAAAATATTCAAATTTTGGCTTCAGCCCAGTGACTCTCCAGTTTAAGATTCTTGGTATGCGATTGGCAGCCCTAACTGCGATATCATTCGGAACTGCAGACGCACATTCGTATATCCATACATTCAAAACATATGGCATCCCAGACAAATGATACAACTGCTTGGCTTTTGTGTAGTCTTGCCTGAATGTATACATCAACTTATTGTATGCCTCTTTCCCCCATGGAAAGTTGATGTAACTGCCATCTTCAACCATACGGAAATCGTCAACAGATATGGGGGTTTCAGCTACTTGGGAAAATACAAATGTATGGATGAAATACAAAATAGCCATCTGAACTGCATCCTTAACTGTATCCCAATTTCCCATAAAAAAACGCTGAACCAGACGGCGTTTGTGAATCTGCGAAATAACATCAAGGAAGTATGTTTTTAGAAGTCTACTAGGAGGCGAGCCATGATACCTGAAGTCTTCTACATTCCCAGTACACTCAAGGCCAGTAATGAGAGCAAATTCTCTGATTGAGAAACACAGAATATTTCCCTTTGAATGTCGGACATGCACAATGTCCATGTCTTTGTGTTTAACTTCATTCAACATAATACACTTTATACTTTGCCCTTGGAATTTACATGGAGGAATGTCAAGGAAGTGTCCAAAGATGGTTTCACGAAACTTGGCAACAGCTTCCTCGCCAATAGAAAACTTAATATCATCAACAAAGTTGCTATTATACGAAGATCCAAACTTCAAAGGGTGTTTAGGGATAGATTTTATCACATAACTCATACCCTGAAACACAAATATCAGTAAGCATGAATCAGAACTAAAATAACACTAATATCAGTAAGCATTGATCAGAATCAAACTTTGCATCATATCTAAAAACAAATGGTATCACCATTTAGATGCACAATTAGGATAATATGGAATTTTTCCTTAAGTATCAAGCTTAGTTGATTTGTTAGGTATCCACATCATCTTTCAGATCCCTTTCATAATAGGTATCAATAACTTAAGTAGCAATTCTACTTAATTTGTTAGGTATCCAGTGCAACCAGTGTAAAAAAATCAAGAAATCAATTGGTTGATGTATCAACCTAACTTAATTTGTTTGGTATCAACATAAACTTTCAAATCCCTAACATAACATGTATCAAATATTTAATTTGCAATAATACTTAAGATGTTAGGTATCCACATCAACCAACCAGTGTAAAAAATCAAGAAACCAATTAGTTGATGTATCATGCTAACTTACTTTGTTAGGTATCTACATCAACTTTCAATCCCTAGCATAACAGGTATCAAATACTTAATTGGCAATAATACTTAAGATGTTAGGTATCCTCATCAACTATAAAAGAAGAAAACTCAAACAATTATATAACATTTTGACCACCAAACCAGTGACAATAACAAAGAAATCAAATAGTTGAGTATCAATCCCAATTAATTTGATAGGTATCTACATCAACTTTCAAAACCCCCAAATAATTTGTATCAATTATGTAAGTATCAAATTACTTAATTCGTTAGGTATCCACAGTTAATTTAAAAAGTCCCCAAAAATTAGAAATCATTTTGACCAACCTATCAGTGTAAATATCAAGAAATCAATTGGGTAAGTATCAATCATAGTTAAATTATTAGGTATCCACATTAACTTCAAAAATCCCCAAAAAATTAGGTATCAATTTTACAAGCAACAAAAGTGTAAATTTGTTCAGTGATATTACAACAAAGATGAATCAGAGATTTTTAACGACGACAAATTTGTGTATTTGTGCGTTTGGGATTATAAAAACGATTACCTTGGGCAATGGTGCTCGTGCAGTAGTTGAAGAAGATGCTCTACTGATACGACTTGCATGTTGTTTCCGCCCTGGAGATCGTGATGTTGACGGTACATTCTTGACTTTTTTCCTTTTCCATGAGATGTTTCGCCGGCCTCATCGCCGGAACTGTTGTGCTGGTCGACATTGGCAATGTCGACTTCTTCACCACTGTCAGCAACATTTTGAGTGAGGCCAAGACTAAAAGACGGAATAGATTCCATTGTTGATTCACACCAGAAATAATGAGATGAAAACAAAGATGGAGATTGATATGTATATGGAGATGGAGCAGTTGATGGAGATGGAGATGCAGTTTGGGAGATGGAGATGCAGTTGAGGGAGAATGGAGAAACGTTTCAGTGTGGAAAAAGCTGAAAAAGGAACATTTAAAATTTTAAATGGTAACTGTCATATTGATAAATATCAAAAAATAAAAATTAAAAAAAAAATGGATTTAAAAAAGGAAAAATTAAAATGTAAAAAGTGATTGACAATAAATAGACTTCTAAATTTAAAAAATTGTACTAATTATATTCTTTAATAAAAAATATAATAATGAGGTATCAAAAATAAATGAAATTTTTAGAAAAGTTGGGATTTTAGTAATTTTTATAAAAAGTTGGGAAAATTTGATATTTGGATGAAAAAGGTTGTGTATTTTCATAAATTTTACTAAATACATTAGGGAGAGTAGAAAGGCTGTTCAACACATTTAAAGAAAGAAAAAGAATTACGTACAGCTTCTGGGCAAATTTTGGAGCAGAACAGAGGAAAAAAAAAACAAAATTCTTTCATGACCTCTAGTCACCAGCAAAGAAAATAAAGTAGAAGAAGAAGGTAATTTCGAAATTTGGTTTATAGATTTGATTTTTTATTCCATAGCCATAAAAGCTGGGTTGAAAAGTTAAGAAACCTCCATGGGTTAAAAAAAAAGAGTAAATTTGAAGTTGAGGAAAACTAAGATAATCTGTTGAACTATCTTTGAATTAGATAAATGGATGATATGAATTGGAGTAATTGATGAATTGAAAGTTGTGTAAATCATAAGGGAGGCAACAGAACCGGTACCGGTACCACCGGACCGATAATTACCGGTACCAGATTGGCACCGGTAAAGGGGGGGGGTTTATTTTTCCGGAACCGGACCGAAACCGGTATCGGCAGTTCCGGGAAAATTCCCCCTTACCTTATCGGTCCGGTACCAACCGGTACGGGACCGGACTGGACCGGACCGGTAATCCGATATTTTAAAAAAGATTAATTAAATATTAGTATATTACAATTTGAAGTTTAATTTTTTTATGTCAAATTAATATTAATATTTAAATTAAAGTTTAAAATGTTAAAGGTTAAACTAAAATATAAAATAGTATTAATATTCATTATATAAATTTTTTAAAATTTATAATGAAGTTTAATTAAAGTAGTCATAAAATATAAGTATAAAAGTTTTAAATCTATAAGTAGTTACACTTATATAAAAAATTTAAAGTGTAAAATTAAAATTTTTTAACTTTCTACTTTAGAAGTTTAAATTTCTAATTTTTTAAATATAAAATTATAAAGTTTAATTTTAAGGTTTAAATTTTGAATGTTTCTTTTTATATTTTAAACATTAAAGTTAATAAAGATTTGAGACATAAGGGGGCAAATATATTTAAAAAAAGTCAAAACTTAAATTAAAATTTAAATCAAGATAATAACATTAAAAAAAGAAATAAGGCGAATAACCTATAATTTTATTATGTTATTTTAAAATTTAAATTGTACAATGTAATGATGTAAGATATTAGAAATCAACCTAATTTACCCAGCCACCTTCTAGGAAGAGTTTTGATTCAACTAGGTCTTATTTATTGTAAATTTGTAACACAATAAAATTTAATCAATAATATCTTAAACCACTTTGAAATTCTTGCCTAAAGTGTTTCTAATATTTTGTAACACCCGATAAATTACTAAAATACCCCTAGGGAAGAGGTGTGCGAAAAACGCGTCTTCCAATGCTTGGATTGAAAATCCGAGAATGGATTCGTGATCAGCACTGAAAATGGGGTGGGAAGAGGGCCTCGGTCGATTTTTAGAGCGTCCGAGTCGAAAGATAATTTTTCGTTCCAAAACGAAAAATAGTGTGCCTGCGCGACAGGAACGTGACGCGGACCGGTCGCGAGCCACACTTATGTTTTCTGTGATTTTCTTCAACGGAGTTGAATTTTCAAAAATACACTGTCCGCGACAGGTCCGCGTCGCGGACTGTGTTATTTCAGGACGGAGATAAATCCTTTTAAATTATGGAGGGTAATTTGTCCCATTCCTAATTATCCATAATGTTCCCCTACGCCTAATTAAGGTCGGTTTTCAAGAAAAAGGGTTTCAAAACCCAAAATTCTAAGCGTTCTTCCTAAAGGTCACCAAAGCTAGGGCTTGAAGGAAGGTGAGGATTGAGGAGATCAAGAGGAGGTTGTGCAACTTCGTGTTAGCAAAACTTTCCAGGTATGTAAGGCTAACCTAAAGCATGAGAATGTTCTCCCATGTGCCCTTCTGAGTATTGAGTTTAGAATCTTCATGATGAAGTTGATGTAAAGAGTTGATGCATGTAAAAATCTACGTATTTTATGTATAAATGATTTTCTTACATGAATTGATGATCATCACTACTTTGTTTTACATTTAATTCATTTTCATGAGTGCATTAAAAAAAACCCTATAATTATTGTGTCTTGGAAAGAGCATGCATAATGAAATTAGGGGATATGTCTAGAGCCTTGATGATGATGATATTGTGATGTTGTGATTGTGTTTCACATTTGACGAGAGTCTTGATGATGATGTTGATGAGGATGATATTTTATGATGTCTTAAGATTGAAAGTTTAATTTCTAAAAGAGTATCTTGAGTCAATGATGTTGATGTTATGAGGTGAGGTGATGTTGATATTGAAGTATTATATTGTGTCCCTATGGGACTGATGTTGATGTTAAGGTTTTATACCATGTCCCTTTGGGACCGATGTTGATGTTGAGGTATTAATTATTATACCATGTCCTTACGTGACTGATGATGACGTATTATGTCCCTATGGGGCTGTTGAGGATGATGTTTATGAGCATGTCGAGTTCTGGGAGGAGTATTGAGCACCAAAATGGGTAGAGAGTGAGTCTCACTCAAACCCATTAACTACATGACCCGCGTAGGAAGAGAGGATTGAACCGCAATGCGGATGGCTCCTATCTTGTCCCAAAAGAGGACTGATGTTTTTTTTTGTGGATCCACTGATGTTGATGTCCTTTACCCCGGGCAGGGTATTGGATGGATGTGGCAACGTCATCGCTTCGTTGTATCATCACTGGCTCATAAGTGATGGTTGTCTGTTAGAGAAACTCCCAGTTAGGTTCCATTTGATAGAACTCTGATGTTGATGTTGATGTGATGTTGAGTCGAGTCCTTGAGTTGATGTGACGTTCCCTTGAGCCGATGTGATGTCCTTTTGATGTGAGTCGATGTTGAGGTTCCTTGAGATGAGCTTGAGGTGATGTTGATGACTGATGAGTGGTTGATGAGTCGATTGTCTAATCTAACCTCCTGCCTTAGATAGACTTTCGACATTCTGATGGAGTATGATTTGAGTTGATATTCCTTATACTGTGTGATTATCCTGTTATTTCAGCTATTTTACATGCCAGTACATTCCACGTACTGACGCCATTTGGCGCTGCATCATTTCATGATGCAGATACAGGAGCTAGAGGACTTTAGCAGGCGCACCGTTGAAGCCAGAGATTCGAGTTCAGACTTTGGTGAGCCTCCTTGCTATCCGGAGGAGACCCTTCTATTATATGCTTTTCCTTATTTCATTGAGTCCGGTACCCATGGCATGTCATGGCACCATTCTTAGACTGTTGAGTCAGGATTAGAGGCTTCGTAGACATGACGTCGAGGTTGATGTGGATATTTTCCTTTTGAACTGAGTAGTATTTCACTTACTTAGTTGATGTTGAGACTGATGTTGGCCATTGGGACCTTATCTAAGATATTCCATTGATGTTATTTCCACTGTGTTGATGTTGAATGATGTGATGAGGCTAAGTGGTTCGCTTGGGGACTAGCAATAGTCTCTGAGTGCCGACCACGCCCAGGGTACCCTCTCGGGGCGTGACAAACTTGGTATCAGAGCCTAGAGTTCAAGAGTCCTAGGGAGTCTATGAAGCCGTATCTAGTAGAGTCTCGTTTATGTGTGTGTTGTGCACCACACTTCATAAATAGGATGCTATAGGGCATTTAGAAAATGGTTACCCTTCTTTGATGTTCTGAGTTCGTACGCTAGAGCTTGGCTCTATGAAACCCCCTTTCTAATTCGTGCGTTAAGCGTTTGCAGATAATGCCTCCAAAACGCACAGCTGCCCAAAGAGATGCCTCAGTCCCTAACACTGAGAATCCCTTACCAGAGGCCCCAAATCAGCATGGGACAAGGAGACGGGGATGACCTGCTAGAGCTGCTGAGGCTCCGCCAGCGCCTCCTGTTCAGTCAGCCTCCACTTCGGAAGCAGACTTCAGGGGAGCTATTGCTATGCTTACCCAGTTAGTGGCCTCTTAGAGTAGCAGTCGCGGTCCCTAGGCCCGTAGCCCCAGTTCCCAAGAGCCTACAGCTGCAACCAGGCTCAGAGATTTCCTGAGAATGAACACACCAGTCTATACGGGGTCAAAGGTTGAGGAGGACCCATAAAACTTCATTGATGAGATGCGTAAGATCTTGAGGGCTATGCATGCGAATGAGGTGGAGGGAGTCGAGCTGGCCTCTTATCAGCTTAAGGATGTTGCCAATGTCTGGTATAACCAGTGGGAGGATGGTAGAGGTGAGGATGCTGAACCGGCTGAGTGGGAAGAGTTCAGAGTGCCTTTTTCGATCACTTCTTTCCCCAATAGTTGAGGGAGGAAAAAGTCGAGGAGTTCGTGAATCTGAAACAAGAGGGGTTGACGGTCAAAGAGTATAGCTTGAAGTTCATCCAGCTGTCCAGATACGCTCTAGAGATGGTCCTTGATATGAGGGCAAGGATGAGGAAGTATGTGTCTGGGTTGGGCAGGCATGTGAAGAGGGAGTGCAAGGCAGCGTTGCTGATTCCAGATATGGATATTGCTAGACTTATGGTCTATGCTCAGCAGAACGAGGAGGACAAAAAGAGGGACAGAGAAGAGCAGCAGAAGAAGAAAGCCAAATCGGCAGGGCATGAGCCTAATCAGCAGAAACTTAACAAAGGTGATAGGAGCTTCTTTCAAAGGAAGTCTTCTAGCCATGCACCTTCGATGGCGAGTGCACCTGTTCAGCAAAACCGGTATGATTAGAGATCCTATGGTCATCAGAACTTCAGAGCACAGGGACCTCAGTCCCAAGCCAGTGTTGCTCAAGGTCCGAGGGGAAAGCCCCGTTGTAGCAGATGCGGTAAGCTACATCTTGGCGCGTGCCATGAGGGCACCAGTAATTGCTTTACCTATGGACAGCCTGGTCATTTCCAGAGTAAGTGCCCTATGAGGAATCAGAGGTGGAGTGATAGAAGTAATAGAGCTCAGTCTTCTACAACGCCCCCCGAGGGTAATCATCAGAAGGCAACTACTGCAAATGCAGGAGGCGGGACGAACCGTCTGCATGCGATGGGTAATCGACGGGATCAAGAGGTTGCTCCAGATGTTGTTACGGGTGTGCTCTGAATCTTTTCTTATGATTGTAATGCATTGCTTGACCCAGGTGCCACTTTATCTTTTGTGGCACCCTATGTGGCCAATAAGTTTGAGATTCTTCCTGAGTGTTTGCTTGAGCCTTACACTATTTCGACTCCTACTGGTGAGTCAATTCTGGCTAAGAGGATCTATAGAGACTGTATAGTGTCCATCTACCATAGGGATACTTTGGCCAATTTGGTGGAGTTGGAGATGGTTGACTTTGATGTGATCCTTGGTATGGATTGGCTCCATGCTTGTCATGCATCCATAGAATGTAGGACCCGAGTTGTTACATTTTATTTTCCTAATGAACCGGTCCTAGAGTGGAAGGGGAGGTTATGTTGCACCCAAGGGTAAATTTATTTCTTACCTGAGGGCGAGGAGGTTAATCTCTAAAGGGTGTATCTATCACCTTGTACGAGTTAAATCTGATGATGTTGAGTCCCCTACTCTTGAGTCGGTCCCGATTGTGAATGAGTTCCCTGAGGTGTTCCTTGAGGATTTACCTGGAGTTCCTCCTGATAGGGAGATCGACTTCGGTATTGATGTACTTCCTGAGACGCAGCCTATTTCGATTCCACCATATAGGATGGCCCCAGCTGAGTTGAAAGAGTTGAAGGAGCAGTTGAAGGATCTGTTAGAAAAGAGTTTTATTAGACCCAGTGTTTCTCCTTGGGGTGCTCCTGTTCTGTTTGTACGGAAGAAAGATAGGTCTCTGAGAATGTGCATAGAGTATAGGCAACTGAACAAGGTCACTGTCAAGAATAAATATCCTCTTCCCAGGATAGATGACTTGTTTGACCAACTTCAGGGCGCCTCATGCTTTTCAAAGATAGACCTCAGATTGGGTTATCACCAATTGAAGGTGAGAGAATGTGATATTCCAAAAACAGCTTTCAGGACAAGGTATGGCCACTTTGAGTTCTTGGTCATGTCCTTTGGGTTGACGAATGCACCTGCAGCTTTCATGGATTTGATGAATAGGGTGTTCAAGCCCTATCTTGATATGTTTGTGATCGTGTTCATTGATGATATCTTGGTGTATTCGAGGAATGAGAAAGAGCATGCTAAGCATCTTAGAGTTGTCCTTCAAACTCTTAAGGACCATGAGTTGTATGCAAAGTTCTCCAAATATGAATTTTGGCTCAAATCAGTGGCCTTTCTAGGTCATGTAGTTTCAGGTGATGGGATTCGAGTAGATGGTCAGAAGACTGAAGCAGTTGCCAGTTGGCCAAGACCGACCTCTCCAACTGACATAAGGAGTTTCTTGGGATCGGCAAGCTACTACCGCAGATTTGTTGAGGGATTTTCTTCTCTATCCGCCCCATTGACCAAACTGACCCAGAAAAAGGTCAAGTTTGAGTGGTCTGAAGAATGTGAGAAGAGCTTCCAAGAGCTAAAGACTAGGTTGACTACTACACCTGTCTTGACCTTGCTTGACGGGACAGAAGGTTTTGTAGTATACTGTGATGCGTCAAGAGTCGGATTGGGATGTGTGTTAATGCAAAGAGGTAAAGTGGTGGCCTATGCTTCCAGGCAGCTTAAAGTTCATGAGAAGAACTATCCGACCCATGATCTTGAGTTGGCGACAGTGGTGTTTGCGCTTAAAATCTGGCACCACTACTTGTATGGAGTGCATATGGACATGTTTACGGATCAAAAGAGTTTACAATATGTCTTCAGTCAGAGAGAGCTCAACCTACGACAGATGAGGTGGTTGGAATTGCTCAAGGACTACGACATGAGCATCATGTACCACCCAGGTAAAGCTAATGTTGTTGCTGATGCTCTTAACAGGTTGTCTATGGATAGCACAGCCCATGTTGAGGAAGAGAAGAAGGAGTTAGTAAAGAAAGTGCATATGTTGGCTCAATTGGGAGTCCAACTTGAGGAGAACGATGAGGGAGGAATTAGTGTTCGGAATGGGTCTGCATCGTCCCTAGTGACAGAGGTAAAAGAGAAGCAGGACCGAGATCCTATTATACGCCAATTGAAGGAGGATGTTCAGAAGCAAAAAGTGATGGTCTTCTCCAAAGGGGGAGATGGGGTATTGAGGTACCAGAGTAGGCTATGTGTCCCTGATGTTGATGGTGTCTGAGAGAGGATTCTGGCTGAGGCCCATAATACTAGATACTCCATTCATCCGGGCTCCACCAAGATGTATCACGACTTAAGAGAGGTCTATTGGTGGAGTGGAATGAAGCGGGATATCGCAGAGTTTGTTTCAAGATGTCCAAATTGCCAACAAGTAAAAGTTGAGCATCAAAGGCCAATTGGCTTGGCCCAAAACTTTGAGATTCCAGAATGGAAGTGGGAGATGATTAACATGGATTTCATCACTGGACTACCAAGATCCCGGAGGCAGCATGATTCCATATGGGTGATTGTGGACAGAATGACGAAGTCAATGCATTTCCTGACAGTCAAGGCGACCAACACTGCGGAGGATTATGCCTAGATGTATATCCAAGAGATTGTGAGGTTGCATGGAGTTCCCTTGTCCATCATCTCGGACAGAGGAGCCCAATTTACTTCTCATTTCTGGAAGTCCTTCCAGAAAGGATTGGGTACCAAAGTAAATTTGAGCACAACTTTTCATCCACAGACAGATGGTCAGGCAGAGCGCACCATTCAGACGGTGGAGGACATGTTGAGAGCATGCGTCCTTGATTTCAAAGGAAATATGGATGATCATTTACCATTGATTGAATTCGCATATAACAATAGTTATCATGCAAGCGTTCAAATGGCTCCTTATGAGGCCTTGTATGGGAGGAGATGTAGATCACCCATAGGGTGGTTTAAAGTTGGAAAGGCTGAGTTGATTGGTCCTGACCTTGTCCACCAGTCCATGGAGAAGGTGAAGATTATTCGAGAAGGATTGAAGACCGCCCAAAGCCGTCAGAAATCTTACACAGATGTGAGGAGAAGAGATCTGGAGTTTAAGGTGAGCGATTGGGTTTACTTAAAGGTATCACCCATGAAGGGTGTCATGAGGTTTGGGAAAAAGGGGAAATTAAGTCCTTGTTATATTGGTCCATACCAGATTGTGCGAAGAATTGGGAAGGTCGCCTATGAGCTAGAATTACCTTCCGAGTTAGATGGAATCCATCCAGTGTTCCATATTTCGATGTTGAAGAAATTTTTGGGAGATCCTACCTTGGTAGTTCCTGTGGAGAGCACGGGAGTAAGAGATAGTTTGTCCTATGAGGAAATCCCAGTCCAGATCCTTGATCGACAGGTTCGCAGACTGAGGAACAAGGAGATAGCCTCTGTCAAAGTCCTGTGGAGGAATCAATTCATTGAGGAAGCCACATGGGAAGCTGAGGAAAAGATAAAGGCAAAATACCGGCACCTGTTCTTGCTCGAGGTTGATGAAAGTGTTGAAATTCTTACCTTTATGTAAATTGATGTTACTACAATGATGTGATGTTTATAATATTGATGTCTGAGTATATGTTAATAAGGTCGATGAGAAGTCGAGGTAATGATGTTATTGACTGAGTATCAAGGTGAGTCTTGAGTCTATTCGTGCTTAATACCGTTCCCACTCATCATTCGAGGACGAATGATCCCAAGGGGGAGATAATGTAACACCCGATAAATTACTAAAATACCCCTAGAAAAGAGGTGTGCGAAAAATGCGTCTTCCAATGCTCAGATTGAAAATCCGAGAGTGGATTCGTGATCAACACTGAAAATGGGGTGGGAAGAGGGTCTCGGTCGATTTTTAGAGCGACCGAGTCGAAAGATAATTTTTCGTTCCAAAATGAAAAACAGTGTGCCTGCGCGACAGGACCACGATGCGGACCGATCGCGGAGCCACACTTATGTTTTCTATGATTTTTTTCGATGGAGTTGAATTTTCGAAAATAAACTGTCCGCGACAGGTCCGCGTCGCGAACTGTGTTATTTTAGGATGGGGATAAATCCTTTTAAATTACGGAGGGCAATTTGGTCCATTCCTAATTATCCTAAACGTTCCCCTACGCCTAATTAAGGTCGATTTTCAAGAAAAAGGGTTTCAAAACCCAAAATTCTAAGCGTTCTTCCTAAAGGTCACCAAAGCTAGGGCTTGAAGGAAGGTGAGGATTGAGGAGATCAAGAGGAGGTTGTGCAACTTCGTGTTAGCAAAACTTTCCAGGTATGTAAGGCTAACCTAAAGCATGGGAATATTCTCCCATGTGCCCTTCTGAGTATTGAGTTTAGAATCTTGATGATGAAGTTGATGTAAAGAGTTGATGCATGTAAAAATCTACGTATTTTATGTATAAATGATTTTCCTACAGGAACTGATGATCATCACTACTTTGTTTTACATTTAATTCATTTTCATGAGTGCATTAAAAAAAAACCCTATAATTATTGTGTCTTGGAAAGAGCACGCATAATGAAATTAGGGGATATGTCTAGAGCCTTGATGATGATGATGTTGTGATGTTATGATTGTGTTTCACATTTGACGAGAGTCTTGATGATGATGTTAATGAGAATGATGTTTTATGATGTCTTAAGATTGAAAGTTTAATTTCTAAAAGAGTATCTTGAGTCAATGATGTTGATGTTATGAGGTAAGGTGATGTTGATGTCGAAGTATTATATTGTGTCCCTATGGGACTGATGTTGATATTGAGGTTTTATACCATGTCCCTTTGGGACCGATGTTGATGTTGAGGTATTAATTATTATACCATGTCCTTATGTGACTGATGATGACGTATTATGTCCCTATGGGACTGTTGAGGATGATGTTTATGAGCATGTCGAGTTCTGGGAGGAGTATTGAGCACCGAAATGGGTAGAGAGTGAGTTCCACTCAAACCCATTAACTACGGGGCCTGCTTAGGAAGAGAGGATTGAACCGCAATGCGGATGACTCCTATCTTGTCCTAAAAGAGGACTGATGTTTTTTTTCTTGTGGATCCACTGATGTTGATGTCCTTTACCCCGGGCAGGGTATTGGATGGATGTGGCAACGACATCGTTTCGTTGTATCATCACTGGCTCATAAGTGATGGTTGTCGGTTAGAGAAATTCCCAGTTAGGTTCCATTTGATAGAACTCTGATGTTGATTTTGATGTGATGTTGAGTCGAGTCCTTGAGTTGATGTGACGTTCCCTTGAGACGATGTGATGTCCTTTTGATGTGATTCGATGTTGAGGTTCCTTGAGATGAGCTTGAGGTGATGTTGATGACTGATGAGAGGTTGATGAGTCGATTGTCTAATCTAACCTCCTTCCTTAGATAGATTTTCGACATTCTGATGGAGTATGATGTTGAATTGATATTCCTTATACTATGTGATTATCCTGTTATTTCAGCTATTTTACATGCCAGTACATTCCACGTACTGACGCCATTTGGCGCTGCATCATTTCATGATGCAGATACAAGAGCTAGAGGACTTTAGCAAGCGCACCGTTGAAGCCAGAGATTCGAGTTCAAACTTTGGTGAGCCTCCTTGCTATCTGGAGGAGACCCTTCTATTATATGCTTTTCCTTATTTCATTGAGTCCGGTAGCCATGGCATGTCATGGCACCATTCTTAGACTGTTAAGTCAGGATTGGAGGCTTCATAGACATGACGTCGAGGTTGATGTGGATATTTTCCTTTTGAACTAAGTAGTATTTCACTTACTTAGTTGATGTTGAGACTGATGTTGGCCATTGGGCCCTTATCTAAGATATTCCATTGATGTTATTTCCGCTATGTTAATGTTGAATGATGTGATGAGGCTAAGTGATTCGCTTGGGGACTAGCAATAGTTTCTGAGTGCCAGCCACGCCCAGGGTACCCTCCCGGGGCGTGACATATTTCTAGTGTTACATTTTCTGGAATCGGCTCTTGAGCTTGTTCCTCTAGAAAATCCATATTGTCTTCACTTGATTCCGATAAACTATTATTGATATCGGCTTCAAACTGAGAAGGCAATGCTGGACGCCCTAAATTCCTATGCTCCGCATTTATCCAATCTCGGAATAAGATTGAAACTTCTAAGCTATCAGCTGTTAGTGAATGCCTATGGTCTCCAAATTGGAATCTAGCAACACTAAAAGTGCCTTCCGAAGCCACCGACGATGCTTGAATTGCGAGGACATCATGAACCACCCGCTGAAGTCTTGGAAAAGCTTTTCCACGATTCTTCCACCACGCCAAAAGTTGCTACTTCCCCTCTGTATCCTTGATGCTTTCTGTAGCCTGGTTAAGATATTCATCAAAATCATTGTTTTCGTTAGCGGTTAGTCCAAGCTGAAATTCTAACATGGCATCAATATCATCCTCGTATCTAGGCCTGCATGGTTGTGGTTCTTGGTATTGTACATTTTCTACTAAATTATACTCTTCTAAATCATACTTTTCTAGCTTCTGTTCTAATGTTACTTTTACCTACGTCTAAATTATGTGATTGATTTTCTTCATCGTATTCGATTTCTAAGTTTTCATATATACTACCTATCATTCTACATACCCCGACCTCTTTGTAAGCCGGATTAAATAAACAAGCAGTTAAATAAATCTGAGGAATTGAGAAAAAGTATTTTCTAAATTTTTCTATCATTTTTTAACAAGTTCTTTAAATTTTGGATCATTTCTAAACAAAATAAATTTAGTACAAATAGCACAAATATTAGGCAAAACAGAACAAATCGGAGGATAATAAAGACCAGATATTTGTTTAATGGCTAAATAAAAAACTCTTACAAATTCAATTAAATCCCTAATATCATTCCAATCATTTTCATCTAGTCGGTAGGTCATATCTGCATTATTACATTCCAAACCATTGTAACCAGTGTCCTATCTTTATAAGCTACTTTTAGCATTTCATACAATGAATTCCACCTAGTAGCTATGGTTTTAGGAATTTTCCTAAATGGTAAATTACATTCAATGCACCGACTTTCAAATTCTTTACGCCTAGCCTTTATTTGACATTTAAAAATAAAATGGCATGCTATTTCTACTTTATTACAACCGTTTTCAAATAATGACACACCATCTCTAACAATTAAATTGTAAATATGAACAACACATTTTATATGAAAATCATCTTCGTAAATTGTACTAAGAACAAGTCTTAAATAATCTACAATACGTTTATTACTAGAAGCGTTATCTAAAGTTACACTAATTATTTTCTAGAAATACCAAAAAATTGTAAAACATCAATAATAGTTTGCGCAATATAAGAACCTATTTTACGCATTTCACAACTTTTATATCCTAAAATTCTTTTCTGCATATTCTAATTTTCATCTATCCAGTGGCCGGTATTTGTACAATAATCGCTACCGGTTATACTACGTCCCATATCAGAAGTAATTGCTAGCCTACAAGTATTATAAGCAAATAAACATCGAAGATACTGTACATGTCGTGCCTGATAATCAAAAATAACTTTTTTTTAATTGTATTTCTAGAAAAATCATTAAAAGACGGGTTATAAACAATTTGAATATTATGGATAAAACTAGGATTTTCGGCAAAACTAAAAGGCAAAGCAGTAACAACAATCATTTTAGCAAGCTTGTCTAAGTCACATTGTCTATTATAAGGTCAATGTGTACTAGGACCGAAAATATTAGTAGGGTTTAATTGCGATTGCACCATATTTGAACCTCCCACTGATTCTTCGGGAATGTGAGTTCCATATTTTTTGGCATCCGCAATGGCTTGAGAATGCAAAAATTCTAATTTACAACAATGCATTAAGTAATGTTTCAAATGACCCGTCCCACCCCCCTTTCCTGAAGTTTTATAGTTTAAAACATGTTTACATTTGTTACAAATCGCTTTTGTTTTATCTTCATTTTGTGTTAAAAATTGCCAAACAAGAGATTTTTTAATTCATTCCATCTTAGGCCTATTAGATGACGAAGGTTGTATGGGGGGAGTAGTAGCAGTTTATGGGGGTTGAGTTTCATCAACATAAAAAATATAGTCATCCTCATCAATTTCAAAATCATCTTCTGGTAAATCTTTATTAAAGCCCAATCTACGTTAAAGAAATTCGTGTTCTAATTCCGTATTAGAATCAATATTAAAACATGTGTCGTATACGTGTGTAAAATCTTCGGTGTTAAATCTAAGTGGTGGTTGTCTTGTAGATTTAGACGAACTACCACCGAATTTTTTACCGGTTAAACCTTTCGTTATTCCACCGAAAAAGTACTTTTTCCCTTTCCTTTTCCATCGGAATCCATGTTAAATTTAATTAAACACGTAAAGAATATATGCAAAAATTCAAGTTATGAAATATGAACTTATAATGTATGAATATTAAAAAATTAATTCAAGTAGACAAGTAATCAAATAACTAACTAGAAGAACAAATAACTAGGAACGAAGGTACCAAACGTCTGTGTAAAAACAAACGTGGAAGCTGAAACTGATGAAAGTTGAAGCTTGAATATGCTCCAAATTGATCCACCAAAATTTGCTCCAAATTGCAATTAACACACCAAACTAAATAATATTATTATAATAATTGAGAGAGTAAATAATTAATATATAATAAATTTGAGAGTAGTATGTATAATATAATTATAAATTTATAATAGTGGAGAGAATTGAGAGAATTTTAAGATGATTGGATTGAAAAATTATGAAAGATTTAGGGGTGTTTATAGTTGAGAAATTATTGAATTTTGGAAAAAAAATTTTAAAATGGTCAAAAAACGGCTAAAAAAAATTTGTTACCATTGGTGAGCCCCACCCTAACAGTAACGTATTTTAAAAATAAAAATTTGGTTCTGATTTGTAATACCCGGTAAACCCTACCCCTCCCTTCCCAGTACCCCCCTCCCCCGGTAGAGCACTGGAACCGGATCGGAACCGGTACTGAACCGGTCCAGAACCGGCACCTACCGATTCCGTTGCCTGCTTTAGTAAATCATATCAAAAACTCAAGTAAAGACCATTAGAGGGGCAACCTGGAAGCTGGGGTTGGGTATTTTTAGAAAGGAAAAAAATGATCATAATTATCATGAACAATGATTTACTCTAGTTTTGGGCTGATTAATTGATTCTAGTATAAGTTTGGACGAAGAATTAAACAAATAATTATAAAATTATGTCAAAATGGATAGATTAAAAACTAGTTGAATTACTCATAGTTTGGATATTACATATTACATATGTATATCATCAAATGGATAGGAAATAGAAAGTCTAAAGAGATTGGGAATTTCTAAAGTTAGTGTGAACTTAGCTTGAACAAAGAAAGTAACATGAGATTTTTATGATACGAGTATAGATTGATTGAAGGACATCTTACAGATTGCTTGAGGTGACAAGTTTTGTACTTTTACACAAGTACTGTGAGTAGTAATCTTAACCCAATTTATGTTTTATAAGTTTCATGATTTTTATATGATTTATCAAGTGAATTGTTACTGAATGATTTGAATTTACATATGGGACAAGTCGTTTTACTTGATTTGATATTGAAATAGTTATTTGTATTTTATAAGACAAGTATATTGATAATTGAGACGATTACCGTTATTGAAAAGATTTGACATTTACTTGAGATATAAGTACTTTTACATGTGTTTTCATTAAGTTTGACATGATATGATTATAAGATTTAAATGCCTTGTACTACTTTGAAAAACTTAT
Organism: Solanum rostratum; assembly: GCA_029948455.1. NCBI lineage: Eukaryota > Viridiplantae > Streptophyta > Magnoliopsida > Solanales > Solanaceae > Solanum > Solanum rostratum. The sequence goes on along the minus strand of CM057046.1, from coordinate 25,833,445 downwards.
ATGGTTTATAAAGATAAGTATAAATGGGAGAAGACCTTGATGAATCCCATATACAATGGTGAGTTTGTTAGACCTAGTGCACCTTGTATTTACCAAATACAAACAAAGCCCTCGCTAGTAGGAAGGTAGAGCTAGCATACCGTTACCGATATCCATCGTGTAGGGATTGATTGATATGAAATTTACAGTTATCGTCTATTCTTTTAAGAAGATAGACAAATCGATTTTTGATTACCGATTACATAATTCATTCTTGAAAACCTCCCGAATATATATGATTTGATAAGAAAGTGTTTTACTGAGTTTATTTCTGAATAGCTAAGTTGATTTTCTAATATGAGACAACAAGATTTTTTTATGGTTATTGAGTTTTGAAAGAGCATTTGTTACATGATTTTGATTATTATATTAGCATATTTTCTGACTTGTCCCTCCTTAAAACGGTTGTGGTTAAGTGTTATTACTCACTGAGCTAGCATCTCACTCTCCACTATTTTCTTTTGCAGAGAATACAGGTGATATTGGCGAGGATTTAGTTTGCTAAAAGTAGCAAGTTGATTCCATGGTAAGCCCCGCTCTTTTTCGTGTGCGAAGCAAGCTTTCTGTTATGGACCTTTCTTGAAATTCTTAGAGAGCTGTTTCATAGTCATTTCTTTATTAAGAGTCATAGGTGTTCTTTTGTTATTCCAGATATGTGATTAAGTTTAAGTTTATTCCTATTGTTGGAGATGAGTTAGTATTATTACGTGGAGATTTGAATTGGAAATCGATATGGTGACTTGATTGAATATTTAGTAGTTGTGTTGTTGAATTTTGAGATAGGTAAAAATTTGGATAGACAACTCTGCTCGATTTTCTACATAATTCTTGGAAGGCTTGCTTTGGAATTCTCTCCCCTAGCGCCAGTCACGATCCTAAATTGGGTTGTGACAAAGTTGGTATCAGAGCCTAGATTATTCCTATGACTATGGAGTACACATTAGTAGTAGAATCTCAATTAGAGTTATGTAGCTGGCCATTTCTATAATTGTGATTCGCGAGGACATGAGAGGATGTTTCTTGTCCTTCTTTGTTATTCCTACTTATGTGTATTATGTTTAGGATAATTAGATGAATCTAATAGTATTTGTTTTGTTTATTAGATGACTCAAACTTGATTATCTAGTAACAGGGCTAAGACAGCCGTTCCTCAAACACCTAATGACACCTATACTAGGAATCTTACTTCCACAACTAGTGAAAGGGGTGGAGTTCGTAGAGCTAGTCGAAGTAGGGGTTGTAGTGCCACCACAGGAAACCGAAACACCGCTTCGAGAACTACAAGACAGGCCATTCCTGAAATGAGTGCAACTTCACCTCCTCCATCATAAGATAATGCTACTATGACAACACTGACCTCCATGCAAAAAGTTATAGAGGGTTTGGTTGACCAAATGAGCAGACAAGAGAGGATAGGTCAGCATACTGTTGTATCTTCTCAGACACAGGCACCACGTCAGACACCTTTACAGGCTTATACGTGTGGGAATAAAAAGGTATCATTATAGGAATTCTTGAAGCTGAAATCACCAAAGTTTACAGGTTCTAATAGTTCAGCTGATCCTCAAAGTTCTTAGATGGAACCTGCAAAGCATTACATGCGCTAAGATGTTCTAGTGAAAGAGCTGTGGAGCTTGTAGTGTACAAACTAGAGCACATGGCTAACACATGGTATGAGATCTTATTGCTAGGTCGGCCTACGGGAGCAGCACCACTGAAATGGGATGAGTTTATTAAATTATTCATGGATCATTTTCTTCCTGAAAGTCAGAGGCAGAAATATTCTAGTCGGTTTGAGAGATTAGTACAGACTCCGAATATGGATATGTCAACCTATAACACCAGATTATGTAAATTGGCCAGATATGCTCCTTACTTAGTGCCAACTGTAGAAGCTAGAGTTCAAAGATTTGTCAATGGATTGGTTGCTAGTCTATACACTGCGATAGCCCCAAATATGAAGAAGTTGACATATTCAAGGCAGTTGATTTAGCAAGGAAGATTGAAGACAAGGGTAATCAGGAACGTGCAGCCTTTGATGCTCGTAAGAAGGCCAAGATAGGGGGATATTTTGGCAGTGACTTGCAAATCGCAGAGTAGGAAGTTAGGGAAGGCAATATCAGGGCTCTCAGGCAGGGATGGGTACAATTTCACAGTCCACATACAAGCCATATCAGGGACAAGGTATCCATGGACCGCCATCATCACAGGGATACTGAAATTCTGGTCAAAAGTATGCTACTGCTCTATCTTGTCAGACTTGTGGTAGATCACATGTTGGCCAGCGTTGTGTTTTGACTGAAGGGTGCTTTCGATGCGGTCAGTTAGGGCATCTCTTTAGAGATTGTCCTCTACCTCCAAAACACTCAAACCAAAAGTCCACTCAAATGACTGCACCTACTCAGACTACTCATAATGCTTCCGGTATTACTAGCATAAGAAATAGAGGTCAAGGTACCATAGATCGTGTTGCTGGAAATCAAGGACATGGAAATGTAGGTAGAGACCAACTAAGAGTTTTTGCACTTAACAGATAAGATGTTCAGGGCTCAAATGCAGTGGTTACAATATTATTTTAGTTTGTTCATTTGACGCACATGCTTTGATTGATCCAGGATCTACCTACTCCTATGTGTCCTCATACTTTGCTTTGATGTTTGCTCGACAACCAGAGATGTTGAATCATCCTTTTCTTATTGCTACTCTTGTGGGAGATTCCCTGTTAGTTGAATATGTGTACCGTGATTGTCAGATTAGATTTGAGGGTAGAGACACTCTAGCTAACTTAATTGTACTTGGCATGATTTACTTTAATGTATTTATGGGTATGGATCGGTTATCTTCTTTCTATGCTATAGTTGATTGCCATGCGAAAATAGTCAGATTTGAGATACCAAATAAGCTTATCTTTATATTAAAAGGAGGTCAAGTTCCAGAGGTTGGTAAGATTATATCTCTTATGAAGGCTCAAAAATTACTCAACAAAGGCTGCATGGGTCTCTTAGCTATGGTAAGGGACACTAAAGAAAAATCCCTAGCTTGGAAAAGATACCAGTGGTGAATGAACTTCCTAATTTATTCCCCAAGGATTTGTCGGGATTACCTCCGGTACGAGAAATAGACTTTGGTATTGATTTAACATTGCCAATATCTATACCTCCATATCGCATGGCACTAGTAGAGCTGACGGAACTAAAGCAACAATTGCAGGATTTCCTTGATAAGAGCTTCATATGACCAAGTATATCTCCATGTCCATACCAATATTGTTCCTAAAAAAGAAAGATGGGTCTCTGAGAATGTGCATCGACTACAGGCAGCTGAATAAGGTAACAATATATAATTAGTATCCTTTACCGCGTATAGAGGACCTTTTTTATCAGTTGTAAGGAGCTGTTCACTTCTCAAAGATAGCTCTTCTCGGGTTATCATCAACTTCGGATTAGAGACAAAGATATTTCTAAGACAACATTCAGAACTCCATATAGGCACTATGAGTTTCTTGTGATGCCTTTCGAACTGACCAATGCTCCAGCCGAATTTATGGACTTAATTAATAGGGTGTTTAGGTCCTCCTTAGACAAGTTCGTGATAGTGTTTGTTGATGATATTCTGATATATTCCTATAGCCAAAAAGAACACAAGAATCATTTGAAGTCTATATTACAAACACTGAGAGGACATAAGTTAAATACGAAGTTCTCAAAGTGTGAATTTTGGCAAGACTTAGTAGCATTTATGGGGAATGTGGTATCCAAAGATGGAATTACGGTGGATTCCAGAAAGATAGAAGCTCTGTAGAAATGGCCTAGATGTACTTCACCTACAGAGATTCACAACTTTTTGGGTTTGGCAAGTTATTATAGGCGCTTTGTGCAGGATTTCTCCAAAATAGAAGCCTCTTTGACCAAGTTAACGCAAAAATAAGTGAAGTTTTAGTTGACAGAAGAATGTGAGCAGTGCTTTGAAAAACACAAAACATGTTTGACAACAACACCGATAATATCCTTACCATCAGGCTCGGGAGGATTCAGAGTATTTTGTGATGCTCCAGGAGTGGTTTTAAGATGTGTTCTTATGCAAAATGGCGTGTGATTACCTATGCTTCAAAATAATTGAAGAAGCACGAGCAAAACTACCCTACACATGATTTGGAGATGTCTGCTGTGATATTTGCTCTTAAAATTTGGAGGCATTACTTATATGGTGAAACTTGCGAGATATATACCGACTATAAGAGCTTAAAGTATATTTTCAGCAAAGAGGTCTCAATTTTCGACAACGACTGTGGATAGAGTTATTCAAGGATTATGATTGCATTATTTTGTATCATTGTAACACCCCCTATTTCTTTCCACCTAGTTTGAGTAGATGCACAGAGAAAATTGATAAAATGACTAAGAAAAGTTGCTAAAAGAGAATCTACGAGGGCCACCTATGGCTCGTGGAGAGATCTACGACCCGAAGAAGAGGCCTCGTAAACCCCAAATATGACTTGGTGAAATTTTCTAAGTCTGAGGCCTATATACGAGACAACATACAACCCGTAAAGTATTCTACGACCCACAAATTAGTTTTGTAAATTGGTGGTCTAGATGCCAACTTTTTAGTATCTTGAGTTACGAGTTATCAGACGGCCCATAGAAGGCTATACGGCTCATAGAAGAGGTTTTGTGCCAAATTCCAGTAACTCAGATTTCTAGACCCCTCATTTACAAGAGGTCATCTATGGCTCGTAGAATGGTCTACGACCCGTAGATGGGGTCTCGTAGACCCTGTCGACAGTTTTTACGAGGGGTATATTTGTCTATTCTTATCTTTTTTAAAGCAAACCCTTGGACATTTTATACTCAATTAATGTCCTAAAACAAACCTGTATGGATATTTTCATTATTTATTGCGCTTAGGGATTTCTTGAGAGCACCAAAGGAGGGAGAAGAGCAAGGGTTCACACTCAAGAGCAAGGATCGATTGAATTTTGATTGTTTCTTCTATTTCCAGGTATGTAAGGCTTACTAAAGCATGGAACTATATTAATTCACATGCCCCTTTCACCTATTTGAGTTAAAATTTAGAACAAGAGTTGAGTTTTGAAGTCCCTGTCATCTAATTATAGAGTTTCAATATTTATTATGAGTTCTTACGATAACATATGAGATAATTATCATGTTTCATGACTACTGATGTGAGATTGAGATGAATGATTTATACTTGGTATCATGAACCCTAAATTGAATGATCTTTATACAACCTATGCATGGATTAAGTTGGAATTTACGTTGATTGTGTGAGTTGAGTAACTCGAACTTTGTCGAGCATGAGAAGCATATTGAATTTTGTCACATATCTTACTATATATCTTGCTTGCATTATATAATGAGTCTCATTGAGTGAGTCTGTATGACCGTTTGAGTCTTAGTTGAGTTTGATTGTCTCCATTGATTGACTGAGTTGATGAGAAAGTAAGAATAGTTGAGATGAGATAACCTAATAAGGTTAAAATTTGATGTGATTGATTGAGAATTGAGGATTGAGTTGATTGATGAGTTGAGCATGTTTTAGTCTTGGGAGGAGTATCGAGCACCAAGGCTAGAGCGAGTAAATATCTACTCTGACCCACAAAACTATGTTGCCAGCGTAGGATAGTCGTACAACATGTTTTGGCAACTCATGTCCCAAAAGATAGATATTTATCATGGATCCATGAGAGAGTTGATCATCCTTCACCGTCACAACTTTAGGATGGGCGTGGCAACGACATCGTCTTCGCTATGCATCATCAAACTTAAGGTGATAAGATTGGATGTCGGTTAAGATAAACTCCTAAGGAAACACTAATTGAGCATAATATTTCTACACTAAGTTTTCTACTGAGTTTATGTTGGAGCTTGCTTATTATAAACTTGCATATCTATTAAGTTGAGTTGTTGAGGTTAGGTGTGTGAGTCAAGCTTTACTTTCTTGAGCTATTTTACATACCAATATATTCCATGTACTGACATCCATTTAGACCTGCATCTTATGATACAAATACAAGTGATAAAGGACTTCTGCCCGCGCATCGTTGAGGTCTAGATTAGTGCATCCCCAGAGTTGATGAGCCCTCCTTGCTTTCTGGTGGAGCCCTTTTCATCTTCTTACTTTCATTGAATAGCTTATTTCTTTGATTTGGGGTGTCCATGGCCTGTCATGGCACCATCTAAAATGTTGAGTAGAGGCTTCATAGACATTGAGTAGAGGATTTATTGAGTATAGTTATTTCCAACACTTATTCATTAGAAGATATGTTTTAGTAGAACTATATCTATTCATATGATGTCTTTTTATTTGAGTACTTTCTTCCGCTGTCGAGTTGATGTGACAATGAGTCCAGATGATTCTTTTGGGGAATCTGCAACGGTTCTTCAAGTGCTGGCCACACTAAGGGTATCCTCCTGCGGCATGAGAAACTTGGTATTAGAGCACAAAGTTGAAGAGTTCTAGGGAGTCTATGAAGCCGTGTCTAGTATAGTCTTGTTTATGGGTGTGTTGTGCACCACACTTTATAAACAGAAGACTATAGGACATTAGGAAATTGTTACACTTTCTTGTATTCTGAGTTCGTACGATAGACTTAAAACTCTTTTTCTAACTCGTGCATTACGTGCTTGCAGATCATGCCTCCAAAACATATCATGACCCAAAGGAATGCTTCGGTCGGCAATGCTGAGATCCCACTTTAGAGGTGCCTTCTTAATGGAGACAAGGGGTAGAGGTTGACCAGCCAGAGCCACTAGTGTTCTCATGACACCTACTGCTCCACCTACTCCTACTACAGAGGTTGACTTTATAGGAGCTATCACCATGCTCACATAGTTGGTTTCTGCCAGAGCGGGAACCAGTGTTTACAGACTCCTAGCTCTAGCTCTCAAGAGCCAACGACTACTACCAGATTGAGATACTTTCTGAGGATGAACCCGCCAATCTTCACCGGGTCACAAGTTGAGGAGGACCCTCAAAACTTCATTGATGAGATATGGAAGGTGCTGAAAAATATGCATGAGACCAAGACTGAAGGAGTTGAGCTTGCTGCTAATCAGTTCAAGGATGTGGCAAATTGTTTGGTACAATCAGTGGGAAAAAGTTTGAGGTGAGGATACTGAGCGCGTTCCTTAGGATGAGTTTATGAGTTCCTTTCTTGATCTCTTCTTTCCTTAAGAGTTGAGGAAGAAAAAGGTTGAGGAGCTCATCAATCTGAAACAGGAGGGGCTGACTGTTAAAGAGTACAACCTGAAATTCATCCAGGTATCCCCTAGAGATGGTCCAGGATATGAGAACGAGGATGAGGAAAATCATACCTGGGTTGGGTAGACATGTGAAGAAGGAGTGCAAGACGACATTGCTGATCTCAGGTATTGATATCTCCAGAGTTATGGTCTACGCCCAACAGACTGAAGAGGATAAGAAGAAAGACAGGGAGATACATCTAAGCAAGAAGGCCAAGTCAGCAAGGCCTGAGCCCAATCAGACTAAGCAGGGTAAGAGAGATAAATCCTACTTCCAAGAGAGGTCCTTTAGCTATGCACCATCTTTAGCCAGTGCACCTACCTTGAATACTAGGTATGATCAGGGTCCCAAGGCCAGCCAAACTTTTGAGCACAGGGTTCACAATCTCATACTTGTATTTCCCTTGCTTGAAAGGGAAGCCACACTTTGCGGGAAATGTGGTAGGATGCACTTGGGAGAATGTAGAGAGGGAGGGAATGATTGCTACAAGCGTGGCCAGCTGGACCATTTTCAGAGAGAGTGTCTAATGTGGGGTAATAAGGCCCAGTCTTTTACCATAGCACCACCACCAGCGAGGGTAACCAGAGAGGTGCTGCATCAGGGACAAGTGGTGGGGGCATATTGTCTATATACGATAGGGAACCGACAAGACCAAGAGGTTGCACAAGATGTTGTGAGGGGTATGCTATGAGTCTTTACCTTTCCTTGTTATGCTTTATTTGATCTAAGTGCGACTTGTTCTTTTGTGACGCCATATGTGGCTGGTAGATTTGAGATCCAACCTGAGTGCTCGCTTAAATTGTTTTCTATTTCTACTCCTATTGGTGAGTCTATTCAAGCTGAGAGAATCTATAGAGATTGTGTGGTGTCCAGCTATCATTGGGATACCCTTTCTGATTTGATTGAGTTAGAGATGGTCGATTTTGATGTGATCCCTAGTATAGACTGGCTTCATGCCTGGTATGCCTCTGTTGATTGCAGAATTTGGACTGTCAAATTCAAATTTTTGAATGATCCTGTTATTGAGTGGAAGGAATATTTGGTTGTGCCACAGGATAGGTTTATTTCTTACCTCAAGGCCTTAAGATTGATCTCTAAAGGATGTATTTATCACCTTGTGTGAGTCAAGTCTGATAATGTTGAGCCTCCCACTCTTGAGTCCATTCCAATTGTGAGTAAGTTCCCTGATGTTTTTCTCGAGGATTTGCCCAAAGTTCCTCCTGATAGGAGCTTGACTTCAGAATTGATGTTCTTCCTGACACCCAACCTATTTCTATTCCGCTATATAGGATGGCCCTTGCGGAGTTGAAAGAGCAGCTGAGAGATTCACTAGAAAAAGGATTCATAAGGCCGAGTGTCTCTCCATGGGGCACTCCGGTCTTGTTTGTATGAAAGAAAGATGGTTCCCTTAGAATGTGCATTGACTACCGCTAGTTGAATAAGGTGATAGTCAAGAATAAGTATCCTCTTCCAAGGATCGATGACTTATTCAACCAACTTTAGGGTGCTACTATTTTCTCCAAGATAGAACTCATATTAGGCTATCACCAATTGAAAGTTAGAGAATGTGACATCCCAAAGACGACTTTTTGAACTCGATATGGTCACTTTGAGTTCTTGGTGATGTCTTTTGGGTTGAAAAATGCACCTGCGCCTTTATGGACCTAATGAACAGAGTATTCAGACAGTATCTTGATAAGTTTGTGATCATGTTTATTGACGATATTTTGGTGTATGCCAGAGATGAAGGGGAGCATGATAATCACTTCAGAATCACTTTACAGATGCTTAGAAATAATGAGTTATATGCAAAGTTTTTGAAGTATGAGTTTTAGCTCAAATCTATGGCATTCTTAGGCCATGTAGTTTCAGGAGATGGAACACGAGTAGATACCCAAAAGATTGAGGTGGTTAAGTACTGGCCTAGACCAATCCTCTCCGACAGATATAAGGAGTGTTTTGGGATTGGTCAACTATTACCGCAGATTTGTTGATGGATTTTTTTCCATATCCGCACCATTGACTAGACTGACTCAGAAGAAGGTCAAGTTTCAATGGTCTGATGAGTGTGAGAAGAGTTTCCAGGAGTTGAAGATGCAGTTGACTACTGCACCAGTGTTGACCTTTCCTAATGGAACAAATGGATTCGTTATCTACTACGATGCTTCAAGAGTTGGATTGGGATGTGTGTTGAGGGGAAGGTATTGTATATGCTTCTAGACAACTTAAAGTGTATTAGAAGAACTATCCCACTCATGATTTAGAGTTGGTAGCGCTGGTGTTTGCTCTCAAACTATGACGCCACTATTTGTATGGCGCACATGTTGATGTATTCACAGACCACAAGAGCCTGCAATACATCTTCACCCTAAAGGAGTTCAATCTGAGGCAGAGGAAATGGCTTGAGTTGCTCAAAGGCTATGACATGAGTATCCTCCACCATCCAAGTAAAGATCACGTACTTGCTGGTGCTCTTAGCAGGTTATCTATGGGAAGCACCGCCCATGTCAAGGGAGAGAAAAAGGAGTTGGCTAAAGAAGTTTATAGACTGGCACGGTTAGGAGTCCAATTATATGAATCAGGCAATGGAGGAGTCCTTATGAATAATGGGTCTTCATTATCTCTAGCAGTGAAGGTGAAGGAGAACAATACCAAGATCCTATTTTATTAAAATTGAAGACGGATGTGCATAAGCAGAAAGTGATGGCTTTTTCCAAGGGGGAGATGGAGTATTGAAGTATTATGGTAGATTGTGTGTCCTAGATGTTGATGGTGTTCGAGAGTGGATCATGGAAGAGGCCCATGATTCTAGATATTCCATCAATCCAGCATCGACCAAGATATACCATGACTTGAGAGAAGTCTACTGGTGGAGTGGAAAGAAGAAAGACATTGCTGAGTTCGTTTCCAAGTGCTTGAATTGCCAACAAGTGAAAGTTGAGCACCAAAGGCCATGTGGAGTAGCTCAGAATTTTGAGATTCTAGAGTGGAAACAGGAAATGATCAATATGGACTTCGTCATTGGTTTACCCAGGTCTTCCAGATAGCATGATTTGATTTTGATGATGGCTGATTAGATGAAAAAATCTGCACACTTCTTAGCCATAAAGACGACTGTCATTGCAGAGAATTATGCTCGACTATACATAAGAGATATTGTTAGACTGCATGGAGTCCCCTTGTCCATCATCTCAGATAGAGGAGCCTAATTCATTGCCCATTTTTGGAGATTATTACAGAAAGGTTTGGGTACAAAGGTGCACCCCAACACTGCTTTTCACCCACAGACCGATGGCAAGGCAGAACGCACAATTTAGACTTTGGAGGATATGTTGAAAGCCTGTGTCATTGACTTCAAAGGTAACTGGGATGACCATTTTCCTCTAATTGAGTTTGCCTAAAACAACAACTACCATTCAAGTATTCAGATAGCCCCATATGTGGCACTCTATGGGAGGAGGTCTAGGTTAACAATTGGATGGTTCAAGGTAGGAGAAGCAGAATTGATTGGGCCAAACTTGGTACATCAAGCTATTGAGAAAGTCAAGACCATTCGAGAAAGGTTGTGGACTGCACAAAGTTGAAAAAAATCCTACATTGATGTTAGAAGGAGAGACTTAGAGTTTGAGGTCGATAATTGGGTGTATTTGAAGGTGTCACCTATGAAAGGTGTGATCTGATTCAGGAAGAAAGAAAAATTGAGTCTGAGGTACATTGGCCTGTATTAAATCATAAAGAGAGTCGGTAATGTAGCTTATGAGTTAGAGCTACCATCAAAGTTAACGACCATCCACCCAGTTTTACACATTTCTATGCTCAAGAAACTTTTGCGAGATCCATAGTTGGTTGTGCCTGTCGAGAGTATTAGAGTAAAGGACAGTCTGAGTTGTGAGGAGATCCCTGCCCAGATCCTTGACGTCAGGTTCACAAGCTAAGAACCAAAGAGGTTAGATATGTCAAAGTGTTGTGGAGGAACCAATTTGTACAAGAAGCTACTTGGGAGACGGAGGAGAATATGAAGGCCAAGTACCCCCATTTATTACTGCCAGTTGATGATGAGAGAGTTGACGGTAATAACTTCCTTCTAAATTCTTGAATTCCTATTCCTCGAGTTTTCCTTCCATTCTGAGTTTGATAGGTGAAAAAGCTCTAGAGTCCGAGTGAGGATTGACTTGATATGTTGATTGTTTATTTGTTTTACTAGGTGAGTTTCTTGACTAATTGATTGCATAAGTGAGACGATAGTTGGTTGATTGTTAGAGTCCATAGGGAGATTTATGCCTTGACTAAGTTCCCTAGATTTTGTCTTTATTTAGGGATGAATGATCCCAAGGGGGAGATAATGTAACACCCTATTTCTTTCCACCTAGTCTGAGTAGATGCACAGAGAAAACCGAGAAAATGACTGAGAAAGTTGCTAAAAGAGAATCTACGAGGGCCCCTACGGCCCATAGAGAGATCTATGGCCCATAGAAGAGGCCTCATAAACCCCCCAATGACTTAGTAAACTTTTCTAAGTCTGAGGCCTATATACGAGACAACATACGACCCATAAATTATTCCATATCCTGCAAAATGGTTTCGTGAATTGGTGGTCCAGATACCAACTTTTCAGTATCTTGAGTTACGAGTTATCAGACGGCCTGTAGAAATTTTTATGGCTCATAGAAAAGGTTTCGTGCCAAAGTCCAGTAACTCTGATTTTTGAACCCCTTATTTTTGAGAGGTCGTCTACGGCTCATAGAATGGTCTACGGCCCGTAGACAGGGTTTCCTAGACCTTGTCAGCAATTTTTAAGAGGGGTATTTTTGTTTATTCCTATCTTTTTCAAATCAAACCCTTGGATGTTTTAGACTTAATCAAAGTCCTAAAATAAAACACTATGGGTATTTTTACAATTCATTACGCTTAGAGATTTCTTAAGAGCACCAGAGGAGGGAGAAGAGCAAGGCTTCAAACTCAAGAGTGAGGACCAGTTGAATTTTGATCATTTTTTCTATTTCCACATATGTAAGGCTTACTAAAGTGTGGAACTATGTTCGCTCACACGTCCCTTTCACCTGTTTGAGTCGAAATTTAGAACAAGAGTTGAGTTTTGAAATCCCTATCATCTAATTATTGAGTTTCAACATTTATTATGAGTTCTTATGATAACATATGAGATAATTATCATGTTGCATGACTACTGATGTGACATTGACATGAATGTTTTACACTTGGTATCACGAACACTAAATTGAATGATTTTTATAAAACCTATGCATGGATTAAGTTGGGATTTCAGTGGGTCGTATGAGTTGAGTAACTTGAACATTGTCGAACATGAGAAGCATGTTGCATTTAGTCACATATCCTACTATATATCTTGCTTGCATTACATGATGAGTCTCATTGAGTGAGTTTGAAGGATGTTTGAGCCTGAGTTGAGTTTGATTGTCTCCACGGATTGACCAACTTGATGAAAAATTGAGATGAGTTGAGATAAGATAACCTAATAAGGTTGCGATTTGATATGATTGACTGAGTATTGAGGATTGAGTTGATTGATGAGGTTTAGTCTTGGTAGTAGTATCAACACCAAGCTGGGAGTGAGTAAATATCTACTCTAACCCATAGAACTACGTTGCTAGTGTAGGATAGTCGTACAACACGTTCTGGTGACTCATGTACCAAAAGATGGACATTTATTATGGATCCATGAGAGAGTTGATCGTTCTTTACCGTAGTAAGTTTAGGACGGGCGTGGAAATGATGTCGCCTTTATTGTGCATCACCAAACTAAAGGTGATGGGATTGTATGTCGGTTAAGAGAAACTCTTAAGCAAACACTGATTAAGCATAATACTTGTACACTAAGTCTTCTACTAAGTCCATTTTGGAGCTTGTTTATTTTAAACTTGCATATCTATTGAGTTGAGTATGAGTTATTGAGTTGAGCTGAGTGAGTCAAGCTCACTTTCTTGAGCTATTTTACATACCAGTATATTCCATGTACTGATGTCCATTTGGAGCTGCATCATTTCATGATGCAGATATAGGTAATAAAGGGCTTCAGCCGGCACATCGTTGAGGTCTAGATCAGTGCATCCCCAGTGTTGGTGAGGCATCCTTACTTTCCAGATGAGCCGTTTTCATCTTCTTACTTTCGTTGAGTAGTTTATTTATTTTATTTTGGGTGTCCATGGCCTGTCATGGCACCATCTAGAATATTGAGTAGAGGCTTCATAGACATTGAGTAGAGGATTTGTTGAATATAGTTGTTACCAACACTTATTAATTGGAAACTTTTTTTTAGCCGAACTATATCTGTTCATATGATGTCTTTTTATTTGAGTTCTTTCTTTCGCTGTTGAGTTGATGTAATAATGAGGCTATGCAGTTCTCTTAGGGAATCAACAATGGTTCTTCAAGTGCCGGACATGCCAAGGGTACCCTCCCGAGGCGTGACAATCATCCTGGGAAAACCAATGTTGTGGCTGATGCACTGAGCAGAAAATCCATGGGAAGTTTAGCACATATAACTCCTGTAAAGAGCCAATTAGAGAAAGATATGCAAAAACTTGAGGGTGCAGGCGTCAAGCTTAGTGTGGGAAATTCAGAGACATTGCTAGCTTTTGTGCAAGCCAAATCCTCATTAGCAGAGCGCATAAAAGTAAATACTCAATATGAGAATGAGCAGCTTCACAAATATCGAGATGAAGTTATAGCTGGTAAAAGTAAGAAGATTATTATTAATTATTCTTCGATTGGGTGATCAATTATGTGTACCAGACGTAGGTTGGCTAAGACGAGTCATTCTTAAGGAAGCTCTCAACTCCAGATATACTATACATCCTTGTTCAACAAAAATGTCTATGATTTGAAGCAGTTATACTGGTAGGAAGGTACGAAGAAAGATGTTGCTAACTTTGTTTCTAGCTGTATGACATGTCAACAGGTTAAAGCGGAGCATCAACAACCCGTAGGATTACTACAAGAGATCCAGATTCCTGAGTGAAAATGGGAAAGAGTTACTATGGATTTTGTGGTTGGTCTACCACGAACCCTTAGAGAGTACAACTCTGTTTGGGTAATTGTAGACCGACTAACAAAATCAACATACTTCTTACCAGTAAAGGCTACATATAGTGGGACGAGATATGCCCAAATATTTAGGAATAAGATTGTTTGACTTCATGGAGTTCCCATATCCATTATCTCTAATAAAGGGTCACAGTTAACATCACATTTTTGGAGATCTTTTCATGAAGTACTGGGTACGCAAGTAGCTCTCAGTACTTCATTTCACCCACAGAGAGATGGACAATTGGAGCGCACTATACAAATCCTAGAGGATATGTTGAAAGCTTGCATTCTTGATTTTGGAGGTACTTAGGATACCTACTTGCCTTTAGCCGAATTCGTTTATAACAATAGCTTCCAGTCTAGCATTAAGATGTCTCTATATGAAGCCTTGTATGGTAGGCGATGTCGTTCTCCTATATGGTTGTTTGAGGTTGGAGAGGCTAAGGTGTTAGGACCAGACTTGGTTCAGGAAGCCATAGACAAGGTCCAAATAATCAGACAGAGGTTGCTCACTACTTAAAGCAGACAAAAGTCATATGCAGTTGAGAGGAGAAGAGATTTAGTGTTTATAGTTGGGGATAAAGTTTTCCTATGAGTCTCTCCTATGAAAGGGGTAATGCGATTTGGGAAAAAAGGTAAGTTGAGCCCGAGGTATATAGGACCATATGAGATACTTGACCGAATAAGAGGAGTAGCGTATCGTTTGGCACTCACTCATGAGATATCCGTTATCCATCCAGTGTTTCATGTCTTTATATTAAGAAAATATATACTAGACTCCTCTGATGTGCTTGAAACATCGACTACACAGATTGATGGGAACCTAATGTATGAAGAGGCACCAATGGCTATTATTGATAGACAAGTAAGAAGGCTACGGTCAAAGAAATTGTGTCGTGAAAGTCTTATGGAGAAATCACACCATGGAAGAAGCTACTTGGGAGTGAGAAAATGATATACGAGCCTCATTTATTTCAGCCTTCAGGCACACACTTATTTTTAAATTCGGGGACCGAATTTCCTAAGATGGGGAGAATGTAATAACTTAGGATTAAAACCAAGACCTTTATCTTTAATTAATCAAAAGAGGGATAAAAACGTTGACTTTAAAATAGTTATATATGCAACAATTCAAGATAGATTGGGCTTAACCAATTAAAAGCCCATCACGTGAAAGAGACAAAAGGGCGGAATACATTAGGGAGAGTAGAAAGGCTGTTCAGCATGTTTGAAGAGAGAAAAAGAATTACGTACAACTTCTGGGCAAATATTGGAGTAGAACAGAGGGAAAAAATAAAATTCTTTCAAGACCTCGAGTCACTAGCAAAGAAAATAAAGTAGTAGAAGAAGATAATTTCGGAATTTGGTTTATAGATTTGATTTGTTTATTCCATAGCCATAAAAATCAGGGTGGAAATTTAAGAAACCTCCATGGGTTAAAAGAAATAGAGGAAAATTTGAAATGAAGGAAAACTAAGATAATCCTTTGAACTCTTTTTTAATTATACAAATGAATGATACGACTTGGAGTAATTGATGAATCAGAAGATGTGAAAGTTGTGTAAATCATATAAAAAACTCAAGTAAAGAACGCTAGAGGGGCAACCCAGAAGCTGGTATTGGATATTTTTAGACAGAAAAAAAGGATTATAGTTATCATAAACAGTGATTTACTCTAGTTTGGGGCTGATTAATTGATTCTAGTATAAGTTTGGACAAAGAATTGAACAAGTAATTATAAAAGTATGTCAAAATGGATGGATTAAAAACTAGTTGAATTACTCATGGTTTGGGTATTACATATGTATATCATCAAATGGATAGAAAATAGAAAATCTAAAAAGAGAATTGAGAATTTCTAAAGTTAGTATGAGCTTAGCTTGAACAAATAAAGTAACATGAGACTTTTATGGTATGAGTATAGATTGATCGAAGGAAGTCTTACTGATTGCTTAAAGTGACAAGTTTGGTACTTGTAACGAGTACTATGAGTAGTATTCTTAACCCAATTTGTGTTTTATATGTTTCATGATTTTTATATGATTTATAAAGTGATTGTTACTGAATGATTTGAATTTGCATATGGACAAGTCCTTTTACTTGATTTGATACCGAAATAGTTATTTGTGTTTTATAAGATAAGTATATTGATAATTGATATGATTACTGTTATTGAAAAGATCTGACATTTACTTGAGATATAAGCACTTTTACATGTGTTTTCATTAAGTTTGACATGATATGATTATAAGATTGAAATGCCTTGTACTACTTTGAAAAGATTATATGGTTTATAAAGAAAAGTATAAATAGGAGTAGACCTTGATGAATCTCGTAGCCAAATGAACCCGGTGCACCTTGTATTTACCGATTACAGATAGAGCCCTCGCTAGTGGAAGGTAGAACTAGCATACCGTTACCAATATCCCTCGAGTAGGGATTTATTGATATGAAATTTATAGTTATCATCTATTCTTTTAAGAAAATAGACATATCAATTATATGATTCATTCTTGGAAACCTCTCGAATATATGTATATGATTTGATATGAAAGTGTTTTATTGAGTTTATTTATGAATAGCTAAGTTGATTTGCTATATGTGATAACAAGATTTTTTTATGGTTATTGAGTTTTGAAAAAGCATTTGTTACATGATTTTGATTATTATACTAGCATATTTTCTATTTGTCCCTCCTTAAAACGATTGTGGGTTAAGTGTTATTACTCACTGAGCTAGTGTCTCACTCCCCGCTATTTCTTTTAGAGAGTATACAGGTGATATTAGGCGAGGATTTAGTTAGCTAAAGGTAGAAAGTTGATTCCATGGTGAGCCTCGCTCTTGTTCGTGTGGAAAACAAGCTTATTTTGTTATGGACCTTTCTTAAAGTTCCTAGAGAGTCACTCCATAGTCATTTCTTTATTTAGAGTCATGGGTATTCTTTTGTTATTCCAGATATGTGATTGAGTTTAAGTTTATTCCTATTATTGGAGACGAGTTAGTATTATTGTGTGGAGATTTGTATTGGAAATTGATATGATGACTTGATTGAATATTTAGTTGTGTTGTTGAATTTTGAGACATGTAAAAATTTTGATAGGCCTAAAAACACAGAAAACTCTACCCGATTTTCTGTAGAAATCTAGGAAGCTTGCTTTGGGATTCTTCCCCCTCCCCCCCCCCCCCCCCCCCCCCCCCCCCCCCCCGGCTAGTCACAATCCTAAATTGGGTAGTGAGACTAACATTTGTTTTCGATGAAGTTATGAAGTGTGAGGTATCATTGTTTCATTAGAAAGTATATCTATTTTATTCTGAGATGAAGTAATTCATAATCTCTTGTACGGAAATTAAATCTCTTAAGGACACATAGTGAATTCGATGGTCTAAAATATTTGTTTACTACATTTAGTCTTTCTGTTTTCTTTATTCTTCTTATATTCTTATTGAGCACACAATACTCTCAAGCATAAGGACTTCAATTTGTTATTTATGTGTTAATCCATTTTCTGCATTTGGAGATTAAAAACCTTTTGATTTTTATACTTTAATTTAATATTCACTTTGAGGTAAATACCTTATTCCTATTGTGAATCTTAGAAACTTCATGTCTTGATCATTAACCTTGAAATCTTATGTGAGCGTTCGTGCCATGTGTGCTGTAGTTGAGTTCCAAACTCTTGATGTAAACTAGTTCCATCTATGTTAGTGAGCAAGTACAAAAGTCATACAAATAGTAAGATTAGATCCTTTCTCTTTTAGTCTTACTTGACCATTATTCGAGGACAAAAAATCCCATTATAACATCCTAAGAATTTCTAACCTAAAACATGAATCATTCTTCATATGTGTATCGGAGCATGCCGAGTGATTTCTAATTGTGCATAGGTATTTAGATCAAATTATAAGTTTGATATGTGTATTTGATGGAAATTAAGGTCATAAGGAACTCTAGCAGTAAGTTGAATTCACAGCTTTTCTTTACTTGAAAGTTCTCCATAAATCATGTAAGGGTCAACTTCAAATGACCACATCTCTCATAATATGAGGAGTTAGATATCTCATGAACTACCAAATTAATGATCTTTGAGTTTTTTTCAATGTCATCGAATTCGCATCAGTTGAGAGTAGCGTAAAATATTGTGACTATTTTACCAAACAGGCTCCCGTCTAAAATTTTGTTCTAGGTTCCATGGATTGACAACTATGAATCATAAAATCATTTAAATAAAATGTGCACTAAATACTTTTCGAGAGATCACCTCCAAATTACTAGTATGACTATCGAAAGGTTCTAGATTCAAGCCCGTGATTCTTACTCATGAAATTGGGTCAGAGGCTCAAAATACTAGCCTAAATGCTATGGAATCAATCCACGAGCCATAAAAAATTCATAGACTACATATATCACCCGCATATCATGTATATTAGTTGTTTATCAAATTTGTTAGATTTCTTAAAAATGCTAATATGAGTTTATCTTCTCACTTTCACCCCTTTGTCGACCTCCACAGCCTCAAAAGCTCTATCCAATCCTAGTAAGTATCCTCCATAATCTTGCCACACAAATCCTATAATCTTTACAAGATTCTAACATCAAATTATCCTCTTATTATCTCTAATGCAACCAAGAACTAAATTTTGAGGTTTAAGACTTGATTCTTTGAGCAAGTCCATCAATTCTTTATTTCAAATCAAGTTAAGCATAATCTGATACTTTTAGTGATTATAATATATAATTATGTATGTTAAGCAAGAATATACTATCAAAACATAAAGTTTCCAAGAAACAAATTCAAAAATTTTAAGAAAGAATTTCTTTATTGTTCTTCAACGAGTTATGATTCTTTTTCAAGATTTATGGAAAGTTTCAAGTATGCAGACTATTATAGTGAGAAACTTAATCCTTTCTCATGTCCTACATCTACAATTTCAGGTAGTAAAATCAAAGTTAGAGCATTTATCCAAAGTCCATGAATTCAAGTTCTTTTTCTAATTCAAACTTCTTATTATTAAATTTGACTATTAAAACTCGTTTCATATTCAATAATGATTCTTAATTGTTGCCTCATGCTTATTATACCACATGGACCTCTTTTTAGCAAAAATTCTGTAAAAACTTTGTTATAATTTTCGTTTGCATTATTTTCATGAATGAAGTAAGTAAAAGATTTTCAAAAAGCATTTCAAAAAGTATTATTATATTTAGTTCAAGTGCATTATTTAAGAAAGATTTCAAAAAAGTATATTTCATAAATTTCTTTATACCTATATTAAAGATTATGATTTAAAGAAAGTGTAGTCGCTTGAAAAATTCATTCTGAAAGATTATAGCTTTCCTTTATAGACAGATATGATTTTCTTACAAAAATTGTCTTTCATCATAAAAACTTAGAATATCAGTATGTTTTAGATAGTTGTGGGCTTAGTCTCACCAGCAATACGGTTTTAAAAATTTAAGCAAAAGCTCAGAGTATAATTTTTATGATATATTATGAGCATATATAGACTATTCTGGGAGAATTGTTTGACATTGAGAGGATGCAGGTTTAAAAAATCTAAGTTATAGACTATTTTAAGAGGATTATTTGACATAGAGAAGATGCAGATTTAGAAAATCTAGATCCCATAACTATGTGCCATTATAAGATTCAAGTATCGGTCAACTCCTTTAGCCCTTTGAGGCCCAATAAGTGGATCCACTTAAGAAACTCTTTAAGAAAACTCTTCTATACCCAGGCAAGGTATAGGGAAGCCTTCCCAACTAGGTTAGCTATTGACATCATGAGCTTATGTGATGTATGTAGATTGTAAGAAACTCTTTAAGAAAAGTAAAGTCATATTACTTTCAATATTTGCTATTGATGCATATTTTTAGTCATAAAGTTTTAGTGTTAAAGTCCGTATGCATGTATTACTATCATTTGACTTTATATTAGTCTATTTTTAAAGTTATCAATACAATTCTTTGTGTTTAGTTTTAGTCGATTGTTTTACTCAGCTATTTTACTTGCTGTATATTTTATGTACTAATATCATTAGAAACTACATCATTTTATGATACAAATCTAAGTACTCACAATAACAGAAGCATCATTAAGACCACTTTTACTCAGCTTTGGTAAGATCTCCTTATTTTTTGATGGGCTTTAATTTATCTTGAGTATTAGTAGTTAGTATATATGTTTAGTAAAGTATTAAGGTAGCTTCGAATATTGTTTTAGTAACATATTTTTAGTGTATTAAAGGCTTCATGAATGATTCTGTTGAGTTACAGTCTTAGTTATTTTGCAAACATATGCATATTAAACAAATTTCATATTTTTCTTTAACTGTAAAGTTATTGTGTTTATTTTTCTAAATTATTGCATGCTTATTTTTTAAAAATCTTCTTTATCGGTCAGCATTTAGTATAGTAGTAAATCAAGCCTAAAATTTACTTAATACCAATAATGGTTCTGAGCGTCGACCATGCACAAGATATAGACTTGGATTGTGATAGACCTTGACCTATTAAATTGAAGGTATACCCGTATAGTTTCCAATGCATCAAACCGTTTATCCGCATAACTTTATAATAGAGAGATATTTGCATTTTGATGAGACTGAACATTAGAGGCAGGAAATGGCTCCCTAGGTCGGTGGAGCTTTATGAAAGCTCCACCTTATAAAGCTCCACCTTTTTATCTTATTTTTTAATATAAAAATTATAAAATCATATATCTTAAGGCTTGATGATCTATATAGGTTGATAATATTAGCTTGGGTTTAAAACAAATATACTCTATGTTGTGAGTTTGTCGTTTTGGTATAGTTTCTCTATTAATTACATGGTGTATCCATTGGTGTTGTGGTAGCAATGGTTGTGATGAATTGATACCTTTCGAGCCGTATTTTGTGCTTGAAATGTTAGTTAAATCTTGTTTAATTAGTTCTAGGTTCGATAAGCCATAAATAATAATTTACAATAAAAATTCATATCGATTGTCAAATTATAATACTAATGTTTTCCCTTGTTTGTTAATTGAGATTAGCCTGTTGTAATATCAGAGTATGGAGAAAATTAAGATTTGAATTCAACAAAAATGGTATGTTAAGGCTATTTTTTTCTTTCGACATATTTTCTTAAATTTTAGAAAAGATATGGTTGGTTGTTGTAGCCAAATTACTCGTAACCTTATTTGATTGAATTTTCTATGTGTTGATCTAGACATTCCTATTTAAAATTTTTACCCTACGTTAGCAACCTCATATTTAGGTAAAGAGTAAGAATTAGTTTTATAGTATAACCTGCCACGACCCAAGCTGGGCCTTGGTATGACACGACGATTAGGATTCTTAAGGAAACCCCAATCAAGCCTCTTAGCATAACATAAGCATTCATAAGATAGGAAGAATCAATCAACATTATACGTTTAACATGAGAGATTGGTCAACCCAAATACTTCAATGAGAAAAAAGCATCAAAATTTAAATGGAAAGACAACATAGACTCCATAAAATCCTACATGTCTCTATTAACTATCATAGGCGGGGGCATAGGACATGTTCCTAGATCACCCTCAACAAGAAAGACAACGAAACAATCTCAAAATATCAACATAAGCTAAGAATGATAAGAAAAAAATATAGACTAAGCTTGTCCTTAAAGCATGACGATTCCCTCACAATCTTTAAAGGTACTCTAAATCTAGCCGCGGAGTAGGATGAGAGTTCACTCCTACATCATAAAATAATGTAGGTAAATAAGTACGCATTAGTATTTTGAATGTACAAAGTATGTAGGTATTACAATAAATTATAAATCATATTTATGCAATTAACAAAATAAATAACATAATAAGAGAGGTAGTTAATATCATAGTAAACATGAGAATGACCAATGCACAAGAAAATAATAAAGAGAATCGTGTAAGAGTAAGTACTACGAGTAGCCAAGTAGTGTATCATAAAAGAATTATACATATGTGATATAGCAACCATAACCGACAATAAGACCATGTGAGCTATTACATGAAATTTCGATGTTTACCCATACACCGGAGAAAGAAAAGTCCACTTGCCAAGGTAAAAATCTATCTTGCTAAGCAGGTGTCACGAATGTGTCGTATATGTGTACACTAGCTAGGCCATCTTGGTAATAAATCCTATGGTGGTAACGTAGTTATGGGACTTGAAATTTCTACTAAAGACTCCTTGGATCAAGTCTCCACCTCAAAGTCCACTCGCTGCTAAGTAAATTTTACAAAATACTTGTCTTGAATCATGCTTATCAGAATTTGTAAAGTTTGTCATAATCATTATTCATAGTTATTATAGACTTATCATGTAGGAGAGACATTTCATAACTACCACTCCAATTCATAAAAACTCATTCATAAGATAGCTCATTTCATGTGATTCATGTAATGCTGGTGTAGGCCTTTCGTTGTTACGAATCCTACATCCATATGGAGTGTCATTAATCTTAGGTAACCTTTATCTTAAACTTACTTGAAGATTTAAAACTTGAGCAAAGTGCGGATTCATATGAGATTAGCTTAAAATCCTATATTGGATTGAAAATATGCATAATCATACAAAATAACATCTATTGAATCAAAATTAAAAGAATCCATATAGAATCTCATGAACCCTAGACTGTAGTAGGAGTAACTGAATAAACAATAATTGAAACCATAAAATTAATGACAATTCGTACATAATAAGATTGATAATCATGACGTAAAACATAATTCATGCAATTGGAATTGAAGTCATAAAAATCCACAGGAAGTCATGCTTGAAATTGGTAAGGAAAAAATGGAATTTTATTGGCTTCATGGATGAAAACCCATATATCTTGACTAATCTTCTTGAGAAGAACTTAAAAATCAATATAGGAATTGGAAGCCCTAGCTTGATCTTCAACAGAAGCTTGATGAGGAAGAAATTTGAGAGAATTTATGGGTTTTGGAGATTAGGGTGAGAATGAGATGAGTATGTAAGGGTTGAGATAGTTATAGGATAGTTGTATGACCAAAATAACATAGTGTAATGATCCGAACTAGGGGCCTAGTCATCACACGGTGAATGAGATATCCGAAGGCACCTCACCCAGTCCATCTCAAGTATCTTAAGCATTCATAGGCCTTTAATAAAGACATTTGCGGAAAAATAAGGGAAAAGGGACTATGAACCATTTTAAGCAATGAAGCAACATTAAAAAGCAATAGGAATAATTAACATATTTGTCCATAAGCATACCAACTAATACATCGATAATGGAATCGATAATGGTCGGTCTCTATCAAATAGAAAAGACACCATAATTGTGCAATATAGAAAGTAAACGCCTCAAAAAGGGCTACAAACATATTGTCTTATAAATAAATACAAGATAGAGTCGAACAATAGTAGATTCCCAAACTCAGGGCTCACCACAAATAATAATTCTAGTCTTGAACGCTGAGTACTAGCTACGAGCCAGTGGATGAGTGCCTGTCCCCACAAAGTTAAATCATGCAGGAAAAATATACGTTAGTACGTTGGAATATACTAAGTATGTGAGATTCAAAGCATATATGAAATTGTAATGCCATCATTCATAAATATAACATATAAGTATGTATGAGATAAAAGATACATAAAGTGAGCTTAAGCATTGTCACGACCCGAGACTAGGGCCTAGAAGTGACACGACGAATAGGAACCCGAGAGTCCCCAAACAAGCATCAAAGTATCCAAATCCACATCATCGGTTTGTAAGCGCATTCAAGTAATAAACACATAATACTATGGGATGGGAAAATAGGAATCATGCTATGGGGTCATCGAGGGGAAAGGGATTTACATGGATTCATATAGTCAATATCATATAAGAACTAAGAGACGGGTAAGTAGGACTCACTCTATGGGTGCAAACGGGACTTAGGACCTTCCACATTTCCACACCAAACGTGCATACATGTGATATTTCCATAATCGATCCAAATTGCCATTTCCAATAGATAATCGAAAGATAAGCTCCAAATACAATACATAGCATATATAGAGTCTACGAGAGTCTACAAGATGTCCAACAAAGCCTCTACTCATAAGATGGAACGGGGGGCCAAGACATGTCCCAGGATCACTCTCAAATAAGAAAGTAGACATAGGATAACATACATAGAAGGAAGATGGCTTGGAGGATGGGACTCACCACAAGTTCAACTTTCGGAATTGAGCTACTCGTCAACGCGGTGGATAGTCATAGCACTCGACCCCTACATTGTAAAATCATGTAGGCATAGAGTATGTCCTTGTATGTTTTAATGTACTAAGTATGCGGGCATGCAATGCATATGACTTATCAACCTGCATTTCGATGTTAGATGACAAGGGCACATAATATAGAAAGAATCATATATTGAAGGAAGAGTAGTATACAATATGCCATGAAATTCGTGATGTATGAATGAAATGATATTCATATATAGTGGGGATGTGACCTCAACCGACAAGAGTAAGACCAAGTGAGCTAGTACTTGGAATCCCTATGAAATCCCCTCACCGGTACAGAGGTGTTCTACTTGCCAAAGGTAAACCATACTTCACCTTACGGGAACATCACCCATTTCGTATGAATCAACCCCTCACGGGAACATCTCCCATTTCGGAAAGTATTTTGATATCATAACATAATACTTCACCTTTCGGGAACATCACCCATTTCATATGAAGTACCCTTCCTTATAGGAACATCTCCCATTTCGGATAGAATTCTCATAACATATGCTAGGCATATAGTTCGAGGAAAGGGAGAGGACCCTTGGGGATAGCGCTGATGCCCCCAATCCATCGGTGCTAAGTGAACATCCTACGAGAATACTTATAGTATATATATACGTACTTTCAAAAAGGCAATAGTCATTTCAAATCCGATCAATGCACATTTAGGCTCAAATTCTGACTAATAGATTGTAGTTATAATATTCATGCATAGGACTAGCTCAATTACAAATACGGAATGGTGCAAGCAGCCAAAATGTTCATAGATAAACCATAATCATTGACATATATGTGATCACATTCTTGTTATAATATAATATTATCAAAATAATTTCATAATTATTGAGATTAACCCACTTCAAAATTTCCATAAAGACCAATGTTCATGAATGCAAATGCAATGCATAATGTGAGAATATCATGGGTAATATATATTCAAGCTAAAATCAACATTATAATATGAAATTGAAGTAAATCCATAGTTAAATCCACATTCAAATCATCATATAAATCACCCATGCATAAATTAAGCTTTAAAGGGGACATGCATCTTCATTACTTCATAATCTCAATGTAAATCATCATAATAGGGCTTAAATAACTTAAAATCATAAATCAAGTACAGTCCATACATCAATTGAATTTAATAAAATTAAATAATAAAAATCCACATTTAAAGTAAGCTTAATTACATGTAAATCATTTGAAAAGAGTTTGGGTCTTCTTGGTTGAAAGGGACCAAGAATCAATCCCACATACCTTGATAGAGAGGCTGAAATTGAAAAGAATCTAGCTTGAAGTCGAATCTCAATTGAACCCTAGCTTGAGTCTTGAGAGGGGAGCTTAAGGAGGATCTTTAGGAATGATTTTAGTGTGAGAGTATTTCTAATGAGAATGAATTAGAATGGAAGGGTATCAGCTAACGTAGGGGTCTAGGATAGGAAAAGGTCATAAAACACAAGTAAAATAAGTTGTGTTTACGTAAAAGCCATTTATGAAACGGATGGAAAATGGGCCATCATGGCTTCACTGGCACCTACATGGTCCATGAGATACTTTACGGCCCGTAAACAGTGCCTGTGAGGTGACACTTACACAAATCCTCGCAATGCTCAACACTTAGAATTTTTTGGAGTGAAGGGGCACCATACTGACGGCCACACCGCCCGTGTGACACTACACGGGTCGTGTCAAGAACCGTGAGACGACACCTAGAAAATTCTTGCACAAAAAAGTTACGAGATGGTGATTTCATACTTAGAAAACTTTCACGTCACGAGCTATGCAGTGGGCCACACAGCCCGTGACATACCACACAGACCGTGTGGGTGGCCGAGTGCCTATACTTAGCCTGGACTTTCTGTCGAATCCTCAAAATCAAAATTATGGTAAAATACCTCTCCATTGGAGGCCACACGATCTGTATGGCTTCACACTGGCCGTGTGGGCCTCCTATGGAGCAACACTTGGTCAAATTTTCTCTTGGGACAACATTATGAGGTTTGATAAAGTCGTTTGAAAATTTGGGTCCTTACATCATCTCCCTTTAGGAATATTCGTCCCCGAATGTGCAACGACAAGGCTTGAAAGCTTGACCTAAGACATGGAAATTTTTGAACACAAGGTATAATGCATAGTTCATCGCTTGAAGATCATAAAGTATTTGAAAACCATATCAAAATGTATTCAAATCATTCAAAACATCATTAAAATCATTTTCGTGTACACATATGCATGTCATGTCATGAGACTCAAGAGTGAAAGAATTAGGACTATTTAGAAGGGAAAGAACCTAGTACCTTAGGCTTGAGTAGATTGGAAAAGATGGGGATATCGCCTCATCATGTCCAACTCCTCCTCCCATGTAGCACTCTCCACGTGTTGATTTCTCCAAAGTACCTTCACTAAAGCCACATCCTTGTTACGAAGCCACTTCACTTGTCTATCCAAAGTCTCTATAGGGACTTCCTCATAAGATAGGTTCTCCTCAACCCATATTCCTTCCAATGGCACAATGGTGCTAGGATCACCAACTAACTTCCTCAACATAGACACATGGAAGACAGGGTCTATGAAACTCAAGTCTGAGGGCAACTCCAACCTATAATCCACGTTTCCAATCCACTCCATAATCTCATAAGGGCCAACATACCGGGGGCTTAGCTTGCCCGTCTTACCAAAGCGCATCACACCCTTCATAGGCAAAACCTTCATATACACCCAATCACCAACATGAAATTCAATATCCCTCCTCCTAACATTCGAATAGAACTTTTGGTAACTTTGTGCCATATTCAACCTTTTTCTAATCACTTTCACCTTTTCCATAGCCTCCACCACTAAATCCGGGCAAATCAATGCCATTTCTCCCAACTCAAACTACCCCACTGATGACCTACACCTCCTCCCATACAAGGCCTCAAACGGTGCCATACCAATGCCAGCATAAAAGCTTTTATTATAGGCAAACTCAATGAGTGGAAGGTGATCATCTCTAATTACTCTTAAATTCCAACATAAGACCTTTACATATTCTCCAAGGTTCGAATAGTCCTCTCAGCTTTCTCATCGGTTTGAAGATGAAAAGTGGTGCTCAACTTAATCTTAGTTCCAAGTCCCTTCTGATATGATCTCCAAAAGTGGGAAGTGAATTGGGTGCCACAATTCGATATGATAGACCTAGGCAAACCATGCAATCTCACCAATTCTTGGATGTACAACCATGCATAATCTTTGGCGCTGAAAGCAGTCTTTTACTGGTAGGAAATGAGCTGACTTACTCATCCGATCGACGATGATCCAAATGGGTCTGAGGCAAACCAACCACAAAGTCCATGTTCACATCTTCCCACTTCCAAGTAGGGATCTCAATATCTTGAGTTAAGCCACCGGGCCTCTGGTGCTCTACTTTCACTTGTTGACAACTTGGACATTTGGATATAAACTTAGCTATGTCCTTCTTCATACCATGCCACCAATACACTTTCTTCAAGTCCCGATACATCTTAGTAGACCCCGAGTGAATGGAATAATGAGAGTTGTGAGCCTCACTCATGATTAACCTTCTAAGATCATCCACATTTGGAACACAAAGCCGGTCTCGGTACCGAAGTACACCATCTCCCCCTTGGGAAAACATCTCAATCTCCTTTTCGGCAACCACTGTCTTCAATTCACTCAACGATGGATCTAAATCTTGCTTAGCCTTTACATCAACCACCACGGAAGATTCTGCCCCGCTTTGAACATAGATATCACCATCATTCGAGTCGGCCAACCTAACACCCAACCTAGCTAACTGGTGAACATCCTCTACTAACTCCTTCCTCTCCCCTTCAACATGCGTCACACTACCCATAGACAACCTACTTAGAGCATCGATTACAACATTGGCTTTGCCTAGATAATATTGAACACTCATGTCGTAGTCCCTTTAGGAGTTCCAGTCATCTCCTTTGCCTCAAGTTGAGATCTCTTTAAGTGAATACATATTGAAAACTCTTGTGATCGGTGAATACATTAGCATGAACTCCATACAAATAGTGCCTCCAAATCTTCAAAGCAAAGACTACTGCCTCTAACTCAAGATCATGCGTTGGGTAATTACGCTCATGCACCTTCAACTGCCCTTTTGCATATGCTATTATCTTACCATGTTGCATAAGCATACAACCCAACCCAATCTGTGAGGCATCACAATACACCACAAATCTCTCCAAGCCATTTGATAAAATCAAGATGGGAGCTGACCTAAGCCAATCCTTCAAGGTTTAGAAACTCTGTTCGCATTCATCTGACCACATAAACTTAGCCTTCTTTTGGGTTAATTTAGTCAATGGAGATGCAATAGATGAGAACCCTTCAATGAACCTCCTATAATAGCTAGCGAACCCCAGAAAACTTCGAATATCCGAAGGAGTCAACAACCTGGGCCGATTCTTCACGACCTCGATCTTCTTCGGATCCACCTTGATAGCATCATCGGACACCACATGATCAAGAAAGACCACTTCACCCAACCAGTATTCACATTTGTTAAACTTGGCATACAACTTCTTCTCCCTTAAGGTTTGTAAAACCATTCTCAAATGATATCCATGTTCCTGCTCACTTCGGGAGTAAATGAGAATGTCATCAATGAAGACCACACAAAACTATAAAGAAATAGCTTGAACACCCAATTCATCAGATCCATGACCATGGCCGGAGTATTGGTTAGGATGAAAGACATCACCCAAACTCAAAGTGCCCATACCTTGTCCAAGAGGCCGTCTTGGGAATATCACACTCTCTAACCTTCAACTGATAATACCCAGAACGAAGGTCAATCTTTGAGAAGTGAGTAGCCCCTTGAAGCTGGTCGAACAAGTCATCAATCCTAGGCAACATATACTTATTTTTAACGGTCACCTTATTCAGTTGCCTATAATCAATACACATTCGAAGAGATCCATCCTTCTTTTTTACAAATAACACTGGAGCACCCCACGACAATATACTTGGCCTATTGAAACCTTTCTCCAACAAGTCCTTTCATTGATCCTTTAACTCTTTCAACTCCGCTGGTGCCATACGATAAGGAGGAATAGAGATAGGTTGAGTATCCGGGAGAAGATCTATGCCAAAGTCTACTTCCATTTCGGGAGGAATATCGAATAAGTCTTTGATAAACACATCTGAAAACTCATTCATCATTGGAATTGACTCAAGGGTAGGCATTTTGGACTCCATATCCTTGACCCTCACAATATGATAAATACACCCCTTGGAAATCAATTTTCGGGCCTTGAGGTAGGAAATAAACCAACCTTTAATAGAGGAGTCACTACCCTTCAACTCAAGAACGGGCTCACCGGGAGGTTGGAACTTGACCTTCAAGGTTCTACAATCTATAGAGGCATATGATGCATGCAACCAATCCATCCCAAGAATCACGTCAAAATCGAACATCTCAAGTTCCACAAGGTCACACGGAAAAACTTTGTGCAACACAGAAATCAGACAACCACATAGACTCTATGTGCAATAACAGATTCACTCATGGGAGTAAAAACCGAGAAAGGGTCCGTTAAAATCTTGGGACTCAAACCAAACTTAACAGCCAATAGGGGAGTCACAAAAGGCAAATTTGCACCCGGGTCAAGCGAAACATAAGTATCAAAATCAAAGACTTTTAACACACTAGACATGACATCTAAAGCTTCCTCAACCTCTTGACGGGCATGAAGTGCATAAAACCTATTGTTCCTTGGAGCAACATCTTAGGGAGCTCTTTGTTGGCCTTGACCGCCTTGAGCCACCTGACCTTGGACTTTATGAACATTCTTAGGACAATCAGCAACCTTGTGGTTTTTATCAACACACCCATAGCAAATACCCAAATCCCTCCAACAAGCACCTGTTTGGGGCTTCCCACAGTTGCCACTCATAGGATACCCCTGTCCACCACCAATTGGTGCCTTAGGGGAAGGTACCTGAGCATTAGCAACTCGAGCACTAGAACCTTGGCCCTGCTGGAGATGACCAAAGCCACCACTCCGAGAACCGAAAAATCCACCATCAAACTGGACCCTTTTAGGATCGTGTGCCCTCCTCTCCTTGAGTTTTTCCCCTTTGATCTGTTCAGCATATACCATGAGTCTAGAAATATCCATATCTCGTATGAGCATGGCACTGCGACATTCATTTACAAGCAAATTAGAGATACGAGGAACAAACTTGTGCATCCTTGCACGAGGGTAAGCCACAAGTGACGGAGCATACTTGGAGAGCTTTGTGAATATGAGGGCATAGTCCCTCACACTCATACCTCCTTGCTTGAGGTTGATAAATTCAGTCATCTTGGCCTCCCTAAACTCAAGTGGAAAGAAGCGATCCAGGAATGCAAGTTTGAATTCTTTCCAATTGATATCACACTGCAAACCCTCTCGATAAACCATTGGGTGTACCACACCTGAACCACATCTTTCAATTCATAGGCAGCCAATTGACCCTTCTCCTTGGAAGTAACACCCATAATGTTCAATATCTTGGTGAGCTCATCAATGAACTCTTGAACATCCTCATCCGCCTTCGAGCCATGGAACTCTGGAGAATTCATCCAGGTGAAATCCCTCACTCGATCTCGTCGAAGATTAGCCTGTCTAGTCTGAGATGTCACCACTTGGACAAGCATGGAAAAGACTGTACGGATTCACCATTAGAGAAGGGTTCATCCATAGGACCTTGAGGTGCCTGGTCCTCATCAGCCGGAGCCGGCCTTGGTGGGTGGGGTCTTCCTCGAGGCATTTTCTAAAATAGAGCAACGACACCGTCAAGATAAGGAGACCAAATATACGAGCCATAGCACAACATGAGGCATGAAGAAGTGAGGCAATTCCTAGAACGCCTTCGTAGCCTCCCACTCATAGGCATGGTGCACTTCACACCCATGAATAGGACTCTACTTGACGCGGCATGTTAGACTCCGAGGACCATTTATAAACCTAGGGCTCTCATACCATCTTTTGTCACGACCTGGGATTAGGGCCTAGAAGTGACACAATGAATGAGAACCCGAGAGTCCCCAAACAATCCTTGAAGTATCCAAATCCACATCATCAGTTCAGAAACGCATTCAAGTAATAAATACATAATACTAAGGGATGGGAAAGTAGGACTCACGCTATGGGGACATCGAGGGGAAAGGGATGTACATGGATTCACATAGCACATTGCATATAAGAACTAAGGGGCGGGCAGGTAGGACTCACTCTATAGGGGAAAACAGGACTTAGGACCTTCCACATTTCCATACCAAATGTGCATACATATCATATTTCCATAATCAGTCCAAATGGCCATTTCCAATAGAAAACCAAAAAACATAAGCTCAAAATACAACACATAGCATATATAGAATCTACGAGAGTCTACAAGATGTCCAACAATGCCATATGGAACGGGGGGCCAAGACATGTCCCAGGCTCACCCTCACATAAGAAAGTAAACATAGGATAACATAGATAGAAGGAAAGTGGCTTGTCCTTGGAGGATAGGACTCACCACAAGTTCAACTTTCGGACGACGCTACTCATCAAATTGTGGATAGTCGTAGTGCTCGGCCCCTACATGGTAAAAAGATGTAGGCATAGAGTATGCGTTAATATGTTTGAATGTACTAAGTATGTGGGAATGCAATGCATATGACTTATCAACCTGCATTTCGATGTTAGATGACAAGGGCACATAATATAGAAAGAATCATATCTTCAAGGAAGAGTATATAAAATATGCCATGAAATTCGTGATGTATGAATGAATGATATTCATATATAGCGGGGATGTGACATCAACCAACAAGAGTAAGACCAAGTGAGCTAAAACTTGGAATCCCGATGAAATTCCCTCACCAGTATGGAGGTGGTCTACTTGTCAAAGGTAATCCATACTTCACCTTATGAGAACATCACCCATTTCGTATGAAGCAACCCCCTTACGAGAAAATCTCCCATTTCGGAAAGGATTTTCATATCATAACATAGTACTTCACCTTACGAGAACATCACCCATTTCATATGAAGCAACCTTTCTTAGGGGAACTCCCATTTTGGATAAGATTATCATAACATATGCTAGGTACATAGTTCGAAGAAAGGGAGAGGACCCTTGGGGCTAGCGCTGACGCCCCCAATCCATCGATGCTAAGTCAACATCTCACGAGAATACATATTGTATATATATACGTAGTTTCAAAAAGGCAATAGTCATTTCAAATCCGATCAATGAACATTTAGGCTCAAATGAAAAATCATAGATTGTAGTTACACTATTCATGCATAGGACTAGCTCGATTACGAATATGGAATGGTGCAAGCACCCAAAATGTTCATAGATAAACCATAATCATTGAAATATATGTGATCACATTCTTGTCACAACATATCTTATCAAAATCATTTCATAAAACATGATTGGGATTAACCCACTTCAAAATTTCCATAAAGACCAATGATCATGAATGCAAATGCAATGCATGATGTTAGAATAATATGGGTAATATAGATTCATAATATGATATTGAAGTAAATTCATAATTAAATCCACATTCAAATCATCATATAAATCACCCATGCATAAATCAAGCTTTAAAGGGGACATGCATCTTCATAACTTCATAATCTCGATGTAAATCATCATTATAGGGCTTAAATAACTTAAAAACATAAATCAAGTACAGGCCATACATAAATTGAATTTAATAAATTCAAATAATGAAAACCCATATTTAAAGTAAGCTTAATTGTATGTAAATCAATTGAAAAGAGTTTGGGTATACCTTGATTAAGAGGCTGAAATTGAGAAGAATCTAACTTGAAGTCGAATCTCAATTGACTCCTAGCTTGAGTCTTGAGAGGGGAGCTTCAAGAGGATCTTTAGGAATGATTTTAGGGTGAGAGTGTTTCTAATGAGAATGAATTAGAATGGAAGGACATCAACTTATTTAGGGGTCTAGGATAGGAAAAGGTCATAAAACACAACTAAAATAAGTCGTATATATGTAAAAGCTATTAACGAAACGGATGGAAAATAGGCTTTCACAGCTTCACTAGCACCTACATGGTATGTGAGACACTTCACGGCCCTTGAACAGTGCCTGTGAGGTGACACTTAAACAAATCCTTGCAATGCTCAACACTTAGAATTTTCCGGAGTGAAGGGGTACCATACGAACGGCCACATGGCTCGTGTGACACTACACGGGTCGTGTGAAGGACCGTGAGATGACACATAGAAAATTTTTGCACGAAAAAGTTACGAGACGGTGATTTCGTACTAGAAATGTTTCACGTTGCGAGCTATACGATGAGCCACACGGCCCATGACACACCACACGGACTGTGTGGGTAGCCGTGTGCCCACACTTAGCATAGAACTCTCTATCGAATCCCCGTAATTGAAATTATGTCCGAGTACCCCTCCATTGGAGGCCATACGGTCTATGTGGCTTCACACTAGCCGTGTGGGCCTCCCATGGAGCGACACTTGGTCAAAGTTTCTCTCATGACAATATTATGAGGTCCGATAAAGTCGTTCCAAAATCCGGGTCCTTACAAACATGCACAAGGAATATGATTCAAGATGAATAAGAGTCAATGCAAGAGAAAGCACATGTAATAAAAATATATCATGGTATCATAACTTGTGGGATAAGACCTTAATTGATATATAAGATGATGTAAACAACTACATGGAATCCAACGTAACCCCATACGTTGACACGAATAGACCACTTATTTAGTGGAACTCCATCAACTTTGCATGCATCTTAATAACATAAATAACCTGTGTAGATCCACTAGCCTAGCCTTCAAGGGCTCCTATGGTGGCACATAGTTAGGGTCTTTGAGATTTAGCTTTAATATGTCATGCCTCAACTAATGGAATGAATCCCAATCTCAAGTCCATTGGTGTTAAGTCATCCCATGGAATCTTTTAAAATATAACTTAGAATCATAAGTAGCAAGCATAGGAGTAGCTCGACATTTAGGAACCACCAAGTGAGTATTGTCCTATCATCTTGGGGACCTTTATTAAACATCTTTAGGACAATTGTCACCATGGTTATATCTTTGACAAATAAGTACTTTAAAACATAACTTTAATGCCCTAATCATCATCATAACTCATGCAAAGCTTTACTTAAAAACAAGGTGGATTAGTCTTTTAAAAGGAACAATCATAAATCATATAAATCATAAAAATATAGTTCTTTAAAAACATGTAAACAACCCACATCGTATCAACAAACAAACTCATCATTAGGGTCATCATCAATAACTTAAATACATGTATATACTTAGTAAAAATATCATAGGATATCATGAATAACATTTAATAGCATAAAACATAAAACATCATGAAATCATCATAAGCATGCGTAATATCATAAAGGATCTCAAAATAAAGGTAAAATACTTATTGAAGGACTTTATGGGTGGAAGGATACTCATAAATCAACTCATATACCTTAGAAGAACTTGGGAGAATCAAACTTTGAAGTCTTAGGAAGATTCTTGGAAACTGTAGTTCTTGCCTTGCTTTTTTTTTTGAGAGCTTTTGCCTTAGGAAAATTTCAGAGTTAGTAGAATGGAGAGAATGAAGGCTTCTTAGGTTTTTAGGACCCGATTTAAGACCCTCTTTGGATCCAAAATGACTGAGTTAAGAAGTAGATATGGTGGAATTAACCAAACTACCCCTTATTTAGAACTATCAGATTTACTTACAAAACCTTGTTTATGGGCCGTAGGTCAATCCACGGGTCGTAAGTAGTATTTGTTTGGTAACATATCTGAAATCTCTTAAACTTACTTTTCTGCACCCGTAATCACGAAACCTTATTATGATCCGCGTAGCATCTTATGAGTCGTGGTTGGACTCGTGGCGTCCTTCTACACTTAGCCATTTTTCTTATTTTCTTGGTTTTATTCCACGAAGGGATTCTATGGGCCGTGCATTGCCTTACAGGATGTCTGGTAACACATAGCTCACCTTCTAGAAAACTCTAAACTTTTTTCATGTCTGATAGTATCACTCACCACCATATCTACAGACTGTAATGTAGCCTATGGTCTGTTACATGGTCTATGGGTTACCCCACACTTGAAAACTTTTCCCCTTCCTAATGTCTCATATTTAAGGACCAATCCTACATGCCGTATGTTTACCTATGAAAAGTCCCTCGTGAACTTGACTTAAGACTTAAAGACATTTTCAGGCCAACTTTTCTGTACTCAAGGCTCCTAAACTGAGGATCGTTACAATATCTTCCCCTTGGGAACATTCATCCCTGAATGTACTTAAAGGTAGGCTCTAAAGAGTAAACTAGCAGCTAACAACCCAGTATGCAGGAAAAAAAATGCAAGTTTAACATCATTTTAAAAAAAAATTCAAAACTCACTTTCAAAACATGTCTCAAAACAGTCCATAAACATCAAAACAAATGCATACATCATGAAAAGCTAAAATGCATGGAATTTGAGGTTTTAGGAAGAATTTGTTAATACCTTAAGCTTGAGTAGGATGGAGTAGACGTGGATAATGCTTCATCATGGCCACTTCTGCTTCTCATGTAGCACCCTCAACTTATTGGTTTCTCCAAAGTACTTTGATGGCTGTAACTCCATGTTCCTTAGTTTATTTACTTGCCGGTCTAGAATTTCAACTATCACCTCTTCATAACTCAAAGTTTCTTCAATGTTCACATCACACCAAGGAAGTATGAAATATGGATCACCTATAAATTTCCTAAACATCAATACATGAAAAACCAGATGAATCAAATGCAACTCATTGGGTAGATCCAACTCATATGCCACCTTTCCCACTCTTCTCACCATCTTATAGGGCAATAAGTACCTAGGGATTAATTTCCCTTTCTTACCGAACCGGATCACACCTTCAAGTAGACCTAATCACTAACTTGGAACTCAAGTTTCCTTCTTCTCACGTCGGAGTAGGACTTTTATCGGCTTTAGGTTATTTGCAATTTCTCCCTTATGCTTTTAATTTTTTCCATAGCATTAATCACCAAGTCTAGTCCTATAATGCCACCTCATCGACTTCAAACCACTTGATGGGAGATCTACACCGTCTATTATACAAGCCTCAAATGGTGCCATCCCAATACTTGCATGAAAGCTATTATTGTAGGAAAACTCGATAAGGGGAAAGTGCTCATCCCAAGTCCCCTTAAACTCCAATACAAAAGCTCTCAACATGTTTTCCAATGCTTGAATAGTCCTTTTAGCTTGCCCATTAGTTGGGGATGGAAAACGGTACTCAACTTCACCTTAGTACCAAGCCCTTTTTTAAAAGACTTCCGAAAGCGAGAGGTAAATTAATCTCCACGATCTGATATGATGGATAATGGAATCCCATGCAACCTCACCAATTCTCGAATATATAAGCTAGCAAAATCTTTGGCACTGAATGTAGTATTGATTGGTAAGAAGTGAGCCAACTTTTTCATGCGGTCAACTATCACCCATATGGAGTCAAAATGTTTTTTGGTCTTTGGCAAAACAAGTACGAAGTCCATGTTGATCTCTTCCTGCATCCAAGTAGGGATATTAGTATCTTGTGCTAGGCCATCCGACCTTTGGTGTTCAACTTTGACCTACTGGCAATTAGCAAATTCGAACACAAATTGAGCAATGTCCTTTTTTATTCCATTTCACCAATAAATCTTCCTCAAGTCTTTATACATCTTTGTAGTTCCAGGATGAATGGAGTATGAAGAGTTATGAGCTTCTTGCATGATCAACTTTCTCTATTCACCATCATTCGGCACGCATGGACTCCCTTAGTATCGTAGTACACTATCTCCCCCTTGTAAGAAAACTTCTATCTTTCCATCTTTCACTAACACTTTCAACTCAATCAAAGCGGGATCAAAGTCTTTCTTAGCCTTCACCTCCTCAATAGAAGAAGATACAGACCCATAAAGAACCATTGCACCAACATTTTTGACTCACTCAATTTCGCTTCCAATCTACCCAACCTAAGGACATCTTTGGCCAACTCCCTTATTCTATCAGCTTCAAGATGAGACACACCACCCATGGAAACTCTACTAAGGGTGTCAGATACCACATTGTCCTTTTTGAGGTGATACTTTACATTCATGTCATAATCTTTGAGTAGCTCTAACCACTTCCACTGCCTCAAATTGAGATCCTTTTGGGTGAACACATGTTGGAGGATCTTGTGGTGGGTGAGGATATCCACATGAAATCTATACAAGTAATGTTGCCAAATATTCAAGTCAAACACCACCACCACAAGTTCAAGATCATGAGTCGGGTAATTCTTCTCATGCACTTTCAACTGCCTTGAAGCATAGGCAATCAACTTACTATTTTGCATTAACACACAACCCAACCTAATACTTGATGTATTATGATACATGACAAATCCATCATTCCCTTCTAGTCAGTCGATCCTTTGAAGTTTGGAAACTTTTCTCACACTCATACATCCATACAAAGGTAGCTTTCTTTTGTGTTAACTTGGTAAGTAAGGATGAAATAGTGGAGAAATTTCACACAAACATTTTATAGTAACCAACTAGGCCCAATAAGTTCCTTATGTCAGTAGGAGTCAATGGCCTTGGCCATTTCTTATCTCTTCAGTCTTCTTAGGATCTACCTTGATATCTTGACTAGATACCACTTGCCCAAGTAAGGCAACCTCATCCAGCCAAAACTTGCATTTGTAAAACTTTACATAAAGCTTTTGCTCCCTTAAGGTTTGCAATACCACCTTTAAGTGTTCCATATGCTCTTGCTCACCTAAGGAATAGATAAGGATATCATCAATGAACACCATAATAGACATGTAGAGGTAGGGCTTGAACATCCTTTTCACGAGGTCCATAAATATCGTCGGTGCATTAGTGAGGCCAAAGGGCATCACCACAAACTCAAAGTGACCATACCTAGTTCGAAGGCCATCTTACGAATGTCACTTTCTCTCACCCTCGATTGGTGATAACTGGATCTCAAGTCAACTTTGTAGAAATGAGCAGCCCCTTGCAATTGATCAAACAAATCATCTATCCTTTGAAGAGAATACTTATTCATGATGGTGACCTTATTGAGTTGCCGGTATTTAATGTATACATACGGAGAGACCCATCCTTCTTCCTTACAAATAAGACCGAATTATCTCAAGGGGACCGGCTAGATCTAGTGAAACCCTTCTCCAACAAGTCCTTCAATTTCTCTGTTAGCTCCTTCAACTCTTTAGGAGCCATTCTATAAAGAGGCATTGAGATAGGTTGAGTACTAGGCAAGAGGTTTATATCAAAGTCTATCTCCCTTTCGGGAGAAATGCCCAGTAACTCATCCAAAAACTCATTTACAATAGGGACCGACTCAAGAGAAGGAGCTTTGGAAGTGACATCTTTGACTCTTACTAACTGATAGATGAACCCCTTGGAAATAAATTTACAGGCCTTTAGGAAGGAAATGAATCGAAGCCTACATGAAGAGTTGCTACCCTCCCACTCAAGAATTGACTCATTAGGGAATTGGAACTTGACCCTACGGGTTATACAATCAAAGGAAGCATAGAAAGTATGCAACCAATCTATCCTAAGAATCACGTCAAAGTCTACCATGTAAAGCTCAACTAAATCACATGAGATAACTTTATGCAAGATGGAGATGGAACAACTCCTATAGACTCTTCGGGATATAATGGACTCTCCTACGGGGTTACTTACCTCATAGGGATCATGGAGGACTTTGAGACATGCTTGAAATTTATTGGCAAGGAATGGACTTACAAAATATAAATTTACTCCCTGATCTAAAAGTGCATATGCATTAGAATAAAAAACTCTTAATATACCGATGACCATGTTCTGAGCCTTTTCGACATCTTGATGACCATGAAGAGCATAGAACCAGTTGGTCCATTAAGTGCCTTGGATTTAACCCTTTTGGCCTTTGTGCCTTGTGCCATTACTCCTATAATCCTTGGTATGGTGGTTGGGCTTCCCACAATTAAAGAAAGCACTAGATCCGAGAGTTTTGGGGCTTAGGAGCAACCCTCATATCCTTTATGGTCCAGGGAGGAGGAGTTTTGGTGGATCCTTGATCACGTTGCTTTTGGCCATCCTGAAATTTGTGACCACCGCTCCTTTGGTGAGAGTCGCTCCCACCATCAACTCGATCCCTCTTGGACTCCCTTCCCCTCTCTCAGAGCTTCTCCTTTTCAATTTGCTCTGCATACATCATCCAGCGGGAAATATCTATCTCGTTCACCAACATGGCTATCTTACATTCCTTGGAGACCAACTTGGAGATTCCAGAAATAAACTTGCTTATTCGGGGCCTAAGATCCGCAACCATGAAAAGAGCATACTTTGATAGCTTTGTGAATTTGAGGGCATACTCTCTCACACTCATGGTCCCTTGCTTTAGGTTGATAAACTCTTGGACCTTCACCTCCCTAAGCTCAATTCAGAAGAACTGGTCCAAGAAAGCACATTTGAGCTCTTCCTAATCGATAGGAACTGCTTTTTGGCCCCTCTTGTCCGCCCATTGTTCATACCAAATCTTTGCGACTCCTTTGAGTTGGTAGGCCACCAACTCGAATTTCTCTTCCGATGGAATGCCCATCACCATAACTACTCGGAAAGCCTTCTCAATGAAGTCAATGGGGTCTTCCTCCATCTTATATCCATGAAATTTTGAAGGGTTCGTCCGCATGAAATCATGTACCTTAGCAACCGAAGTAAGAACTTGGGGAGGAACATATATCTCCCCGTTGGCTTAATTGGCTAATGTTTGGTCCAAAAAGGTAAAAGCGGCTTGGAACTCCGCATGAGACACTCCATCATCTTGTTGGAGTGGAGGAACTTGTTGTTTGGGAGTGCCTCGTTTATGGGGAGCTCTTCGTGGCGACATGATCTAAAAACAAGCAAAAGGCCGTTGTTAGTTAATGGAAAACCTTATTCAACTCTAAGGTAAGATATGAATAAGAAAGAAGGGAAGACTTTCCTAAACTGTCTCATAGCCTCTTACTCAAGATAGTGGCGTGCTTCATAACCCGAATGACACTCTATGCTACGGGGTATGGATAGACATCTGAGGAGCATTTTAAAACCTCGTGCTCCAATACCAAGTTTTTAACGATCCTACTTAGGGACCTAGTCGTCACATGATGAATAAGATACCTGAAGGCACCCCCAAGCCATCTCAAGCATCTTAAGCATTCATAGGCATTTAATAAGACATTTGCCGAAAAATAAGGAAAAAGGGACTATGAGCCATTTTAAGAGATGAAGCAACATTATATAGCAATAAGAATAACCAACATATTTGTTCATAATCATACCAACTAATACATTGATGGACGGGACCAGTAACGGTCGGTCTCCATCAAACAAAAAAGACTCCATAATTGTGCAACATAGAAAGTAAACGCCTCAAAAAGGGCTACAAGTACATTGTCTCAAAAATAATTACAAGATAGAGTGGAATAATGGTAAAGTCCAAAACTAAGGGCTTACCATAAATAATAATGCTAGTCTAACATTGAGTACTAGCCACGAACTGGTGGAGGAGTGTCTGTCCTTATATGGTTAAATCACTAGGCAAAATATGCGTTAGTACGTTAGAATGTACTAAATATGTGAGACACAATGCATGTATAAAATTGTAATACCATCATTCATAAATATAACATATAAGTATGTATGAGATAAATAATATATAAATTGAGCTTAAGTTTGCACAAGGTGTCACGACCCGGACCTAAGTCTAGGAGTGACATGGCAAATGGGAACCTGAGAGTCCTCAAAACAAACATCAAGTATCCATATTCACAATATCGATTTGAAAGCGTATATATAAATAGTAAACACATAGTTCTAAGTGACGAGAAAGTAGGAATCACGCTATGGGGATATCATAGGGATAAGGGATTAATATGGATTCACATAGCACATAAGAACTAAGGGGCAGGTAAGTATGACTCACTCTATAGGGGCAATACGGGACTTAGGACCTTCCAAATTTGCACATAAAATCATACATACTTATCATAATTCCCATAATCAATTCATAATAGCCATATCCAATAAATAACCATAATCATAAGCTCCAAATACAACACATAACACATAGATCCGACAAGAGTCTACAAGATGTCCAATAATGCCTCTAGCCATAGAATAGGATGGGGGCCAAGACATGTCTCGAGCTCCCCTCAAAGTAAATAGCATAAAGGGAACAACATAAGCTAGATAGATGGTAGCTTGTCCATGGAAGATAGGACTGACCACAAGAGTTTCTCAAACCTAATCTAGCATTCAAACGGTTGATAAAGGTAGTCTCCGGTCCCTACATGGTTAGATCATGTAGGCAAAAGTATGTGTTAGTATGTTTGAATATACTAAGCATACGAGCATGTAATGCATATGTTTTATCAAACCCCCATTCTATGGTAGATGACGAGGGCACATAATATAGAAAGAAGTTTATATCCAAGAAGAGTATATAACAATACGCCATGAAATCCATGATGCATGAAATGCAATAATGCTCATATATAGTGGGGATGGACTATAATCGACAAAAGAAAAATCATGTGAGCTATGAAATGAATTAGTCTGATGTAGACCTTCCATCGGTAGATGAAGATTACTTGCCACGGGTAATCTACACCACACCTTACGAATCGGTCTTTTCATTGTGATGGACACCTTCCTTACGACCTCGCTTTTCAAAAGAATTTTCATATCATATCATATCATATCATATCAAAATGTAACCATTCCTTTACAACCCAGTCTTTCTGATAATGGCTACCATATACCTATGCTAGAACATAGTTCAAGGAAAGGGAGAGGACCCTTGGGGATAGCCCTGATGCCCCCAATCCATCCCTGCTAAGTCAAAACATCCCACGAGAATACTTGTACTTATACATGCTTTTCAAAAGACGCAATAGTCATTTCAAATCCTTTCAATGCATATTTGGGCTCAAAAGCCAAACATATTGCTTATATATTCATACTTGGGCACAAAAGCCAAATCACATTTCATAATCATGCTTCTCATGTGATGCACATATATGGATCGTGAATCCCTCTCGTGAGACCACACTTAGCCAAATTTCATAAAACACTACACACATGGACTTTACAAAAATGGGTGTAACTTGTTGATCCGAACATAGAATAAGGTGAAACTGGATGGGTTGGAAAGCTAATTAAAAAAGATTCAATTTAATAGGTCATGGGCCACCCAGGTATTTTTGTGATAAGAGATATGACCATTTAAATTTGACCCTTCTATCGGTTCTTGTGAAAAGCTTAGCCAATGGAATTCCTTCGAACTTGGCTTAATGAAGGAGGCCCATGATGACCCTAAACCACATAAATAAGCTTGAATTGAGGGCTTGAAAGAAAACTTAACTTGAGATTGAAGATTTCATACTTAGAAAAATTCAACGTAGGCATCCATACGGTTGGT
This sequence comes from Solanum rostratum, assembly GCA_029948455.1. NCBI lineage: Eukaryota > Viridiplantae > Streptophyta > Magnoliopsida > Solanales > Solanaceae > Solanum > Solanum rostratum. Next base: position 25,790,300 of record CM057046.1, on the reverse strand, counting down.
TATCTTACGGTCCGTGTACTCCTCCGTACCACTTCACTTAGAAAATTCTCATGATGAAGTTCCAAGACAGTGATCCAATACTGAGAATATTTCCACTCAAGCACCTATACGGGGGACCACATGGACCGTAAATCATCATATGGTCCATGAGACGGTCCGTGTGACATGCCTTGGCTTCAAAACTGTGAAATTTCAAGGCCAAGGCTACCACACGGTCCGTGAAGCCTCACACGGCACGTGTGGGGTCCATGTGTGGCATGACTTAGTCCAAAACTCCATGTTAAAGCCTAAAAACCCCACACAAGGCCAAAGGTCACTTCAAGGAGGCTCCACATAGTCCGTATAGCCTCACACGGACCGTGAAGGCTTCCATGAGATGTCACCTTGGTCCAAAACTTTCTGGAACCAAATTTCAAAGCTCCATTAAGGTCGTACAAAGTCTGGGCACTTACATCATCTCTCCCTTGGGAACATTCATCCTCGAATGTGCTGGAACAAGGCTTGAAAGGCTTGACTTAGAACATGAAACTTCCAAACACAAGGTACAATGCATATTTCATCATTTGAAAACCATAAGGTCATTAAAACTCATATCAAACCCTCTTTAAATCATTTAAAACATCTTTAAATCATTTTTATGCGCATGTATGCATGTCATGTCATGAAACTCAAGAGTGAAAGAACTAGGACCACTAAGAATAGGAAGAACCTAATAACATAGGCTTGAATAGATTGAAAAGGATAGAGGTATCGTCGATCGCACTTCCCACGTAGCACTTTCAACATGTTGATTTCCCCAAAGCACCTTAATTGAAGCCATATCCTTGTTGCAGAGCCGCTTCACTTGCCTATCCAAAATCTCAACCGGGACTTCCTCATAAGACAAGTTTTTTGCCCCAACCTCAACACCTTCCAAAGGATCACCAAGATATTTCCTCAACACAAACACATGGAAACCGAATGAATAAAACTCCAATTCAGAGACAAATCCAACCTATAAGCCACATTCTCAATCCGCTCCATAATCTCATAAAGACCTACATACCGGAAACTTAACTTTCCCTTCTTACCATGACGTATAAAACCCTTCATGGGTGACACCCTCACATACACCCAATCACCAATACGAAACTCAAGATCCCTCTTCCTAACATCCAAATGGGACTTTTGATGACTTTGAGCCATCTTCAACATTTCCCTAATCAACTTCACCTTCTCCATAGCCTCCAACACCAAATCTTGGCCAATCAAAGCCATCTCTCCCAACTCGAACTACCCCATCAGAGATCTACATCCCCCCACTATACAAAGCCTCAAATGGTGCCATACCAATGCTTGATGAAAAACTATTATTATAAGCAAACTCAATGAGTGGAAAATGGTCATCCCAATCAACCTTGAATTCCAACACACAAGTTCCCAACATGTCCTCCAAGGTTTGAATTGTCCCCTCGCCTTGCCCAATGAATTTAGGATGAAAAGTGGTACTTAACCTCACCTTGGTGCCACGTCCCTCCCTAAAATGATTTCCAAAAGTGGAAAGTAAATTGAGTACTACAATCTAATATAATAAAAAGTTAGACACCATACAATGGAACCAACTCCCAAATATATAACTTGGCATTGTCCTCAACACTGAAAGTAGTCTCAACCGTTAAAAAGTGAGCCGATTCAGCCATTCTTCCAATAATTACCCATATGGAGTCAAATTGCTTCCAATAAAGGGAAGTCCAATCACAAAGTCCACATCCTCATCCTCTCATTTCAAGTAGGGATTTTAATATTTTGGGCCAAGCAATCGGGCCTTTGATGTTCCACCTTCCCTGGTTGGCAATTAGAGCATTTAGACACAAATTTGGCTTTGTCTTTCTTTGTACCAAGCCACCAATACACTTCCTTCACATCCCGATACATTTTGGTCGATCTTGGATGTATGGAGTAATGAGAGAGTTATGGGCCTCACTAATGATCATCCCATTGAGACTATCAACGTCCAAAACACACAATCGATCTTGGTACCAAATTACACCATCCCCCATGGGAGAAAGGCTCTATCTTATTTCCAGTAACCAACCTCTTCAACACAACCAATGATGGGTCTAAGTCTTGCTTTTCCTTGACATAAACAACCATAGAAGATTCAGCCCCATTCTAAACATGAACAATACCATCATTGGATTCACTCAACCCAATTCTCTAATCTTGTCAAATGATGCACATCCTTCATCAACTCCCTTTTTACCTCATCTATAAGATCAGCTACAACATCTTCATTGCCTGAATTGCATTACGGGCCCAAAGTAACTCTCCCTATTTGGTGGGGATAGATGGAGATAAAAAATATTAAGACACATTCCATGGCATGATAAGAATCATGAAAAGTGAAGCATTTCCTAAAACGCCCTGTAGCTTCCTACCCATAAATGTGGCACACTTCACACTTATAAATAAGACTCTACTTGACGCGACATGTTGGGCTTCGAGGACCATTTTAAACCTAGTGCTCTGATACCATCTATATCATGACCCGAACCTAGGGTCTAGGAGTGACATGGCGAATGGGAACTCGAGAGTCTCCAAAACAAGCCTCAAGTATCCAATTCACATTATTGGTTTGGAAGCGTATATATAAATAGTAAACACATAGTTCTAAGGGATAGAAAAGTAGGACTCATGCTTTGGGGATGTCATAGTGATAAGGAATTAACATGGATTCACATATTACATAACACATAAGAACTAAGGGGCTGGGAAGTATGACTCACTCTATGGGGGCAATACGCGACTTAGGATCTTCAACATTTCCACATCAAATCATACATACTTATCATAATTCCTATAATCTATCCATAATAGCCATATCCAACAGATAAACCATAATCATAAGCTCCAAATATAAGACATAACACATAGATCCAACAAGAGTGTACAAGATGTCCAACAATGCCTCTAGTCATAGAATAGGACGGGGGCCAAGACATGTCCCTAACTCACCCTCAACACTTAATAAGCCGTCAAACGGTGGATGAAGGTAGTCTCCGGTCCCTACATGGTTAGATCATGTAGGCAAATGTATGTATTAGTATATTTGAATGTAATAAGTATGCAAGCATGCAATGCATATGACTTATCAAAACTACATTTAATGTTAGATGACAAGGGCACATAATACAGAAAGAAGTTCATATCTAAGAAGAGTATATAACAATATTGTATGGCTCATACAAATTTACACAGATTATAAGACCCATTTAGTAGACAACATATAAGTTTTCAAAAATATTGTAAGTGTTAGTGAATTTCATGATTCCAATCCATGGCCCACAGAACTTTGCATGACCCGTACTTGGATTTCATCCTATTTAGTCCCTGTTTCCCACTCTCAAGTTGTAATCTACGAGCTTATTCTACGAGTCATATATCAAACCACAAGCCATTCGTAAATCACCTAATTTTTTTAAAAAGTTGTTCAAGTCCCAAGGCCATCCATGAGATCCTCATCTACGACTCATGGAACAGTTTATGAGTATAGATTGAGCTCGTGGTTCCTTCATCAGTGAAAGTTTTTTGCATTTTTTCTTATCCCAACTTTTTAACTTATGGGGTATTACAATATCTCCCCCTTGCGAATATTTATCCTTGAATAAGATGAAATCTAGCTTCAGTAGAGTAGAATGGGTATCTAAAAATGCACATGAATGAAATAATGCAACTTAAACATCAAATTCATAAAATTTTCAAACTTTTACATATAATATTTTTCAAAATCAATGTCATGAACATATATGCATGCAAAATGATAAGAAAAAAGCTGAAATGTAGGAATTTGGAAGATTTGAGTATGATTAGCTAGGTACCTTGGGCTAGAATTGATGGAAATAGGTAAGGATAATCTTTCATCATATTTGCTTCCACTTTTCATGTTGCACTCTCAACTTCTTGATATCTCTATATTACCTTGATAGATGCGATTTTATGGTCTCTCAACCTTCTAATTTGATACTCTAGAATTTTATGTTTCATTATATCTGCTTCCACTTTTCATGTTGCACTCTCAACTTCTTCATTCCTCCATAGTACCTTGACAAGTGCAATTTCCTTGTTCCTCAACCTATTAACTTATCAGTCTAGAATTTCCATGAAACTCTTTCATAAGTCAAATTTTCTTGGACATCTACTATCATGTATCGAGAGGGTACCTTACGCATGGTCGACACTTAGAAATCATTTTTAACTCCTAAGCAAACCTCTTGATCTCATCATATGCTCAATTAGTCGAAAATCTATAAGATCAAGAAATACTCATGTGCATTTTGGAGTATCAAGATCAATAAGCAAGTAATTCAAGGCATAACTCAAATAATAACTCTATATCAATAAAGAATAGGTTTAAAAAAAACTCCAAAGAGCATCATATGACTCAATCTATGCTTTATCAACTATCAAGAAGATACCAATACATGTCTAATGCTACCTCAAACTGTATAAAAAAGACATAAAATGAGATAAAAGAAGATGTTGTGAATGCTAGAAGGTCTCAACATGATTCTAGAAGTACTCAAATCTTTAATGAATTATCTACTGTAACATCTATATCTGCACCATGAAAAGATGCATCTTCATTGACGATTATGGTGCGTAATATGACTAAATAGAACAACTGTATCAAAAGGCACTCAATGACAGAATTAACTCAATCATCAATATGATATGTAGTTTTAAAACAATACGAAAATTCTTTTGTCAATGATGAGTATGAATATGTGCAACTCAATGAAGTAATATAATAACTCTTTAGGGAGTTTTCGAATTGACACCTACCACCTATGAGCTAGTGGTAGTACAACAAGCTTGCTGCTACTACCATAACTTTCCAATACTTGCCATGGTAAGGGATGCTCAACCTCTTTGGATCCAATGATAAAAACTTTTCTTTTGGGAAATGAGAGGCTAGGCCTTTATCCTACTCTGACTACATAGTGTATGGGTATTAAGTTACCTCTATTTGAATCGTCAACCAAATTGGTGCTCAATACTACTCCCAAAACATATGTGTATATGCTTACAAGCTCAATCAAGTAAAATACCCAAATTATCTCGTTTAGTCTCATTGGACTTTCATTTTAAAATATCAATATCATCATCAAAACATCATTATCATCTTTCATTAATAAATATGTTTTGAAAATAGTTTATATCATCATCAATATTCTTTCTCAAAACATCATTTAGCTCAATGCTTAATTTCATCCAAACATTCCTTATAACATGCGTCATCTCAATTTGAAATAACATTTTACTTTATCCATGAAAGTTATCAACTTTACATAAAATAAGCATAACTTTGATTTAAAATAGTACTTTATTTAATGCATAAAATCATGAATCTCAACATCAAATAATGCATGGGAATGCCATGATCCTCAACTCAACTAGGATGTATGGGAAAGTAACCAAGAAAAATAATTCCAACAATATGGGAGACAAAAATAATAATCATCTAACGCATAATTATATAGAACTCAATAGAAGAAGAATTTGACTTAATTGAAATTCAAAAACAAGATTCTTACTTAATGCAATACTCAATTAAAATAGAAACATAGATGTTGGAACATGTGGATGAACTCAATCTAATGTTATGATATCTTTTGATGTTATGAAGTTTTGATGATTTAAAAAATCATGGGAATAGATAAGGGACCTGATCCCATGTGTGTTGTGAACTTGATAGTGACACACGGCAAACAGTATATTGTGCACCTAAAAGTTTATTATTTGTTGGTGTGCGTCTGCTTGTTCTGCTAAAACTGTCTAGCCAATGAAATCACTCCAAATGCTGTTGATGTAGGGTATATATATCCAACATTTCTTGAATAGAAAACTTGAGAGTTTTTACACACGTTGAGTGAGTATTCTTGGAGAGGCTCTCGAGTAGCACACTTAGCAAAATTAAAGTTGTTTTTACTTTATGTACTTCATTGTGCTCGCATCTTGTTAATCGATTCTTATTCTGTAAAGGGATCCGATATTAGGCAAGCTTTTGCTCTTCATTGCTAAGTTAGCTATGGTGAGTCTTGAAGTCTAAGTTTGCTAGAGTTAGTTGATTTAATGGATAGAGGAGTAACTACTTAGTTTGTTTATACCTATATAGAGTTATCACAGTAAGGCGGAAGGGATTTAGAGTTATATTCCTTGATTGCGAGATTTTGTGATCCAGAGCTTTGCTCCCTTGAGATTAATGGAGTTGGGTTGAAATCTTCTAAGTGCAGATTGTGATTTCTCCTCTTTTTAGCAAGGTAGTTTTCACATAAAATAGCTTATGCCATTTTACTTTGCTGCTTCACTATTTTTAGCTTTTTTGTTTGTTGTTGTTGTCATGACCCAAAATTGGATCATGACTAAATAAAAACGAAACAAAGCGGAAACCATCACAGCATATCAAGGAAATCCTCAAAACCTACAGTCATGAGTACAAGAGCATCTAAAGTAGTACCAAAGAGTAAATACAATTGTCTTAGAATAAAAAATATAAGGTTGTCTCAAAATGTCTGATACACTGCCGAAATAGAAATAACATAAGTAAATCTCAACCATCCATGATGACTCAAAGTCGGAGCCTCACCATTAAGATCTGGATAGATGAAGAATAACTAAGATAGAATGAATCAACTACTCTGTGCGGGTCCCTGTGCTCGATCTGCAGGGAGGAAATAATATTGGGGTGAGTACACCAAAATGTACCCAATAGGTTATATCGATTAGATAAGAGAAATCGAAACATGTAATAATGGAGAAATCCTATCACCTGCATCCAAAAAGGTTAGTACAAAAACATAATATACATAATAGTAAAATAAAGTATCTACAATAACCCATGACACCATAATGAGAGATGTGAATACGTTGCATGAATTCATCAAACCTTATACCAAGTGTTCCACAAACGTGCCACCAGCCCGTGGTCAAGGAATTTCAAAATGTATCAACCTTGCCACCTGCCCATGGTCAAAGGGTATTGTAAGGTGTCACTCTTGCCACCTGCCGGTGGTCAAGGGATTTATGAAGTATATATATCACCCTTGCCTCCTATCCGGGTCAATGGTTGTTCAAATGTGGAGCATATTACCCTTGCCTCCTTTCAGGTCAAGGGATAGCACAGTGCAACATGAAAAAGATGTAAATCAATGATACAACCAAGATATGCATATAAATATATAGAATGGCATCATAACAAGAATACGATACATGAATCCCATATAGTTATATGATCATAAAGAATAACATCAAGTGTCACAACTAGTGCCCATTCCATCAACATGTCTTAGATCATTGTAATTATATCAATAGCCAAGTGTACCAACAATACCGGACCACATTCATCCCTGATATACAAGCATATTTCCATACCGAACTTCACTTGTCCCAAATTATACATATAAACCTCGAAGGTATCTCAACACTCATCCATTACCACATATTATCCAAATAGCATCACAAGTCTCCTATTATCACATTTTTATCCCAAATTATCTCAATTCATAAGATTTCATCTCAATTCATCAATAGATTTATACATAATTTGGCTCAATCAGGATCACATTTTCATCAATATTTCATCATATTGATACAAATACTCATGAATCTGTGTAGACCTCACAATTACCACATAAACATGATCAATAACTCAAACCATTCCCAAGAAGGTTAGCCGATCCTACCTCGATGCTAAAATTGCACTCGATCAAGCTTTCAATCAACTCAAACCTCTAAACGATCCCCGAAGTAATCAATCACTATCAAAAATAGATACTATGCATCAAGAGGTGCATTTTGATACCCATATTGGTATGAATTAGGATTAGGGGTAAAATGATCAATTTCAGGGCTAAAAATTTCAAGTTCTCGAATATGAAAATTTACTTTACAATCAGGTTCTACAGAAAAATGGAGTCTGTGGGTGAAAATTCTACTAAACTCGAGCTTAAAATGAATAAGAAATCAACACTTGAAGTTTGGAAATCATGGTCTAAAAATCCTTACTTTTGGACATTCAAAATCACAAAATTTAAGACAAAATCAAGATAAAACTTATGGCAAATAATTAAAATAGTGTTAGAAATACTTACCCAACAAAATTCTTCGAAAGTCCTTCAAAATCGCCCCAAAAGCTTTGAAAGTTCAAAAATGAGATAAAAATGGTGACTCTCGAGTTTGAAACTATTTGGTAACCAAAAACACTCCGGGAACGCAGATAAGGGCTGTCCAAGAGACCTCCACGAATGCAGAGACAAACTCACAATCACAGAGAAGGAACAAGAGGGAGGGGACCACTCACAAATACTCTGCAACTGTGGATCCTATCCTCGTGAATGCGGAGTGTATCTAGCTAACACGGAGGTAATAACATCCACACCTCCTCAAACGTGGAGAAGAAAAGTGTCTGCAACAGATGTCTTTTGCACCAACTATATACAACCAAGTTCTTGACTCGAAACAGGCCCTCGGAACTCATCCAGAATCAAAAGTACACAGACCAAATATATATCCTTACTAGAAACAATGATCTGAATTTAATGGAATCATCAGAAATCGATTTCAAGGCCTTCTCGCCATATTTACCAATGTAACTCGTATAAACTAGTTTAAAACTTAAAATACTAAAACTACCCTCCACAACTCCTAAAATTATGATGAGACCGATTCTAGCATTAGTTTTATCATCCAAAACTACTAGAATTGTCAGAAATCTGTTTCGAGCTTCTAAACTCTGAATGTTGACTAAAGTTAAACTTTGGTTCCGCAAATAACTTAAATCAGAACATTGGGCCTAAAATCATCATTTTAACTCCAAATTCAATTCTGTAACTTTTTATAGTCTAGTTTCAACGTTTTGAAGTTGAAGGAATTGACGGATCTCCTATCTAACACTTGAAACTCAGAATAGCACAAAAACTCACTTTTTCAATAACTTAAACTTCCAGATATGTCAAAACTCATACTTTCAACATTAAAAACATAGAATTTCAATTTCAACCATATTGATAGTTCAACATAGGCCCAAAGAAACTTATGAAAGGGTAAAATGATAATTTTCATAGATAAAGCCAAAAATGACCAACTAAGTCATTACATTTGTTTTGGTGAGGGACCTGGCCTGCTTACACCTAGTAAATGCTTACGTCCATCAATTGTTATCACAGCCTTGACTCTCTAAAAGCTTAACACTTAGAGAGAATCCTAAAGAAAAATGAAAACTCAACTTAATCTAGAAGAGGGTCAGTCATCTACCAGGCCTCCTCGCTTTAATGGACAATTTTATAGTTGGTGGAAGACTCATATGCATGATTTTCTCATGGCTGAAGATAATACACAAATATGGATCGAAAGAAGATTGAAATTAATTACAACGAAAAGAAGTTGTTGGTCTGTGGTATTGGGGACAATGGATGACTTGATTGGTAATCACCAAATTAATGAGTTAAATAGAGCAAATGATGTTGCTAAGAAGGACAAATCATTAGCTCTAAAGGAGACATAAGGTGAAGAATCTGACGGTATACTGTAATGACCTCGAAGGTTATTTCTGGTATTGTTGACCAAATTACCATTTTCCCTTCTCAAAAGTTATCTTGGGTCATTTTTAGGTAAGTTCAAAAGTCAAATTTTGAAAATATCATAAAAAGTTGGAGTTTTACAAAAGAAAGAGTTCTAAAAGGCTTAAAGTTGAAATTTTGAATGTCGGGATCATTTAGAGTTTTGAGCATCGAAATTCAATTTCATTGATTACATCAGTTTCAAAATATTGAATCTAGTCTACAAGAATTTACAGAACTTAATTTAGAGTTAAAAACATAGATTTTAGGCCAAAAGTTGCATTTTCTGTTCATTTTGGATCATAGCTGTGACTTTGGTCAACAGTCGGGGTTCTGTAGCTCGTATCAAAATTCCATCAATTTCAGTGGTTCCGAGTGGTGAAATAACAATATAAATTCCCTAGTTGTGATTTTTAGAGGTTCTATGAATATTTTGAGTTTTTAGGTTCGAAATTGGTTTAAATGATCCATTTTGGATTCAGGGCCACAGAGGTTCCAGATTTGAATTTTGATTATTCCATTGAGTCTGGATCGTCATTTCTGATATGGATACATATTTGATTTTTGAAATCTGATTTTAGATGAGTTTCGAGTGCCCATTCTAAGTTTGGTCCTTATTGTGCGTAGCTTGTGCGAGGCATCTGGTGCATGTCCTATTTTCTTCTCTGCATTCACGAGCCTGAGACCGTGTTCGTGGAGGTGTGGGTGCATTACCCTCCATGTTCATAGGCCTAACTTTCATGCTAGCGGAGTACACTCCAATGGACCTTCTGGCTCGCGGATAAGGCTCTGTGTTCCTAGAGCATTAATGATTCCTGAATAGTGTCTCCTTTTAAAAGATGTGATTTAAACCCTTTTCACCGTTTCCAACTCTTCAAGCTTTATTTACAAGGGAGGTTTGGTGGGTTTTCAAGGCAAAGTGATTGGATAACTAATTTCTAACCTATTTCAACTATTTCCATGGATTAATTTATCTCTTTAACTTCTAATTTTGGGATTTCAATGGTGAAATTTGGGGATTTTCGAACTTGTATTTCCTAAACTTATATTTTTAATTTCTCCGTCATCTTAGCTCCGTTTTTTAAATTGATTTCACCATTGGATTCCTTATTATGTGTAGAATGTTTTCATCCATAAATTTTCAATTTCTGACTACATTTTTTGGCATGGGATTTTTAACCATTTTATCCTTTCTCTCCGAATTAATTGATTTTAGCGTCAATAGATTTGTTATGTAATTGTGATGCCATATTTGAATAGATTGTGATGATTTGGAGTATCGTAGGAGGGTGAAAGCAACAATTCCTTCTTGATTTCGAGACCTTATTTGAGGCAAATGGACTTGTAACCTTTTGTTGAGTATGAATAACCTTATATACTCCTATGTGTATGTAATTGAGTATTTGGGGAGTAGTTCTAGGCTTGATCATGACTTTTCGTATTGAATACTTATTCGTATGGCTATATATTGAGTTGTAATTAAATTGTGAATTCGTAATCTGTGTGATCTTGTGATTCAGTTGGTGTTGATAGTGAGATGGTGCTTATATTGTGATATGATGATAACAAGACACTATTGATATTGAAATGTTGATGATATTGAGACACTGATGATATTGAGATATTGATGGCATTGAGATAATGAGATCATTTTAATTGATGAGATTATGATATAATTGTGATCATGCACATCACATTTATTATTATTTGTGCATTGATACTTGTGATGGGTACGGCCAAGATGTAAGTAAGGAAACATGTGTATTGGTGCCCAAGATCTCTACTGTCAAGCCGAGATAATATGTTGGCGGTTCTAGGTCATTTTCAGATGGGTCCTAGGTCCTTTTAAAATGGGAGAGCATTAGCTGAGGTCTTTGACGGTGGTTTTCACAGATACATGGTCTATGTAAGGCCCCCATAGGTTCCCATCTGAGGCATATATATGGTCAGTGGATGTGTATCGTAGGGTAGACATACATCACGATTATTTGACATTGCATTGTATTATATACATCTCATGGGATCCGCCTTATCTCATATTGTATCTGATTGATATAGTTGTATATTGTTTATGAGATTGTGTACGTATTATACCTTTGATCTTGATGTAAGTGTTGGATCTATCTATATATTTGGGTGATAAGGTACTATGCTAGAAGATGAGTATAGTTGTATTACTGTGATCTGTATACTATATGGTGTTGAGATTTTTCTGAGTGCAAGTTTGTAGTTCAGCAGGTTGTGGTTAGGATTTAAGGAGTTACTTGTGTTTTTCATTTCTTAGCATGCGGAATGGTAATTTAAGTTCACCAAACCCTTTGGTCAAAGGTGAGAGACGAATTTCACTATGCGATTTGGCCCATCTCCATAGTGTGTATTACTAACCATTACCTATAATTGCCAGTACAACCTCCCCTTAGCCTAGTTTGGTAGATTAGATGAGAACACATCAATCGAATTCTGTTAATTAATCTCTTATCCTATATATTACTACCTTGTTCCAGTCAGTAACATTGGGCAGGTTCTAATGTCAATTATCATCAGAAAACATGCAAAACGAAGAGAGTTAATTAATGCATGCATATACAGCTTCCAAGAATCATGAATTATTTGGTTTTACTTTGTAACTTCTTCATGGTTCTCACAACCTTAGTTGTGGATTTAGCTACTCATGATTTGTGTAGATGAAGAGATTATAAATTTAGAAGACATAATAAAACACTTACTCAACTAAATTAAGAACAAGCAAATCCAATGTCAATGAAAATCACAAGCTTGAAGATTGAATTAAACCACAAGTGTTTTCAAAGACTCTCTCACAATTTTCTCTCTAAGAATGTTGAGTTCTCTGAGCACTAACCTAAAACTAACCTAAACTTATGTGAACTTATGAAAAATAACCTAAAGATCTATTTATAATAATGTCACGACCCGGACCTAGGGCCTAGAAGTGACACAGCGAATGGGAATCTGAGAGTCCCCAAACAAGCCTCGAAGCAATTAAAACCACATCATCAGTTCGAAAATGCATTCAAGAAATAAACACATAGTTATACAGGCAGGAAAGTAGGACTCACGGTATGGGGGTATCATAAAAGGGGCCTTTCACGCCGAACGCCTAAACATACATATTCTCCATAGTCAACCAAGATAGTCATAGTCAATAGATAACCGAAATCATAAACTCCGAACACAACACCACATATATCTGTCCATAAGAGTCTACAAGGTGTCCAACACTGCCTCTAGTCAAGATGGGACGGGGGCCAAGACATGTTCCGGGCTCACCCAAATTACTCAAATAAACATAAATAACATGGATAGAAGGAAGGTGGCTTTTCCTTGGAAGATAGGACTCACCACAAAGTTAAATATTTGGATTCGAGCTATTCGTCAAAAGGGTGGATGGTCGGGGCGCTCGATCCCTACATGATAAAATCATGTAGGTATAAAATATGTCTTAGTACGTTTGAATGTACTAAGTATGCGGGCATGCTATGCACATGACTTATCAAACCCGCGTTTGAATGTTAGATGACAAGAGCACATAATATAGAAGAGTCATATATCCAAAGGAGAATAGTATATAATATGCCATGAAATTCATGATGCATGAAATGCAATAATGCTTATATATAACCGACAAATCAAACCCATGCAAGCTATTACATGAGTTAGTCCAATAGAGACCTCCCATCGGTAGGGAGAAGATTACTTGACAAAAGTAATCTACATCAGACCTTACGGGACCTCCATTTTGGTGGATGGTCACCTTCCTTACGGAACACACCATTTCAGATGGATTTTCCAAGATCATATCATATCAAAGAAAAACGAACCATTTTGACGACCCGATCATTTCGGTAATGGCTTCCATTCCTATGCTGGCACATAGTTTGAGGAAAGGAAGAGGACCCCGGGGATAGACTTAATGCCCCCAATCCATTGGTGCTAAGTCGGCATCCCACGAGAATACTTATACATATACGTGCTTTCAAGAGATACAATATCCATTTCAAAACTGTTCAATGCATAATTAGGCTCAAATGCGAAACCATAAATCATAATCATAATACTCATGCAAGGAATAGCTCATCTAGATATACAAAATGGTGCAAGCACCCAAAATCCTCAAAGAGCCATAATCATAAGACATGTATGTGATCACATTCTTGTCATAACTAATACCTTATCAAAATCATTTCATAAAACATAATTGGGCTTAACCCACTTCATAATTTCCAAAAAAACCAATGTACATGAATGCACATGCCATGAGTGATGTGAGAATAGCATAGGTAATATAGGTACAAGCTAAATCAACATTACAATATGAAATTGAAGTAAATCCATCATTACACCCACATTTAAATCATAATATAAATCACCCATGCATAAATCCTGCTTTAAAGAGGACATGCATCTTCATGACTTCATAACCTCAATGTAAATCATCATCATAGGGCTTACAATAACTTAATATCATGAATAAAGTACAAACCATACATTAATTGAACTTACAAAATACTAATTCTCGAAACCCATATTTAAAGTAAGCACAATTTCATGAAAATTAATTGAAAAGAGTTTGGGTCTTCTTGGTTGAAAGGACCAAGAATCATTCCCACATATCTTGATTGAGAGGCTGAAATTGAGAGGAATTTAGCTTGAAGTTGAATCCCCCAATTGAACCCTAGCTTGAGTCTTGAGAGAAGGACTTAGAGAGTATTTTGGGAATTATCTTTTTGAGTGAGAGTGTTTTCAAAGAGAATTAATTAAAATGGAGGATATCAGCTGATTTAGGGGTCTAGGATAGGCAAAAGGTCATGAAACATAATTAAAATAAATCGTAATTACATAAACATCATTAATGAAATGAATTGAAAAGTGGGTCGTCAAAGCTGCACGAGCGCCTACATGGTCTGTGTGGCACTACACGGACCATGAAGAGTGACCGTGGGATGGCACTTAGACAGATTTTGCAACGTTAACATTTAGAATTTTTTTGACATAAGGACCATGCAACGCCACTTAAGGACAACCATACGGCCCGTGTGACACTACATGGGTCATGCCAAGGACCATGCAACGCCACTTAGAAAAATTTTTGCACGAAAAATTACGAGATGGTAATTTCATACTTAGAAAAAAATTCATATCACGAGCTATATGGTGGGCCACACGGCCCGTACCACACCACACGGACCGCCGTGTGCCCACACTTAACTTGAAACTTCCCGTCGAGTCCCTGTGATCAAAATTATGGCCAAGTACCTCTCCACTGGGGGCCACACGAACCATGTGGCTTCACATCGGTCATGTGGGCCTCCCATGTAGTGACACTTGGTCAAATTTCCTCTCGAGCCAACATTATGAGGTCCGATAAAGTCATTCGAATATTCGAGTCCTTCCAAATAATTAAAATTCAAATCCTAAACAACTTAAGAGAACTTGTCGGCACACTCTACGGTAGCACTTCATGGCCCGTATTGAAGCTTACGTCCCATAATCGGGGTCTCATACATTGGTGCTGAAAAACTAGACTTCTCCTTTACGACACTCCTTTACGACTCATACAATGGTTTACGGCCCGTAAATGGGGTTTCATCTGATGAACTTCAGAAAGTCTTCATTTTCTGACCCTCAGGGCATGAAACCTCTTCTACAACTCGTACATTAATTTATGGCTCATCTGCATATTCGTCGAAGTAACTTCAAAAACTTTGCTCCTCATTGGAATTCCTCACGAAACCACCTTACGGCTCATAGAATGATCTATGGCCTGTAAGGTATCTCGTATAACAACAAATCTGCAGCAACATTGTAACTTCCCCAAAATCATTGGCCAACCTGTAATCCTGCAAATATAGACATAAAAACACATAAATATAACTAAAGTGGCATTGAGAACATGCAAAATCCTAAGTTTTAAGAATCAAAAGTGTTGTATTTTTGCAGCACATCAGTCAACACTATTCAACACCCATTTTTCATTTATTTTATTCCTGAAAGTATCCCTTTCTTTCCCATTTTGACTACACCATTTTTTTCGATTTCTGAATTCTAAAGAGCTTGGAGGTGCAATTTTAAGCAATTATTTTCATGTATTTTTATTTGAGTAAGCTCCTAAACGCTAAATCTTTGATTTTCAGTATTTAAATTATGATTATGACTTAAATTTTTTGGTTTCAACCCTCCAATTTTTATGGATTTTGAAGAACATGATTCAAGCTTTAATTGATGATTTCTCATTAAATTAGAGATCAATTTCAGTGGAATTTTCACCCACAAACTCCTTTTCTTGTGTAGAATCATAATTTCTAATTTGTTTCCAGATTCGTGAACCTTAAATTTTAGTCCTAATTTTGATTATTTTACCCCTAGATCCAACTCGTGCCAGTATGTATATCAAAATATATCTTTTCATGCATATTATATATTCTTAATAGTGTTTGGTTGATTCGAGCTTGTTTTGGAGGCTTTGAGTGTTCGAAAGTTTGGTTCGAGTATGGTTTCGACATCAAGGAAGATTGTCTAACCTTTTGGGGATGGGATTTGACTTATGGGGTATGTTATGTGATAATTGTAAAAACTAGATTGTTTCATAAGTACTTGGATAGTATGATAGTGTTTTGGCAAACATGTGATATTAATTATATTAAAATTGAAGTACATTATGGATTTGTTGGCAAATTGAGATATATCTTGGATATTTGAGATACTTTTGGATGTTATTGTGATAATATGAGACTTGTAATATCATAAAAAAATATTGTGCTAATCGATTGTATTAGAGGTGCTTTCAGGATTTATATGCACATTTTTGGACTTGCAAAGTCGGGTGTTATCGGTATATTTGGCTATTGGTAAAAGTGTGGTGACTCGAGACACGTTGATGACCTGTGGTTCTGATTGTGACACCTTGCATCCTTTTGTTATCTTATTATATCGTTTTCATACACATTGATTTGTTGCATTTGGCATGCATTCATTTCTATGTTGCATTGGTACCACCCCTTGATCACGAGTAAGTGGCAATGTTGAGATATGAAACACCTTTTCAAAAATCCCTTGATCACGAGGAGGTCGAAAGAGTGATATTGTACCACTTTTTAAAATCTTATGACCACGAGGAGGTGGCAAGGTTGAGATATTATGACTCTCCTTGACCACGAGCAGGTGGCAAAGTTGAGATACTATAATGGTCTGCAAGACCCCCATGGGTTCTACCTGGTAGCTTTAGCTCGGTAGATATGTACTATCGGTTGTGCGAAAGTCATGATTCCACCCTATGCATTGCATTTATTCATTTCATTTGCACTGCGTTATTAATTATAATTGTAATCTCTATCTGTTATTATATATATATATAGTACTAACCTCTTCATTGCAGGTGAAAAAGTTCTTAGTTATTAAATGTTTATTCGACTTCTCCTACCCAGTTAGTTGAACCTACTGGGTATATTTTGATGTACTCACCCCTGCTATGTTTCCTCCCTGCAGATCGAGCATAGGGACTCCCTCGTGGTAGTTAATTTCATTCGAATGGAGCTCTCCTATCTTTCCCCAAACCACACATTGAAGCGTAAACACCGAGTCACTGTTGTTTTTTTTTAGACTTTTCTGGTTGTTTTCGTATTCAGACTTTGTATTTCTTATGTAGGACAACTTATATGTACTCTTTCGTACTATTTATAAGCTCTTGCACTCATGACTCCAGGTTTTGAGATTTGAATCTAAATGTTGTACTTGCTCTATTTTAGTCCTTCCTTCCTTTAGTCACAATCTGGTTTTGGATTGTGACATTTATTCATCAATCACTATATGTATCAATAATGTTTGTATGTGTATATTGTTGTTTACGTGCGTTGTATATCTATTTGGTCTATATATGAAAGTTTTTGTAGTATATTTGTAGTTACATCCTTGCGTTTATGTTAGATCATTGTCAGTGGTTGATGAAAGTAGCTAACATTAACAAATTTGGTATGTTCTGAATTAGAACATTCAACATGGATCATACATTTCCATTGAAAGATAGAAAGTATTCCCAAAGACGAGCCAGAAGTAATCTGATTGGTGAAATTGTGAAGCCTAAATTAGTAAATCACAAAAAAAATGCATAGCTATTTGATATAGAAAATAATATTAAAATGAATTATGGTGTTGATGTTACTTACATATTAGCTTGGAGAGCTAAAGAAAAGGTTTTGAATTGTTTGTGGGGGAGGAAGGGGACATCTTTTGGATTGTACAACAAACTGTCTGGTTTTATATATATATATACATATATATATATATATATATATATATATATATATATATATATATATATATATATATGTATATATATAAAACCAGACAGTTTGTTGTATGTATATATATGTATATATATATATATATATATGTATGTATGTATATATGTATGGATACTACATACCCTAGCTTATATATACGCCTAAAAATGGATGAGAATGAGTTCCTATACATATTATGTGCTTTTATAAAAGGATTTGACCATTGTAGACCTGTGGTTGTTGTGGGTGAAACTCATCTTAGAGGACCATATAATGAGACATTTATTTCAGCAAGCACTATAGATAGAGCAGGTACAAAAAGTGTATATTTGTTATTATATTTTAAAAGATATAATGTGAATTTGCTCATTTAATATAAAACTCGTATGCAATTGTATATGTAAAACATATATTTCCACTAGCATATGAAATTGTATTAGACTTGATTTTTTGAACAATTAATGAAGCATATGGATAAAGGCATAATATGTGTGTAGTGTCTAATAGAAATGAGAGCATCATAAAAGCTGCTATGAGAGTGTATGACAATGTGGCACATTATGCTTGTATATGACATTTAGAATAATATTCAGAAGAGGTATCAAAAGTCTCATGAAAAATTGAATTAGGCATTCTATACAATAGTAAGGCATATACAGGGTCGATTTTGATAAGATAATAGAGACATTAAAAAGGGTGCATATAAGAGTCCAAGTGTACTTGATGTTGGATGGATACAATAAGTGGGCTAGGATTTATGCATCGCTTCATTGGGGGCGGTCTATCATTTCCATCCTTGTAAAGAGTATAAATTCAACATTGGTTTTAGCATAAGAATTATCAATTTTTGACTTTCTAGAGGCGGCGGTACGTTTGATAATTGGCAGATGAAAGTGTGATAACCAGAAAGAAAAAATGAGTACATTTACTCTTTTGACGGGTGAATTTCAGTGGATATTGACCAGTAGTGAATCAAAAAGTACAAAGATGATGATATCTTCTAAAATTATATAGATATATAAGGTCAGATCGTTTTTAACTCTCAAATGTATATTATATTTTTTCCACATTTAGGTAGGTTATACCATCAACTGCCCATGTACACAATGTCCATGATGATAGGAAGAGGTTTGCAGCTTGCTCTGAAAATAAAATGTGCAGTTGCAGGTGTCTAAGAATCCATAAGTTTGAAAGTTAGAAATACAGAAAAAGTGAAACTGGAAAAGTTGTAGGTCAAAAGTATGAGCCTCATTTACTAATCGCGATTCAAAACAGGTGTCATAAATAGGACTTATGGATGGGGTTGGCCTGGATGAAAAATTGACTAAGTGTAAGGGCCATGTTTGATGGGTCTTTATGGTTCATAAAAGAAACTATGGACCATAGAAAGGGTTCATGGATTGACGCCTTGAGTTGACGGGAATATGTATTTTAGAACTTGTGACTACGAATAACAGAATGACTCACAGTTGCATTTATGATCTTTAGTTTGGCCTCATAGAAAGGGCCCTGAGATTTGAAATTTTAGTGTTGGGGTACTTTACGGACAAGTCTACAACCCATAGACCAATCTACGAATCGTAGATGGGCCTCGTGGATTGACCTTTAGGGACCAAGTTTCAGATGATTTCCAAGTTGAACAGGACGAAACCTATAGTACGGTCCATAGGGTATCTTACAATTCGTAAATGGGGTCATGGACTGGATTTCGACAGATTTAATAAAGGACAATTTTATTCATTCCCCTCACCCGAGGCTTAAAACTACGTTGTTTTGGAGTTCATTTCCCTTCCATATCAGACTCTAAAGCTTCCAATTCACTCTCATTCACTTTGTTCCTGATTCTCTAAAAATAATCTCTAAGGCAAAAATCCCAAGGAAAAGGCAAGGATTAGAATTTCCATCGAAGAGCTTTCTTCTTCAACTTCTTCAAGCCTTTCCTTAAGGTCATTAATAAGTATGTGAGTTTGATTTGAGGGTCGGTTTCCTCCCACAAAGTTCTTGAATAATTTCTTTTGCCTTTTCTTTAAGTTCGTAAAAAATTATGAGTTCCATGAGCATGATTTAAATGACGTTTTTATGATATACTTAAATGTATTTTGACTTCAAAGATGTAATATGATAATGTACCATGAGTTTCTATACCTGTCAAGTTGATTGCTATGGCTCCATTACTTAGGGTTTTGATGAAGTGGGTTGTTTACTCTTGATTTTAAGATTATGTATTTTATCTCGTCCATGCATGGTACTCTTGAATCCTGTGATTTTAAGTCATTGTATAGGCCCACTATGTTCATGATGAGTTATGATGTTAAGGATAAAGGCTAAAAGTAAGTTTTAAAGTTATGAATAGTATTAAAGATGTAAGCATGTCGCAATAGCCCTTAAATATGTTAATGATGGACCCTCAATGTGAAAAGCCAATTCTTACTTAGTGGCTTTCCTATTAATGAGCTACTCCAGTATGATTGTTACTTATGATTCTAAGTTATATTACCTGAAATATTCTAATGCTTGAAAGTACTCCGTATGATTGACTTAGAACAAATTAGACATTGAGGTGGGGTTCAGTAAGGGAACCTTACGAGCAACCTCTTGTCCCAATAACTATGTTCCACCATAGGAGGCCTTGTAGGCTAAGGCTAGTGGATCCACAATAGCTAAGTTAAACTAAGATATGCATGCATAAGTTGATGAAGTTCCACTTGGCAAGTGGACTCTCCATGCCAACATAGGGGGTTATGTTGGATTTCATGTAGTAGCTCGAACTGTCTTATATGTTGGTTACGGTTTTCTCCCACAAAGTTATGATTTGATGTCTTCGTTCAATCACATGTGTTTTTTATGATTCATTGGACATTCACTTCATATTGAGCTCACCTTTTGTATATGGTCTTGCATGTTTTGAACGATGACATTATAATTGCATGCATGGAGACTTCTAAATTTTATGAATAATGGCATTACAATTTCACGCATGTATTGCATCTCACATACTTAGTACATTCAAAGTACTAACATATATTTTTGCTTACATGATGTCACCATGTAGACTGGTGCTCCACCTTCTCCACCGGCTCGTGGCTAGCTTCGATGCCCAAGAGTAGTAGATTTGGTGAGCCCTTAGTTCAGAGATTTCACCATTTTCTTTATGCTTTGTATCTTTAAGACACCTATGTATTTTGGGTTGTTTAATGGAGACTTTTAATTTCTATCTTATTTTCATGATTTTTGTATTTGAGGGGAACCGTAAGAATATTTTGGTCCCTGCTAAGTCTTAATGTAGAATGGTATATTTGGACGATGAATCTTTAGTTTGAGCTGTTGTTTTTATCTACAAATCTTGAATGTTTTCTTTATTCCCATTCCCCACTTTAATTTTTGCTAATATTATTTTATTACCTATGAATGCCAAGAGGTTTGGGTTAGATACATTTAGGTTCCTCATTCGTTGTGTTATGACCAGGCTCTAGGCTTGGGTTGTGACAAAGTTAGTATCAGAGCACGAGGTTTGAAATATTCCTCGAATGTCTAAAATACCACGTTGAATAGAGTCTCATTCATGGTTATGAAGCATTCCACAATCATGAATGAAAGTTCTTTGCCTTATGTTATCGTGCCTTTAGAATTATCTAAGGTTTTTCCCTTATCTAACGATGTTCCCTTTTCAATTTCTAGATCATGCAGCTAAGAAGAGCTTCTTTGCCGAGGGAGGTAAATTAAGACCCATCCCCTTCTGTGCAACTAGAGAAAGGAGTCACACATGCGGAGTTTTAAACCGCCTTTATGATATTGGCCCAAATCTTGGCCAACTAAGCCAATTGGGAGATCGCACTTCCTTTCCAAGCACCTTCACCGGCAACAAGGGTTTGGGACTTTTTAAGCATGAACCTACTGAAGTATCACGGTTCTAAAGTTGAAGAAGACTTGGTGGAATTCTATGACGAGGCATATAGATTTGTGGCTGTCATGAGGTGCCATAGGAAGAGAAGTCTGAGCTAGTGGTTATAATCTTAAAGGTGTGGAAAAGGTTTGGTATGATCAATGGGTCGATGAGAGAGGTAAAGGAGCGGGCCAAGTTGAAGGGAGGAGTTCAAGGGTGCATTCTTTGATAGGTTTTTTCTATTGGAGTTAAGGAAAGCTAAGATACAAGAGTTCATCAACTTAAAGCAAGGTCACATGAGCGTGAGGGAATATTCCATCAAATGTACAAAGCTCTCCAAATATGCGCCATTTATGGTGGCAGACCCGCAGGCTAGAATGAGCAAATTCATCTTAGGGGTGTTGAAATTGGTATCCAAGGAGTGCAAGACTGTGATGCTTATGAAGAAGATGGATATCTCCTATCTAATGACATACAATAAGCAAATTGAAGAGGAGAAGTTGAGAAAGCATGCTAGGGGGTACAAGTGGGCTCGCATGGATGGTAGTGGATTCTCTCACCAAGAGTTGGTGGCCATGGTAAGTTCAAAAATGGTCAAATGCAAATGAGCCAAGGGTCAACCACCACTCCTCAGTTCAACAAAGACAAAGGGACCAATCCTTCGCCTCAAGGAGGGTTGGTTCCATCAGCTCCTCCCAATTGTGCCAAGTGTGGGAGGCCCTACAAAGGGGAGTATCTAGTCGGCTCCAACGCATGCTTCAAACATGGCAATCCTAGTCATAATGCCAAGGAATGTAAAAAGCAGTGGTTTTAGGCCCCAAGGCCAAGGTAGCCAAGCTCAAGGTGCTCTGAGATCTCATAGGTTCTATTTCTTTGCATGCCTGCCACGAAGTAGAAGAGGCTTCGAACGTGGTTACCAATATGTTTAAAATTTATGATATTGATGCATATGAATTATTAGATCCGAGAGCCAATTTGTCCTCTATAACTCCATTTCTTGCAAAGAGATTCCATGTACACCTCAAAGTCCTAAGTAAACCTTTTGAAGTTTGTACTCTCATAGGAGAATCCATTGTTGCACAAAGAGTTCATAGAAATTCTCCCATGTCCATTTTGCATAATTGTTCCTTGTGATGTAATAGAGCACTCTATGATTAATTTTGATGTTATAATTGGAATGGATTGGTTGCATGCTTTCTACGCTTCTATAGATTGTTGAATTCATATGGTTAAATTTTAATTCCCAAATGAGTCTATTCTTGAGTGGAAGGGTAATAGTTCTTTATATAGAGGTCAATTTGTATCTTACCTCAAATCCCGTAAAATGATCTCCAAGGGGTGTGTTTATTATCTAGTAAGGGTTAGAGATATCACTTTTAAAGTTCCCTCTCTTGAGTTATCTTCCATTATAAATGAGTTTCCCGATGTCTTTCCAGAAGAGTTACTTGGTTCCTCCCAAAAGGAAAATAGAATATGACATAGGCCTCTTGCCCAATACTCAACCTATCTCCATTCCTTCCGATTGTACACTCCACGAATGCGGACCCACATTCGCAAATGCGGAGAACAAAATTTACCTGCATAAGATACAGTTTAAACTAGCAAAACACAGTGTCACACCCCATGAGAGTACCCTTGGCATGGCCGGCACCTAGAGACTATTACTAGTCCTCAAGAGAACCACTTAGCCTCATCGCATTCATTCAATCATATAACTTTACTGAATAACGGAATTTAAAAGTAGTAAATGGGCACATCTCATCTAAAGTCTCAAAATGATATAGATAATAATAAAGACTAGTATAAAGAAGCTAGTTCACAATCTCAACATCAACATTCAACCATCGTCTATGAAGCCTCTATCTCTATTCATGTGGTGCCAATGAAAGAACCATGGCTAACCAAATCAAAATAAAAGAATAGTCCAAAATCTAACTCTAAGCAAGATGAAATAAATCATAGTGGATCCTCCGGAGTAGGGGAGGCTCACCAAATCAGCTGCGAGTCTAAGATCTTTAGCGGAGCGCCTGTTGACGATCTCTAGTACCTACCTCTGCATCATAAAATGATGCAGTCCAAAAGGGACATCAGTACTTGGAATGTACTGGTATGTAAAATAGCTAAGTGAAATAGAAACATGTAGGATAATATGGAAACGACATCAACTCAAAATAAACATCAAATCACATCAAATCGTCAAATGTCTATCTATGCAAGAATAAAGAGTAGACAAGTCACCCAAGAATAAAGAGTAGACAAGTGACCCATCAACAACTCAACCTCATCAATTATCTCAGACTTATCTCAAAGGATCTCACCTCCTCTCATCTTATCTCATCTCATCTCATCTCATATTGATTCAGAGTACTCAAGATAGGAAATTTATGGGAGTTTCTCTTATCAGACAACAATCACTTATGAGCTAATGAATGTACAACAATCACGCTGATGTTGCCACAGTCGTTCCAAACTTTCCAGGTAGGGAATGAATCAAAACCATATCAGCTCACCCAATATAGAGTCAGTCGTCAATAAGTCTGTTATTCCTTTCAGGGACTTCTAATCAAGAGGGAACCACAATATATGTAATGGTTCTAAGCCTCACTTACGTGTGGCGATGTAGTTTGGTGAGTCCAAGTTGGACTAACTCTCACTCTTTCGGTGCTCGATACTCCTCCCATGACTCAATGCTCATAAAACCATCAATCCAATTGACTCATAGGGACTTTGGCCTTTTCATCAATCAATCTCATGGGGGTTGTAACCCTCTTATTAATCAACATCTCATAGGGACTTTAGCCCTCTCATCAATGACTTAAGCTTTAGAACAATCATTATGGAACAATCAAATAGACACATCGGTAGAGTTTATTTATAGAGACTTTACAATCAATTTCTATCAACTCATCATCGTCCTCTCATCACAATCAACAATCTCGATTCAAGGCTTTTGGACTCAATTCTAGAGTTCATTATGCATGCTTTTCAAATTAGTCATGTAGGGTTATGCAAATTCTTATGAAAATGTTCAATTCAAAGAAACAAATAGTTTGATGATCATCAACATAGAAAAACATGTGAATTTAAATAGAATTTTAAGAAAAACCATCAAGGATTCATGCATGTAGCTCTTGAACCATCAATATCTATGACCATCTATGGGGCACATGAGAGAACAATCTCATGCATTTAGTTTAGCCTTACATACCAGGGATGAAGCTATCAACCAGTCACGTCAAGGATATTTTTCACAAATCTCTCAAACCCAAGCTCTTCTCCGCTTTCCTCAAGCCCTAGCCTTGTTAAAGTATGGAGGACTTAGAATTGAGGTTGTAGACCCTTTTTATGCCAAAATGACCTTATTAGATCATGCATAGAGTTTAGGAGGGGTTGGGAATAGACCGGAATGCCCCTCGTAAAATTTAGAAATTTTTTAGCTCGAAAAAGACCCAGTCCGTGACGCGGACTGGTCGCATACTGTGTATTTTTAGAAAAAGTTTCTGAATGAGTTTTCTCAATCCCGTCGAAAATTTTCAAAAAGAATATAAATATTGGTCTGCGATGGAGACTCGACGCGCTCCTGTTGCGCACCAACACATTTGCGCTTCGCATTGAAAAATTATCTTTTGATCCAGTCGCTCTTAAAAATTGACCGTGACCATTTTCCCACTCAATTCTTCATGCTGATCACAAATCTGGCCTCAGATTTGCCACACGAGCATTGGAAGATGCGTTACGCGCATACCCTCCCTCTAGGGGTATTTTGGTAATTTCACCGAGCATTACACACAACTCAATAAAATCACGAAATGGACCCTCAAGATTTGTTTGGAACCCCATGAACACAAACTAGACATGGAACCCTATCAAAATGACGTTTAAGATTCAATGGAACCGTCAGAATTCGAATTCGAGGCCTTCTTTGCCCAAAGCCAAGGAAGATAATTTATACTAGTTATGACTCAAATACTCAAAATAACCTTAGAAGCTCTAAAAATTACAACAAAAGTCATCTATATCTTTAGTTTCACTATTCGGAACCACTGAAATTGTCAGGATTTCGATTCTAGCTTCTGAACTCCGAATGTTGACCGAATTCAAACTATGATCCAAAATGACTAAAAATGCAACTTTGGGACTAAAATCTCCATTGTAACTCCAATTCCGTTCTGCAAGCTCTCCTAGACTAGAATTGGCATTCCGGAGATGATGGAATCAACAAAATTGCAATCCGACCCTCTAAACTCAAAATTTCCAACTTTAAGCCTTTAAAAACTTTCTTTAGTAAAACTCCAACTTTTCACATGGTTTGTAAAAATTTGACTTTTAGATGCAACCAAAAATGACCAAAGGCAACTCTTAGTAAGGGCAAAATGGTAATTTTGTTGAAAATTACCAAAAATCACCTTCAAGGTCATTATATTATCCACTACTAAAAATAATGTTCATTCTCAAACATAAGATAAGGGACATACCTGAAGGCTCAAAAAGATGAGGGTATCAGGCACGCATTACTGACTTTATCTCCCATGTAGACTCACTCTTGGGTCTATGACTCTACTGGACCTTTACCGAAGTGATCTCCTTAGTCCTCAGCCTCCTCACATGCCTATAAAAAATGGCCACCGAATGCTCCTCATAAGTCAAATTAGGGCTCAACTCAACTGAATCCATAGAAATCACACGAGACTCATCTAGAATATAACGCCGCAACATCGAGACATGAAACACAGGATAAACTGAAGACAGAATGGGTAGTAAGGCAAGTCATAAGCCATCTCTCCGACTCTATTTTGAATTTCAAAAGGACCAATGAACCCCAGTCTAAGCTTGCTCTTCTTCTCGGATCTCATAACACCCTTCAAGGATGAGACCTTCAACCAAACCATGTCACCAACCATGAACTCCAAAGGTCAAACCCGCTTATTTGCATAGCTCTTTGGCGCATCTGAGTTGTCACCAACCCACTCTGAATCAACTGCACTCGCTCTAGATCATCGCTCAACATCAACACCATGCTCTTAACCACAACTGTGTCAAACCACTCGAAAGGTCAAACCCGCTTATTTGCATAGCTCTTTGGCGCATCTGAGTTGTCACCAACCTACTCTGAATCAATCGCACTCGCTCTAGATCATCTCTCAACATCAACACCATGCTCTTAACCACAACTGTGTCAAACCACTCGATAAGTGATCTACACCTCCGACCATACAAGTCCTCAAAAGGAGCCATATGAATGTTGGAATAATAAATGTTGTTGTATGTAAATTCCACTAAGGCTAAATGTTGATCCCATCTAGCACCAAAATCAATAACACATGCCTGAAACATAACCTTTAATGCCTGAATGATCCTCTTGAACTAGCCATCAGTGTGGGGATGAAAAGTTGTACTCATATCCAAACGGGTACCCAAACCATGTTGTAAGGCCCTCCAAAAATTCGAAGTAAACAATGAGTCACGATCTGACACAATTGAAATTATGACTCCGTGAAGCCTCACTATCTTATAAAAAGTTAGGCCGATCTCGCAACTGTGTACTTCACTTTGATTGGAATGAAGTGGTTGGATTTGGTCAATTGATCCACCACTACCCAAATGGAGTCAAACCCCTAATAGTAAGAGGCAACCCAACTACAAAATCTATGATAATACGCTCCTATTTCCACTCAGGAATGGGCATCCTCTATATCGAACCTGCAGGCATTTGGTGCTTATATTTAACTTATTGGTAATTCAAGCACATCACCATAAACTCAGAATGTTTCTCCTTATACCGCACCACCAATAATATTGTTTCAGATCATAGTACATCTTAGCTACTAGCGATGAATAGAATATCTAGCACAATGGGCCTTCTCAAGTATCAATCTGATCAGATCACCTACCTTGGCACATAGATACGACTTTCGATCCTCAATAGACCATCAGATTGAAGCATTGCTTCTCTAGCTTTACCTCTAATTGCACTAAACTGAATGGAACACAATTTCTTATGCTTAAACTGCCTCTCCCGAATTTAACCCATCAAAGATAAGTGAGCCTCAATAGAAGCAAGAACTCCACCCTAATTCAAAATCTGTAATCTCACCAACCCATTGACCAATCTTTAAACATCTCTAGCCAGGGATCGCTCCTCAACCCGAATAGCTACTAGATCCCCATGCTGGAAACCTTCCTACTCAATACATCAGCCACCATATTGGCCTTCCCATGGTGATATAAAATAGTTACATCATAATCCTTCAGAAGCTCAATCCACCTCATTTGTCTCAAGTTCAGGTCTTTCTGATTGAAGATGTATTGCAAACTACAATGATTGGTGAATATGTCATAATGAACACCATAGAGATAGTGCTATCATAGCTTCAAAACAAACACAACAGCTACCAACTCCAAGTCATGGGTAAGATAGTTCTTGTCATGAGCCTACAATTGTCTAGAGGCATAAGCTATCACCTTCCATTTCTACATTAACACACCACCAAACCACACTCTCGAGGCATCACAATAGACCATGAAATCGATACCCTCCTTTGGCAATGTCAATATAGGAGCTGTAGTCAACAAATTCCTAAGCTTTTGGAAGCTTTCCTCGCACTCACCTGACCACAAGAATGGGAATTCGTCTGAGTGAGCCTTGTCAATGGGGCTGCTTAGAATAAAAGCCCTGAATAAATCGCCTGCAATAACTAGTTATGCCCATAAAACTACGAATCTTAGTGGCCGAAGTAGGCCTAGTCCAACCCTGAACCATCTCAATCTTCACTGGATAACCTCGAATGCTCTCTCTAGATACAATATGACCCAAAAACGCCTCCGAACTGAGCCAGTACTCATATTTGGAAAACTTGGCATACAACCTCTCCTCTCTAAGCCGCTAAAGTACAATCCTTAGTTGTTGCTCATGATCTTATTTGGTTTTGGATTAGAACAATATATCATCAATGAGTACAATAATAAAGGAATTCAAATATACGCAGAATACACCATTCATCAACTCTATAAATGATGTCAAGGCATTAGTCAACCCAAAAGACATCACAAGGAACTCATAGTGCCCATACCTCGTTCGAAAAGCTGTCTTAAGAATGTTAAAAGCCTTGATCCTTAGCTTATGATACCGGATCTCAAATCAATCTTGGAAAACACGCTTGCACCCGGAAGCTAGTCAAATAGATCATTAATCCTAGAGAGGAAATATTTGTTCTTGACTATCTCTTTGTTCAACTATCTATAGTCAATACACATCTTTATAAAGTCATCCTTCTTCTTTACGAACAAGACAACAGTACCCCAAGGAGACACACTATGGCATATGGACCCCTTACTCAAGAGATCTTGGAGCTTCTTCTTTAGCTCTATCAACTTAGTCGGAGCCATCCAATAGGGAGGAATAGAAATGGGGTTGGTGCCTGGCTCAAGATAAATGGGAAAATTAATATCCCTATCAAGAGGGACTCTAGGAAGGTCTGAAGGGAACAAATAAACAAACTCCCGAATAATAGGAATAGACTCCATTGGTGGTCGCTTAATACCTATATCACGGCTAAAAGGCAAATATGTAAGACAACTCTACTCCACTAACTTCCGTGCCCATATATAAGATATGACTTTGTTGGGATAGGATCCATTCAAACCTTTCCATACAATACCTAATCTACCCGAAATAGCGAAAGTCACAGTCTTAGCATAGAATCAAGAATAGCTCGATGAGAAGAAAACTAATCCATCCCCAATATAACATCAAAATCAATCATATCAAGAATAATCATATCAACCCAAGTCTCATAGCCTGATAAGGTTACAAGACAGGATCGGTACACCCGATCCATTACTAAAGGCTTACTTACCGAGGTTAAAACATGCACAAGCAAAAACATAGTATCGCATGGCAAGTCAAATCCCAAGGAGAAATATGTAGACACATAATAACAAGTGGAGCTAGGATCATATAATATTGATGCAGGACGATGGCAAACCGTAACAATACCTATGATCACAAGCATCAGAGGCCTCAACCTCAAGCCTGCCTGGGCAAGCATAGCAATGGCCTCCCTAACCTCACTAGAAGAAGCTTCCCTTTTACTACCAGAATGGATGGAAATAACACCTGCTCCTCTACCTCCGGTACGTCCACTTCAATCAGTCTGACCCCTCTAGTATGCGGGACTGAACCTCTAGTTGATGGTGTTGGATCTCTAACAGGTGCTATAGAGAAAGAATGGTAGGGCCCTAAATGAGTCTGTATAGGGAACTGTCTCACCGTGTGATCTAGGGATCTGCATCCATAATATGATCTAGGTATGGACGACTGTTGTGAAGAAATAGAATGAATACTGTAGCTGCCTTTGCCCGTAGGCCTCTGCTGGGGACTAGATGAACTCTGACCTGAGCTATAAGAATCACGAGGACCTTGTCCTCTCTCTAAAGCTGGCAAGGTTGCAAGTACCCTACGGTGCTAAAATAAACCACCTCCTCTGATCATACCTCTGTTCCTGATGAGGCACCCGAGTACTACCCCGATGTATAGGCTTTTTTTGGGGTCCCCAAACATCTCTATCTACATGAGCTCTGCCTCATTGGCGGCACTAAACACAACTTAAAAGAGAAGCTCCATCTCTAGAGACCAAAATATAGACTATCTAATAGAATAAGCTAACCCTCTCATAAACCGGTGAACTCTCTCCGCCTCGGTAGGAAGTATAGTTGTAGCATGCCAAACTAGCTGATAGAAGCGGATCTCATACTTAGAAATCGTCATAGTGCCCTATCTCAAAATCTAGAACCTCATACGGCTCTCCTCTCGGATGCTCCATGGAACAATTCTATCATAGGAGGCGCTAAAGAATATCTCCCAAGTCATCTAAGGAGACCCAACTGGAAGGGATCATGTATAAGTTTTCTACCACTCCCTAGTTGGCCCACGGAGCTGGAGGGTAACATACCTCATACCATGTGTCTCTGCTAATCCCACAATATCAAGTAACTCACTATAACTGGTCAAGAACTTGTGAACATCCTCGGTCTTTCCACCCTGAAACTAAGGTGGGTCCATCTTCCGAAATCTCTCATATCTTCACTGCTCATCATTACTGAAGTTAGCTACTGGAGAAAGCTCAACAATGGGTGTTGCGAGTGGTTGTCCCACCTAAATCGAGGCCTCAAAGGCCTTCTGCTGCTCTAGAGGCTGAGCCCTAACTCGTTTCTAGGAGGTACCCGGTATCAACTAGGCTACCAACCTGTCCCAAAGTCCAAAGCACCCCAGAACTCTAACAAGCGTATCATGAAGTAGTAGTGTTGCAGCATACTTAGGAGAAGCCTGCTGATCTCTGGGCTCCATAACTAGCTGGGGGAGACGTCCCGCTCATAATCTCTATCCGATGCTGCTTCTCGGCCTCAGCCTCGTCCTTTGACTTGGCTCCTACCCTTAGCTGGGGTCTCAATAGAAATCTCAGGGGCTGCCTCCCCTTATCCGATAACCGCAGTAGCTCTAGTCCTCACCATTTGTCAAAAGGACACATGACCACTCAATACTTAAACAAAACCCACGCATGAATTGATTAGAATGAATTAAAAAAGAATTTCCTAATAAGCTTCATAGTCTCTCGAGAATAAGTAATGGACGTCTTTGCACCGATCCTCAAGACTTTATTAGACTGGGCTTGTACACATGTGAGACCTATGAACCTGGGCTTTGATAGCAAATTATCATGACCCAATATCCGGGTGTGATGGCACTCACCTAACTCACCAAGACAAGTCAGCCCAAAACCTAAACAACTCAAAATAAAAATAGCAGTGGAAGATAAATGGTCTAATAAGATAGATAAGCATAGAAAATCAAAAACTACAACCATCCAAGAACTGGTGTCACATGCACAAGCCTCTAAATACATACTCAAATGAAATACATATCTCAATGTCTAGTTCTCGAATAGAACAAAACATAAAAATGAAATCCTCAGAGGCCTGCTGAAGATATAAGCAGCTACCCCACAAATTATTTGAAAGCTCGATTCTGTAATGAAGAATGTCTAGTAAGAGGGATCTAGCTCACAACATACAAAAATGTAGCAAGGGGTGAGCTCCAAATAATAAGGTACTCAGCAAATGGAACAAACTTAAAGTAAAGCAATAAAGAGCATAAGTACTCCTTAACATCCAACCACATACCGCCAAACTAAAAACTTGCACTCAGAAAAGTCGCAGCACAATATATGCAATAGAGAGAAATCACAAGGTTATAGATATGCTTATCACATAACATTACATCTCAAAGTGTCCAACTGATACCCAAGTCAAATGATATATTAGATATCCAGCCTTACAAGCAAGTCATGTAATAATAGCAAGCAGGAGTGATATAAGATGGAGTGAATGCCATGAGATGTAAATAATGTAATGCAATATCTAATTGTCACGCCCCAAAAATGAGGGGAGGCGTGACTGGCACTTGATACCGTTATTGGCGGGTAAGCCACTAAACATACTAGTTAACTAAACTTTGGACCAGAAGAAAATCGGGCAGCATAATATTTAGAAAAAAGGAAACTATGTCGGGACCATTAAGGTCATGACCTGGTCAATAGTAAACTATGTACATTAAGAGAAGTAAACCAAAATGATAAAGTACTAGCTAGCCGGCAAGGCTGCCACATCAGAGGTACATACACACACTATATATACATGCCAATCTTATTACCGGAGACTGAAAGCCACAAAAGGACCAACCCACAATAACATGTCCACAATAGCTTCTAAGATAACTACTAATATTGTCGGGGCAGGGCCCCGACTATACCCAGCTGTACAACAAAAAGCAAGCATCCTGTGAAAGCTCCAGGAAGAGATGGAGCTTACCAACTCACAGCTGACCTGGGCTCCTAGTGGAGGGGTCAATCAGAGTCCCTACCTGAACCTGCACGCACGAAATAAAATGCAGCGTCCCCAGGCAAAGGGACGTCGGTACGAATAAACATGTACTGCTATGTAAGGCAGGAAGTAAAATAGTGGATAACCGTACTAAAAAGGTTAATAGAAATACCACCTGTAACTAAAACTCAAGTAGCCTTAATGGCCAATAAGCCACCTCCTAGTGATAAAAAAAATGCATGGTATGCTCGAGTATCGCATGTCATGAATACATATATATAGATGCAAATGCCACCCAACCAAATGCTAGCAATGGTGATCCTTTCAGTAGCTAACCGGCATTATATCTGCCAACATGTGGCCGTCTGTACCATATACATATATATAGTTGGGAAAATAGGCCTCATACCTTCGATTATAGCTCGAAGTCCATGCATAACATGCAATATATGATATGAATGTTGAATGCACATAGTAAGACATAGCAAGAACTTAGCCAATCTTGGCTCATCAGTACACTTATTCTCATAGCATCATAATCATTGTCATTGCATATACATATGGCTCGTGGGATCATACATGTCTTTGTAAAAAGTTTGGGAATTTAACCCAACATTTAGAGTGAAGCCTTAACTTTGAAAATTTTCATAAAGGTGCTTTACATAATGATTATATTTGGTCCCATGTCAATTAGTAAAAGAATATATTTAAACAGGATCAAGTGCCTTAGTAGTTTAGACAAGAGCATTTCACTTGAGAATATTGGAAATTAACGTGGTACTTGTTAAATTCTTCATTTATATTTTTGTATGGAAGAAGGACTGATTTTGAATACTACATTCCCTTTGCATTCTACATTTATTTTAATGACACTACACCAAGAAGAGAAACGCCTCAAACATATGAATAGGTAGCCGGGAAACCGACAAAATGATATATAGAAATTGAATATCCGGTTTAAACGAACGAATGAAATTTCAACCTAATACCACTGTGAAAATAACTCAGCTGTAATCCCAGTGCCTTCCACAGAAGGTCTTTCTAGCAACAGAATAGTAAGATATCGCATTTGACGTTTTGGGAAACTTCCCGGATTTCGTGCTAAAAGGAGGGATGGAACTTAGCCTTAACATACCTCTCCAACGAATGTCCAATTGCCAATAGTTTCTTCACGAATGTTATTTCTTACGTCCTAAGCTTCGCAACGACTATATATACGCAGCTTAAAGACATCTATGAACAGTAATAAATTCAGCATTAATGACCAGATTCGACAAGGAGCATTTACGCGAGGAAATGTCCGTAAAACTTTGTAAAAATGACCTTAAAAGAGCTCCAAAATTATTACCTAAACACACCAGCTGTAAAACAACAATACCAACAAGAACACCACTTTTTTTACAGCTCAAAAACAGCTCCAAACACAGCTTATACGAGGGAAAAATAATTGCAAAGCGTAAGGCACGCATTTCTAGGCACGGGGACAAATTTTAATGGTAAAATGCGAAAAAGTTACCTAAATCACTTAGAGAACTCTTGGGAGCTTTATCTTCAGTTTCACACTGGTTTGGGACTAAAATGGCTCATTTTTTAGCTTTAAAATGTCACTATAGCCGACATTAAGTTGGGTCAACCCGACCCGACCCATGACCCGGTCTTCAGCTCGGGCAGTCTCGGTAAAATGGTCGTAACTCTTTATTCTGAGGTCAATTTGATGCGCAGTTTTGTGCGTTGCAAACTAGACCTATAGATACTCAATTTGATAGTTGGACCTTCTAACTCTTTATAGATTGGGAGATATTAGCTGATACATTTGACCCAAATTTAAGAAGGATTTCATAAAGAAACTTATGGTAACTTTGACCAACCTTTATCTTGCAACTTTCTTGATTCCAAAACTTAATCTATAACCTTTGTGCTATTAAAGTATCTTAAAGAAATCCATTATTAGCAAATTATAAACTTTTAGTCCCATCCGAAAAGTGAAACCTAATTTAAACCTTCCGAAAAGGGCGAGGTGCCACTTGGGTCATTTCTTTAATCCCGAATGTGCATTTAGGGTATTCCTTTGGCTTAAAACTTTAGGTCCTTGAAATTACCACTTATTGGAAGCCTTATTATCCTTAGGTTCTATCCAAAGTCATGTGTGTCTTATATGACACGCCACCCTAAATATATATGGAAGACGAGGAACACGGGGTTTCACAGTCTCCCCCCCTTAAGAACATTCATCCGCGAATGTATCTAAACTACGTCTTGGTTGCACTATTAACTCTTGAAATTTGACTTTTGAGGATATACCTTTTACTCCTCCAATCATAAATAAACTTTGAAAGAAAAAAGAAAATTCTAATTATAAGCTTTGTATATCTATCTCCTAACGATCCATATAAAGTATGCCCCCAACTCATTTAAAATTTAAATTACTGTAGAAAGATGACTGCCAACTTTTGAAATATGACTCACCTTAATTTGTAAATAGTTGGGGGTGCTTCTTCTTCATTTCCTCTTCTGCTTCCCAAGTCATTTCCTCAATATTGTTGTTCCACCACAATACTTTCACGGAGGCCACTTCTTTATTCCAAAGCTTTCTCACTTGTCGGTCTAAAATAGCTACTGGCACCTCATCATAAGACAAGTCTTCATCAATGTGGACATTTTCAATGTGGGTAATACGCGATGGATCTCCAATGCACTTCGGCAACATCGATACATGAAACACCGGATGGACTGCCCCCAATTCTGAAGGCAAATCAAGCTCGTATGCGACCTTGCCAATCAAATATCTAGGACTGAGCTTTCCTGTCTTCCCAAACTGCATGATTCCCTTCATGGTGATACCTTCAAGAAAACCCAATCTTCTACATCAAATTCCAAGTCTCGTTGTCGACATCTGTATAAGACTTTTGTCGACTTTTGGAAGTTTGCAATCAGTCTCTAATAAGTCTCACTTTGTCCATCGCTTGCTGAACTAGATTAGGGCCTAGGAATTTTGCCTC
Source organism: Solanum rostratum (assembly GCA_029948455.1). Classification (NCBI taxonomy): domain Eukaryota; kingdom Viridiplantae; phylum Streptophyta; class Magnoliopsida; order Solanales; family Solanaceae; genus Solanum; species Solanum rostratum. The sequence goes on along the minus strand of CM057046.1, from coordinate 25,754,647 downwards.
CCCAACCTCAAACCAATCGATCGGCAACCTACATCTTCGCCCATATAGTGCTTCATACGGTGCCATTTGAATACTAGCTTGGAAGCTATTATTATAAGCAAACTCAATAAGAGGTAGATGGTCATCCCAGCTTCCTTTAAAGTCTAGCACACAAGCACACAACATATCCTCGAAGGTCTAGATGGTACGCTCTGCTTGCCCATCAGTTTGTAGATAAAAAGTTGTGCTGAGATTCACCTAAGTGCCCAGACCCTTCTGAAAAGACTTCCAAAAATGAGCCGTAAATTGAGCCCCTCGATCAGATATAATAGATAATGAAACTCCATGAAGGCGAACAATCTCTTGAATGTAAAGCTTAGCATAATCTTCCGCTGAATATGTCGTTCTTACTTGCAAGAAATGAGCAGATTTTGTCGACCTATCAATGATTACCCAAATAGAATCATACCTGCATGGAGTACGAGGCAAACCCATGATGAAGTCCATATTTATCATGTCCCATTTCCATAGCGAAAGCTTAATATACTGAGCTAGGCCTCCAGGTCTCTGATGTTCTGCTTTAACTTGCTGACAATTGGGACATTGGGCTACTATCTCTGCAATATCCCTTTTCATGCCATTCCACCAATAGATTTGTCGAAGGTCCCGATATATTTTTGTTGCTCCAGGGTGGGTTGAATATCTAGAATAATGGGCCTCAGAAAGAATCCTGGCACAGAGTCCTCCGATATCTGGCACACATAAGCGGCCTTGGTACCTAAGGACTCCATCTTTGGTCAGCTCAAATGAAGGATGTTGTTGTTGTGAAATGCTCTCCCTCAGTGTCCTAAGCTCAAGATCCTTGCGCTGTCGCTCCTTTACTTTATTAACAATGGAAGATTCTGCTGTATTTTGAACAATTACACCTCTATCCTCTGTATCTACCAATCGCACCTGTAAACTAGCTAGCTGACACAGGTCTTTTGTCATTTTAACCTTATCAGCCTCAACATGGCTTAGACTTCCCATGGACTTTCGGCTAAGTACATCAGCAACAACATTAGCTTTACCAAGATGATACAAAATGTCCACATCATAATCTTTTAATAATTCTAGCCACCAGCAACAACATTAGCTTTACCAGGATGGTACAAAATGTCCACATCATAATCTTTTAGTAATTCTAGCCACCTCCTTTGTCGAAGGTTCAACTCCTTCTGCTTAAATAAATATTGAAGGCTCTGGTGGTCGGTAAAAATATCAAAATGAACTCCGTATAGATGATGATGCCAAATCTTCAGGGCAAATACAACTGCAGGCCAATTCTCGAGGCATCACAATATACAACATAGCCTTCAGTTCCATCTGGAAGAGCCAAGATAGGTGCGGTGGTAAGCTTTTTCTTTAACTCTTGAAAACTCTGTTCACATGCTTCAGTCCATTGAAACTTAGTTGTTTTATGTGTCAATCTCGTTCGTGGTGCAGAGATAGAGGAGAATCCCTCAACAAACCTCCTATAATATCCTGCCAAGCCTAAAAAGATATGGACCCTGGTACAATTCAATGGTCTCGGCCAGGCCATTATTGCTTCAATCTTCTGGCCATCGATCTTGATACCATCACCTGTAATAACGTGGCCAAGAAAAGCTACAGAATTTAACCAAAACTCATATTTAGAGAATTTAGCATATAACCTATTGTCTTGGAGAGTCTGTAATATGGTTTGCAAGTGATTTGCATGCTCAGCTTCTGACCATGAATATATCAAGATGTCGTCAATAAACACGATCACAAATTCATCCAATAATGGTTTAAACACTCGATTCATCAGGTCCATAAAAGTTGTTGGGGCATTTGTAAGCCCAAAAGACATGACAAGGAACTCAAAATGTCCATACCTCATCCTAAATGCTGTCTTTGGAATATCAACATCCCTGACTCGCAGCTGGTGGTACCCGGATCTTAAGTCAATTTTTTAAAAACATTTGGCACCCTGCAACTAGTCGAATAAGTCATCAATCCGCGGGAGAGGATACTTATTCTTGATAATGACTTTATTTAGCTGTTTGTGATCAATACACATCCGTAAGGAGCCATCTTTCTTTCGAACAAAGAGCACAGAAGCACCCCATGGAGATGTACTTGGCCTAATAAAGCCTTTATCAAATAAGTCCTTCAGTTGTTCCTTCAATTCCCTTAGCTCTGCAGGAGCCATTCTGTAGGGAGGAATGGATATAGGTTGTGTGTTCGGGAGCAAATCTATAGCAAAATCAATTTCCTTTTCGGGGGGAATCCCCGGAAGCTCATCATGGAATACCATCGGGAATTCATTTACAATAGGGACTGACTGAAGGGTCGTCGACTCCTTATCAATATCCCTATATGAATTAAATAGTATACACAACCTTTAGCGATCAGCTTCCAAGCCCTAAGGTATGAAATAAACTTGCTTTTGGGCGAGGCAGCATTGCCATTCCATTCAATGACCGGCTCACCTGGAAAATGGAAGTGGACTAGCTTTGCTCAACAATCAATATTAGCATAACAAGCTGCCAACCAATCCATACCCATAACAACATCAAAATCTAGCATAATCAATTCAATTAAATGAGCAGAGGTTTGACGCTCATTAATTAACACTGTACAACATCGATAGACATGACTAGCTATAATTGAGTCACCAATTGGCGTAGATACCCTAACTGACCCCGGCAATAATTCAGGTCTCATATCAAGCTTACTAGCAATGAATGGAGTAATATATGAAAATGTAGAGCCAGGATCTATTAGTGCATAAACAGCATGAGAATGTACCATCAATATACCTGTGATCATATCTGGAGATGCCTCTGAATCCTGTCGGCCTGTGAGTGCATAAAAGCGATTTTGTCCACTTGTAGAACCTGAACTGTCTCCTCTACCTCTCCCCGTACCATGACCCTCAGTAAGCTGTAGATCTGGTCAGGGAGCATGTACTGGGGATGAAGAGGCTGCAGTGGATCTTGAAAGGTGAGTTGTTGTACCTTTACCTAACCCCAGGCACTGGCTAATATAATGTCCTGTCTGTCCACAATGGTAATATGCACCTGAACCCTTTTTACATTGCCCACTATGAAGCTTACCGTATTTTGCACATGGAGGAGTAGGTTGTCTCATTGGTGCAAAGCGTTCTTGTCGATGGCTCTCAGGCTGGCGTAAACTCTGCCTTAGACATGACTAAATATAACGATCGTATCGTTGGTCCTGTATCTGTGGCGGGGAACTACCTACTGACGGAGGTGGATATCAGAAAAAGGAGGCCTAAAATCACCCTGTGGCTTTCTATAAGACCCCATAGTACGAGCCCTCTTATTCTTCTCCCTATCTCTATGGGTATCCCGAATCTGACAAGAAAGATCCTCTGTAGTTTGAGCAAAAGCCTAAATACGAGAAATATCTACACCATCTTGTAAAGAGGCTATCCTGCAGTCTCTGATCAAATGATCCCCCAAACCACCCACATAACGATGAACTCTAGCACTCATAGTACGTACAATATCTGGTGCATACCTAGCCAAAGAATTAAACCTAATGCTATACTCCATTACACTCATATCCCCCTGCCTTAAGTTGATAAACTAGTCAAGACGAGCCTCCCACACCTTCTTTGGTAAGTAATGGGCTAAAAATGCCTCAGAGAAGTCTTCCCACTCTGCTGGCGGAGCATTAGGCCCTCTGGATCTCTCCCATGCTATGTACCACAAGATGGCGACATCATGTAGTCGAAAAGAAGCCAACTCCACGGCCTTAGTGACAGAGGCATGCATCACCCTCAATACTCTATATATATGGTCTATAAAGTCCTATGGATCCTCAGTGGGGCTGGACCCTATGAATACTGGAGGAGCCAAGTGAAAAAACTCTCGCATCTTTGAGCTTTCTGTTTGATCCCTTCTGATGTCTGCTCTCGCCTCCAGTTGTCTCTCATGAATAGAAACCATCCTAGTCAGTAGTTGAACCGCCTCTCTCATACCGTGCTCCCTAGCCTCTGGTAGGATTAGGGGTATTGGACCTCCTTAGCCCTCAATAGATGCTGGTGAATCTGGTACTGTAGATACTGGAGGCTCTCTGCGTGCCTCAACAGGGAGTGTATCTGCCTGACCTGGTAAAGAACAACTGGTACCTTCTCTCGGATCCATATCTACCCCACTTTGTGCCATCCCCTAAATATAGACAGCCTGACAAATAAAACAAACCACAAAGCACGATTAAGATTTCATATGTCCCTATAACTTTGCTCCATAGCACGATCTATTAAATGAAAGAAAGGTAAAACCAATCCTAAATGCCTCATAGCCTCCTGATTATAAGTGTGGTGCACAACACACCCATAAGCAAGACTCTACTCGACACGGCATTGTGGACTACATAGGAGACGACCTGCTCTGATACCATGTTTGTCATGCCCCAAAAATGAGGGGAGGCGCGATTGGCACCCAATACCGTTATTGGCCGGGTAAGCCACTAAACATACTAGTTAACTAAACTTTGGACCAGAAGAAAATCAGGCAGCATAATGTTTAGAAAAAAGGAAACTAAGTTGGGACCATTTAGGTCATGACCTGGTCAACAGCAAACTATGTACATTAAGAGAAGTAAACCAAAATGATAAAGTACTAGCTAGCCAGCAAGGCTGCCACAACAAAGGTACAAACACACACTATGTATACATGCCAATCTTATGACCGGAGACTGAAAGGCACAAAAGGACCAACCCACAATAACATGTCCAAAATAGCCTCTAAGAGAACTACTAATACTGTCGGGACAAGGCCCCGACTATACCTAGCTATACAACAAAAAGCAAGCATCCTGTGAAAGCTCCAGGAAGAGGGGGAGCTTACCAACTTACAGCTGACCTGGGCTCCTAGTGGAGGGGTCAATCAGAGTTCCTACCTGGACCTGCACGCACAAAATAAAATGCGGTGTCCCCAGGCAAAGGGACGTCAGTACTAATAAACATGTATTGGTATGTAAGGCAGGAAGTAAAATCATGGATAACCGTACTAAAAAGGCTAATAGAAATACCACTTGTAAATAAAACTCAAGTAGCCTTAATGGCCAATAAGCCACCTCCTAGCGATAAAAACAATGCATGGTATGCTCGAGTATCGCATGTTGAGAATACATATATATAGATGCAAATGCATGACATACCCAACCAAATGCTAGCACTGGCGGTCCTTTCCGGAAGCTAACCGGCATCATATCTGCCAACCTATGGCTATCTGTACCATATACATATATATAGTTGGGCAAATAGGCACCATACATTCGATTATAGCTCGAAGTCCATGCAAAATGTGCAATGTATGATATGAATGTTGAATGCACATAGTAAGACATAGCAAGAACTTAGCCAATCTTGGCTCATTGGTACACTTATTCTCGTAGCATCCTAATCATTGTCATTGCATATACATATGGCTCGTGGGATCATACATGTCTTCTTAACAAGTTTGAGAATTTAACCCAACATTTAGAGTGAAGCCTTAACTTTGAAAATGTTCATAAAGGTGCTTTACATAATGATTATATTTGGTCCCATGTCAATTAGTAAAAGAATATATTTAAACAGGATCAAGTGCCTTAGTAGTTTAGACAGGAGCATTTCACTTGAGAATATTGGAAACTAACATGTTACTTGTTAAATTCTTCAATTATATTTTTGTATGGAAGAAGGACTGATTTTGAATACTACATTCCCTTTGCATTTTACATTTATTTTAATGACACTACACCAAGAAGAGAAACGCCTCAAACATATGAATAGGTAGTCGGGAAACCGACAAAATGATATATAGAAATTGAATATCCAGTTTAAGCGAACGAATGGAATTTCAACCTAATACCACCATGAAAATAACTCAGCTGTAATCCCAGTGCCTTCCACAGAAGGTCTTTCTAGCAACATAATAGTAAGATATCGCATTTGACGTTTTCGGGAACTTCCCCGGAATTCGTGTTAAAAGGAGGGATGGAGCTTAGCCTTAACATACCTCTCCAATGAACGTCCAATTGCCAAATGTTTCTTCACAAAAGTTGTTCCTTACGTCCTAAGCTTTGCAATGACTATATATAGGCAGCTTAAAGACACCTATGAACAGTAATAAATTCAGCATTAATGACCAGATTCGGCAAGGAGCATTTACACGAGGAAATGTCCGTAAAACTTCGTAAAAATAACCGTAAAAGAGCTCCAAAATTATTACCTAAACATACAAGCTGCAAAACAACAATACCAGCAAGAACACCACTTTTTTACAGCCCAAAAACAGCTCCAAGCACGGCTAATATGAGGGAAAAATAATTGCAAAGCGTAAGGCACGCATTTCTAGGCAGGGGACGAATTTTAATGGTAAAAACGCAAAAAACTTACCTAAATCACTTAAAGAACTCTTGGGAGCTTTATCTTCAGTTTCACACTGGTTTGGGACGAAAATGGCTCATTTTAGAGCTTTAAAATATCAAACTAGCGGACATTAAGTTGGGTCAACCCGACCCGACCCATGACCCGCTTTCCAGCTCGGGCAGTCTCGGTAAAATGGTCGTAACTCTTTATTCTGAGGTCAGTTTGATGCGCGGTTTTGTGCGTTGCAAACTAGACTCATAAATCTTTAATTTGATTGGTCATAGACCTTCTAACTCTTTATAGTTAGATATGAGCTGATACATTTGACCCAAATTTAAGAAGGTTTTCATAAAGAAACTTATGGTAACTTTGGCCAACCTTTATCTTGCAACTTTCTTAATTCCAAAACTTAATATATGACCTTTGTGCTATTAAAATATCTTAAAAAAATCCATTATTAGCAAATTATAAGCTTTTAGTCCCATCCGAAAAGTGAAACCTAATTTAAACCTTCCGAAAAGGGCGAGGGGCCACTCGGGTCATTTCTTTACTCCCGAATGTGCATTTACGGTATTCCTTTGGCTTAAAACTTTAGGTCCTTGAAATTACCACTTATTGGCAGCCTTATTATCCTTAGGTTCTATCCAAATTCATGTATATCTTATATGACACGCCACCCTAAATATATATGGAAGACGAGGAACACGGGGTTTCACACTAATAATCGTGATATATGTTTGTCTTTATGATAACATCCGCTGATAACCTCATATCAGAACCCATGGGGCCCTCACATGGACCATGTATATCCACCGGAACCATTTCCTTCGGTATTTACTTTCATATTTAGCCAGAACCATTTCCCTTCGACTTTTTAATTTTTTCTTTCTTTTCTTTTTCTCCAGCCGGAACCATTTTCCTTCGGCTCTTCATTATCAATGGATCATCAAGCAAGCACATAATAATAGCATATAGTCATTCTCATGAAAATTGAGGATGCAAGACATCCATATTTCAACAATTGAAATCGAGTAACTCACAAGTACACAAGTATTCAAAATAATATCCCAACCTCATCACAATCTCAATATCAACATCAAATAATAAACAATTCATATATATTATGAATTCACAATTAATTTACAAGTCAAGATATCATCATATGAACCATTACCCAATCTGAAATCTCCTAATCAAAGCCTACAAGGATAAAATTCTATCCTCAAGTATTCAATTCCAATACATAGGAATATACAAGGTTCCATCATACTGAACAAAAGGCTAGAAGTCCACTTGACTTAGATAAAGTACCGAATCAAATCAAATCCAAAGCTTTCCCCTTTCTACGATACTTTGAATCACCAAAATCTATTTAAATATAGCATCACAATCATATGATAAATCTATTGAAACTAAAATCAATCAATTCGAATAAAAAGGGTAAAATGGTAAAACAATCTCATGCCAGAAAAAGTAGTTGGAAACTAAAATTTAATACATGAAAACTCTCCGCGAGTGATAAGGATTCCAATAATGAACAAAGTTTTGAAAACAGAGTTAGCATGAGGTAGAAATCATCAAATTAAAGTTAGAAATCAAAGTCCAAAAAATTCTCAAATTCTCCAATTAAAAGCCCCAAATTCTAAGTTAAAACTGCAATTTAATCAATGGAAATTGAAGAAATTTAGAAAATAGTTACCCAATCGATTTGCCTTGAAAAACCTTGAAGAATCTCCTGAAAACAAAGCTTGAAATGTTGAAAATGGTGAAATATAATAAAACATGTCATTTAAAATAAGTCACTGGTTTAGGTCCTTCATGTGCTTCGCGAACGTGGAAGCCAGGCAGAGCCAAAGCTCCACGAATACAGAGGGTTAGACACGTGTGCATTCCACGAACGTGGCCCTCATCTCCGCGAACACAGAGATCTAGACACATACACTCCACGAATGCAGACCCACATCTGCGAATGCAGAGAACAAAATTGACCTGCACTAAAATACAGTTCAAACAAACAAAACACAGCTCAATAAAATCACAAAATGAACCCTCAAGATTCGTTCGAAATCTCGTGAACATAGACCAAATATAGAACCCTATCAGAAACGACATTCCGAATTCAATGGAACCGTCCGAATTCAAATTCAAGACCTCCTTGGGCCGAAACCCGAGAAAGATCATTTCAACTAGTTTAGGAGTTAAATACTCAAAATGACCTTGGAAGCTCTTAAAAATTACAGCAAAGTCATTTCTAACGTTAGTTTCACCATCTGGAACCACTAAAACTGTCTGAATTTTGATTCGAGCTTTTGAACTTTGAATGGTGACCAAAGTCAAACTATGATCCAAAATAAACTGAAAATGCAACTTTAGTCCTAAAATCTCCGTTTTAACTCCAAATTCAGTTATGCAAGTTCTCCTAGACCAAATTTGACCATTTTGGAGATGATGAAATCAACAGAATTGTAATCTAATCCTCAAAACACAAAATGATCACAAATATCAAAATTTCCAACTTTAAGCCTATAGAAACTCTTTATTTAGCAAAACTCTACCTTTTCACAAGATTTTTCAATATTTGACATTTAGCGCAACCAATAATGACCCAAGACAACTTTCGAAAATGACAAAACGATAATTTTATCAAAAATTATCAAAAATGACCTTCGAGGTCATTAAAAAAATCATGGAGTTGAGGTATTATATATTTATGCAAAAATACTATACAAGAAAATGAATCAAAATATACTTATACATAATGTATGATGCGCAATAAATGATCAAATTTTACATATAGCTAGAATATTACACCAAAAAAATTCAAAAGTCATAATACAAAAAGAAAAAAATCAGAATACACATTTACAAAAGGTAATATACAAAAAATAGAGGAGTTAAATAATATACATTAGATATTATATAAATAATTAAAACATCCGAAAACGCATATATAAAATGGTTAAATACATGTAACATTTATACAAATATCTTTGAGGCCTCAAATTCTAAACTAGTGCATTGAGTTTATCTAATGAACTGACGATGGATAATTTTTGAGTTTTGGATAGACCTTCATCATCATGAACCTGGAATGTGGTCAAAATTTTACAATTATATAAATGTATATTTATAATAAAAAAAATTAAAAGATAAGTAAATGTACATTTACATTAGACATTATAGATAGAATGAGAAGCATTCATATATACATGATCGATATATATATATACACACACACCTCTGGGTTCTTTGATTCTAAATCAGTACTATGATCTTGTCAGTTGATTGACAATTTTTTAGAATATAAACGATCCTTAATTACCATGAACCTGAAAAGTAGTAACGCTCGGCAAATTAGTAAAATACCCCTAGGGAAGACGTATGCGTAAAACGCGTCTTCCGATGCTCGGATTAGAAATCCGAGAGTGGGTTCGTGATCAGCACTGAAAATGGGGTGGGAAGAGGGTCTCGGTCGATTTTTAGAGCGATCAAGTCGAAAGGTAATTTTTCGTTTCAAAACGAAAAACAGTGTGCCTGCACGACAGGACCGCGTCGCGGATCGGCCGCGGAGCCACACTTATGTTTTCTGTAAATTTTTCGATGGAGTTGAATTTCTGAAAATACACTATCCGCGACAGGTCCGCGTCGCGGACTGTGATATTTCAGGACGGGGAAAAATTCTTTTAAATTACGGAGGGCAATTTGGTCCATTCCTAATTATCTTAAACGTTTCCCTGCGACTAATTAAGGTCGGAATCCAAGAAAAAGGGTTTCAAAACCCAAATTCTAAAGCGTTCTTCCTAAGGGTCACTAAAGTTAGGGCTTGAAGGAAGGTGAGGTTGAGGAGATCAAGAAGAGGTTGTGCAACTTCGTGTAAGCAAAACTTTCCAGGTATGTAAGGCTACCCTAAAGCATGGGACTGTTCTCCCATGTGCCCTTCTGATGTATTGAATATTGTATCCTGGTGTGAAGAGGTTAATGTGAAGAGTTGATGCATGTAAAATTTATGGATTTTATGTATAAATAGTTTTCCGACATGAATTGATGATCATCGCTATTTTGTTATACATTTTAATTCATTTTCATGAGTGCATTTAAAGATCCTATAATTATTGTTTTTTGGAAAGAGCATGCATAATGAAATTAGGGGATATGTCTAGAGCCTTGACGAGGATGATATTATGAGGATGTTGATGAGAATGATGTTTTATGATGTCCTAGCATTTAAGATTTAATTTCTAAATGAATATCTTGAGTTTTGATGTTGATGTTATGAGGTGAGGTGATGTTGATGTTGAAGTATTATATTATGTCCCTATGGGACTGATGTTGATGTTGAGGTTTTATACTATGTCCCTCTGGGACCGATGTTGACGTTGAGGTATTAATTGTTATACCATGTCCTTATGTGACTGATGATGATGTATTATGTCCTTATGGGACTGATGAGGTTGATGTTTATGAGCATGTCGAGTTCTGGGAGGAGTATTGAGCACCGAAATGGGTAGAGAGTGAGTCCCACTCAAACCCATTAACTACGTAGCCCGCGTAGGAAGAGAGGATTGAACCGCAATGCGGATAGCTCCTATCTTGTCCCAAAGGAGGACTGATGTTTTCTTGTGGATCTACTGATGTTGATGTCCTTTACCCCGGGCAGGGTATTGGATGGATGTGGCAACGACACCGCTTCGTTGTATCATCACTGGCTCATAAGTGATGGTTGTCGGTTAGAGAAACTCCCAGTTAGGTTCCAATTAATAAAACTCTGATATTGATGTTGAGTCGAGTCCTTGAGTCGAAGTGACGTTCCCTTGAGCCGATGTGATGTCCTTTTGATGTGAGTCGATGTTGAGGTTCCTTGAGATGAGCTTGATGTGATGTTGATGACTGATGAGAGGTTAATGAGTCGATTGTCTAATCTAACCTCCTTCCTTAGATAGACTTTTGACATCCTGATAGAGTATGATGTTGAGTTGATATTCTTTATACTGTGTAATTATCCTGTTATTTCAGCTATTTTACACGCCAGTACATTTCACGTACTGACGCCATTTGGCGCTGCATCGTTTCATGATGCAGATACAAGAGCTAGAGGACTTCAGCAGGCGCATCGTTGAAGCCAGAGATTCGAGTTCAGACTTTGGTGAGCCTCCTTACTATCCAGAAGAGACCCTTCTGTGATATGCTTTCCCTTATTTCATTGAGTCCGGTAGCCATGGCATGTTATGGCACCATTCTTAGATAGTTGAGTCAGGTTAGAGGCTTCGTAGACATGATGTCGAGGTTGATGTGGATGCTTCCCTTATGAACTGAATAATATTTTCTTACTTAGTTGATGTTGAGATTGATGTTTGGCCAATTGGCCCTTACCTGAGGTTTTCTATTTACGATGTTTCCGCTATGTTGATGTTTAATGATGTGATGAGGCTAGGTGGTTCGCTCGGGGACTAGCAATAGTCTCTGAGTGCTGGCCACGTCTCGCGTACCCTCCTGGGGCGTGACAAACTTGGTATCAGAGCACAGAGTTCAAGAGTCCTAGGGAGTCTATGAAGTTGTGTCTAGTAGAGTTTTGTTTATGCGTGTGTTGTGCACCACACTTCATAAATAGGATGCTACAGGGCATTTAGGAAATGGTTACCCTTCTTTGATGATTCCGAGTTCGTGCGATAGAGCTTGGCTCTATAAAACCCCCTTTCTAATTCGTTCGTTACGCGTTTGCAGATAATGCCTCCAAAACGCACAGCGGCCCAAAGAGATGCCTCAGTCCCTAACACTGAGAATCCCTTACCAGAGGCTCCTCATCAGCATGGGACAAAGAGACGGGGATGACCTGCTAGAGCTGCTGAGGCTCCACCAGCACCTCCTGTTCAGTCAGCCTCCACTTCGGAAGCAGACTTCAGGGGAGCTATTGCTATGCTCACCCAGTTAGTGGCCTCTCAAAGTAGTAGTCGCGGTCCCCAGGCCCCTAGCTCCAGCTCCCAAGAGCCTACAGCTGCAACCAGGCTCAGAGATTTCCTGAGGATGAACCCGCCAGTTTATACGAGGTCAAAGGTTGAGGAGGACCCATGAAACTTCATTGATGAGATGCGTAAGATCTTGAGGGATATGCATGCAAATGAGGTGGAGGGAGTCGAGTTGGTCTCTTATCAGCTTAAGGACGTTGCCAATGTCTGGTATAACCAGTGGGAGGATGGTAGAGGTGAGGATGCAGAGCGTGCTGAGTGGGAGGAGTTTGAGAGTGCTTTTCTCGATCACTTCTTTCCCCAAGAGTTGAGGGAGGCAGAGGTCGAGGAGTTCGTGAATCTGAAGCAAGAGGAGTTGTCGGTCAAAGAGTACAGCTTGAAGTTCATCCAGCTGTCCAGATATGCTCCAGAGATGGTCCTTGATATGAGGGCAAGAATGAGGAAGTATGTGTCTGGGTTGGGCAGGCATGTGAAGAGGGAGTGTAAAGCAGCATTGCTGATTCCAGACATGGATATTGCTAGACTTATGGTCTATGCCCAGCAGACTGAGGAGGACAAAAAGAGGGACAGAGAAGAGCAGCAAAAGAAGAAAGCCAAATTGGCAGGGCATAAGCCCAATCAGCAGAAGCAGAATAAAGGTGATAGAACCTTCTTTCAAAAGAAGTCTTCTAGCCATGCACCTTCGATGGTGAGTGCACCTGTTCAGCAAAACAGGTATGATTAGAGATCCTATGGTCATCGGAACTTCAGAGCACAGGGACCTCAGTCCCAAGCCAGTGTTACTCAAGGTCCGAGGGGAATGCCACCTTGTGGCAGGTGTGGAAAACTGCATCTTGGCGCGTACCGTGAGGGCACCAATAATTGCTTTACCTGTGGACAGCCTAGCCATTTCCAGAGTGAGTTCCCTATGAGGAATCAGAGGTGGAGTGATAGAGGTAATAGAGCTCAATCATCTACAGCGCCCCCTAAGGGTAGTCGTCAGAAGACAACTACTGCTAATGCAGGAGGCAGGACGAATCGCCTGTATGCGATGGGTAATTGACGGGATCAAGAGGTTGCTCCAGATGTTGTTACGGGTATGCTCCGAATCTTTTCTTATGATTGTTATGCATTACTTGACCCAGGTGCCACCTTATCTTTTGTGACACCTTATGTGGCCAATAAGTTTGAGATTCTTCCTGAGTGTTTGCTTGAGCCTTTCACTATTTCGACTCCTACTTGTGAGTCAATTATGGCTAAGAGAATCTATAGAGACTATATAGTGTCCATCTGTCATAGGGATACTTTGGCCAATTCGGTAGAGTTGGAGATGGTTGACTTTGATGTGATTCTTGGTATGGATTGGCTCCATGCGTGCCATGCATCCATAGATTGTAGGATCCGAGTTGTTAAGTTTCGATTTCCTAATGAACCGGTCCTAGAGTGGAAGGGAGGTTATGTCGCACCCAAGGGTAAATTTATTTCTTACCTGAGGGCGAGGAGGTTAATCTCTAAGGGGTGTATCTATCACCTTGTACGAGTTAAATCTGATGATGTTGAGTCCCCTACTCTTGAGTCAGTCCCGATTGTAAATGAGTTCCCTGAGGTGTTTCCTGAGGATTTACCTGTAATCCCTCCTGATAGAGAGATCGACTTCAGTATTGATGTACTTCCTGAGACGCAGCCTATTTCGATCCCACCATATAGGATGGCCCCTACTGAGTTGAAAGAGTTAAAGGAACAGTTGAAGGATCTGTTAGATGAGTTGAAAGAGTTAAAGGAACAGTTGAAGGATCTGTTAGAGAAGGGTTTTATTAGACCCAGTGTTTCTCCTTGGGGTGCTCCCGTTCTGTTTGTACGAAAGAAGGATAGGTCACTGAGAATGTGCATAGATTATAGACAACTGAACAAGGTCACAGTCAAGAATAAATATCCTCTTCCCAGGATAGATGACTTGTTTGACCAACTTCAAGGTGCCTCATGCTTTTCAAAGATAGACGTCAGATTAGGTTACCACTAGTTGAAGGTGAGAGAATGTGATATTCCAAAGACAGCTTTCAGGACAAGATATGGTCACTTTGAGTTCTTGGTCATGTCCTTTGGGTTGAAGAATGCACCTACAGCTTTCATGGATTTGATGAATAGGGTGTTCAAGCCTTACCTTGATATGTTCGTGATTGTGTTCATTGATGATATCTTGATATATTCGAGGAATGAGGAAGAACATGCTAAACATCTTAGAGTTGTCCTTCAAACTCTTAAGGACCAGGAGTTGTGTGTGAAGTTCTCCAAATGTTAGTTTTGGCTCAAGTCAGTGGCCTTCCTAGGCCATGTAGTTCAGGTGACGGGATTCGAGTAGATGGTCAGAAGATTGAAGCGGTTGTCAGCTGGCCAAGACCGACCTCTCCAACTGACATAAGGAGTTTCTTGGGGTTGGCAGGCTACTACCACAAATTTGTTGAGGGATTTTCTTCCCTATCCGCCCCATTGACCAAACTGACCCAGAAAAAGGTCAAGTTTGAGTGGTCTAAAGAATATGAGAAGAGTTTCCAAGAGCTAAAGGCTAGGTTGACTACTGCACTTGTATTGACCTTGCCTGACGGGATGGAAGGTTTTGTAATATACTGTGATGCGTCAAGAGTTGGATTGGGATGTGTGTTAATGCAAAGAGGTAAAGTGGTAGCTTATGCTTTCAGGCAGCTTAAAGTTCATGAGAAGAACTATCCGACCCATGATCTTGAGTTGGCGGCAGTGGTGTTCGCACTCAAAAATCTGGCATCACTACTTGTATGGAGTGCATATGGACGTGTTTACGGATCACAAGAGTTTACAATATGTTTTCAGTCAGAGGGAGCTCAACCTGCGACAGAGGAGGTGGTTGAAGTTGCTCAAGGACTACGACATGAGCATCATGTACCACCCAGGTAAAGCTAACGTTGTTGCTGATGCTCTTAGCAGGTTGTCTATAGGTAGTACAGCCCATGTTGAGGAAGAGAAGAAGGAGATAGTGAATGAGATAGTAATGGAAAGGTTGGCTCGATTGGGAGTCCAACTTGAGGAAAACGACGAGGGAGGAATTAGTGTTCAGAATGGGTTTGCATCGTCCCTAGTGACTGAGGTAAAAGAGAAGCAGGACCGAGATCCTGTTATACTCCATTTGAAGGAGGATGTTCAGAAGCAAAAAGTGATGGTTTTCTCCAAAGGGGGAGATGAGGTATTGAGGTACCAGAATAGGCTATGTGTCCCTGATGTTGATGATGTCAGAGAGAGGATTCTGGCTGAGGCCCATAACACAAGATATTCCATTCATCCGGGCTCCACCAAGATGTATCACGACCTGAGAGAGGTCTATTGGTGGAGTGGAATGAAGCGGGATATCGCGGAGTTTGTTTCAAGGTGCCCAAATTGCCAACAAGTAAAAGTTGAGCATCAAAGGCCAATTGGCTTAGCCCAAAACTTTGAGATTTCAGAATGGAAGTGGGAGATGATTAACATGGATTTCATCACTGGCCTACCGAGGTCCCGGAGGCAGCATGACTCCATATGGGTGATTGTGGACAGAATGACGAAGTCAGCGCATTTCCTGGCAGTCAAGACGACCAATACTGTGGAGGATTATGCCAAGATGTATATCCAAGAGATTATGAGGTTGCATGGAGTTCCCTTATCCATTATCTCGAATAGAGGGGCCCAATTTACTTCTCATTTCTGGAAGTCTTTCCAGAAAGGATTGGGTACCAAAGTGAATTTGAGCACAGCTTTTCATCCACAGACAGATGGTCAGGCAGAGCGTACTATTCAGACGGTGGAAGACATGTTGAGAGCATGCGTCCTTGATTTCAAAGGAAAGTGGGATGATCATCTACCATTGATTGAATTTGCATATAACAATAGTTATCATGCAAGCATTCAAATGGCCCCTTATGGGGCCTTGTATGGGAGAAGATGTAGATCACCCATAGGGTGGTTTGAGGTTGGAGAGGCAGAGTTGATCGGTCCTGACCTTGTCCACCAGTCCATGGAGAAGGTGAAGATTATTCTAGAAAGATTGAAGACCACCCAAAGCCGTCAGAAATGTTACACAGATGTGAGGAGAAGAGACCTAGAGTTTGAGGTAAGCGATTGGGTTTACTTAAAGGTATCACCCATGAAGGGTGTCATGAGGTTTGGGAAAAGGGGGAAATTAAGTCCTCCTTACATTGGTCCGTACCAGATTGTGCGAAGGATTGGGAAGGTCGCCTACGAGCTAGAATTACCTTCCGAGTTAGATGGAATCCATCTGGTGTTCCATATTTCGATGTTAAAGAAATGTTTGGGAGATCCTGCCTTGGTAATTCCTGTGGAGAGCGCGGGAGTCAGAGACAGTTTGTCCTACGAGGAAATCCCAGTCTAGATCCTTGATCGACAGGTTCGCAGACTGAGGAACAAAGAGATAGCCTCTGTTAAAGTCTTGTGGAGGAATCAATTCGTTGAGGAAGCCACATGGGAAGCCGAGGAAAAGATGAAGGCAAAATACCTGCACCTGTTCGGGCTCGAGGTTGATGAAAGTGTTGAAGGTAACATCTTTACTTTTATGTAAATTGATGTTCCTACCATGATGTGATGTTTATAATATTGATGTCTGAGTATATGTTAATGAGGTCGATGAGAAGTCGAGGTGGTGATGTTACTGAGTGAGTATCGAGTGAGTCTTGAGTCTATTCGTGCCAATTACCATTCCTACTCATCATTCGAGGACGAATTATCCCAAGGGGGAGATAATGTAACGCCCAGCAAATTACTAAAATACCCCTATGGAAGAGGTGTGCGTAAAATGCGTCTTTCGATGCTCGGATTGGAAATCCGAGAGTGGGTTCGTGATCAGCACTGAAAATAGGGTGGGAAGAGGGTCTCGGTCGATTTTTAGAGCGATCGAGTCGAAAGATAATTTTTCGTTCCAAAATAAAAAATAGTGTGCCTGCGCGATAGGACCGCGTCGCGGATCGGTCGCGGAGCCACACTTATGTTTTCTGTAAATTTTTCGACGGAGTTGAATATCTAAAAATACACTGTCCGCGACAGATCCGCGTCGCGGACTGTGTTATTTCAGGACGAGGATAAATTCTTTTAAATTACGGAGGGCAATTTGGTCCATTCCTAATTATCTTAAACGTTTCCCTGCGACTAATTAAGGTCGGTTTCCAAGAAAAAGGGTTTCAAAACTCAAATTTTAAAGCGTTCTTCCTAAGGATCACTAAAGTTAGGGCTTGAAGGAAGGTGAGGTTGAGGAGATCAAGAGGAGGTTGTGCAATTTCGTGTTAGCAACACTTTCCAGGTATGTAAGGCTAACCTAAAGCATGGGACTGTTCTCCCATGTGCCCTTCTGATATATTGAGTATTGTATCCTGATGTGAAGAGGTTAATGTGAAGAGTTGATGCATGTAAAATTTACGGATTTTATGTATAAATAGTTTTCCGACATGAATTGATGATCATCACTATTTTGTTATACATTTTAATTCATTTTCATGAGTGCATTTAAAAATCCTATAATTATTGTGTTTTGGAAAGAGCATGCATAATGAAATTAGGGGATATGTCTAGAGCCTTGACGACGATGATATGATGAGGATGTTGATGAGAATGATGTTTTATGATGTCCTAGCATTTAAGATTTAATTGCTAAATGAGTATCTTGAGTATTGATGTTGATGTTATGAGGTGAGGTGATGTTGATGTTGAAGTATTATATTATGTCCCTATGGGATTGATGTTGATGTTGAGGTTTTATACTATGTCCCTCTGGGACCGATGTTGATGTTGATGTTGAGGTATTAATTATTATACCATGTCCTTATGTGACTAATGATGATGTATTATGTCCTTATGGGACTGATGAGGTTGATGTTTATGAGCATGTCGAGTTCTTGGAGGAGTATTGAGCACCGAAATGGATAGAGAGTGAGTCTCACTCAAACCCATTAACTACGTGGCCCGCGTAGGAATAGAGGATTGAACCGCAATGCGGATGGCTACTATCTTGTCCCAAAGGAGGACTGATGTTTTCTTGTGGATCCACTGGTGTTGATGTCCTTTACCCCGGGCAAGGTATTGGATCGATGTGGCAACGACATCGCTTCGTTGTATCATCACTAGCTCATAAGTGATGGTTGTTGGTTAGAGAAACTCCCAGTTAGGTTCCAATTGATAGAAATCTGATGTTGATGTTGATGTGATGTTGAGCCGAGTCCTTGAGTCGAAGTGACGTTCCCTTGAGCCGATGTGATGTCCTTTTTATGTGAGTCGATGTTGAGGTTCCTTGAGATGCGCTTGATGTGATGTTGATGACTGATGAGAGGTTGATGAGTCGATTGTCTAATCTAACCTCCTGCCTTAGATAGACTTTTGATATCCTGATGGAGTATGATGTTGAGTTGATATTCTTTATACTGTGTAATTATCCTGTTATTTCAGCTATTTTACATGCCAGTACATTCCACGTACTGACACCATTTGGCGCTGCATCGTTTCATGATATAGATATAGGAGCTAGAGGACTTCAGCAGGCGCATCGTTGAAGCCAGAGATTCGAGTTCAGACTTTGGTGAGCCTCCTTACTATCCGGAGGAGACCCTTCTACGATATGCTTTCCCTTATTTCATTGAGTCTGGTAGCAATGGCATGTTATGGCACCATTCTTAGACAGTTGAGTCAGGTTAGAGGCTTCGTAGACATGATGTCGAGGTTGATATGGATGTTTCCCTTATGAACTGAATAATATTTTCTTACTTAGTTGATGTTGAGATTGATGTTTGGCCAATTGGCCCTTACCTGAGGTTTTCTATTTACGATGTTTCCGCTATGTTGATGTTGAATGATGTGATGAGGCTAGGTGGTTCGCTCGGGGACTAGCAATAGTCTCTGAGTGTCGGCCACGTCTCGGGTACCCTTCCGGGACGTGACAAAAGTGATTAAAAAAAACTTAAATTTATAAAAAGAAATATTTACAATCATGTATAAAGTGCAAAAAATTACATATAACAAATTCCTAATAATAACTTTAACTTTTCAGATTCTAACTCAAAACATGGATCATGATGACTAGTAGAATGACGGTTCAAAATGTATTGGGATGGGTAATCGACGCAAGAACCTAAGTTCTTGATAGTACTCGTTCTTTAGTTCTATATCAGAAATTGGCCATGCGAATGTGATTGATGGCTACATTAGATGATTTTTGTCCAACTTTAATGCCACAATTCTGAAAAATAATAATATCATATATTTTAAATTAATCAAGAAAAATTAAATTTGTATTTAAATGTACCTTATCAGTAGTGTACTTGGTGCTGATGACTTTCAAGACAACTCTGAAATTATCTTGTATCAACTTATTTAAATCTTAAAACTCTATTTCACCTATATTTGTCTCTGCAAAATTTGAATTTGTGTTGCATAATAAGAAATACAAATTATTGTGGTTCTTTGAAAAAAATTTACTTACAAATACTTTGAACATATCGAACTTATCACGTGAAATGCTGAATTCATTTGACCTGCTACCTGATGGCATAGCAGTTGTGTGATTTGTTTTTTTGACTTCGATAATCATCTGGTGGGTTACTCTTTGATAATAGTTGTAGTTGGTATCAACTTCTTTTTCTTTTTTCCAAGAGGGCTAGGTGAAACTGTACCATGACATTAAAGCGACCTTAATTATTTTAAAATCACTTTTGATGGTGTCATCTTTGAGGGGACGGGTACAGAACACCTAAGCTTCTTCTTCTTAGGTGAAGGACCAACAACAATTTTATCTTTCACTTTATTCATTTTTGAAATCGGAGGATCTTTAAAATCATGATCGAAATCATGAGCTTGATAATCACCAACATGAGCTAAGAGGTAGAACTGTATATGTTTTGAGATATACTGGAACGATAATTGCAAACTTGGAATTTCTATTGCGGTTGGACATATGTTTTGAAAATAATATAGTATAAATTCGATTATATAATTAGTATAATAATTATAATCATAATTATAATGATGTAAATGTTGGATGTTTAATACTATTATACGTAGAGAGCTTATATATAAAGAAAGATCATGTATATAGATATCAACTGAATATATATATATATATATATATATATACACACATATATATACTATATTTATGTATGTATGTATAAATATATGTATAGATAAATATGTATTTGTATATTGCATCAAGATATACAAAAAATACTCACGTGCACGCACGTGCACACACATATATACAGAAAAATATATACATATACATATATATCTATATAACTGAATGGGTGACACTTGATCAAATTTATGCATATACATATATATATATAAGAAAGTGAATAAAAATATGATGACTCTAGTGATAAATGATGAGATGTATCATACTGAATTACCCGTACCTCAAAACGTGACTTTTATTATGTATTCACAGAGAAATCCATCACTTATGGTCTCCCAATTAAGAATTCTGGGGATATGATCAAAGACCTTGACAACGATTTTGTAATCCAAATCCAAAACAACACTGGTACAGTTAAATTTGCATAGCTTGCAAAAACTTATGTGTTTTGTAGTACTTTTTTGTTAGTGTGATCTTTTTTAGCAGATTTTTTGTCAGATTTTTGAATACTTTACTATCTCAGAGATAGTCCATGTATCTACTAGAATCAATCAGATCAAACTATTTTTTCTTTCTATTGTTGTAGTAGTTAGATCCTTTAACATAATAAAAGTTGTGTATACAATATAAAATAGCAAACCTCACTGCATCATCATTATTGTTGCCCCATATCTTATTGGTGAAATTTCAACAAACTCTTGCTTGGTAATAGAATTTTCACCTTCAAAATACTCAACAAGTAATTTGTTTAGCTCTTCAATATTAAAGATGAAGTTTTAACCCCTCATTGTGGCACTTTAACCCAGTTATAAGAAAAACTCCCTACGAGTGAAATGTAGTGTGGTGCCATGAAACATTTGAACATTGCATTTCTTTCATAAAAGAACTACCTTTCAACTCATGCAACATGAAACATTTGAAAAGTTGGGCTTGAACATTGCATTTCTTCATAATAATTAGATGGGCAAAGTCGGCAATTTCGTAGAAACGCCTTAACTAACGTTTTGATAAATATTTGACAAAATTATTCATTATATTAATATTTGTATAATATTGCATATAAGGATTAACAGAGTCCCTTTGAGGATAAATTCCACTCCATACATATATATATATATATATATATATATATATATATAACTATCAACAATAAAACTTAGAAAATTTGTGTAACTGTAATAATATTATTTTGTATAAAAAATTGAAAAAATTAATTATTAATATATATATATATATATATTAACTCTTTTGTATAAAAATTATATGCTTTTATATAGTTAAATTATACAAAAAATATTTAAATATATATAAGTAATGAAATTATAAGAGACAAAAAAGTAACTATAAGCTGTATGTTTTGTATTACAAAAATACGCTAATTATACAAAAAAGATAATGTATATGATTAATGAAATTATAGAAAAACACAATGTATCAATAGATTATATATTTTCTGGTGCAAATAAGGTCGCATATACAACTATAAATGATACAAAATTAAATAATATGCAAAGCAAATGTATTGATATGTCCTATATTTTTAAAAAAAAAAAAAAAATTAAATGTACAAAGAGACACGAATTATGCATGAAATACTTCATGTTCGTGAGTGTCGTTTTCATCAGATTTGTCAGAATCAGACTCAAGATTTCTTTTTAATTCAACTCTACTGGAAGCAATATTTCTACTCATCGACTCAGATGAACATTCTTCCATGCGTACATCATTTTTTGTTGTTGCTTTCTTTTGAACTCCTTTTATGAAAGATTTGTTGCATTTTAATTGGATCATTGCGGTGCTTAGATCTAACCTCTTTTTCATCCCTAGATTTCGCAAGAGACCTAGCAATACCATTGAGGCCTTGAGTTAGATCCAACGAAAAAAATAGTAACTCTTCCATAATTTTATCATGCAATTCTACACTTTTAGTTATCCTCTTAGATGGAGTTTATTTAGTCATAATGTATAAAGAGCTACTGAAAAGAAATTAACAATTTTGAAAATATTATATGAACAATATAAACTATAACTTTTACAAAAAGTTCAAAAATCGCCAAAAATTAATGCCGTAATCGAGGATACACGATTTTGGATGGAGTGTGAAGATCTTTGAAATTGAGAATTTGAGGAGTAAGGAATTTGCTTGAGCGATTTCAGGAGATAATTCAGGGTTGTTTATGGAAAGAGAAACAAAAATTTGTATATAGAGTGGGAAAGTAAAAAAGATGGAATATGAATAAGAGTGGGACTCGCAATTACTTATTACCAATTTCAATAAATATTAGCTGCAAATTGTAATATATTAATAAATTATAGCTATGTTACAAAATTTACTAATATATGTTTCCTCAATAAATTTATTTTTCCTAAATTTTACCTACATCGAATAGTTAGAATAGTTTAGGCCATTTTCCCTTAATTAAAAGGAGAATTTTCATAAATAGCCTAAGCTTGAAACTTAATATGATCAAATAGCTATATTTTACATAATTACACGATATAACCTCGGTTATGTGACCTGGTGGGGAGGAGAAAGGTGAGCAATATCGAGAGATGGAGGAGATCGAGAGATGGAAGTGAGAGGCGGATTGTATATGTATATTTGTCAAAATATATGTGTATGTCTATCAAATAATTGTATACATGTAATTAATATACATATATATTTGTATATCTAGCAAGCGAGATTGGGAGAGGGAGGAGAGAGGTAAGCGAGATCGAGAGAAAGAGGAGAGAGGGAAGCGAGAGTGGAGAGAGGCGAATTGTATATGTATATCTATCGAATTGACTATGTATATCTATCAAAATTATTGTATATATGCAGCTGGTATACATTTGTAATTGTATATCTGCAAGAAATTGTAGAGAGAGAGAGAGAGGCGAGAGACAAGAGAGAAAATAACAATAAAATTCTAACTATAGCAATAAAAAACTAACTATAACTATAAATTGTAATTTTTTTCAAACTATAATTGTATAATGTAAATATATATCATATGTTTATCTAATTATGTTATTTTTCCTAATTAATTGGATATTTGTGCAACTTGGCAAATAAACCCATTAAAATTGGACCTCAATGGGGCCGAGATTTGCATTAGCCCATCTTAATGCGCAGTGAGAATTCTTTTTATATTATTTTTTTGTTTTTTTGGAAAAGTAGGAACACTTGACCGTTGTTATGCGTCATTTCCGAAAAACTAGCCGTTGATCTCACTTTGTTTCTCAATTCTCATAAAAACCCTAAATCCATTTATCCCTCACAAAGAATCAATCAGTTAACCCAATATACCTTAGAATCTCGAAAGCCATCTTTTTGTTATTCTATTCCTCTTAGTCAGATTCTGGATATGGCGTCAAGAACAGCCTCCAAAGACATAATCACACTTCGTGGTTCTGCCGCAATCGTCAGTGAATACTTTGGCTATGCAGCAAATAGGTAAGAACTGAGAAATCCCGTTTTGTGATATCAGATTTTGGTTGTACAGACTTGCGCGTTGTTCGTGTAGGTTGATCGGTGTTAGATTTTGATAGGTTTCAGAAAGCCCTGAAAATTAATCATCAAACTGATCTCATATGAAATTGTCTTGAACAGATTGCATCGGATTAGTTTCATAGGGTTGAGACGTTGTTAATTGTTGGATTGATTAAATAAAATGTTTTGTGCTCTTCGTTTAGGTTTAATTTCAGAATGCTGATATTGTTTGGGGGTGTTTAGATGTGGGGGAACTTTAATCTTTAGTTTCAGATCCCAACTAGTTTTGCATTGGCCATCGGGCATTTTTGATTGATTAATTGATTTTAACACAATGCTATGTGTTCTTCGTTTATGGTGTTGTCTGAATGCTGATTTTGGCTTTTCTTTATTCTTTGGGTTGGGGGGCTATATTTCTAGCATTTTGTACAACAGAGGAGTATATCCTGAAGAAAGTTTCAAAAAAGTGAAGAAATATGGTCTCACAATGTTGCTTACTGAAGATGAAGGTGTCAAGACCTTTGTTTCCAACTTGACTGCCCAACTCGCTGGTAATTTTTTGAATTTTGTCAAAGTTGTTGATTGGTACAGATCATATGTAGGTAAAGAAAAATGATTGTTTTCTATATGATTGTGTTCATGTAGAATGGTTGGAAACTGGAAAGCTACAAAGAGTGGTTCTTGTGATTATGAGCAAGGCCTCTGGTGAGGTATTAGAGAGGTGGAATTTCAGCATTGAAACTGATAGCGAGGTTGTTGAAAAGGGGTATGATTACCATTTTCCTCATCTCTGGTAAATTTTGTGGATTGAAAAAAGTTTGTGGTGGAGATTTGTATGGAAGAAGCAACTGTATAAAATTTCTACCTTCTTTCGTGAGCTGAAATGAGTGAGCTTGCTTGATAAACATTGTATGTTGGATTGTTCGTCTATTAATTACTTTTATTTGATTTTCCAGTGTTTCAAGAGAGAAAAGTGATAAAGAAATAATGAGGGAAATACAAGCGATTATGAGGCAAATAGCGTCCAGCATCACTTATTTGCCTTGCCTTGAGGAACCATGTAAGCATCATTTGTGCTTGGAAATACAATGGCAATGTTGCTTTGGGATGTTTCTTGATGAGAATTCTTGTTTCATTTGTGTGTTGGCTGCAGGTGTGTTTGATGTGTTAGCATACACTGATTCTGATGTTGCAGTTCCATTCACTTGGATTGAGAGTGACCCTAAACTGATTGCTAATCCACAAATGGTGAAACTGCACTCTTTTGACACCAAGGTATGAATGAGCAATCTGCTGCTTGATTTTGATATGAAACCCCTGGATATTTCGGCAACCCTAATTGGAGTTTCGTTTTCTCTATGCAGATTCACAAGGTTGACACTTTGGTTTCATATAAAAATGATGATGAATGGGATGAGTCCTAGATCATCCTTGTTATTGTACTTTACTTGGTTGTCATTGTGAATCATTGATTCACATTTTGTATGTTAGATTTTGTCATCTGTTAGTTGTATCCTCAAGGAAAACTGAATGAAATTGAACAATCAGATCAATTTGCAGTGATGGTACTCTCTGTGATTTACCAGGAAAACCAAAATGGAATGCTCTATTTCTCTTGGGTATACTGAGGAGGAGGAGCTCACATTCTAAGAAGCTACTGAGAAAAGGAGCAAACTAGACTAACTGGGAACCAACCAGTTAGTTTAGTAATCTATTGTCAATATGATAGTTAGGTTTGGTTGATTTGTCGAGTAATATAGGTCTGATTTTGGTTATTAGTATGGAGAAGTGTTTAAACAGATGAACTCTCTCACTTGAGAGTCCAATTTACAGTATGTTTCGTTTAACCAGTAGTGCGAATGGTGTCACCAATCCAATAGGTAATCGAATGGATTTATCTTGTTGTACCAACCTTGTTATATTTTGACGTAACCTATTTTTTCTTCCAAATATTTTGATAAAACTAAATATTAGTAGCTAATAAACAGGTCTAGGTAATTCAATCTTACCCAAAATAGTACTGGGCAGCATTGTACACAGTTTTATATAGCTTACTCAATTATGTGGAGATTACACCCTTTTCCAATAACTTGTAATATCAACAATGCAAAATGTAAGAAAGCAAAGGAAGTCCTTGTTGTCCACAACCACAACAAGGATACAAAAATCTATTTTAGTTGCACCATGTAATTTTTGAAGTGAGCAGTATTTAGCAATTAGTAAATAAAACACAAGAAATCTTGTAGAATCATAGATTTAATAAAAATTGTAATAAATTTTTACATATTTCATTTCATTGTTCACTTATTAGTTACTATCCTCTCACTTTCTACTTGTCCATTATATATTATTTTAGCATATCAAGAAAAAAAACATAAATATTTTTACTTTTTACCTAAGCATTTTCAAGGAACAAGAAAAGTTCAAAATAGACCAGTAAAAAAATAAAGGGAGGGTGCAACATATATAAAACAAAAGTTAAAGTAATTCAAAAAGTGTCATTTGACTTGCTCTTAAAAAAAGTATGAAATTAATTGGAGTAAAACTAAAATTATAGTGGCTTTGGTCTAATTTTGGAAAGAAAAAAAAAGATGTGGATCCGTAAGAATCGGGGGAAATTTGAACACACAACCTTCTAATCTGAAGTCAGACGAGCTACCATTGCGCCACGGATTTAAACTTATTTATGCAAATTTAACTTTGATGTTTGGAGTTCCACTAAAAAGAGAGGTCATAATTTGCTTAGTTACCCATAAGTCTTGTAAATTATAATCAGTTATGATTGATCACTGCATACATGTAACTTCCTATGCATTTTCATTATGTTTGTAATTTCCATCGCTCATTGTTATACTAGTAAACTTGTACTCCTTTTATACTAGATGGTTCATGCCCGTGCAAAGCACGGGCTATGGGGAATATTACATTTAATTGTTGTTGTAAAAAATAGGATCTAACAATGGAAGCAATAAATCAGACACAATAACATGTTATATTATATGAATACATTGATAAGGCTCGTTTGAAATACGAATGTTTTGACAGCTTATATTATTAAAGCGCTACTTCGCCAGGAGGACTGAAGATGATAGCTGCAGGTGTTTCATTTGTAGCTAGGTGTAGCTGTAGGGAAAAGGATGAAATGTTCAAAGTTAGAGAAGTTGTGAAATTGTTATTTAAATGTTAAGGTAGGTGTATATCTAATGTTGAAGTGTGTTTCCTAAGTACCTTTGTTCCACCACCATAAAACCGTGCAGAAGATATGCAAGCTGAAGAGGTAGTAGTGATCTACATCTGAACCTTCATTTAACTGCAAATAGTTGGAAGGCATACAAATATGTTTGTTGGAGGACATAGTATATGCAGCTAGTATAGGGAGAATAATCTCGCGTGGAGACAATGCAAGAAGTGCAACTTCTTGCAAAACATATTAAAGGATTCTGTGTAATGGAAAAATAGCAGGAACTTGTTGTGGAAGTTTTGTTGCAGACCAAAGTTAATAAGTATGGACATGTACCTGTGTGAGTGCACACCAAAGGGCAATTTGCTTTTTCTTGAAACGTTTGTAGCAAACAAACGCCAAAGGTTTGCATAACCTTGTACCTACTATTTCTTGTGGTGTAGCGAAACCCAATTTGATGGATTTAACAATCCTATGTGCTACTTTCGGTGATGAACTTTCCTCCATGCTTTTCTACACTGCAACTGAAAAGAGAACTTGCGAAATCATCAGGTTCTCCTTAAATGATGCTCTAACAAGAATGTAGTCTAACTCCCATTTTGGCCAAATTTCCAACTTCCACTTTGTGGAAACAATTATGTAGTATGGCCGAAAATAACAACGTCAAAAATCTTTTCTACTGCTTATATCCAAGCAGACAGCATGCAGAAATTGCAGAGTAACAATTTTTACTAAGATATGAATGATCCAAGCCAAAAAGGTAAGCATGATGCATATGGAAGAAGAAAAACCTACCAAGAATTAAACCTCAGCATATACCCAAGAACTCTAGTTTTAGCTTACAAGAACAGCGAACTTGGTAAAATAGAACTAGGGTAATTCAAAACAAGGATTTATGTGAGTATCCTCCTATTTAAAATAGCATTTAAACAAGAAATAAAGCAACTTCCGAAATGCGAATGAGTAGTAATCTTCCTTTAAAACCTAACGAATTGTAGTCCCCCAGGGAAAAAGAAAGCATGATCGTAGTCCCCCAGGGAAAAAGAAAGTGTGCTAAAGTTATACCACATTGTGTTTTGGAATGAATCAGCCATCAGAGGTAATTGGCAGGCATCAGGAATACCAATATTTATGGATCGA
Organism: Solanum rostratum; assembly: GCA_029948455.1. Lineage (NCBI taxonomy): Eukaryota > Viridiplantae > Streptophyta > Magnoliopsida > Solanales > Solanaceae > Solanum > Solanum rostratum. Next base: position 25,726,405 of record CM057046.1, on the reverse strand, counting down.
ACTAAGTTGAAGCGCTATTTTTAAGTGTGAAGAGTAGAGGAGAAATTAAGAAAATAGAGAAAGGGAATCAGAAGTCTGAATTTGAAGAGAACGGAGAAAGAGAAGGGGGAAAAGAAAGAATGAAGAAAGAGTTGAAGAAGTGAAGAAGAAGAAGACAGAAGAAAGGAAGAAAAGAGACGTGACTTACCCGTAGAACTGGAGAATGAACTGAAGAATAGAGTTGGAGCTTTCTGTGCCTCGCCTCTCGAATTAGGCGCTGTGGTGAGCACTTTTCACAACAGTTGTTGTTTAAATTCTGTTAAAGATGTTTTCTGAGAATTTTTTTGTATATATATGCATAAATTATATTAGTGGAGAAGCAGGTCTATGTATGATTTGATTACCTCTGGTTTGTAGCGGAGAACGTTATCACCAGATGATATAAAAGCCAAAAGTAGCAAGCTGTAGCACACTATGTCTTTCCTTCCAAGAGCCTGTTTAGGTGAAAGCAAAATGTTAATAGTTCATATCTGGACAAAGTATTTGTAAGCAATACATTAATTGGTAATTTCTTTTATTGTTGGAAATGCTTTCGGGGGAACGAATTGTACTAAATTACCATCGTTTTATACAAACCAAAAGTGATCACAAAGGAGACCCACCGATGTTGTCTTTATGTATAATAACATGAAATAATAAAAGATTGATTAGTATGTTGGATGATGGGAAGGAAAATAAGAATTGTTAAATAGGTAGAAGTTACCATAATCTTTGGAGAAGGAATAAGGGGGGGATTTGGTTGATAACCTTTATTGCATTTTGGTTGGAGTTGGTAGTTCGATTTGCTCTTTCAGCTCAAGCCTGGTTGCTTTTTTCTTTGATTCTGTTGTTTCTTCAGTCGAGGAAATGAGATCCTTTTTCTGGCGCTTGTTGTTTCCTTCACTGTCAGCGCAGGATGGTGCAGGGAGAGAGGGCAACATCTTTTCCCTTTTAGTGATGACTAGAATGAAAACTTTTGGTGAGATTGTGCGTGCATTTCGAGGGAAGGATTTCTTGACTTGAATTTTTAAAAGGTTGTCTTGTACCTTCAGTTGATCATGTTGCGTTGAGTCTGAGTGAACCTGTAAGCGAATATATCTTATGTGTTTTGTTTGGTTGTAATGTGAAGTGTGTATGTATGGTGCGTTGGTCTTTTTTTTACCTCAGTCGATGCTCGAGCATAAATCTCTTCTGCAGTGAGAGATAACAATTGTTCTCCTTTTTCATCCATAATTATTCCTATTATGGAGCCTGATGCATCCTCAAGATTTACCTCAAATCGACACCTACGGTTATGTATAGATTATATTATGGATATATATATATATATATATATATATATATATATATATATATATATATATATATATATATATATATATATATATATATATATATATATATATATATATATATATATATATATATATATATATATATATATATATATATATATATATATATATATGTGTGTGTGGGGGGGGGGGGGGGGTGGCTAATAGATTCTTAGTAAGGAAATTTTCTTTGTATTTGTCTTTTTAGGAAAAATTAGAGATTGACGTGCCTGGAGGTCAGCAGGTTTTCTTGGTTGCAATTTGTACAGTGGAATTTTCTTTTCTTGATGTTTTTTACTTCTTGTCTACAATTTGGGCAGGTTAGCTCATAGTAAGAGTTGAATATTTTTGGGAGAGTTATGCTTGTCTCAATGGTGAAAGGTTGGCCCTGTGCAACAACATTATTCTAATTGATCTGTATATAATATGTATTATGAATAACCTAGGATTAGAGTGAGCCAAAAATTGTACTAACATCTTATTGTGTCAGGATGTTTGCAATGGACACTATTTTCTCTTCCACTGGAGCAGAGATGAGAGATCCAGACTGAGATGTGCTTCTTACTGTGAAAGAGTTCAACATTTCTGCATTTGTTGCTATCCTATTTGATAGAGAAATGATAGAAGGTAAGAAAATACTAAGACATAGAACGAAGGAATCCAACATATATGGCAGCAATGTTCACCATGATCGCAACTTCACACATTGTGAGTATGGCAGATCTATTTGTATTGTTGTGTTGAATTTTTTTGTGAGTGATGTGCTTACATTAGTTAAAACCTTTATTTAATAAAATATGAATTACCACAGATAGAACAAATAAGGTAATATTTAGTTCAGGACAATATAGTTTGATGGCAATTACTTACCATTGTATTTTGATACTCCAACACGTCTGGCAAAGATAATAAGATGTTTCGGAAACTGTGTGAGGATTCTTGTGCCTTCATCTTCAATAATAGGTAAGAGAAGAATAGGGTGAAGATTTTACTGAGATGCATTGAAAAAATAGACGCAGTCTAAGTAGAAGGGGATTTTCACAATTTTACTCTTTAACAAGTGTTAATTGTCTAAAGCGAAATTACCAATGCTTTGTATCACTTACTTGGTGTCAATGACAATGAGTTCTTGTAGTCTTTTTGCATGTTTGTTAAATATCTTGGTGGGAAGCAGTTTACAACAATTACAAGCACATCTATTAAGATAGGAGAAGGAGAAGTTATAATTTGTGCTAAAATGCATGTGTATATATAGAGAAGGCGAAGGAGTCATACTGAATTCTGCATTCTTGAGTTGTTCTTTGGTGCTTTAGGATACTTCTTTGTTGATTTCCTGAAATGATGTCATGTTGATGATTGTGGGTGGTGGCAATGCATCCTCATCTAAGTCATCTGGATCAGATGGATTGACTATAGCCTCATATGACCTATCTTTACCAATTGAATCAACTATGGTTTTTTTGTCAATAATCCATTCATATGCATACAGGGGCTTTTCATATCTTAAAGTTGGTTGCTGTACTCGGGCACTCGTGATCAAATAGGTGCGAAACAGTGTGAATCTTTGTTGGTGAAGAGAGATGTCATCACCATAAACAATTGCTGTAACCTGGTTTTTCTGCAGATGATTTGTACAGAAGTAGAATAAGTGTAAACAACCCAAAACCAACAGTTGAGATGTAAATTTGTAGGCATTCTTACAGTAAAGGGGAAACCAAATAAGAACAAGTGACACAGTTAACATTCACAATAAGAGCTAACAGAGGCTATGGGAGAATTTGTAAATAGCAAATTGTTCTGCCATGACATAGTCTACAACGAGGTTGGAAAATCTTTTTCAGGAAGTAATCCATGTATGAAGTAATTTGCCTAACGAAATAGAATATCAATGAAACTCTGCTGTAAAATTCAGTGTTATATATTGCTTCCATGCGTAAGCGGTATAAAATTATCCAGTGGTAAGGATGTGGGGAAAGGGTGAGGAGAAGTGGAGAAAGTCTTAAGTTGTTTTGGGGAAATTGGACAATCAAAAAGAGAAATAAGAAGGTACCAGTTCATCTTGGAAGATCATATTCATATATTTTATCTTCCATTCTTTACCTTCGCCTGGCTTGCCGATATCCACGAGTCGCACCTTGCATGTCCAGTCTAATATTTTCGGGGTAATACATCTATATTGAGTCTGTGTTCCATTTTTTTATATCCTGCAAAATAAGTAAACAGGGTGAGAGAAGAGAATCTTCCGAAGGAAAGAGCAATATTATATGAGTAGTAGAAATGTAAATAATAGTTGGTAAAATGATGTATCATACAACAGTTATTAAGGAGTGGTTTATTCAGAAATTTGAGGAGAATGCTTTTTCAATAATTTCATTATATACTACATTGTGAGTAGAATGATCATCAGGATTATCTGCTATTGGTGGCGTATGATTATTTTTATACACCTTGACGTTTTTGCTCTGGATAAAGCAACATGAAGTTGACCATGTGAAAATACAGGTTCACGTAGATAAATTCCTACGAAATCTAGCGTCTGACCTTGAGCTTTGTTAATAGTCATAGCAAAACATAATCGAATAGAAAATTGTATTCTTTTAAATGGAATGGGCAGCTTTTCATCCTTCGGAGATAATAATGGTATTTGAGGAATGAAAACATGTTTGCTTTTGAAATCACCCGTAGCAATTTTAGCACTAATAATGTGATTTTTTACATCAGAACAAATTAAGCGTGTACCATTGCATAAACCCTCTGACGGATTTAAGTTGCACAGTAAATAACGGGGCGATTTTTCGTCAGAACTAACTTATAAGGTGGTAAACCTGCAAGATTTAATGTGTGTAAGAAATCTTCAAATTGGGATTGGCCTTCCGGTTCTATAGTTACATCAATACCTATGAATGTTCTGGCCTGTGTGGAGAATTGTTCTATGAACATTTCATTAATTTTGTTTACAAAATCATTTTTAGTTGTTAAGATAACACGTGAACTAACGTTAGATGTGTCATATTGAAGCATTTCTAAATTGGGGTAAAGATTTTTAAATAAAGTATTTAATGATTCTTTTTCATTTGTATAAGGAATGAGAAGAGATTCTGGAATTTCAATTTTGTTTTGCTCATTAACGTTTTCTTTCCTATTTCCAATCCTTAGTAAATACTCGCAAAATGTGGAACCATTTTGTGCACGCATATGTTGTGTTAGACGGTTTTTTTCAAGATTATTCCAGATGTGTGAGTTTAATAAAGATTCGTTAATAAAATCTTCTTTGGTTCCACCTTTGACCATAGGTAAAGTTTGGCGAAAGTCACCACCAAAAACTACAACTTTTCCACCAAAGAGTGTATTTATGCCTATAAGATCTCGTCAAGAGTAAGTCAAAAGTCTCGACAAGTTTTTTCTTCGCCATAGACACTTCATCCCATACTATTAACTGTGCATCTCGAATTAAAGAAGCAAGTGAACTTTGTTTACTTATGTTGCAACTGTAGTTTTCACCTATATCGATAGGAAGTTTAAAGCGTGAGTGTGCACTTCGTCCTCCAAGAAGTACAGAAGCTGCAACACCAGAAGTTGTGGTGGCCAAAGCAATAAGTCCTTTGGATCGTATAGTTGCTAGTAAAGCAGGATACAAGAATATTTTTCCTGTTCCTCCTGGTCCATCAATGAAGAAAGCTCCAGATTCATGGGACAATATTCTACTAAGGATTATGTTGTAAGCCCCTTTTTGTTCATTATTTAGCTTTGTATGTAGGAGTAATTCTTCCTCTACTACAGCTATATTTCTTTCTGAGTAGATATCTCTAGCCTCTTGTATAATTCGTGAAGAAGTTACAGAAGATGTAATCTTTTGTGATACAAGTTTAAATTCATTTATGTTTCGCCCCATTGAATGCAATATTTTATTTATGTGATTTATAACAAGTGAACGAATATCGCTTTTCTGTATATTTGATGTACGTGCAAAATCTTTGGACATAGAATTTTCAAATTTATTCCATAAATCTTTGGGGTTGGAGGGGTTGCAATATACTAATAGTGTGGCGAATAAACGTCATAAACTATATGGCATCTGATATTGAGTAGCTTCTACCAAGCATTCAATTAAGTTATTATTAGAAGCTAGTAAGCCTTTTTTTTTTGCAGATTCTCTAAACGTGTTGTAAGTCTTGCCATTTGTAGTAAGGAGATCTGTATATGATGTAGGTGCCCGTATGTTCATGAGTAATAGTCTAAGTGGTATATTTCTCCTTCTGTTGGTTGACAACTCACAATACGGCCAATAACATAACTTTGTTTTCTATGTGTCCACATTTTATTACTGATTGACCAGACAAAATGTTGGGGGAATTCTTTTTATAGTAAATTCAATTCTCTGGTAGCTTTATTTAGTTGATTCATGGCAAAAAACTCTGTTAACATTGTTCTCTGATTTTTGGGGTTCCTTAATATTGAAGTCAACGTTGATGTTATCTTAAAAGAAACAAATTGTTGGTTTTGAAGATGTAGCTGTAGATGGTAAACAGTGAGAATTATTTCACTAATTGGGAAAGCAAATGGACGCCACATAGCCTCTGGTGGTGATACCCATCTGGTTGAGTGATATTCCTTTATTTCATCTATTTCTGTAATGGAGTCATCAATTTGAATGTTGAAGCTTATTTTGTCATGACCTTTACAGATGTATTTGTAGATGTATTTGAAAACTCTAATATCTGCACAGATTTCAACGTTTATGTGACAGGTAAACTTGCTTAAGAGATATGGGTTATTGGAACAACCCAAGCGTTGTCAAGATATTAGTTCCTAACCTTTACGAGTTGTCCATTATCTCGTCTTCTATAAACAAGATATGAATTTTCCCCTTTAGAAGTTTCCTGAGCATATTTTTTAGGATATTTGAATTTGCAATGTCCTTTTTTCCGCATACACGAATTAGTAGGATTTAGGCTTCCACAAGGACCATGAATCATATGTTTAGTAACCAAAGAATGTAATTAGTCATTACTATCAGAATCTGGTAGTTCGGCACATACAATCCTATCTTAAGACTGAGGTGTTAATAATTTATACTCATCAGTAAGTATTATAAGAAAATGAGCATGCGTTAAACCTCTTTTCTGAAATTCTATAGTGTACATATAAGCAACCACTTTCCCAAATATGTTTTCTTTAACAATATCTTATTTTAATTCCTCTACTTTTTCTTTGAATACTCGGCTTATTAGGCCGGGTCTATTCTGTTTTTCATCCATGGCAGTAAGAGATCTGTTATTTCAAGCCATGAAGGATTGCAAGTCATTGTTAGGAATATATCAGGTTTTCCAAAATATTGTACTAACGCGATGATGTCCATGTATCGACGTCGCATATCTCTTGGACCTCCAGTAAAGTAGCAGGGAGGAAGGTTTTTCTACCAATATTTGAAACCTCTCTTTCTCTGATTCTTTGAAGGTCCATAAGTCCAGCTAGTACTTCAGTTCAGAATAGGTCTTGGTTGAATAACAAGAAGTCTAATCTTTATGTTTCAAGTTTTATGTATTGGTCTACAGAAGATTGTTGAAATAATCTTCCGGAATGTAAAGTTTCATTTTCCTCATTAGCTCGAATTTAAAGTTTGTAACAGTAATATTCACGGTAGGACACCGTGTTCTTTTTTTGCCTTTCGGTTTGTAAAACTTCTGCTTCTATATTGAGGAATCCATCAATGGAGGGCATGTTCGCAACATTTGGAAGTTGCTCATAGTTACAAGAGTTACGATTTCTAGGATAGTTTTATCTAAATTTTTTTGAATACCACAATGCCAGCCGTTTGCACCATGTGGAAACAATAAAGGATACTGTAATGGATCGTAACACCCATAGTAATAATGAACCAGCTGACTATTATTGTCGTGAGTGTACACACGAATATGTGGTATAGAAGTAGGACATTCGGATTCTTCGTCAGTCCATACGGCTGCAACTTCTAAGACACTGGGTAAGTTGTATGTCTGCTGGTCTAGGGTAGAATCGCATTTAAGTGCGGTGTAGAAATTGGATAAATTTGGAAGTTGTGTTAGAGATTTGAAAAATGAAGAGTACGGATTAATTTTTAGAATATATAGCAACTGTAAAATAAGAGATTTGTCAAGGTTTTCTGAGAAGGACATTTGATTGATCCTCTCATTCTCATTATCATAGAAATAAAGTTGCATATTTTTGGCTTTATTATCTGAAGCGGTGAGGCTGCGCAGGAAATGATACATTTGCCCCTGAACTTTGAATATGTAGATACCTTTAGTCCTAGTTGCTAAGGCTTTGTCGTATTTAACTCCAAGTGAAGTAAATGCGAACATATAGTTGTATGTTCTTATGTAAGTCCGGAAATGGTTGGATTCGTCAGAGTTTTCGTAATAAAGGCATTTTAACTCTGAAGGTAGATGATGTGATACTAACTTTATAGAGCTGTTGTTGCAGCAGAAACTTGGAGTTTTGTATTGGAATTTTATTGCCTCGCAAAATTTATAGTTCGAAACCTTTTTTAAAATAGCAGGACAGCAAGGCAACTGCCTGATATTCCAATAACTCGTCTGTCCTAGTTTGTGTCCTGGACCTGGAATATTTTAGATCTGTAAGGTACACTTCCATACGCAGGAAAAGTGTAATAGAGGTTGCATCACACGAACCATTTCGAGAAGTAGTAGGTTGGTCAGTAATGAATAGGGCATTCTGTCCACAGAGTATGGATGGAGTCCTCAGGAAAGTAGGAGGCTGAGTAGAGCAATTAGCTATGGAATTTTCAGAAGGAGGATGCTTTCTTGCAGCGTAATCTGCTCGACGTGATTGGAGAAGAGCCGCCTTTTTTTCAGGTGGCATTTGTTTATAGGTTGTACGCCGCCTAATATTTCTGTCCATTTGGGAGTCACCCTGATTTCTTTAGTTGGTAGGTATCTAATTCCCTTTTTTGGGTAGATAAGGTCTTTGGGTTTCCTACAATACATATGTCTTTACTTATATACCTATATTATATATGTAGCTATATTATATTATATATATGTTATAATAAGTATGTAAAAAGTATTGAATGCGTAGCCGATCAAATTTCATGTGAGAACATGCTGAAGACGGAATATTATAATTCCAGAAAGTACCAGACGATCTATACAAGGGAGCATCCCCAAATAATTGCCCAACAAAAAGGAACTGATCAAAAAGAAAAGGCTATAGATATTTACCTGAGAGATCAAACCGTGGAGTAGATTTTTTTATTTTTCCAGCAGGAAAATCGATCGTCGTTGCTACGTCTGCACAGATTCTGTTTCACAATTAAGAACATATTAAAACAAAATACATATATAGGTAAGAGCATAACAACACTACATAGTTCTGTAGCTATAACAAAGTGGTGGGCTAATATATTAAAGCAGTAACCTTTTTCCAGATAAATAGGAGAAGGGAAAAGTGAATGAATAAAATTAAGAATAAGGCTCAGATTTTTGCCAGGTTAATCAAAGAAAAGAAAGAGCAGAGTTTGAATAGTGCCCTGGCTACAAACAACAGCTGCCTTATAAGACCCTCCGATTGAAATTGTCAAGCTAGGGCACGAATCAATTCTAAACTTTCTTCACTTTATGTTTTCAGTATGAACAATCTTCATTGCCTTGGAAACTTTGGCCATTCCATATTGAAAGTAAGCATGAGAATTTGAACATTAGGTGCATAGATGCAACAACAAATCTATGCTAGAGAAATAAATGTCGCGACAACATATGGATCCTCAATATTCACTTCCATCTCCGTTAGACTATCTCTCATATTAGTACCTAAGAATTTGGGAAGTTGTAAAGGAATCTATTCCATAACTAACAACATATTAAAACGAAATACCTATATAGGTAAGACCATGTCAGTACTACATAATTCTTTAGCTATAACAAAGTGGTGGGTGAATATACTAAAGCAGTAATCTTTTTTCAGATAGATAAGAGAAGGGAAAAGTGAATGAATGAATTTAAGAATAAGGCTCAGATTTTTGCCAGGGTACAGAGTTTGAATAAAACCCTGGCTACAAACAACCGTTGCCTTATAAGCCCCTCTGTTGAAATTGTCAATCCAGGGCACGAATCAATTCTGAAGTTTCTTCACGTTACGTTTTCATTATGAATAATCTTCATTGCCTCAGAAAGTTGGATCTTTCCAGAGTGGAAGTAAGCATGAGAATTTAAACAATGGGTACATAGATGCAGTAACAAATCTTTGATCAAGAAATAAATGCAGCAACATATAGGTCCTCAATATTCACTTCCATTTCCTTTGGACTATCTCTAATATCAGTATCTAAGTATTTGGGAAGTTGTAAAGATGGATCCATAAAAACATTCTTTCTCAAAGGGAACTCTTCTTGGTATGAACTAATCATGTGCGGAGTAGCGGAGGAAAATATTATATTGATTAGGAGGGGGGGGGGTTTCTTGAATAAGTGGAACAAAGCAGCAACATAGGAAACTGACAAGAAGATCTGGAGTAGATAGTGGGTAATAATAATCAACAAGGGTAAAGAAGTGGTGGTGCTTTTGTTGCTGGAGGAGAAGACGCAAGAACTCTGAATGTTTTCTGGTTCTTGAAGCCTTGCACAATTTCAGGCTGGAAAATCAACTACTATTATTGTGCAAGTTTTCAGGAGGTGATATGCCTCATACTTAAAGGAGCATTTTTTTTTTCCGCAGACAATTCTTTCATTCTTTATGAAAACAGTGGGGACATATATTTAAGCAGTAACTTCTTTCCAGATTGAGAGGAAAGGGGTAAACTCAATCAATAAAGTGAAGATTAAGGCTGAGATTTTCACCAACTTATAATCAAAAAGAAGGAAGAACAAAGTTTGAATAGTGGTCTAGCTGAAATCGTCAAGCCAGGCCACGAATCAACTGTAAACTTTCATCACTTGTTGTTTTCATAGTGGATAATCTTCACTGTCGGGTAAATTTGCAGCATTAGGCAAGCCTAAAAACATGCTTATTACGAATGTGGCATTCCTCGTCTAACCAAAGTGTTATCTATGGATGACTCCAATGAATAAAGGTAAGGATGAGACTCTGATTTTTACCATGTTCATTAAAGAGAAGGAAGAGCAGAGCTCGAATAGTACCCTGGCTAGAAGCAACAGTTTCCTCGAAAGACTTTCTGTTTGAAATTGTGAAGCCACACCATGAATCAAGTCTAAAGTTGCTTCATTTTTCGGTTTCATTGTAAAAAATCTTCACTGCCCCAGAAGTTTGGAGCTCTAAAGAATGACGCAAAACATAGAAATATGAATAAAGTTTCAACTATGAATGACTTCAATGAATAAAGTTAAGAATGAGCCTTCAAGTTCATGCTCTCTGGACCACACTAACCAGTGAGTAACATGCGTAGAAAGGAAATAGGAGCGGATGATGTGTTTCTTCGCTAAAGCATTGGAAAATCCAATTTATGCAACCTAATAGAATAGTGCAAAACCACCACCAGAACCAAATTTCATTCTTTCCCAGAGAGAAATAGTGCATTCTTGTGTAAATCTGGAGAAGTGGGCAAGAGGGGAAATCAGTTACACCTCTTGGAAGAATATTCTATCGGAAAGTGCCATGCGTCGTCCAACAAAACTGTCATCTATGAATGACTTCTATGAATGAAGGTGAGGATGAGGCTCGGAGTTTTTCCAAGTTCATCAAAGAGAAGGAAGAACGGACTTTGAATAGTGCCCTGGCTGCAAGCAACAGTTGCCTCAGAAGACCTTCTGTTTGAAATTGTCTAGCCAGGCCACGAATCAAGTCTCAACTTTCTTCACTTTTCATTTTCATTGTTAATAATCTTCACTGCCTCATAAATTTGGAGTTTGGAGCTTTCAAGAATGATCGAAACCATAGAAATATGAATAAAGTTTCCACTATGAATGACCTCAATGAATAAAGTTAGGAATGATGCCGTGAATTAAAACTTTGTGGACCACCTCGACCAGCAAGTAACATGCATAAAGCCTTAGAAAATCTAGACCTTCGAAATTGCCCAATTCGTAAAGCTCAATGAGGCATGAAGAACCGAATTAGCAGCAGTGAATGAGTATGTCGTGTCTGCCACCAGCTTTTTAACAACATTTAAGACTAGAGAAAAGACCAAACCACATTTTATATATATGAGAGCCACGGAATATAAGTGCCATGAAAACAGTGGTCAAACATTTAAACCTGCAAGCAAAAACCATACAGGGGACACGTGGAAAAGGGAAGAGATAATTGACCAGTGGGTAGACAATCTAAATGCCCGGGAGAAACATAGTTATTACGAAACGGCCAATCGTCGTAATCCACGGGGGAAAAATGCTCTGAAGTGTCATTAACATGCATGCACAAAGCGAAAGGTGCCATTTATCGTCCAACCAAAGTTTCACCTACGAAGGACTTTAATGAATAAAGCTAAGAATGAGGTTCATATTTTTGCCCACTTCATCCAAAAGAAGAAAGAGCAGAGCCTGAATAGTGCCCTTGCCGCAAGCAATAGCTGCCTCAGAAGACCTTATGTTTGAACTTGTCAAGCCAGGCCACCAATCAAGTCTAAACTTTCTTCACTTTTCGTTTTCATTCTGAATAATCTTCAGTGCCTCAGGAATTTGGAGGTTTAAAGATTAGGAGCAAGCATAAAAACTTGTTCATCGTCCAAAAAAAGTTCCACTCATGAAGGACTTCAATGAATACAGCTAAGAATGAGGCTCGAATTTTTGCTCACTTCATCCAAAAGAAGAAAGAACGGAGTTTGAATAGTGCACTGGCCGCAAGCAACAGTTGCCTCATAGGACCTTCTGTTTGAACTTGTCAAGCCAGGCCACGAATCAAGTCTAAAGTTTCTTTACTTTTCGTTTTCATTCTGAATAAATCTTCAGTGCCTCAGGAATTTGGAGGTTTAAAGATTGGGAGCAAGCATAAAAATTTGAATAAAGTTTCACCTTTGAATGACCAGAATGAACAAAGTTAAGAATGAGGCTCTAAATCAGAACTTTGTGGACCACATCGAGCAATATGTAACATTGAGTTGCTTCGCTAAAGCATTAAAAAAATCCAAATTTTTTGGACAAGGTGGACCAGGTAGCAACATGCATGCACAAATCGTAACAACAAAATACAAAAGATTAGAAAGCTAAGATTATACAAAGGAAAACCTACTAAATCTGAAGGAATCTTTAAGAAATGCAGCACCTCGGATTTTGAAAGAAATAAGTAAGAAGAAACTCGGAAGATAAAAAATTCCCCAATTTCTATTTACCTGGAAATTGCTAAAACCAAAACTTAAAAACGGAGAAATCAAATAGTGAAAGATGATAAGTTCCCTAGGTAAAACTCTACAAAATCCGAACTATGTCAACCGCATTGACCAGTAAGTAACATGCATAGAAATCAAAACAACAGCAGACGATGAGACATAGTATCAAACAACTTGCATACACAATTCTACAACTCCACCAGTTAGTAACATGCATGTAGAAATCATAGTTTTAGATTAGAAAAGTAAGATACACAAATCACATTGTGCTGACACATATTATCAAACAACGTACATGCACAACTTAGTTATAAAAATTTAAGCAACAACAGATGGAACCAAAACTTAGAAACACAGAAATCAAATAATGGCACATGAAAAACTCTACAAAATCCAAACTTTGTGGACCACATCGACCAGCAAGTAACATGCATAGAAATCAAACAGGAGCATATGAGGAGTTTCTTTGCTAAAATGCTAGAAAATCCAAACTCTGTGGACCAGCTCAACCAATTAGTAACATGCATGTAGAAATCTTAGTTTTAGATTAGAAAACTAAGATACAGAAACTTCATTGTGCTGAGACATATTAGCAAACACCTTACATGCACAATTCAATTATAAAAGATTTAAGGCACACATACCACAAAATTCAAGGAATTAGATGCCATTCAAAAATTACTGAATGTGAAGGAATTTTTAAGGAATGCAGCAACTCCGACTTAAGAGATAAGTAACAAGAAACTCGGGAAATCCGAAGTTGCCCGATTTCTAATTACCTGAAAATCGCCCAAATCCTAACTATTAGTGCAGCAGGAAGAACCCAAGCTTTGGCAGCAAATCTTTCGAAGAACATTAAAACCATGAGAAAGACCAAAACACATAGTATTATATATATATGAGGCGGAAAAACAGTGAGAGGCAGAAAAACAGTGGGCAAGCCAGTGGGTAGGGCCTTTAAATGCCCAGGGAGGACATAGTTATTATGAAAATGCCACTAGGCATAACACCCCCAGAAAACATACTTATTACGGAAGTGTCATTCATCGTCCAACCCAAGTTCCACTTATTAATGTTCTTAATATGTGTTATTAAGTAAAAAGTCTAACATATTTTACTGTTATAGTTTTTTCAACAATTCTATAAAGAATAATACTTTCTTTGTCCCTCTTTATGTGGCACATTTTCCTCTTTAGTCCATTCTCAAAAAAAAATATTACTTTAATTAACTTTAAAAAATTTTCTTTTGTCATTCTGAAATGTATCATAGCCACACAAATACCTAAGAATTGTTTTAGATCAACAGTTTCAAAAGTCTTCATTTTTTTCTTAAACATCATGTCAAATCAAAAGGTAACACATAAAATGTGACGAAAGGAGTACTAATTTTTTTTTGTTTTAGCTCATTTCCTAAATATAAATAAATATATTTAATTAAAAAAATTAATAATCAAATGTATGTTTCGTGAAATTTTAACATGTTAGCTTTCACACGAAGTGTGGCTTGGAACAAAATTAGTACTTGCTTTGCTTTGAAGAGAAAAACTATAGGTACTTCGATGAGTCAAAATTATGGATGATGGTCATTTTTCAAGCTCTAGTTCTGCTTATATGTTAAGCCTTTCTATTCTTCAACTTCATTATCATTCTTCATCTCAAATTTACATGAAATAAAGTAACAATGTGCTCACATTTTTCAAATCATTTGATATCATTTATAAGAGAAAAGTAAAGTACAAAACAAATGTATATGCATCTTTTGGCCCTTTTTTGTGTTTATCTTGTTTTTATTTTTATTTTTATTTTTTTGCAATTGACGAATTTAATTGTGAGTATCAATTCTTATGACATCATTATGACATAGATGTTTTATTACATCACACAGTTTTTTCTTTTGATTTTTTTTAATTTCTTGCAAGTGCTAAAAATTGCATACACATTCTTAAATCAAGAATCAAATGATGATATGCATGGAATTATTATTATTATTATTACTTATATATAAGCCACTAATTGAGCAGTTTTCAGTTATCTTGTCTGCATCAGCTATCTGTTTCTTCTCCTTTATTACATGGGGCCAACAAAAAATAATTTTCCAGTTGCTTCCTTATATTTTTTCAGCTTCTTCAACTATGATTTCACAATATTATCCCTAACAAATTATTTTTTCAGCTGCTTCAACTATGATTTGACTATATTATTCTAATAAATTATTTCAAGCATATAAACCTCAAAATTAGGACAAAATAAAAAATTGAGTCTTCCCTTTTAGACTGGACAAATAAAATTAAATATTTTTTTTATGATTACATTTGTGTTAAAAAGAAAATACTTTCAAAAGTATAATAGCATAATTAAACTAAGAAGTTTATGTATGTTAATAATAAAATTTTTAAAAACTCTCAAAAATTTTATATGTGTAACATAAATTAGAATAAAATAGTTAACAAATAAAATGTTCTATGGGTCTCAATAATTAACAACTTAAAATTTTATAAAATATATAAAAAAACTATTAATATGACATAAATCGACAGCAAAAAATAATTTATGTGGGGCACACGATTTCGTAACTAGTATTATAAATGTGAGAAGACTATGGACATAAATGTAGAGGTTTTCAAAATTATTCATCATATAACTGAATTATAAAAAGTGAATTATGTTGAATGTGAATTGCCAACAGGAAAAGTAGCCGAAATGTTGAATGTAAATTGTCAACATTGTGGGCATGTGGAATTCCCGCATATTGCCTTCTTCTCCTTTGGCTATAAATAGTCATGGTTTTTGCAATGTACAGATATGGAAAAGCAGATAAAAATTTCCCCTTATTTCTCTCTTCTTCTCAGTTTTAAGCTTTTGATTTTACTTACATATATTCTAGTTAATCCTAGATTTATTTTATAACACGTTATCAGCACGAAGTTCTGTCCATTTCAAGCTATTGCAAACAGGTAAAAGGGGTAAGAATTCATTTTATCAAAATTTCTAACATTTCAAAAGTTGAATTTATTGTACTTAATATTTTTGGATCTAATTATTCATCATGGGCACTAGATGCTGAACTGCATTTAGTATCAATGGGTCTGGCAGACACCATAAAGATGAAAATAAGGCATCCAGTCAAAACCATGCCAAAGCTTTAATTTTTCTCTGCCACCATCTTGACGAGGGACTAAAATTACAATATTTGACAATAAAAGATCCCCTGAAATTGTGGAAGAATCTAAAAGATAGATACGACCACCTGAAGTTGGTCGTCCTTCCGCAAGCGCGTCATGATTGGTTAAATCTAAGATTATTAGATTTTAAAAATATAACTGAGTATAATTCAGCAATGTTTAGAATTATATCACAGTTAAATTTATGCGGAGAAGAAATAACTGAAACTGACAAGCTTGAAAAAAACATACTCCACATTTCCACCCGCGAATATGCTCTTGCAGCAGCAATATCGCAGTATGAGTTTTACAAAATATTCTGAATTACTTTCACACCTTCTTATTGCTGAAAGACATAATGAATTATTGATGAAAAATCATGATAGTCGGCCCGTTGGTTCTTCGTCACTCCCTGAAGTGAATCAGGCGAATTATAACCAACGAGAAAGAAATTATGGCCCCAGAAGTGGTCGTGGCCGTGGCCGTGGCCGTGGCCGAGGTCAAAGAAGAAATCATGATAGTCGTCTCGCACCGAGGCACGACCAGCAATCTAAAAAGAAAGTAAAAAAGCTAGAAGCTTTTCCAAAGAAAAATTCAGAAAGTATATGTCACAGATGTGGAGGCAAAGGGCACTGGTCAAGAACATGCCGATCATCTAAACACCTTGTTCAGCTATATCAGGCATCATTAAAAGGAGCCGAAAATCCAGAGACAATTTTTTTGTCTGAAAATAATATGGAACATATGTATCTAGATGTAGCGGACTACTTAAATTTTTCAGAAGAAAATTTAAATATTAATGAAAATGTGAACGATGATGAGCATGATAATATATAAAATAATTTTCTTTATTTATATGTGCGCTTATGTTTTTATATCCCATGAAAAAGAAAAAAAATAATAACACATATACTTAGTATTATATATTTAACTTATGCAAGACTTTTCATTAAATACACATGAGGTCCAAATAAATATTTACTTTATTTTTTTCTCTTTGAAGAATGGATATGCCTCAAATTTTGTTTGGATCAATAATCAATCGCGAAGATATTTGTGTTATTGACAGTGGAACGACTCATGCAATTTTTAAAGACGAGAAATATTTTTCTTCTTTACTTAAAAGAAAGGCAAATGTTACTACAATATTTGGTAGTGCAAATATAATTGAATGCTCCGGAAGAGCTACTATATTTCTGCCTAAGGGGACAAAAAAATCGTTATAAAAGATGTATTGTTCTCTTCTAAATCCCCAAGAAATCTGCTAAGCTTTAAAGATATCCGCAGAAATGGATATCATGTTGAGACACTAAATGAAATGAATATTGAATACCTTGGTATAACCAAGAGTGTCTCAGGCCAGAAATATATTTTAGAAAAATTACCAACTTTATTGTCTGGCCTATATTATGCAGAAATTAGTGCAATTGAAGCACACTCGATCGTAACTAGAAGTTTACTGATCCAAAAACTTTTGTGTTATGGCATGATCGAGTAGGTCATCCTGGATCAATAATGATGAGACGAATTCTTGAAAATTCAAGTGGTCATCCATTAAAGAACCTGAAGATTCTTATGAATGACGAATTTTCATGTGTTGCTTGTCATCAAGGCAAATTAATTGCCAGACCATCAACCTTGAAGGTTGGCATTGAATCCCCAAAATTTTTGAAACGTATACATGGGGACATATGTGGAGCTATTCACCCACCTAGTAGAGTGTTTAGATATTTTATGGTCCTAATAGATGCATCATCAAGATGGTCTCACGTGTGCCTTTTATCATCCCGCAACCTGGCGTTTGCGAGGCTACTGACACAAATAATAAGATTAAGGGCACAATTCCCAGATTATCCAATTAAATCCATTCGTCTGGATAATGCTGGAGAATTTACATCCCAAGCTTTTGATGATTATTGCATATCAATTGGGATAAAAATTGAACATTCGGTAGCTCATGTTCATACTCAAAATGGCCTTGCAGAGTCATTTATTAAGCGCTTGCAATTGATAGCTAGATCACTGCTCATGAAATCAAGATTACCCATTGACGTGTAGGGTCATGCTATCTTACATGCAGCAGCACTTGTACGTCTCAGACCGACTAATTATCATAAATATTTTCCATCACAATTGGTATTTGGTCATGAACCAAATATAGTTCATCTACGAATTTTTGGTTGTGCGGTATACGTGCCTGTAGCACCACCGCAACGCACTAAGATGGGCCCTCAATGGAGGTTAGGTATATATGTTGGGTTCAACTCACCCTCCATAATTCGGTACCTCGAACCGTTGACAGGAGATTTATTTACTGCCAGATTTGCAGATTGTCGGTTTGATGAAACAATTTTCCCGCAATTAGGGGGAGAGAAAAAGGAACCCTAGAGAGAAATTGCGTGGAAAGTTTCATCACTATCTCATTTTGATCCATGAACACGTACATGTGAACAGGAGGTCCAGAAGATCATCCATTTGCAGACAATAGCAAATCAAATGCCAGATGCATTTACTGATTTGAAACGGATAACTAAGTCACATATCCCTGCAGTGAATGTGCCTATCCGGATCAAAGTCCCAAAGGGACCAACTACCAGTATCACAGCTTCTGAATCCCAAACACGCCTGAAGCGTGGTAGACCAGTGGGTTCAAAGGATAAAAATCCTAGAAAAAGAAGCGTAAGGAATAATAAAGATGATACTACAAAAGACTTCCTGAAGAAGATCCAGACTTGAGAAATCCTGATATTCCTGAAGAAATCAGTGAACCCGAGACTCAAGTAAATAAAGAACTTCCAATAAGTTCTATTGGTGATGAGATAAGTTTAGATCGATCAAATATTACAGTGGATAATGTTTTTGCTTATAATGTTGCACTTAGCCTCATGCAAGATAGTGAAAGTCTTGAGCCTAAATCTATCGAAGAATGTCGACACAGAGATTATTAGCCAAAATGGAGAGAAGCTATTCAATCTGAATTGAATTCACTCTCTAATCGTGAGGTATTTGGACTTGTAGTCCAAACCCCTGATGGTGTAAGACCAGTTGGCTATAAATGGGTTTTTGTGCGAAAACGAAATGAGAGAAATGATATTGTAAGATACAAGGCACGCCTTGTTGCACAAGGATTCTCTTAGAAGCCCGGTGTCAACTATAAGGAAACATATTCACCAGTTATGGATGGAATAACCTTTCGATATCTCATCAGTTTAGCTGTACATGAAAATCTTGAAATACATCTAATGGATGTAGTTACAGCTTGCCTCTATGGTTCACTTGACAGTGAAATTTACATGAAAATCCCAGAAGGATTCAAATTGCCCGAAGCATGTACTAAGTCTCGGGAAATGTTCTCAGTCAAATTACAAAGATCATTATATGGTCTGTAACAATCAGGGCGTATGTGGTATAATCGCCTTATTGAGTACTTGATAAATAAATGATATATAAATAATGTCATTTGTCCATGTGTTTTCATTAAGAAAACAGGATCGGAGTTTGTAATACTCGCTTTTTATGTTGATGACATAAATCTCATTGGAACTCCTGAAGAGGTCCAAAAGGCAATTGAATATTTAAAGAAAGAATTTGAGATGAAAAATCTTGGAAGGACAAAACTTTGTCTGGGTCTACAAATTGAACATTTAGCAGATGGGATCCTTGTTCATCAATCTGCCTATACTGAGAAAATCTTAAAGTGATTCTATATGGACAAAGCACATCCGTTAAGTACTCCAATGGTTGTTAGATCACTTGAATTGAATAAAGATCAATTCCGTCCCCCAGAAGAGGATGAAGAACTTCTTGGTCCAGAAGTACCATACCTCAGTGCCATTGGTGCACTCATGTATCTTGCTAACTCAACCAGACCTGATATAACATTTTCTGTTAATCTGCTAGCAAGGTATAGTTCTTTCCCAACGCGAAGGCATTGGAACGGTATCAAACATATTTTGCAATACCTGAAAGGTACAATTGATATGGGTTTGTTTTATACTAACAAAAGTTGTGCAGATCTTGTTGGTTTGCAGATGCAAGTCATTTATCAGATCCACATAAAGCCCGATCTCAAACTGGCTATCTATTTGCATATGGAGGAACTGCTATATCATGGCGATCTACAAAGTAGTCAGTTGTTGCTACTTCTTCAAATCATGCTGAAATAATTGCAATTCATGAAGCAAGTAGAGAATGTGTGTGGTTGAGGTCAATAATGCATTTCATCGAAGGAAAATGTGGACTAAAAAATAATGTCATAGTACCCACAGTCATATTTGAAGACAATGCCGCGTGCATAGCTCAATTAAAGGGTGGCTTCATAAAAGGAGACAGAACGAAACACATTTCACCAAAATTATTCTTCACACATGATCTTCAGAAGAAAGGTGATATTAATGTACAACAAATTCGTTCGAGTGATAATCTTGCAGATTTCTTCACTAAGGCATTGCCAACGTCAACATTTGAAAAGCTAAGATATAAGATTGGAATGCACCGTCTCCAAAGTATCAAATGAAGTCTTCATCAGAGGGAGTAAAATACGCGTTGTACCCTTTTTTTCCTTAACCAAGGTTTTATCCCACTGGGTTTTCCTGGTAAGGTTTTTAATAAGGCAGCTAATGATGCGTATTAAGATCACTCAGAACTTTTCTTTTACTTGGACAATTCAGGGGGAGTGTTGAATGTGAATTGCCAACAGGAAAAGTAGCCGAAATGTTGAATGTAAATTGTCAACATTGTGGGCATGTGGAATTCCCACATATTGCCTTCTTCTCCTTTGGCTATAAATAGCCATGGTTTTTGCAATGTACAGATATGGAAAAGCAGATAAAAATTTCCCCTTATTTCTCTCTTCTTCTCAGTATTAAGCTTTTGATTCTACTTACATATATTCTAGTTAATCCTAGATTTATTTTACAACAAATTACCTTTTTCCTTTGTCCTTACATAACACATAAAATCATTACTACTTACAAAGAGCCCGTGCATTCATACATTTATTTTTTAATAATATAATTAAATGCTATTAAATTTTTTTATTAAGTGCAAAATTAATATTCAATAAATATTATTAATATTCAATAAATATTATTAATATTGATTAAATTTTAAATTTAATGATTAAGTGATTTTTAAATTTTTATATATGTATTTGTAGTAATTTCTTTGTACACAAATATAATCACGGAAAGATATTAAAATGACTATTTAATTTCATTACTCCAGTTTAAAAAGAAATTTATTTTATCTTAATTTCAGTATTTAATTAACTTCAAATAATTGATCGGGATGATATAGCTAAATTATAGTTGAAACAACTGGGAAAATTATTTATTAGGGGTAATATTATAAATTCATAGTTGTAAGCAGATGCTTTAAAAAAATTAAATAAAAAAATCCACAAAATATTTTTATGGACCCGGTATTATTTATTAAATTTTAAATTTAATAATTAAGTGATTTTAAATTTGTATATGTATATTTGTACTACTTCCTTTTTGGCACAAAATTTAATCACGAAAAGATATTAAAATAGTTATTTAATTTTATTAGTTCACTTTAAAGAGAATTCTTTTAATCCTAATTTCAGTATTTACTTAACTTAAAATAATTGATCGGGATGATATAGCAAAATCATAGTTGAAGCAATTAAGAAAATTATTTATTAAAATTAATATTGTAAAATCATAATTGAGGTAAGTAAAAAATTAAATAAAAAAATTCACAAGATATTTGGCTGCAGAACTTGCTCTTATTATATAAGAGAATCTATGAGCTTGAGTGTTTTCAATAAAAAAAACCTCAATCCTGTAATATCTTGTGCAAATTAAACAATATTCACGAAAAAATAAAAAATAAAATAAAAAACATCAGAATAACCAAAAAAAAAAAAACGAAAAGAAAAAGGAAAGAGAGGCATGAACCTAAGATCCAAAATTTGTTTCGAAGTGAAAAATATGGAGGATTACCATACACATTCTCACAGTGATCAAGAAAATTGATAGAAAAACTGTATCCTTCGTTGTCGTAATAAGCTTACTTCTCTTTCCCATTCTTTCTTATTTCGTATCTATATCTAGATCTATATTATATTAAAAGCTTGAATCCCATAGAAATGTTGTTTGAATTTTTTTGTCCTTCATTAAAATATTCTTTAGATAAAATCGTCTTTTGTTCTTGATGTATTATTTTATCTTTTATTTATTTAGTTTCAAAATTCACTTTTGGATTAGAATTTTGTTATATTTAGAATTCATTTAACTATCAAGTATTTTGTTAATATAAATATGTAAAATGACATATTTTAAAAAGAAAAAATTAATAAAACTATGTTGGAAACATTAAACTACTCCTTTATAATCGAAAAAGAAAAATGACATAATCTCTTTTATAATTAAGATAATTTAAATTGAGTTAGGTATATTACTAATTACTAATGACAAAGTCCCGAGGGATGTCCTATGGAGGTGTTTGGAGATGAAAGGCGTCCCAATGGCATATATTAGAGTGATAAAGGACATGTATGACGGGGCCATAACTCGGGTAAGAACGGTGGGAGGAGATTCTGAATATTTTCCTGTTCAGATGGGACTTCACCAAGGATCTGTGCTAAGCCCTTTTTTATTTTCCTTGGTGTTGGATGAGCTGACGCGATCTATCCAGGAGGGAGTCCCATGGTGTATGTTGTTTGCAGATGACATAGTACTGATTGATGAGACCCGGACCAAAGTTAATGATAGGTTGGAGGTTTGGAGACACGCTTTGGAGACTAAAGGATTTAAACTGAGCAGGACCAAAACAGAATACTTGGAGTGCAAATTCAGTGTAGCGAGGGAGGAAGCAGATATTGATGTGAGACTTGCAGCTCACCTTATCCCCAAAAAGGAAAGCTTCAAGTATCTGAGGTCTATCATCCAGAGTAGTGGGGATATCGACGATGATGTCACACATCGTATTGGGGCGGCGTGGACAAAATGGAGGTTGGCCTCTGGAGTATTGTGTGATAAGAAGATACCATCTAAACTCAAAGGTAAGTTCTACAGAATGGTGGTTAGACCTGCTTTGTTGTATGGGGTAGAGTGTTGGCCAATAAAGAATGTACATGTTCAGAAAATGCAGGTCGCAGAAATGAGGATGTTACGATGGATGTGTGGTCACACCAGGAGCGACAAGATTAGGAACGAGGTCATTAGGGAGAAGCTAGAGGTGGCCCCTGTAGCTGACAAGATGAGGGAAGCGAGACTGCGATGGTTTGGACATGTACAGAGAAGGAGTACTGATGCCCCTGTTAGAAGGTGTGAGAGATTAGATTTGGGAGCTATACGTAGGGGTAGAGGTAGACCAAAAAAAGTATTGGGGGGAGGTGATTAGAAACGATATGGTGAAACTTGATCTCACCAAGGACATGACCTTAGATAGGAAGGAGTGGAGGTCGAGAATTAGAGTAGCAGGCTAATAGGGAGGATAGGAAGGAGTGGTAATTGTCTGTCTTTTATATGTTATTTATCTGCCTTTATATGTTTACTATCTTGTATCTAGGTATTATTATGTGCTCTTCTCTTTTTGCCTGTGTATCGTATCTAGCGTGTTCTGCTGATGGGTTTTTGTGACGAGGGTTTCCAGGAAACAGCCTCTCTACCTATGTGGTAGTGGTAAGGTCTGCGTACATCTTACCCTCCCCAGACCCCACTTGTGGGATTTCACTGGGTATGTTGTTGTTGTTGTTGTAAAGATGACCTTTTAAAATAAAATAATTCAGAAAAAAAAAAGATAAGCGGAGGTGTTACACAACTTTTCTTTTGCCTAACTTTCTATTATTACTAGTAAATGCGGCTCAATAAATATATTTAATTATTTTTATATTTTTATTTATAAAATTAAATTTAAATTTAAAATATGATATTTCATTCGTTTTAATTTGTTTTTTTTTTTAATCTATCTAAAAGAGAATGTCTTTTTCTCTCTTTTTTTGGGTAACTTTTAAAATTTAACTTTCCACATGACATATTATCACAAGATCGAAAAATATCTTTTACTAATACTTTGAATTATTGTTTAATAATAGTAGTTTTAAAATTTGACTATATATATTTTATAGGTGTGGTTGTAGAAAGTTTTGCATTTGAGAAGTCATACCTATGCAAATGAAGAAAAAGATAAAAATTTCATACTAATAGTTCAAAATCATTGTTTGATAATAGTAGTATTAAAATTTAACTATATTTTATATGCGTGATTGTAAAATCATCGGCCCCGGAAGAGTGATCATTTAGTAATAAAAGTGTAAAATATTTAAATAGGGAGAACTAAGGGGGGCAAAATTTTGTAAATGAAGTTCCATGTGTAGGTTTGTGTTGATTGAAGTTCTATGTGGTAGTGGAGGAGTGATCTTTTAGTAGTAAAAGTGTAAAATATTTAAATATAGAGAACTAAAGGCCCCACAAAATTTGTAAATGAAATTCCACATGGTAGATTTTTGTTGGTTGAAATTCCACGTGGCAAATTTTTGTTGGTTTGGTAGTAAAGTTACACTCACACTTATATATATATATACTAGATGGTGGGGCCCGTGCGTTGCACGGGCTGGAATCAATTTGGGAAGACGACGTTGATTCTGCGAGCAGTAAACCAGGAAATAGAAGAACAACTAGCTTAATATTAGCAGGGCGTGTTCGGCATATGACAGTACAACGTAGTACTCGTTGGAGTTAATGTACAATTTGTTGGGGGGGGGGGTTGTTTCCATGCGTAGGAATGGTGAATGTTGACGTGCAGGTGGCAGTAGGAGTAGTGATGGTTCCTTCATGTATGCCCTTCCTTCATTGATACAGGAGACGTTGTACCTGTGAAGTGTTACAGGAACATGCGAAGGATCAAGCTACAACTCATTCCATGATTTTCTTACCTTGTTTACAGCATGTGGGGAACGGAGAGTACGCACCTGTCCATATTGGTGTTTTGCTTATCCTGTGGGTGATGGCAGTTTCCATTCCTGGGGGACGAACATATAGAGGAAATGCAAAAAGAGGGGAGCTGTACTCGATGTTGACTGTCTGTCCAGACGCCTGCCAACAATAGCGAAAAGTCTTAGTGGGTCGGGGTTAGAAGAAGTAATATCGCATTTATCTGACAGAATACCTCAAGTAGTTCAAACAGGAAATTAAAACTGCAAGTAGTTCAAACAGTGCGAAATTAAAACTAAGTGTCCTTACAGTTACAGTGTGGTAGTGAGCGATGTTATTTCGAAATGATAAATTAGCGGGGAGAAGCATAATCAATTAAGCAAGTTATTTCAGCTATTGCATAAACATATATGAGTAGGATATAGTGCTTTCAGAAAGAACTTAAAGTAAAATAGGAGCTGTGGAATTTTTTGCCATTGGAATGGCTAGTACGCCACCATCTACACATTCATTTGCAACAACAAAATTGAAACCAAGTTTGCACGACAAAGAGTATAAACAAGATTCATTGCCTCTCCTTTAAGCCCAACCTGTTAGTAAGTTCAAATCAGTATTAAAGGTTGCAGTTGAAACTATTGACTATTGATTGAACAACAGTGCTGCAAGTTAGACCACCTGATATGTCCACTTTGCCCAGGACAAGTCCCAATTTCCCTGGTCTAGCCCATGAATTGCAACAGGACCTAGTACTCCAGTGCTCCATGTTTCAAAATGTCCACTCATGTTCTTCAGAAAACAAACAGAAATATTAAAAATTTAGAGCACATTAAAAAATTTATACATGATCTCAGGACTGCAAATAGGCTACAAATTGTTGCTTCAACATATCAGTTATGGTTATGATAATAGCTAGAATTGCACTGATGAGCTGGTTCCCTATCCCTTTCTTTTTCTGATAAACTTTTTCCTATCCCGCCATTGCTAGAAAAGTTGAATTCACATTATAGATTCCTTCCACACGGGTATATGGTAATCAAGGAATGCACAATGACCTTCTTACACTGCATTGTAAGCAGTATGAAACTATATTTGTCTTGTGCGCTTAAGTTTCGATCCTTTGCCAATCCCAGCGGGTTAAAAAGGAAGAACCTTGTCTACCGATTATCATTAGCTCTACAGAAAGTAGGCTTTAATAGTTTTAAAATATGCATCATTTTAATCCCTCAGAATTTTTCCTTTCTTCAATTCCTGTATCAGCATTTTGGTTTTTCACGAGCATAGTAATCAGTGATACTATAAGCTGATTAATGATTCTGGGATATGTTAATGATGCTGAACGCTTGTTGATTTTAATTGAAGCTATTGAAGCATAGAAACCTTTTTTATTTTCTTCATGAGTTATTTGAATCGGAGTTGATATCAAGAATGCACGCTATTTGGAAGATCGAAGGCGAGGATTGAACTAACCGGCAGTCCGACAGCCACACTAAGCAGTGCAATTCTGTTTGAGCCAACACGAAGATTGACTTTTCCTTTAAATACAGATCTTCTATTCTTCCTCGTTCCAAATGCAGAACCTATAACATGTGTAGGAGTGTTCATGAAATTAGCCAAGTTTAAGCATGCATTGTAGATAACTTTTGATGAAGTAACATTAACTACATTACCTGAGAGCTGACCATTAATAAACACATGCGTAGCATGGCCCGTTGTCTCAACTATAAGAGTAGGGAGCTCCCCGCCATGCAGGAAGGACTCAATTGAACCAATATCGACACTGCCACAGGAAACATCATACATATCACACATAAGCTAGATGTACAGGTCACAAGTGTTAAATGCAAATAAGTACGGGAGGTTCCAAGATTGAGTAATATGAGAGTGGAAAGTGACAACCCATCTAAGAAATGCTACTTGAGTGAGCAGAACATTTACTAAATCTCCTACAGGATCAAGCAGATTATTCTCTATAATGAAGGTACTTCAAGACATGCGCCCTCCACCCATAACCCCTTATTCTCTCCTTCCCGTCAGACACGTCATGCTGGAAGTGACATTTGTACAGGTAGACAATCCAATTCCTAGTGAGCCGTAAATGAAGGGAACAGGTTTATGCAGTCAGATACCAACCAAACTCACCTGGTTATGTACCACAAATAGTCACTTGTATCTCTGGTTACATTTATTTGCTCCAAGAGACCGAAAGATCTAATTGATGAGCTATCATCTAATGCAGATATATCTTCATTGTAACTCTCCCAAGATAGCATCTCTGAATTAGTCGGTAGCATTTCCATTTTTGATGTTTGAACTCCAACCTGCACATGGAATTTAAAAGCAGTTAAATCCTTGCTATCAGAGTTGTTAGCGAGTAGCATAAATGAACTCTAACTCTCAAAAGATGCTAACGCAGCTCATGAGTACTATTGAATGTCTAGAAGTTCCCAAGCAGGTGTATTACGTACTTTGGCTGTGTTGAAGACTACATTTCTGCAGTCAGGAAGGATGGAAAATATTTGGGCTAGCTTTAGCATTTTGGTATGATTTACATGCTGCAACATACTTGGAGTTTTCTTATTGAACAAGGCTCACTTTGGTTTTCCCAGATTGAATCTGATGATGATGTTCTCTGGGAGGCTGATGTTAGAGAGGAAAACAAAGACAAACAAGATAAAATTTCAAGAAAACGTCAAATTAGAAGATTGCGAGAAAGAAAGCTTACTTCCCGCAAGAAATTTGCAGCAACAAAAGCAAAGAAGAGTATACCTGAAATTCTAAAACACAGAAATCAATTCTGGAAAAAGGAAATCAGTTTCAAGGTTCAAACTTTCAATAGGTTAGCTAAGACATGTTATCAAACACCTTACATGCACAATCTTTTTTCCCACTTTATACACACAACTAAGCACCATTTTTAGGTCATGGCACAGGAAAACGTCAAATTAGAAGATTGCGAGAAAGAAAGCTTGCTTCCGGCACGGAATTTGCAGCAGCAAAAGGAAAGATTGGTGAGCGATGTTACTGCTCCAGCTACAGTACGTATTATCTAATGCATCAATGTGCAAATTGAATATCATTGTCGAAATGCATGTGAATTCCAATGAGAAGTAAGTCGAAGTCATTATTCTTGCCTTGTACCATTACATATCTATTGAGCAATAATGTCACTATGCTATATGGATGTTACTTGCCTTCACAAAACCAATGCTAGAGATTCGATGCTGAAAATAACAAAAACAGTTGACTTGAATCTGGGAACACTTACCCCTTTTTTGTGTTCAATCCTGTTCCAACTGCTGTGCCTCCTTGTGCAAGCTGCTCGAGAGAAGCTGTAATCAGTAAGAACCAGAAAAGAGGAAGCAAGGAAGTTGCAGAAATAAAGTAGGAAAACCAAATTTTGAATGGGAACCTGATACATGCGTGGAAGTTGACACTAATTCAGAAATAATGTTATTATGCTACAGATATGCACAAACATACTCACATGGTCTTACTTACCTCTTTCCATTGCATAGGCACTAAAAGACTGGAATTTCTCTTCTTTCCTCCCTTTGTTTTTGTCTTTGTACTTGATAATTATGGTGTCCGAGCTCTCTTTTCACATAGAGTTGCATGGAATACATGTAAAACTGAAATAGGGAAGACAATAAAATCCAAAGGAATAAGTATACAGCTGAGAGCATCATATTTTTTTTTCATTTTATGTTGAATTTGTATAATACATTTTGGGCATCTGTTCCGAACTAACCAATGACAGAAATATCTTTCACACACTGATAATGAGTGAAACCAAAGAGGGAATTGTAGAAGTCCTTGGTGTTCTCAGTCTGGCTGTTAGATATCCACAATATTTATCTTACACTTAAAAGTATAGTTTTAATGAAGTGTTATTTGAAAGTCAATAGGGGAAAAATGTAAATGAGAACCTAGGTAATCATTGGAGACTAATTTTTAGTTCAAATTGTTGTCAACTTGGTCATTATTTTTTGAAAGTGAAAGCAATATGATATTTGTTATTGGAACGTCAGTTTTCTCTATTATTTTTGCTGCTGATAGGTATCTCCAAAAATCTGTCTCAAGTGCTGAGGATGATGCATTGCCTCATAGTATAAAACATTTGCTTTAGTGACAGCTTTTTCCACTTGGAATGCATGTTGTGAACTTAATTTACAAACAATCTATTTGCATTCAATTTCTACAGATGGAATGACTTCAAAAGCCAATTGCAAGACATGCTTTGTCATAGTGATAAAAAGGGGGTTGAGTTAAAGAAACCTAGTAGCTCCCTTTACACATTCCCAATGCCAGATTGCATGTGTAAGCATGCAGATGTTAAACATGCAAGCGGTAACAGAAGAAGGCTACTGTGTACTTTCCTTGGTTATACCTGTGGCTGGATGAACCAGGCTAGCAGCAGCACTAAATGCAAGTTTTTTTTGCTCTGTATCTGGCAAAGATCCACGCACTGGTATGTAAGACCATTCCTGCAAATAGTCTCACTGACGTCATCGTTGTCGTTCTCTAGAGAAAAAATAAAATTGCACGTAACGAAAGGTGAATCGGATTACCTTCTCGTAAATTTCTAGGTAGCAGCAAAAATCAAATGACAAGAAACTACATAGGCAATACTACCATTATTAAAACTGAAAACTCATAAATTCAAAATCCAGACTCCGTCTCTTACTGTTCCAAAATACAATAAACTCCAAACATCACAAACTAACGCAGACATAAACAGTAAAAAACTAATCAAGAAAGCAAACATTACCAGCCAGTGATCCAAGAAGCAAAAGGTGCCCAGCTTGACCCAGCAAGCTTAGCACTCTAGTAATAAAGACCCCCAGAAGTTGGATAAGAAGAACAAATCTAAGTCATCTACATTCCAACAAACAATGTGAATACACCAGCAATTAGCCATCCATAAACATAACTAATAGGTCTACCAAAAATCAAATCAGTACCCATCAATGTGTTCAAACCTGTAAGCACTGATACAACAGACAATAAAAATGCAAAATTCGATAACACCCTGCAACAAACAAAAGCCCAAGAACCCAAAATATCAAATAAGTACAAAAAAGTCAAAAAGATAAACAAATTTAAACTTTTTTGAAGAAATTAGGAATTGTACATAAGATGACAACTGCTAAGTTCCAATACATGTATTTAACAAACTAAAGAAGCTAACCGTCCTCAAAAATATAATAAGCCATAAAAAGTTAATCAAGGAACAAAGCAAGAGAAGAGACACCTCCACACCAAGATAATTGAGGTCTCCCGAAGCCGTTAAAGCAGTGTCATAAGATGCGGACCTTCCAATCACTCTGACCATGTTTGGTTCTACCATATGCTTCCCTCCCAATATCTTCAAAATTGCTGTCTTCCCTATCAAAAGGGTATGTCTCAGATCTCAATCAAATATTTCACTAAAGGCGGTAGGCGAAAAATATTTATACTGTGTTTGGTTAGCTATGTTTCCATATTTTCTAGCACAATGAGCAAGATGACATTCTCCCGTTCATGGAAAGCATTTTCGTGGACAAATATAATAATTCTTACTCCATATGCTCACTACAATAGACATCTAAAAATTGTTGTCAATCTTTAATACTAAAGAAAGATACTTCCGTCAATATCAAAGCCCAAATGCACCTTAATATTTCGGAATTGGAGATAGCAACAAGGAAAAACAAGACTTCCATGCAAGCTGGAATTAGGCCAAAGTGAGCTGCGCAGGTTCCATTAAGCTCCGTCTTCACTTCTCTCAGTTTATCCTTCCTTACAAGTTCTAATGTTGCCTCATTAGCTGTTAGATCATCTCTGACTGGAATTTGCGATGCCTATTTTAGGATACAACAAAGCCATTATGCATCAAATTGATCATGTACATAAAATAGAAGAAAAGATGAAATTTGATTATATGAGGAGAGTTGGAATTATGTAATTTTTATGCTATCACTATTTTTGTCCTAAAATAGTTTTCATTCGCAATTCTATGTAGTTCCCATTTTAGGATGTAATATCTAGATAAATGAGGTATATAACATGTAAATTTTGGAAAATTCACTGATATTTTTCATTTAGTTGACATACATTAGCACTACATTAATCCGTAATAAAACTGAAAGGAGAGCATGGATAACTTACATCCTTATGGTTCACTGGAGAAGAAGGTAGCAACTACCATATCTCCTTGTTCCTGTGTCTTAGATGTCAAGTGGCGATACACATATACAACTAATATAGCTGCGTAACACAACTGGCAAAAGCATTTTATAACAATTCACTCCGAATGAATAATCTGTTAGTCATATCATCAAACAATTGGGGTGCATATTCAATTTCACTGATTATTTAATACCAATGTACCACTAATCACATTAACAAAGGGGAACGAAATGACACAAAAGATTTATGCATGCAGTGTCATCTTCATTTTTTCCCTAAAAAAGTGTAGATGTAAACCAAAATTTGTGAACCAAATAGTTGTATTTCATTGATCAGTCCTCTTTCCCTGTACATCGCAGACTATTATTTGAGGAGGGGGTAAAACGCTCCAATGACCAAACCACGTGTATCTTCTTTAATGTGGATGAATTATTAATGCTCTCAAAACACCCAACACTCGAAATTCAGGGCAAAGAAACCCAAACTACACACTGAGGCAGCAACATGCAACACTGAAAAGAGCCAAATCGAAGTAACCCGAAACGGATTAATGCTTTCAAAACACCTTGCACTCAAAATTCAAGGGCGAAAACCCCAACTACACCGTAAGGCCCAAGTCAAACCGTAAGGCCAAAGTATTTTCAACAAGTTCTGCGGTACGGAGTGGAGAGACAAATTAAGAGAAAGAGGACAGATGTACTTAACTGGGAAAACTTGGACCTGGGAACGCCGACGCACTGCTGCTATTCTCCGGCAGACTAACGAAGAGCGGAAAGAGGAAAAGAACAGAAAGAGGTACCATTAGGGAGGGAGTAGGACCGAACGTAATGCCCTGGGAATACACGTTAATTACGGAAATGCCATTAGTGCTCCTCATATGGAAAGGCCCACGGCCGAGGGGAAAATTACAGAAGTGCCACTCGTCGTACGACGAAAGTGGCACTTATTAAAGAAGAGAATATTAGATTAGATACACAAGAAATTAAAAAGTAATCAAGCAATTAATTTGATTAGAAGGAAAAAAAGGACAAATTAGTGACAAATTCTATAATAATTGTTTTTCAATAATAACTTATTTCATATGGTCACAAGGTTGTCTTCAATTTTTAAGGCGTCATTTCATTTTGAAACTTTTCAAAGATATTGATCTCGTAGAATGTAATGACCGTCTAGGTCATTTTCTCAGCTTCCCAACCTTTTCATCATTTGGAGATTTTCTTTAGTGGTCCTAGATCATTTATGACTTGCTGACACTGACAGTTCAATCGCTTGGTCATTTATTTGATTATTATGCCACTTTTTTGTGCGTTAGAGCTCTCGGAATTTAAATAGTTGACTTTGGTCAAACTCTAAGAAGACATCTTCAAAATGTAATTTTGACAATTCCAGCAACTCCAAAATGGTCATTTTAGGTTGGAAACATGGTCGGATTGATTTTCGAGGCTCAAAAGGTGCAAGTTTGTGTCATTAGACATCTTGCCCTTTAAGTTTTTGGCCTAAGTTTGACTTCAGTCAATATTCTTGGAAATCATGCCCAATTGAAAATTTTGTCAGCATATTATATCCGAAACATCGACTTTGGTCTAGAACGACCTTTCGTAGGTGTCCCAAGGCTTCCAATCTCATTCCGAGCCCTTTGATGCTTTTTGGTTTATGGTGCTTGGACATGGGATGCACTTTTTGCCGAAACAATCTGTGATGGAAATTTTGACTATGCCATTAATTTTTGAATGCCAAATTTGATGGGGTAGCTATAATACCCTGTAATTTAAAAAATCGAAATAAGGAAGAAAATACATAAATTTTATTTCTGGTGTAGGGACACCCCAGTCTATGGGTTGTAGACAACTTTATGAGTTGTAGATGAAGTCTTGTGGATTGTCCCGCGACTCAAAAAGTTGTGAAACTTTTTTGATGAATCACGAGTGCCTTCTACGAGTTGTAGAATGATCAAGACCAGGGTTGTGGATGGGATTAGTGGTTGGATGAAAATTTGGGGTCTCAAAACTTTATTTATGATCCAACAGGACAAGCCCGTGCAAACCTATACGAGTTGTAGTATAGGTTTGTAGATGGACAGTGAAGGGTGAAAATTTGTCTAAGTACAGAGGCTATTTACGAAAGGTAATCAATGACTCGTATAAGGAATTATGGGCCGTAGATTGAGGTTCGTAGTGGGAAGTGAGATTTAGAAATTTGACTAATTGTTGGGTGAGACCACGAGGGTTCTTCATGAGCCATAAAAGGTTATACGAGTTGTAGATCGAGGTCATAAAGTTAAGGTGCAAATATTAGTGTCAAAGGTTTTGGTGCACAGATTCTACAAAGGGTAACCACGACCTGTAAAAGGGGACGAAGGGTTGTAAAGTTGGTTTCATGGATGAGGTCCTACAGTTTTAGAAATTTCTCCAATTTTACGAATGAATTCTATGGTCCATATAATAAATTATGGGTCATAGATAGGTCTCATAGATCCTCTATAAATTTGTATTAATAGTATTTTTAGTATTTCCTACCCTCCTTACTCCTAAACTATATCATTTTAATCCTATAAGTACCGAACCATCCTAAACCTCACAAATTCACCTCATTATAGTCCAAATCCCTTAAATTCTACCAAGTCTCTTGATCACGCCCAAATTACACCTCACAAATCACGCCCTAAACTACATCATTTTAATCCTATAAGTACCAACTACCATCCTAAACCTCACAAATTCACCTCATTCTCGTCCAGATCCCTCAAATTCTACCAAGTCTCTTGGTCACACCCAAATTACACCTCCTAATAAGATATAAGTTGTCGTTGTTCAAGTATAGAGCCTAACAACGGTTGGGGTTGATCCCATGAGGAATATGGTCTAGACGTGAATAATGAAAGAAATTTCAAAGAATTAATCAACCTATTTCCAAGAAAGGGGGTTTATGGTGAAATAATAAGATTCTGATGAAAATTAAGATGCAAGTATTATGAAATCAGTGAGAGACGATAACTAGGGTATGGTGTTCTCCATGAATTTCTAACGCAGTATAACCTCATAATTGTAACTTTTTCTAATGTGTAGCATGAAGGATTGGTACGTTATATTTACCTAAGTCCTTGGTCCAACAAATAGATGAATTTCACCACGCAACTTAATCTGTCTACGGGTTTTGCATTACTAACCCTCACCTTGGCCCCAATTTAGCTATTCCTTGATTCGTTCAAGCTATTTAGATGAGTGTAATCACGTCAAATCCTGTTATTTATCCCTTTTCCCATTCATTACTCCTTGGTCCTGCAAGTAAAAACAAGGCGAGTTCTAATATTGGCTATCCATTAAAAAGCAATCAAAACAAAGAGATAAATAATACATGCATGCACACTTTCCAAGGATTACAAATTATTCAATTTTACTTTGTTATTTCTTCATGGTTCCCACAATTCTAGTTGTGGACTTAGCTATTCATTCTCATTGTAGATGATGAAATCATGATTGATGTTTGAATAACTAAACTAAACACTTACAACAAAGAATTCAAAATAAAATCCAAAATCTCCACTTGAATTACAACACAAATCTAAATGCAAGAACAAAGTATTTTTTGTCTCACCAAAATTCAAAGCATAATCTCAAAACTGATAATAATGTGTAATGTTTTGTCTCTCTACTGGTCTACATGTCCAAAATTAAATAAAAACCTATTTAAAAATATGAAAAATTAAATCCTAAACCGATAAAACAAAAATCAGATTTGGGGACCGACCATGAGCCAAAGTATGACCCAAGAATGAATTCAAGAGCCGTGATTAGGGTATCTAGACTGTTATACTGAAATCTGGGACCGATTCATGAAACCTCATCTACAACCCATAGTTTGAACTATGATCGTGCTCTTCTTCGTACAAGGGATCTCCTATTTTTCTGCTTCTTGAACCACAAACAAGACCACGTGTCGTCGTATGATCTATGGTGCATCCTGTTAATCATCTATTCATCATTAGAAAATCCCTTTATCTCTGCATGCTACACACTAAAAAAAGGTTATGATTATCTGGCTATACTGAGTTAGGAATTTATGGAGAACACAACACCCTAGTTACTTATCTCACTGACTTCACAACACATGCACTTGATTGATTGATGTAGTTTAGGTTTGATTATTGTGTTTTACCGAACCCCGCCCATTTAGGAGATAAGTAGATTAATTCATCTTAATTTCTCATAATTACTCCAGGTCTAGATCTTATTCCTCATGGGATCGACCCTAACCATTGTTAGTAACTATATTTGACAGTGACCGCTTATGCCTTCATTGAGACGTATAGTTTGGGCATGGATCACTTACCAAGTTGACTCAAAAGAAAGCTACGTTTGTGTGGACGGATGAATGTGAGAGAAGTTCCCAAACTTTAAAGGATTGACTAACTTCTACCCTAATATTGACATTGCCAAAAGGGAATAATGGGTTCATCGCGTATGGTGATGCATCAAGGATTGAGTTAGGATGCGTGCTAATGCAAAATGGTAAGGTGATTGCTTATGCCTCAAGGTAGTTGAAAGTGCATGAGAAGGATTTCTCGATTCATGACCTTGAGCTTGCAGCGGTGGTGTTTGCCTTGAAAATCTAGTGACATTACTTGTATGGGGTTCATGTGGATGTCTTCATTGACCACAAGAGCCTCCAACATGTGCTTACCCAAAAGGATCTCAATTTGAGGCAACAGAGGTGGTTAGAGCTACTCAAAGATTACAAAATGAGCGTGAAGGATCACCCCAAAAAGGCCAATGTTGTGGCTAACGCCTTTAGTAGAGTTTCCATGGGTAGTGTGTCTCACCTTAAGAATGATGGAAAAAAGGAGTCGGTCAAAGAAGTTCATAGGTTGACTAAATTGGGAGTAAGATTAAGTCCAGTAATAGTGGTGCAATGGTTCTCCATGGGTTCTCATCTTCTTTGATTAAGGAGGTTAAGGATGAGCAAGACCTTGATCCTGCCTTGGTTGAGTTAAAGGGTTTAGTGAAGGATGAAAAGATAGAAGTTTTCTCATAAGGGGGAGATGGGGTACTTCTATATCAAGGGAGGTTGTACGTGCCCAAAGATGGTGAGTTAAAAAAGTTGATCATGCAAGAAGCTAATAACTATTCATGTTCCATTCATCCCAGCACTACAAAGAAATATTAAGACTTGAGGGATATCTATTAGTGGAATGGAATGAAGAAGGATATTGCTCAACTTGTGTTCGAATGTGCTAAATGCCAATAAGTCAAAGTTGAACACCATAGGCGGTGGCCTAGCACAAGACATCGATATTCCTACTTGAAAGTGGGAAGATATCAACATGGACTTCGTGGTGTGTTTGTCGTTGACCATATGACAAAGTCGGTTCATTTCTTGCCGGTCAAGATTACATTCAGTGCATAAGATTATGTCCGCTTGTAGATTTGAGAGTTAGTGAGATTCCATGGGGTTCCATTATCCATCATATCGGATCATGAAGTCTAATTCACCTCTCACTTTTGGAAGTCTTTTCAAAAGGGACTTGGCACTAAGGTGAAGTTGAGTATCGCTTTTCATCCCCAAACCAATAGGCGATCCGAAAGGATTATTCAAACATTAGAAGATATGTTGAGAGCTTGTCTCTTGGAGTTTAAGGGAAGTTGGAATGAGCATTTGCCACTTATTAAGTTTGCCTACAACGAATAAAGTCTGTCTTTGCATTAATCTGCTTCCACTTAGCTTCTTGTATGCATAACTGCTTTTCGGTCCGTCACTATGGTTTCCTACTTTAATTCTTTCCTGTTTCTTTTATTCCTCTTCTTCAGATAAAGTCTGTCTTTGCATTAATCTGCTTCCACTTAGCTTCTTGTATGCATAACTGCTTTTCGGTCCGTCACCATGAGGACTTGTATAGCTTTCATTAGCATCTTCCCACAAATCCTCACCCACAAGATATGATTCCATACATGTCTTCCATATCTTCTAATTCGACTAGTTTAATAATTCTATCCTAGTCCACTAACACGTGTGCTAATTAAAGTCCATCTGGACAAACCACTTAAATCAACCACCAACCAGATCTTGAAGCAAACCCAGAAGCCAATGTATGGTTATGGCTCTAATACTTTATAGAGAAATATATCAGAAGAAAAGTATAATTGGGAGACATTCTACTAGCCCAAGATCATTATCTAAAATCGAAAGATTCAACTATAGAAGTGGATGCTAGAAAGGAGAAAGAAGAATTTGGAAATGAGAACTTTGTTATGGAAGAAGATTTTTTGATTTTGATTTTTGGGTTGATCTACAAATGACTAAGGCCACCCCCATTGATATTATTTTAGGAATGCTTTCAGAAGTCATTCTAGATATATCAATGTAACTTTATATTCTAACTATCTGATAAAAATCTAGACTATTCTATAATTTATTACAAATATCTTCCTAAAATATCTAATGTTCTATAATATCTATATTTTTCTTAAATATATATATCAAAAATGTTATTCTACAAAATTTTAGAATTCTACAAAATATCTAAGATCTTTTGTACCTTCAAAAAATCATCTTTATTATTCACATCCTCCATCATGCCCAAGAAGATCCGGTCAACCAATTGAAGGCATGGGTGCTTTTTCTATTCTTGAGCTTAATGCCAATTCTACAAGAGTTAAATTTTGGTGCACTGTTAGTGTACCAAATTTCTACACCATCAAGTAATATTGCCCTGCTATTGCAGGTTACCAAGAAATATTTCTTTATAATATTTATTTATTCATATTTTAAAAAATAAAACATAATTATCATTTTTTTCATTTTCTTCTCTACTTCTCTCTATTTCACCCTCTCTCTTCCTCTTTGGCAAATGGTTCAATTTTTTTTATTGATTTCTTCCACTATACTCTGATTATCTTTTTTCTTAATTATTCTACAAATAAATATATCCATTTCTTTCTCCTTCACTATGTAGTCTTTTGTGTATTCTTTTTTCAATACATAAAAATATCTACAATCAAAGCTAACCTTTTTAGATATATTTTAATTTTGTTTATTGATTCTAGGATTTATTGGTATTTTTTTCACAAAATTAAGTATTTTTTGAAGTGTTCGTTTAATTTTTCATGAAAGACGAAAAATCTCTTGAACAACTCCCCACATCTTCCATCTCTTTTAAATCTTCTTTTTGATTATATATTTTATTAGAATTATTATTATTATTATAAATATGAATGTCATAAATTAAGTTTTTTTTTTTGAAATTAGATGAAAGATGAACAAAATAATTTAAGGAAAACGAAAGGAATAAAAAAAAAAGACAAGAATCACAACATCGTTAGTTTACCAGCGCCATATAATACCTAGAAAGAGAGAGTATAATTTGGATTCAAATTAAGAAAGGAAAAGAAAATCTAAAAATTAGGAAGGAATTTGGATTTTAGTATAATTAAGATTCAAATTACCTTTAATATTTTTCTAAATTATATTCTTTTCAAAAGGTGTAAATATTACTTGAAAAAATTATGATAATTATGTTTAAAGTTACCTGATAGTGTAAAAAATCTTGTAAACTAACGGTGCATAGGATTTAAACTCGTTATACAAATCACAAAAAAAAGAGCTGTCACTTCGGGCTGGCCATCCCATCTGGACTAGCCTTATTACAGGCTTTGAAATCTGACGGGTCAGGTCGGGCTGGCTCATATTTTTTTGTGGGCTAGAAAACCGCAAGCCCAACCCACTTGTATGTGGACTGCGGGACTTGTGTCAGCCCACTTTTTTTTTTTTAAAATTACTCTTTTTAATTTTTAAATTAAATTATAATTTAAAAATATTAATATAAATATCGATAAGACAATATTACATGATATTGCTATTACTATTTGTAAGCAGATTAACAAATAAAATAATCTTTATAATACTTATTAAGTTTGACTTTAACTAAAAATATATCCGGCTTAAACAAAATATTAATCTAATTGGTTTTCAATGAACATAATGAAAAACAAAAATATGAGAATATTCAATCCATTAAAAAGTGACAAAATACATTTAAAATATCGGTGAAACTTATGGTGCATCCAACACCATACACATCATCTTCATCAAGTACATATTGCGGCAATGTTGTGGGAACATCTACAATTTATATGCAACATCAATTAGTTAAATATTTAAAAATGGTTAAATTTAAAAGTTATAAGATTTAAATGTAGACCAAAAAATATTACCAGTTTGAGAAAAAGCATGTAACAAGTGTTTGAACACTTTCTATATTTGGTAAGAAGACGTCTTCAATGTTGAATGATGAAACAGTAGTAATAGGAATACTAAGTACATCACGGGCTATTATAAGAAGTTGAGGATATTTCTTAGAGTAATCATTCCAGTACATATCTTGAAACTTTTCATAATTAAGGTTCGGTTCTTCTAAGTAAACATCTAACTCCGACTTCTAAGTAAAAATTCTTATGAAGTTAAAATCATGAAAATAGTTAATACATGTAATAATCATATACATATCGTAAAAATATATTCAATTCTTTACATAGCTTACACTGAATACTTAATCTTTCAGTTTTTCTCTTATTTTCACTTGATGTTGTCTGAGTAGCAGAAGGAACACTAACAACATTTTGCTTGTTTACATAATGTTCAAAAGCTCATACAATTTATTCTTCACAAGTGTGACCTTCTTTTGTGTTGAAATAGAATCCAACTTAGAGTAACAAAAATTGTTACTTCATGCGGGGATCAAGAATTGCTCCAAGTGCAAGTACTAAACTATATTGCTTTCAACATTTTTCATGCATCTTTGAAGCCATATTCTTAATAACTCTATCTTCATTATTTAACTTCTCTTTGAGCATGCATTCAATCCTCCAAACTTGCATAAAATACAAGTTAGAGGTTGGATAACTTGAACCCTAAATTAAATTTGTTTATCTCATGAAATGGCTCCAAGACTTCACATATTTTTCAGCCCTTCTCCATCGATCAAATGTAGGACAGTGAGCATAATTTCTGTCATGTAAATGTAGACCAAACAAAAAACCTTTTCATATGGGAGAGCACTTTCAAGCATCAAATATGTTTGAGTTCTGTAAAATTATGTCTTAGGTCTTGCGCTTAGCTTAGACCTCAAAAGCTAGCTCAAACGAAGGAGGATTGTCCAAGTCTTATAAAGAGTCTAAAGTTCCACATTGATGGTTAATGAGATGGGTGGACTCTTTAAAAGGATTGGCTAATCCTCCTCCCTTTGAGTTAGCTTTTGAAGTGTGATAAGATTAAGACTTAATTTTACATGTATCAGAACAAGACCCATCTCACCCATGTATCAAAGCAGGCCCATTTCACCATGAACGTTACGTAAACCAAGATTAGTTTGAATTCCAGCTTGCTTAACACATTGCTCAAACTTTTGCATTCCATCTGATCCTCTAACATGCTAGTCCTATGTGAGAAGCAAACCAAGATGGGTGAATGCAAATAAGAGAAGCAGTAACTATGTTAGTCCTTTGTGATATCAACCCCAAAATTCTTAGAGAAAAATGCATTATTTGTTGTGGAATATAT
Source organism: Solanum rostratum (assembly GCA_029948455.1). NCBI lineage: Eukaryota > Viridiplantae > Streptophyta > Magnoliopsida > Solanales > Solanaceae > Solanum > Solanum rostratum. The sequence goes on along the minus strand of CM057046.1, from coordinate 25,685,992 downwards.
GAAAAATCCCTGCTGAAATATCAAAGCTGCTTCTTAAAAATGAGAATTTTGAACTCATTTGTAATTTACTTTTTCATTATTTTAGTTCTATGGTTTTCTACTTTAATTCTTTCCTGTTTCTTTTATTGCAAACTAAGCATGCTAATTATTTATACTATTTGAATAATATTTTTGCATTTATTATAACTACTTTCATAGAACGAATGATTATCATAACATATTAACATAAGCAGTCTACTATCGAATTGAACATTCAGTTAGCATATACATATCATAACATCAAGATTATATATTTTGAGTGTAATTTACAACAAAAAAAGCTTCATAAGGATACATTTTGTGAACTTTTCTATTCTGAATTACATTGCCGAGAGAAGCAAAATAACAAATGCGATTTTGCTACAACAATAGAATTATATTTATGTAATTACAATTTATGAATTTATTAAAAAATCTCTATATCTTATTGCACCTAACACTACATCTTACGACAATTTAAGAGGGAGAAGATAATTTTTTGTGCATTCTAATTTATGAAATTATATTTGATTAAATGAAAATTGTCTTATTTAACATGATTGAACTAGAGAAGAAAGTGCTACAGAGCTTGCAATATACATGAAAAATTATATTTTGATTTTAGCTAAAAGCATAGTCATTATTTTTAATACTAAGCTCAAATTTGATCTGTGAATTTAAATTTTAATTAATTAGCATAGGTATCCACTCAACACACGTCGCATAAGCTATTAATAACATATCCTTATTCCTTACTGCCAATTAGGGGGTGTGAAATGTTTTCAGGATAGAACAATCAACAAATTAATTGATCATCACCAAGATAATTTAGAGTGATGGAGATGAGAAAGTCAAAATTGATTTATGTAAAAGAAGGTTAAGTTGGAGGATGAAATAGAGAGAGAAGGCAACATGTTTCTGTTTTTTTTTTCTCTTGCATGTGTGGATTGTTGCCAAGGGAATGGCTATTTATAAGCCAATGAGAAATCAAATGCATGCCATGTGTTAAGACACTTGGCCAACCATATTTATGCAAGAGACCAAGTGTCTACTCTTGCCAATAAGAAACTTTGCAAATACACTTTTCAATAAATAAAGTTTTCCAAACAATTTTTAAATAATCCTTTTAGTAATTTTTTTGAATAAATATTTTCTCACCTAAATAATTTTTTATATATATATATATAATAGCTATTGAATCCCTTTATTAATTTGTGTGTCTACTTCTTAAAATTTTGAATTCCTTAAAAAAAATTTTTAGCTCCGCCATTACTTACTGCACATAAATTAGGTTAAAATTATTATTAACATCAATTGTTTATATAAAATATCCGTGCAATGCGCAGGTACATATAGAAATAGTAAGTGTTAGAGAACCACTGGATTGAATATTAACATGAAATAGTTTCAGACCGCTAGATGTTTTGTAAAGCTACACACTTTCTTATTGGTAATTATTTTGTGTAACAAAATGTAGTAAAAATTTAGAATTAGTGGTTTGGAGTATAATTAGAGAAGAAAGTTGTAGCCCATATATATTTGCACTTTGTAACGTACTCAATGATTCACAATTTGTTCATTGAATAATAAGAAACCAACAAAATGAAAACTAACCTTTAAATTGTTTTCCACACATAAGAGACTTGTTTTTGGAAATGCAAAGTTAAGAAAAAAGTTAGGTAGCAATGGAAGTATTTAGGTCTGAGGGGCTGTCTTGGGCTGATCAATGGGATCCTGAATCTCCCGGTCCTCCTCGTGAAGATGAAAAGAAGAAACGCAAAAATGCTTCCAAAAACAAGTTTCTCAAATGGTTTGCCAGCCTTGCCAAGAAATCCAAAAATAAACAAGACCCCTGAAGTATGTCATATACACTGCTGTCTTATGTATTTATTAATCAATATGTTATATATATGCCAACAGGAATAAGAACACATGATGCTCATCATGTTTGTAATTGAAATTACTTAACTCACAATATATCTTTGTTACAAAGGGATCTCAATGTATCTCTTTCTTTTTTCTTCCCATCCGTGAAGTAAGATATAGAATAATAGTTGAGATATGAATCTGGTCACAGGTCCAGAATTAAACATTTACACCGGTTTATCCTTTCAAGTTTTTTAATATTTGAATTCATTATTTCTTAAAAGTATGTGTCCAAATTAATATTTATGTTCAGAATATTGGTCCAATTAAACCCATAGATCAAAAGCTCCGTTTGCCTTGCATATGTCATCATCGTGTGAGTGTGATTATAAAGATGATAGAAAGTAAATGATAATGATTCATTCGATCCCAAAAATCTACTATAATTTAATTTATGATACATCCAGCAGGCTTTTCATGCAATTTCAGGCTTACAGCTACAAACTTAGCTAAAAAATTGGGAACTTTGGGCAATCAAATTGTTATACAGGGTGTGTTTGGTAAGAAGGAAAAATGTTTCCATAGAAAATGTTTTCTTGGAAAACAAGTTAGTTTCTAACTTAATTTTCTCATGTTTGGTTGATGAGTAAAATATATTTCAGAAAATATTTTTTATTGTTTGGTTGGTGAATGAAATTTTTTTTCCACAAAATCTTTTGTTTTTGGTATTATTTTAGCAAAATAGTTTCTAACATGAACATCAACACTAGTAATTAATCCGGGACCTAATCCCAACACTCGAATCAAAACCCGACCCTAATAATTGATTCGAAATTCATTCCCGCGAAATGTATGCCGAAGTGTAGCCAGTAGGTTCAACCGACTGGGTGAAAATCAAACAAGTATGTAATGACGAAGAATCCTATCACTTGAAAGGAAAGGGTTAGTGCACAATCTAAACATGTATAAGAGTAGAATAAGATACTAATAACAATCAAGGATGCAATGTACATTTAGTGTATGAATGCAATGCATGGGGTAGAATCACGGCAGGCTATGGCGCCGGTGTATACATCTACCTAGCTGAAGCTAGGTAGAACCCATGGGGGTCTCGTCACACCATATACAAAATCTCTCAAGTGTCACGACGGTCGCTGGTGCGATGACACCTCATCGGACTCTAGCTTCAGTAAAGAGGTCTCTACTATCATGACGGACTTTGGTGCTGATGATACCTCGACGGACTCTGCCGCCGGTAAAGAGATACAAACTAACATGTCTGTCTCAGGGCCGATGCAATATAAGATGAAATGCATGAAAATGTAATGATATCGCGATGTATAATAATAATAATGTACCTCAACAGACTCTGACGCTGGTAAAGAGATCTCAAATAATATAGCTGTCTCAAATATCACAATGTCTCAGGAGTATAGATGCAATATGAGATGTGTACATGCCAATGCCATAGTACAAGTGTGTGTGTATATACACACATACACAATATGTCATGCTAATGATTTTCATATAGCTATAACATCACAAAGGCTATGCCAAGTTCATCTACTAGTACCAGAATACCATCAATAAGTCTCATATCATCATCCTCTTGTCAATAATCAGAATGTCAATAAAACCGAACTCTTCAAGTGCCAAAATATGTTCAAAATTCTCAATTGTGTCAAAAATATCACCAATTTACCACAAAACTCTTCCAAATTGTATCACAAGTTTCACATTATCACAATAATATCCAACATATCTCGATCCTCAAGATTTCATCTCAATTTATCAAATTTCGATATAACCGATATTACATTTCCATCACAATTCAATCATATCAGTCTAATTACCCAAGAATCAATGTAAATCTTACTATTATCACATGAAAATATCCAATGACTCAAATTTAGTCCCAAAAGGTTAGCCGAACTTACCTCAATGCCGAAACCACACTCAGACAAGCTTTTAATCAACTCAAGCCTCCAAACGATCACCGAATCGATCAATCGCTATCAGAAATAGATACTACACATCAAGAGATAAATTTTGATACCTATAGTTGCATGAATTAGGCTTAGGGGTAAAATGATCAAAATTAGGAAAAAAATTCAAAGATCTCGAATTTTAAAATGACTTGAAATAATGAATCTACATGAGAAAAGGAGTTTTTGGGTGAAAATGCCGCAAACATTGAGTTCAAAACGAAGGAGAAACCATCAATTAAAGTTTTCAAATTAAAGATAAAAATTCTCCAATTTTTGACATTCAAAAACATGAAATTCAAAACAAGATGTAAGGATTCGGACTTTGTGCAATCTTAATGAGCTTGGAAATTAGGTTTCAGAAAGTTTTGGGACTAAGGTGATACTTCATGTTAGCCTACACGGTCCGTGTGAGGATGTACGAACCGTGTGGAGCTTCCTTGGAGTGGCCCTTGGCCTTGTGTGGGGTGTGAGAACCTTGGTGTGGAGTTTAACACCAAGGCATGCCGTACTTGGACCCCACACGGACCATGTGGAGGGCCGTGTGGTAACCTTGGGCTTGAGACTCCACTGTTTTGAGCCCAAATAAAGTGGTGGTACGGCCAATGGTACGGTCCGTATGGAGGGGTATGGTCCGTATACCCCTCCGTATGGGCTCCGGAGTGAAATATTTTTTAATTATTGGATCGCGATCTTAGAACTTTGTCGCGAATAATTTTTTGAGTGAGGTGGTATGGAGGAGTACACAGTCCGTATAGCTTAGTACGGATCGTGAGATCAACCGTTTGGGTGCTTTCGTTGAATTTCTCTAAATATATCTACAAATTCAAGCTAAGTTCACTTTCAAGCTTATTTATGTTGTTTAAGTCTATCATGGTCTCCTACACCAAGAAAAGTTCAAAGGAATTCCATTGGCCAAGCTTTGCACAAGAATCGATAGAAGGCTCAATTTAAAATGATCATATCTCTTAACACAAAAAGATGTGGGTAGCCCACAACCTACCAAATTAAAGCTCTTAGAATTAGTTTTCCAATGCATTGGGTTCACCTTATTCCAAGTTTGGATCAAGAAGTTATGCCCATTTTTGTAAAGCCCATCTTTGCAGTATTTGCTGAGAATTGGCTAAATGAGGTCTCACGGGAGGATTGTACAAACCAAGATAACTTGTGCGGGCCGTGAGACCTCCTCACGTGACCCCTGGCAAGAAATGTTATTTTGCTTCATTAATGTTTTTTGTAATTGTGGATTCTCCTAAGGTCTTTTATGACTTCCTATGCTATCTTAAGACCTCTAAATGACTAAACTCTAATTCTCTCATTCAAATTCATTCCTACACTTAGAAATATTCAAATTCTCTCATCTAAAGAACTCTCCTCAAGTGAGCCATTGGAGATTAGCTTGGAGCATAAGGATGGGTCTTCTTGTTCATCAAATTTCTTTCAATTTCTTCTTGAATCATCTCTATTAGCTAAGGTATGTGTAATTGATTCTTGGTCCCTTTGAATCAAGAAGACTCAAACCATTTTATGCTCGATTTTATGGAATTTTAGCTACTTCAAATATGGGTTTTTAATATTATTATTTATTAAATTTAATTGATGTATAACCTATATTTCTTTATTGATTTTAAAGTGATTCAAGGCCTATGTGAAGAATTGCATTGGAGTTATGAAGTTATGAATGTGCATGTCCCCTTTAAAGTTTGATTTGTGCATGTGTAATCAATATTATGATTTAAATGTGAATTTTATTTATGTTTTTTTACTTGAATTTCATAATGTATTGTTGATTTAAGTTTGAATCTCAATTACCATGCTATTCTCATCTCATTCATAACATATGCATTTGTGAGCATTGAGTTTTATGGAAATTATGAAGTGGGTGAGGCCCAATTATGTTTATATATATGATTTTGATAAGATATTGGTTATGACAAGAATGTGATCACATAAATATCTATGATTATGTCTCTTTGAGTATTTTGGGTACTTGCACCATCTCGTATATGTGAATGAGCTATTCCTATACATGAGTATCATGATTGTTAACTATGATTTGGCTTTTGAGCCCAAGTACGAATGATTATGAAATGTGTGCTTTTGAGCCCAAATGTACATTGAAAGGATTTTAAAAGACCATTGCTTCTTTTGAAAGCATGTATATGTATAAGTATTCTCTTAGGATATTTTGATTTTACCTGATGTATTGGGGGTGTTGGGGCTATCCCAAAAGGTCCTCTCGTTTTTCTTGAACTATGTGCCAACATAAATATGTAGTAGCTATTACCAAAAATACCAGGTCATAAGGAATGGTTTCATCTTGATATGATATGCTATGAAAATCCTTCTGAAAAGATTGGGTTCTAAGGAAGGTGTCCATCCATTGAAAAGACTAGGTCATAAGGTGTGATGCAGATTACCTTTGGCAAGTAATCTTCTCCTACCGATGGGAGGTCTTTATCGGACTAATTCATTTAATAACTCGCATGAGTTTGATTTGTCGGTTATAGTCTATCCCCACTCTATATGAGCATTATTGCATTTCATGCATCATGAATTTCATGGCATATTGTTATATACTCTTCTTGGATATTAACTTCTTTCTATATTATGTGCCCCTTTTATCAAACATTGAATGCAGGCTTGATAAGTCATATGCATTGCATGCCCACATACTTAGTACATTCAAATGTACTAACGCGTACTTTTGCCTACATGATCTAACTATGTAGGGACCAAAGACTACCTTCATCCACCGTTTGATAGCTAGATCGGATTTGAGAAAGTATTGTGGTGAGTTCTATCTTCCAAGGACAAGCCACCATCTATTTACCTTATGTTGTTCCCATTTTGCTATTTACTTTGAGGGTGAGCCCAGGAAATGTCTTAGCCTCCATCCTATTCTATTACTAGAGGCATTGTTGGACATCTAGTAGACTCTTGTCGGATCTATATGTTATGTGTTGTATTTGGAGCTTATGATTATGGTTATCTATTGGATATGACTATTATGGATTGATTATGAGAATTATGATAAGTATGTAAGATTTGATGTGGAAATATAGAAGATCCTAAGTCCCGTATTGCCCCCATAGAGTGAGTCATACTTATCCGCTCCTTAGTTCATCTGTTCTAATGTGCTATTTGAATTCATGTTACTCTTTTTCCCTATGACATCTCTATAGAGTGAGTCCTACTTTTCCATCCCTTAGAACTATGTATTTACTATTTGAGTATGCTTCCGAACCAATGATGTGAATATGGATATTTTAAGGCTAGTTTGGGGACTCTCGGCTTCCCATTCGCCATGTCACTCCTAGACCTTAGGTCTGGGGCGTGACAGAGATGGTATTAGAGCACTAGGTTTATAAATGGTCTTCGAAGTCTAAAATGCCACGTCAAGTAGATCTTGCTAATGGGTGTGAAGGCGCCATATCTTTGGGTAGGAGGCTATAAGGCATTTTAGGAAATATTTTACTTTTTCATGATTCATATCGTGCCATGGAGCATGTCTTAAGGTTACCTATCTACATCCCTCCCTATCGAATAGAGAGAGTTCCATTGGGTTTGTAATGCAATCCATGCAAGGAAGATGTTGTAGCAAATAATGTAGATGAGGTCAAAAGGGGGTTGTTGAAGGATGTGTATTGTTTGACAATCATGCTCCGTCAAATATTCAAAGTTTTCTCGGATTGGCTGGTTATTATAGAAGGTTTGTTGAAGGTTTCTCATCTATTGCATCTCTATTGACCTAGTTGAATCAAAAGAAGGCCAAGTTTGTAGGTTCGGATAAGTGTAAGAGACTTTGAAAGATCGGCTTACATCGGCACCTATTTTGACTCTACTGGATGACTTAGATGGGTTGGTTGTGCATTATGATGCTTCTCGGATTGGGGTTAGGTTGTGTACTTATGCAACATTGTAAGGTGATAGCTTATGCATCAAGGCAATTGAAGGTGCATGAGCGTAATTACCTGACTCATGATCTTAAGTTAGTAGCGGTGGTGTTTGCCTCGAAGATTTGAAGACACCAGTTGTATGGGATACTTGTTGATTTTTTCACCAACTATAAGAGTCTGCAATATGTGCTCACTCGAAGGGATCTTAGCTTGAGACAGAGGAGATGGTTGGAACTCCTTAAGGACTATGACAGGAGTGTACAATATCATCTCGGCAAGGCAGATGTTGTAGCCGATGCTCTTAGTAGGCTATCTATGGGAACTGTGGCTCATGTTGATGAAGGGAAGAAAGAGTTGGAAAAAGATGTTCACCGTTTGGCTAGATTGGGTGTTAGGTTGGCCGACTCTAATGAGGGTGGTATTCATGTTCAGAATGGGGCCAAATTTTCTATAGTTGTTGATGTTGAGGATAAGCAAGATCTAGATCTGTCATTGTTCGAGTTGAAGATGTTGTTTGTCAAAGATAAGATAGGGTTCTTCTCTTAAGGGGGAGATGGTGTGCTTCAGTATCAAGAAATGGTTATGTGCTCTAGATGTGGATGAGTTTAGGAGGGTGATCATGAGTGAAGCCCATAACTCTCATTATTCTATTCACCCGGGATCTACTAAGATGTATTTGGACTTAAGGGAAGTGTATTGGTGGCATGGTACAAGAAAGACATAAGTTTGTATCCAAATACCTTAATTATCAACAAGTGAAGGTAATACACCTAAGGCCTGGTTGTTTGACTCAAGATATTGAAATTCCTACTTGGAAGTGAGAAGATGTGAACGTGGATTTTGTGGTTGGTTTGCCTCAGACTTGAAGGCAATTTGGCTCAGTTGGGTTATTGTTGACCGGATGACTAAGTCAGCTCATTTCATACCAGTTAAGACTACCTTTAATGCCGAAGGTTATGCAAGGTTGTACATCCAAGAGTTGGTGAGGTCACATGGTACATGTGAAAGTCTCTCCTATGAAGGGTGTGATACATTTTGGAAAGAAGGGAAAGTTAAGTTTCCGGTATATAGGTCCTTATGAGATTGCTGAGCGATTTGGGAATGTGGCCTCTAGACTGGATTTGCCTCCCGATTTAAGTTCTATATATTTGGTTTTCCATGTGTTTGTGTTGAGGAAATTGCTTGTGATCCTAGCACAATTGTGCCTTTGGAAGGTATTGAGGTTGGGGAAGAACTTGTCTTATGAAGAATTTCCGATTGCGGTTTTTGATAGACAAGTGAAGCGGCTTCGTAACGAGGATGTGGCTTCGGTTAAGGCACTTTGGAGAAGTCAACATGTGGAGAGTGCTACATGGGAGGCAGAATTGGACATGATTAAATGATATTCCTACCTTTTCTAATCTACGCAAGCATAAGGTATGAGGTTCTTCCTTTTCCAAGTCATCCAAATTCTTTCACTCTTGAGTTTTATGACATGACATGCATACATATGCACGGAAATGACTTTTAGGAATTTTTGAATGATTTAAATAAATTTTGATATGAGTTTCAAAGACTTTATGATTTTCAAATGATGAACTATGTGTTGTACCTTGTATTTGGATGTTTCATGTTCTAAGTCAAGCCTTTCAAGCATTGTTCTACCACATTCGAGGTCGAATGTTCCCAAAGGGGAGATGATGTAGGGATCCAGACTTTGTGCAACCTTAATGGAGCTTGGAAATTTGGTTTCAGAAAGGTTTTGGACCGAGGTGACACCTCATGGTAGCCTACACGGTCCGTGTAGGGCTATACAGACCGTGTGGAGTTTCCTTGGTGTGGCCCTTGGACTTGGCCTTGTGTGGGGTGTGAGAGCCTTGTGTGAGGTTTAAAACTAAGACATGCCACACTTGGAACCCACACGGACCATGTGGTAACCTTGGGCTTGAGACTCCACTATTTTGAGCCCAAGTAAAGTAGTACGGCCAGTGGTATGGTCCATATGGAGAGGTACGGTCTGTATACCCCTTCCTATGGGCTTCGGAGTGAAACATTTTCTATGTATTGGATCACCGTCTCAGAACTTTTTCATGAAGAATTTTCTAAGTGAAGTGGTACGGAGGAGTACACGGTCCGTATAGCTTGGTACTGACCGTGAGACTAACCGTTTGGGTGCTTTCGTCAAATTTCTATAAGTATGGAATCTTCAAGTGTAAGCTAAGTTCACTTTCAAGACCTCAATTCAAGCTTATTTATATTTTTTAGGGCCATCAAGGGTCTCTTACATCAAGCCAAATTCAAAGAAATTCCATTGGCTAAGCTTTTCATAAGAACCGATAGAAGGGTCAATTATAAATGGTCATATCTCTTAGCACAAAGCAAAATGGGTGACCCACGACCTATCAAATTGAAGTTCTTTGAATTAGCTTTCCAACGTATCCTGCTTCACCTCATTCCAACTTCAGATCAAGACGTTATGCCCATTTTTGTGAAGCCCGTCTATGCAATATGTTATGAGAATTGGCTAAGTGAGGCCTCACAGGATGGATGCACGGACCATGATAACTCGTACGGGCCGTGAGATATCCTCACAGGACCCTTGGCAAGAAATGTTATTTTGCTTCATTAATGATTTTTTGTAATTGTGGCTTCTCCTAAGGGTCTTTTATGACTTCCTATGCTATCTTAAGACCTCTAAATGACCTAAGCTTTGAATTCATTCCTACACTTAGAATTATTCAAATTCTCTCATCTAAAGAACCCTCTTCAAGTGAGCCGTTGGATATTAGCTTAGAGCATAAGGAAGGGTCTTCTTCTTCATCAATTTTATTCCAATTTCCTTTTGAATCTTCTCTGTTAGCTAAGGTATGTGGGATTGATTCTTGGTCCCTTTCAACCAAGAAGACTCAAACCCTTTTACATTCAATTTTATGGAATTTTAGCTACTTTAAATATGTGTTTTTGATATTATTGTTTATTAAATTTAATTGATGTATGGAATATATTTATTTATTGATTTTAAAGTGATTTAAGCCCTAATATGAAGAATTGCATTGAAGTTATGAATGTGCATGTCCTCTTTAAAGCTTGATTTGTGCATGGGTAATCAATATTATGATTTAAATGTAAATTTTACTTATGTTTTTACTTGAATTTCATAACGTATTGTTGATTTAAGTTTAAATCTCAATTACCCATGCTATTCTCATATCATTCATAGGATATGCATTCATGAGCATTGAGTTTTATGGAAATTATGAAGTGTGTTAGGCCCAATTATGTTAATGTATATGATTTTGATAAAATATTGGTTAAGATAAGAATGTGATCACATAAATGTCTATGATTATGGCTCTTTGAGCATTTTGGGTGCTTGCACCATCTCGTATATGTGAATGAACTATTCCTATGCTTGAGTATCATGATTATGAACTATGATTTGGCTTTTGAGCCCAAGTACGAATGATTATGAAATGCGTTTGGCTTTTGAGCCCAAATGTGCATTGAAAGGATTTGAAAAGACTATTGCTTCTTTTAAAATCATGTATATATATATATATATAAGTATTGGGGGCATCAGGACTATCCCAAGGGTCCTCTCCCTTTCCTTGAACTATATGCCAACATAACTGTGTGCTAGCCATTGCCAAAAAGACCGGGTTATAAGGAATGATTACATCTTGATATCATATGATATTATATGATATTCTATGAAAATCCTTTTGAAAAGTTTGGATCATAAAGAAAGTGTGCATCCACCAAAATGACTGGGTCGTAAGGTGTAATGTAGATTACCCTTGGCAAGTAATCTTCTCCTACCAATGGGTGGTCTTCATCAGACTAATTAATGTAATAACTCGCATGAGTTTTATTTTTCGGTTATAGTCCATCTCCACTATATACGAGCATTATTACATTTCATGAATCATGGATTTCATGACATATTGTTATATACCCTTCTTGGATATAAACTTCTTTCTATATTATTGCCCTTGTCATCTAACATTAAATGCAAGTTTGATAAGTCATATGCACTGCATGCCCGCATACTTAGTACATTCAAATGTACTAACGCATACCTTTGCTTACATGATCTAACCATGTAGGGACCTGAAACTACCTTCATCTACCATTTGAAGGCTAGATCGTATTTGAGAAAGTGTTGTGGTGAGTCCTGTCTTCCAAGGACAAGCCACCATATATCTACTTTATGTTGTTTCCATTTTGCTATTTTACTTTGAGAGTGAGCCCGGGACATGTCTTGCCCCCCGTCCTATTCTATGACTAGAGGCATTGTTGGACATCTTGTAGACTCTTGTCAGATCTATATGTTATGTATTGTATTTGAAGCTTATGATTATGGTTATCTATTGGATATGGCTATTATGGATTGATTATGAGAATTATGATAAGTATGTATGATTTGATGTGGAAATTTGGAAGATTCAAAGTCCCATATTACCCCCATAGAGTGAGTCATACCTACGCTCCCCTTAGTTCTTATGTGCTAATGTGCTATGTGAATTCATGTTACTCCTTTACCCTATGACATCTCCATAGCGTGAGTCCTACTTTTTCGTCCCTTAGAACTATGTGTGTACTATTTGAATACGCTTTCGAACCGATGATGTGAATATAGAAATTTTGAGGCTAGTTTGGAGACTCTTGGGTTTTTCGTCATGTCATTCCTAGACCCTAGGACCGGGTTGTGACACTAAATCAAGATAAAAGTCATGGCTATTACTCAAATGATGATAGAAACACTCACCCAAGAGAAATCCACAAAAAGTCTCGCCGCAAATCGCCTCCCAAAGCTTGAAATTCATAAAGATGGATAAAAATAGTGTTTCATCAAATATAATATTATTAAGGTAGAAAATATACTCCACGCATGCGGAGGAAGATCCGCAAACATGGAGCACTGGAGGCCAATACCTCCGCCAATGCGGGACTGAGGTCTGTGAGCGCGGAGCCTAAAAAGGCAGAACTCCATGAATTCAGGATCATGTTCGTGAACACAGAGTAAAGAATCCCCAACACCTACGTGAACATGGAGGCTTCTCTGCGAATGCAGAGAAGGAAGGTAGCTGCACCAGAAACAACAATACACAACTCAGATCAAAATTGAGAACGAGCCCTCAGAACTCATCCAAAACCCAAATTTCACAAATCAGATGTGTATCCATACCAGAAATGGCGATCGAGACTCAATAGAATAATCAGAATTTGATTTTGAGGTCTCTACGACATAGTAATCAAAGGAACTTAAATAAACTAGTTTAAAACTCAAAATATGAAAACTGCCTTCGCAAATCAAAAAATTATGACGAGACCATTTCTAATATTAGTTTCACCATCCGGAACTATTGGACCTGTCAGAATTTTGATTCGAGCTTCCAAACTCTGAATGTTAACCAAAGTCAAACTTTGGCTCTGAATATAACTAAAGATGCAACTTAGGACCTAAAAACTTCATTCTAACTCTGAATTTTGTTTTGTAACTTCTTCTAGATCTAATTCGACGTTCCGGAGCTAATGGAATCAACGGATCTCTAATACGACATATAAAACTCAGAATGGTACAAAACTCACTTTTTCAACAACTTAAGCTTCCAAAAATATCAAAACTCATATTTTCCACTTTTGAATCTCAAGATTTAAGTTCTAACAACACAGGTAGTTCAAAGTAGGTCTAAATCAACTTTGAAAGGAGAAAACAATAATTTTCACAAATAAGCTCAAAAATGACCAACAAGATCATTACACTTTGGCAGGTTATGATACTTGGGTGGACATGATTATTCTTCTTATGGAGGATTTTGATGTTATTTTGGTATGGATTAGCTATTTTCGTATCATTTTATTCTTAATTATTTTGCTGAGATGGTTACTTTGGCTATGCTTGGTGGACTGAGAGCTAAGTGAAAGGGTTCTTATGGGTCTTATCTATCACGACCTAAAAGAAGGGGAGGCGCGACTAGCATTCGATACCGTAATTAGCAGAGTAAGCCATTGAACATGCTAGTGAATTAAACTAGAGGCCAAAAGATCGAGTAGCATAACGTCTGAAAAACTAAGCCTGGACAGTTTAGGTCATGACCTGGTCAACAATAAATCATGTACATCAAGATACGTAAACCAAAATGATAAAGTACTTGCTAGCCGACAAGGCTGCAACAACAGAGGTACACGCATACACTATATATACATGCATATCCTATGACTGGAGACTAAAAGGCATAAAAGAACCAACCCAAAATAACATGTCCAATTGCCTCTAAGAGAGTCACAAACATAGTCGGGACAAGTCCCTGACTATAACCAACTGTCTAACAAAAAGTAAGCATCTTGTGAAAGCTCCCGGAAGAGGTGGAGCTTACCAACTCACAACTGAATTGGGCTCCTAGTGGAGGAGTAAATTAGAATCCCTACCTGAGCCTACTCGCACGAAATAAAATGCAGCATCCCCAGGCATAGGGACGTCAGTACAAATAAACATGTACTGGTATGTAAGGTAGGAAGTAAAATCATAGATAACTATAATAAAAAGGGTATAGAAGTACCACCTATAACTAATACTCAGGTAACCTTCATGGCTAACATCCAACCTCCTAGGGATCAAATATGTATGGTATGCTCGAGTAATCGCACGTCGTATACATATATACAGATGCAAATGCATGACATACCTAATCGAATTCTAGCAATGGTGGTCCTTCCTGTTAGCTAACCGGCATCATATTTGCCAACCAGTGGCCATTTGTACCATATACATATATATAATCATTTGGGAAAATAGGCCATATACCTCTGATTATAGCTCGAAGTCTATGCATAACGTGCAATGTATGATATGAATGTTAAATACACATTATAGGCCATAGCAAGAATTTAGCCAATCTTGGCTCGTTAGTACACTTATTCTTATAACATCATAATCATTGTCATTGCATAGACACATGACTCATGGAATCTTATATGTCTTTTGAACAAGTTTGGGAACTTAACACAATATTTGGAATGAAGCCTTAACTCTGAAAAAGTTCATAAAGGTGCTTCACATAATGCTTATACTTGGTTCCATGTCAATTAGTAAAAGAAAGTATTTAAAAAGAATCAAGTGCCTTAGTAGTTTAAATAGGAGCATTACGCTAGAGATTATTGAAAATCAACGTGTAATTTGCTACGTGCTTCAACTATGATTTTAGTATGAACAAAGGACTGATTATGCATTCTCCTCGTTATTTGCCTTTATTTGTAGTGACACCACACCAAAAAGAACAGTACCTCAACATATGGACAGGTAGTCAAGAAAATCGATAAATTGATATATAGATATTAAATGTCCAGTTTACGCGGAAGAATAAAACCTAATACCATCATGAAAATAATTCAGTTTCAATACCAATGACTTTTATAAAATGTCTTTCTAGCAATAGAATAGTAAAATATCGCATTTAACATTTTGGAAATTTTCGGATTTCGTGCTAAAAGGAGGGACGAAACTTTAACTTTAACATACCTTTTCAACAGACATCCAAATGACCAGAGTTCCTTCACAAAAGTTTTTCCTTACATCCTAAGCTTCACAACCACTATATATACACAATTTATAACCACCTATAAATAGTCCATAAATGTGTATTAATCGACATATTTTTCATATAGTGTTTAGGCAAGGAAATGTCCAAAAAAAACTTCGTAAAAATGATCGTCAAAGAGCCCCAAGGTTATTGCCTGAATAAACCAGCTTTAAATTACAATAAACAACAAGAACACCAAATTTATACCTTCCAAAAATAGATCCAAACACAGCTAGTAGGAGGGGAAAACAATTGCAAAGCATAGGCACACATTTCTAGCCACGGGGACAAATTTTAATGGTGTAAATGCAAAGAACATGCCTAAATAGCTTAGAGACATTGTGAGAGCTTTATCTTCAGTTCTTACACTATTTGGGACAAAAATGAAAATATTTTGAGCTTTAAAAGGACAAATTAGCTGACCTATTCCCGACCCATGACCCGGTTTCCTAATTGGGCAGTCATGGTAAAACTATCATTACATTTTATTCCAAAGTTGGATTGATGCGCAATTTTGTATGTTGTGAACTAGACTCGTAGACCTTCAATTTAATTGGTCATGGACCTTTTAAATCTTTATATTTAGGGAGATAGGGTCTGAGAAATCTCACGCAAATTTAAGAAATATTTCTTAATAAAGGTTATGGTAACTTTCGCCAAACTTTATCTCGCAACTTCCTTGATCCCAAGACATAACACTTGACATTTTTTCTATTAAAATACCTTTTAAAATTCTATTATTAGCAAATTAGAAACTCTTAGTCCCATCCAAAAAGTGAAACGTAATTTAAACCATCCGAAAAGGGTGAGGTGCCACTCGGGCCATTTCTTTAATCCTGAATGTGTATTTAGGGGATTCCTTTGAGTTAAAACTTTAAGTCCATGATATTCCCACATATTTGCATCCTTATTTAAAGGCCTCGGATCCATGAAGTCACTTTGAGGTCCATGAAACCTACCCAGAAATTTTGCTAGGCATCACTTCATGGAGGGCCTACACGGCCGGTGTGAAGCCACACGGTCTGTATGCCCTCCCGTGGAGTGACGCCTAGGAGGCTGGAGGGTAGATGGGCCTCCACACGGTACGTGCAAGGCTACACGATCCGTGTGGCCTCCCGTATGGTGAACTGCATAGGGCCACCTCCACATGGACCAAGTCATGGCCCGTGTGACTTTAGACGGTCCGTGTGGCCCTCCGTCTAACCTTGGTGTGGGGAGTCACCTATATACAGACGGGGTCACGGTCTGTATGACCCCAGGCGGTCCGTTTATTGGTCCGTGTTGTGATACTTAGTCCGAAAATTTTTGCCTCTAAAATTTTAAGTCTGGGACCACGGCACAGTAAACGGTCCATGTGACACTAAACAGAACGTGTACCGGACCATATGCCCCAGACGGACTGATTTCGGATCCATTTCATTAATGGCATTTTTGAAATATTGGTTTATTCCAATGACAATTTTGTCATTTTCCACCCCTCCTAAGTCCCCTATATAAGTTAAACACCCCCATTTTTCATCCACTTTACTTTATTTCACTCTCTCTAAAACCCACTCCCTAAAGCTCCCCAACATCTCTCTAGGATCATTCAAGCTAAGGTTCACAATTTGAAGTCTCTTACTCCTCAATTATTGTCCTCAACAGGTATGTGGGTTTTCATTCTTGGTTCCTTTCAACCAAGAAGGCCCAAGTTCTTCTCAAACTATTTTATACACTTGTCTAATTAAATGTGCAATTTTACTTCTTGGTCTTGATAGTTTGAACAATGCATGTGCTATTTGGTACTCCAAATTTTGAGTTATGTTAAGATTTATGATGATGAACTACTAGGATTATGAAACTAAGAACATGCATGTCCCTTTAAAGATGTTATTTTGCATGGGTAAATTATACTACATTTTCATATGAATTTTATTATGGATTTCCTAGTCTTTATATTATATTGCTAATTTTGGGATATACTCTACATTGCCTATGCCATACCTACAATTTTTGCATTTCATCACATTCATGACCTTGGTGCATGGAAATCTTGGAAATATGGAATTATGATATGATTTTGGTAAGACATGGGATTTGACAAGAAGGTGATCACCGGTATGTCTATGACTTGGCTCTTTGAGCATCTTGGGTGCTTGCACCATCTTGTACTTGTAGATGAGCTATTCCTTGCATTGTCATCTTGAATATGATCTTGTAATTTGGTGTTGAGCCTAAATATGTCTTGAACGTTATAAACTTGCACTTGACTCTCTCGAAAGCATATGTATATATATAAGTATTCTTATGGGATGTGTAAGACTTAGCACCGATGGATTGGGGGCGTTAGGGACATCCCCAAGGTCCCTCTCCCTTTCCTTGAACTATGTGCCTGCATAGGAACGAAAGTAATTCGTCTATTTGTTTATGATTATGACATGTCTTGCTTGATTTCGTAAATCCTTCCGAAAAGTGGGTCATAAGGAAGGTGACCATCCACCAAAAAGCAGAGTCGTAAGGTGTGATGTAGATTACCCTTGGCAAGTAAGCTTCTCCCTACTGGTGGGAGGTCCAAATCGGTCCAATTCATGTAATAGCTCGCATGGATTTGGTTTGTCGGTTATAGCCCATCCCCGCGATATAGGAGCATTATCGCATTGCACGCATCACAGATCCCATTGCATCTTGTATATTAAATTCTATTGCTTATATGTTCTTGTATATTATGTGCCCTTGCCATCTAACATGGTTATGCAAGTTCTGTAAGTCACGTGCATTGCATACCCGCATACTTAGTACATTCAAACGTACTAACGCATACTCTATGCCTGCATGATTTTATCATGTAGGGACCGAGCAGTTTGAGTATTAGCCGTTGGACGAATAGTCCCTCTTGGAGATATTTTCTGTGGTGAGCCCCGTCTTCTGAGGGAAAGCTTTTGCTCCTAGCGTTCCTATGCATATATATTTTGTTGAGGGTGAGCCCGGAAATTGTCCCGGCCCCCGTTCCTTGACTAGAGGCACATGTTGGCATTGTATAAACTGTTCTCATTTTGTTAACCATAATTGAATGGTCTTCCCTCTTGACTCTAGATTCCATTATTTAATTATCCATCTTATATGCCCTGAACCCACTATGCAAATTTTGAACAATTGAGGCTTGTTTGGGGGTCTTCGGGTCCCCATTCGCCGTGTCACATCTAGGCCCCAACTCTGGGTCGTGAAAAAAGGTGGTATCAGAGCCCTAGGTTTATAATAGTCCTTGGAACCCAACATGCCACCTTGAGTAGAGTCCTATTCATGGGTATGAAGTGCACCATACCTATGAGTGGGAGGCTACAGAGATGTATTAGGAAATTCCTCCCTTCTTTGTGTCTTGTATCTTGTGAATTTTCTTACTTATTGGTGTCGTTAATCCCTTTTCCGTAAATGCCTCGAGAAAGATCTCCACTACCTAGGCCGGCTCCGGCTGCGGAAGATCAAGCCCCTCACGAGCCTATGGAGGAGCCTATCTCTAACGGTGAATTCTGTACTGCTTTCGCCATGCTTGCACAGGTGATGATTGCCCAGGAAAGGCAAGCCAATTTGCCACGGGACCCTACCCCCGCTTCTATTGTGAGGGGCTTCACCCGGATGAATCCTCTGGAATTCTATGGGTCAAGGGTTGATGAAGAGGCTCAAGAGTTCATTGATGAACTCTAAAAAATACTGAACATTACGGGCGTCTCTTCTGAGGAAAAAGTTGGATTGGCTGCTTACCAGTTGAAAGATGTAGCTCAGGTATGGTATACACAGTGGGTTATGGAAAGGGTCTGTGATGGTGATGTTAAATGGGGAGAGTTAAAATCTGCGTTTCTCGACCGCTTCTTTCCACTTGAGCTGAGGGAGGCCAAAATGACTGAGTTTATTAATCTCAGGCAGGGGAGTATGAGTGTGAGGGATTATTCCCTCAAGTTTACCAAGCTTTCCAAATATGCTTCGTCACTGGTGGCCGACCCCCGTGCAAGAATGTACAAATTTGTTGCGGGTATTTCCGACTTGCTAGTGAAAGAATGCCGAACTGCTATGCTAATTGGGGACATGGATATTGCCAGACTCATTGTATATGCTGAGCAGATTGAGGGGGAGAAACTCAAGGAGAGGAGGGCACACGATCCCAAGAGAGCTCGCGTGGACGGTAGATTCTCCGGTGCTAGGAATGCTGGTCTTGGTCACTTCCAGCAGGGCTAAGGCTCGGGAGCTCAAGTGGCTAATGCTCGGGCACCCCCTCCCGGGGTTCAAATGGGTGGCGGACCAGGATATCTCATGTGTGACAAGTGTGGGAGGCCCCACACAGGCGCTTGCTGGAGGGAGCTGGGACTTTGCTTCGGATGTGGAAGTAAGGACCATAAAGTTGTTGATTGTCCAGAAATGCACGCGGAGGCCGAGGTCAGGTAGCCCAAGTCGGGAAAAGTCAGAAGGGTCCCCAAGGTGCTGCCCCAAGGAACAACAGGTTCTATGCACTCCATGCTCGCCAGGATGTCGAGGAGGCTCCAGATGTCGAGACTGGTATGTTAAAAGATTTTGATTTTGATGCTTATGTTTTGTTTGACCTATGTCCAAACTTGTCCTTTGTGACTCTGCTGTTGGCTGTTATGTTCGATTTGAAACCCCAGATTCTAAGAGAGCCTTTCTCATTCTACACCCCCGTGGGTGAATCTATTGTTGCTCATAGAGTCTATTATGGGTGTCCTATTGCTGTGTTGCATAAAAGTTTCCCATGTGCTCTTGTAGAACTCGATATGTTTGATTTTGATGTGATTCTTGGGATGGATTGGCTGCATGCATCTTATGCCTCCATATATTATAGAACCCGAAAAGTCCGGTTCCAACCTCCCGGTGAGCCAGTTCTTGAATGGAAGGGTAGTGAATCCTCTGTTAAAGGTAGGTTTATTTCCTACCTCAAGGCATGGAAAATGATTTCTAAGGGGTGCGTCTACCATATGGTGAGGGTCAGGGATACAGATTCTGAGGTGCCTACTCTCGAGTTAGTCCTTGTGGTGAATGAATTTTCAGATGTGTTCCCCGAGGACTTACCGGACATTCCTCCGGATAGAGAGATAGACTTTGGCATAGATTTTCTTCCAGATACTCAGCCTATTTCTATCCCTCTGTACTGGATGGCCCCTGCAAAATTAAAAGAGTTGAAGGAGCAGTTGAAGGACCTATTAGAGAAGGGTTTTATTCGACCTAGTACATCACTGTGGGGTGCTCCTGTGTTGTTTGTTAGAAAGAAGGACAGGTCTCTCCATATGTGTATTGATTACAGGCAGCTGAATAAGGTGACCGTTAAGAACAAGTACCCATTGCCGAGGATTGATGATTTGTTTGAGCAGCTTCAAGGCGCCACTCACTTCTCGAAATTTGATCTCCATCCGGATACCATCAATTGAAAGTTAGGGAGTGTGATATCCCTAAAATAGCTTTCCGGACTAGGTACGAGCATTTTGAATTTGTGGTGATATCGTTCGGTCTAACTAATGCTCCGGCCACGTTTATGGATTTGATGAACAGAGTGATTAAACCTTTCCTGTACAGCTTCATGGTGGTATTTATTGACGATATTCTCATTTACTCCCGAAGTCAACAAGAGCACGGAAATCATTTGAGAATGGTTCTCCAAACCCTAAGGGAGAAGAAATTATATGCCAAATTTAGCAAGTGTGAGTTCTGGCTGGGCGAAGTGGCTTTCCTCGGGCATGTGGTGTTCGGGGATAGTATCAAGGTGGATCCGAGGAAAATAGAGGCTATGAAAAATTGGCCTAGGCAGTTAACTCCTTTGGATATCCGCAGTTTTCTCGAGTTGGTCGGGTACAACAGAAGGTTCGTGGAGGGTTTCTCATCTATTGCCTCGCCATTGACTAAGTTGACCCAGAAGCAGGCTAAGTTTATATGGTCGGATAAATGCGAGAGAAGTTTCCAAACCTTGAAGGATCGACTTACATCAGCTCCTGTCTTGATCTTGCCAAGTGGTTCAGAAGGGTTCGTGGTGTATTGTGATGCCTCGCGGGTCGGATTGGCTTGTGTGCTTATGCAGAATAGTAAGGTGATAGCGTATACATCAATAAAGTTGAAAGTGCATGAACGAAACTATCCCACTCATGACCTTGAAATGGTAGCGATGGTTTTTTCTTTGAAATTTTGGAGGCATTATCTATACGGGGTTCATGTTGATGTATTCACCGATCATAGGAGTTTGCAATATGTTTTCACTCAGAGAGATCTTAATCTCAGGCAAAGAGGTGGTTGGAGTTTCTAAAAGATTACGACATAAGTGTGTTTTATCATCCGGGCAAGGCCAATGTTGTGGCCGACGCTTTCAGCATGTTATCTATGGGGAGTGTGGCTCATGTTGAAAATGGGAACAAAGAGTTGGCAAGGGATGTTCACTGGTTGGCTAGGTTGGGTGTCTGATTGACTGATTCCAGCGAAGGTGGTATTCGGGTTCAGAATGGGGCAGAATCTTCTGTGGTGAATGAGGTGAAAGCAAAACAAGATCTAGATATGTCATTATGTGAGTTAAAGAAGTTGGTTGCTGCAAAAGAGATCGAGGCTTTCTCCCAAGGGGGAGTTGGTATACTTCGGTACCAAGACCCGCTATGTGTTCCCGACGTGGATGATCTTAGGAAGGTGATTATGAGTGAGGCTCACAACTCTCTCTACTCTATTCACCCGGGGTCTACCAAGATGTATCGGGATTTGAGAGAGGTATATTGGTGGCTAGGTATGAAGAGGGATATTGCCAAGTTCGTGTCGGAATGCCCGAGTTGTCAGCAGGTGAAGGTAGAACATCAAAGGCCCGGTGGTTTGGCCAAGACAATGAAATTCCCATATGGAAATGAGAGGACGTGAATATGGACTTTGTAGTTGGATTGCCTTAGACCCGAAGGCAATTCAACTCCATTTGGGTCATTGTGGATCGGATGACGAAATCGGCTCATTTTCTACCGGTCAAGTCTACCTACAGCGCTAAGGATTGTGCAAGGTTGTACATCCAAGAGTTGGTGAGGTTACATGGCGTACCTAGATCCATCATATCGGATCGTGGTACTCAATTCACTTCCCACTATTGGAAATCTTTTATGAAGGGCCTTGGGACCAAAATTAAGTTGAGTTCCGCTTTCCATCCTCAAACTGATGGCCATACGAAGAGGACTATTCAGACTTTGGAGGACATGTTGAGAGCTTGTGCGTTGGAGTGTAAGGGGAATTGGGATGATCATCTTTCACTCATCGAGTTTGCTTATAATAATAGCTTCCATGCTAGCATTGGCATGGCACCGTTTGAAGCCTTGTATGGGAGAAGGTGTAGATCCCCGGTGGGGTAGTTTGAAGTGGGTGAGATGGCTTTAGTTGGCCCGGATTTGGTGTTGTATGCTATGGAGAAGGTAAAAGCGATTAGGGAGAGATTGAAAGCGGCCCAAAGTCGCCAAAAGTCCTATGCGGATAGTAGGAGAAGGGACCTCAAATTTCATGTCGGGGATTGGGTTTATGTGAAAGTCTTTCCTACGAAGGGCGTGATGCATTTCGGAAAAAAGGGCAAGTTATTCCCCTGATATGTTGGCCCTTATGAGATTGTTGAGCGGATTGGAGTTGTGGCTTACAAGTTTGAGTTACCTCCAAATTTGGGTTCCATTCATCCGGTCATCCATGTGTCCACATTGAGGAAGTTGGTGGGTGATCCTAGCGCCATCATGCCTTTGGAGGGGATTGAGGTTGAGGAAAATTTGACTTTTGAGGAAGTGCTAGTAGCAATCTTAGATAGGCAAGTGAAGCGACTTCGCAACAAGGATATGGCTTCGGTAAAGGTGCTTTGGAGAAATCTACTAGTGGAGAGTGCTACTTAGGAGGCAGAGCTGGACATGATGAACCGATACCCCCACCTTTTCCAATCTACTCAAGCCTAAGGTACTAGGGACTTTCCTTATCAATTGTGTCATTTTCTTGCCCTCTTGAGTCTCATGGCATGGCATGCATATGTGTACACTAAAGGATTTTCCTTTCTTGACAAATGAGTTGAATACAATCTTGACATGAGTTTGGTTTTGAACTATAATTTGATTTGTAAAAAAAAGCTTTTGCATAAACCTTTTATTTTGAGTTGAGTTGTGCATTGTGTCTTGTATCGGATATCTCTTGCCTAAAACTCTAACTTTTCAAGCCTTGTTCTTGCACATTCGGGAACGAATGTTCCCAAGGGGGAGATGATGAAAGGACACAGATCCTTGACGTCACTTTGAGGCCCATGAAACCTGCGCATAAATTTTGCCAGGCATCACCTGACGGAGGGCCTACACGGCCTGTCTGAAGCCATACGGTCCGTATGGCCTCCCATGGAGTGATGCCTGGGAGAATGGAGGGTAGACGAGTCTCCACACGGTCCGTGTAAGGCTACACGATCCGTGTGGCCTCCCGTATGGTGAACTGCATAGGGCCACCTCCACACGGACCAAGTCACGACCCGTGTGACTTTAGACTATTCGTGTGGCCCTTCGTCTAACCTCGGTGTAGGGAGTCACCTATATACGGATGGGGTCACGGTCCGTGTGACCCCAAGTGGTCCGTTTACCAATTTGTGTTGTGATACTTAGTCCAGAAAATCTTGCCTCTAAAAATTTTACGTTTGGGACCACGAGCACAGTAAATGGTCCGTGTGACACTACACGGACGTACCGGACTGTATGCCCCAGACGGACCAATTTCTAGTCCGTTTCATTAATGGCATTTTTGAAATATTGGTTTATTCCAACAAAAATTTTGTCATTTTCCACCCCTCCTAAGCCTTCTATATAAGTTAAACACCCTCATTTTTCAGCCACTTTACTTTATTTCATTCCTCTCTCTAAAACCCACTCCCTCAAGCTCCCCAACATCTCTCTAGGATCATTCAGGTAAGGTTCACAATTTGAAGTCTCTTTCTCCTCAATTGTTGTCCTCAACAGGTATGTGGGTTTTGATTCTTAGTTCCTTTCAACCAAGAAGGCCCAAGTTCTTCTCAAACTATTTTATATACTTGTCTAATTAAAATGTGCAATTTTACGACTTGGTCTTGATAGTTTGAACAATGCATGTGCTAGTTGGTACTCCAAATTTTGAGTTATGTTAAGATTTATGATGATAAACTACTTGGATTATGAAACTAAGAACATGCATATCCCTTTAAAGATGTTATTTTGCATGGGTGATTTATACTACATTTTCATATGAATTTTATTATGGATTTCCTAGTCTTTACGTGACATTGCTAATTTTGGGATATACTCTACATTGCCCATGCCATCCCTACAATTTTTGCATTTCATCACATTCATGACCTTGGTGCATGGAAATCTTGGAAATATCGAATTATGATATGATTTTGGTAAGACATGGGATTTGACAAGAAGGTGATCACTAGTATGTCTATGACTTGGCTCTTTGAGCATCTTGGGTGCTTGCACCAACTTGTACTTGTAGATGAGCTATTCCTTGCATTGGCATCTTGAATATGATCTTGTAATTTGGTGTTGAGCCTAAATATGTCTTGAATGTTATAAACTTGCACTTGACTCTCTAGAAAGCACATGTATATGTATATAAGTATTCTTGTGGGATGTGTAAGACTTAGCACCGATGGATTGGGGGCGTTAGGGACATCCCCAAGGTCCCTCTCCCTTTCCTTGAACTATGTGCCTACATAAGGACGGATGTAGTTTGTCTACTTGTTTATGATTATGACATGTCTTGCTTGATTCTGTAAATCCTTACGAAAAGTGGGTCGTAAGGAAGGTGACCATCCACCGAAAAACGGAGTCGTAAGGTGTGATGTAGATTACCCTTGGCAAGTAATCTTCTCCCTACTGGTGGGAGGTCCAAATCAGTCAAATTCATGTAATAGCTCGCATGGATTTGGTTTATCGGTTATAGTCCATCCCCGCTATATAGGAGCATTATCGCATTGCACGTATCACGCATCCCATGGCATCTTGTATATTAAATCCTATTGCTTATATGTTCTTGTATATTATGTGCCTTTGCCATCTAACATGGTTATGCAGGTTCGGTAAGTCATGTGCACTACATACCCGCATACTTAGTACATTCAAGTGTACTAACGCATACTCTATGCCTGCATGATTTTACCATGTAGGGGCCGAGCAGTTTGAGTATCAGCCGCCGGACGAATTGTCCATCTTGGAGATATTTTCTATGGTGAGCCCCGTCTTCCGAGGGCAAGCTTTTGCTCCTAGTGTTCCTATGTATATATATTTTGTTGAGGGTGAGCCCGGAACTTGTCCCGGCCCCCGTTCCTTGACTAGAGGTACATGTTGGCACTGTATAAACTTTTTTTCACTTTGTTAACCATAATTGAATGGTCTTCCCTCTTGACTCTAGATTCCGTTATTTAATTATCCATCTTATATGCCCTGAACCCGCTATGCAAATTTTTAAAATTTGAGGCTTTTTTGGGGCTTTTGAGTCCCCATTCACCATGTCACATCTAGGCCCCGACCCTGGGTCGTGACACTTATTATGCTTAGATTCTATCCAAAATCATATATACCTTATATAACATGCTACATTATTTATATTATGGAAGATGACAAATATAGGGTCTCACAGTCTCCCCCCCCTTAAGAACATTCATCCGTGTATGTGTCAAGACAACCCCTTGGTTGCATTACCATCTACCTAAAATGTTTTTTTTTGGATATGTTTATCTCCCTTTCACTTTCAAACCATATATCAACTTCCAAGAACTCCAATTACTAAGCTCCGTATAGCTATCCCGTACAAAACATACAAGTTACACTTTCAAATCCTTTAAACATCAAGTTACTGTAAAAAAATAATAGTCATTTTTGGAATGCAACTCACCTTAAGTTGTAAATAGTTAGGGGTTATTCTTCTTCATTTCTTCTTTGGCTTCCCAAGTTATTTTCTCAATATTGTTGTTCCACCACTACATTTTCATGAAAGCCGCTTCTTTATTTTGAAGCTTTCTTATTTGTTGATCTAAAATAGATACCGGCACCTCATCATAAGACAAGTATTCAACGATATGGATATCTTCAATATGTGTGATATGCGAATCTTCAATACACTTTTACAATATAGATACATGAAATATTAGATGGACTGCTCAAAATTCCTAAGGAAAATCAAGCACATATACCACCTTGCCAATTTTTCAAATAACCTTATACGGTCCAAGATACCTAGGACTGAGCTTAATTTTCTTTACAAATTGCGTGATACCCTTCATAGATGATACTTTCAAGAAATCCAATCTTCTACATCAACTCTATGTTTCATCGTCAAATGTCCGTATAAAAATTCTGCCGACTCTAGGCCATTTGTAATTGGTCTCTGATAGGTTTCACTTTTTCCATTGCTTACTTAACTAGATTAGGGCCCAAAAACTTTACCTCCTTGACCTCAACCCAACCGATCGACAACCTACACCTTCGCCCATATAGTGCTTCATAAGGTATCATTTGGATACTAGCTTGGAAGCTATTATAATAAGTTAACTCAATAAGAGGTAGATGATCATTCCAGCTTCCTTTAAACTCCAGCATACAAGTACATAACATATCCTCAACGATATGAATGGTACGATCTGCCTGTCCGTCAGTTTGTGGATAAATATCGGTGCTAAGATTTACTTGAGGGCCCAGACCATTTTGATAAGAATTCGAAAAATGTGTAGTAAATTGAGCCCCTTGATACGAGATGATAAATAATGGAGCTCCATGAAGGCGAACAGTGTCTAAAATGAAAACCTTAGCATAATCTTCCACTGAATATGTCATTCTTACTGGAAAGAAATGAGCAGATTTTGTCAGCCTATCAATGATTACCCAAATAGAGTCATACCTACATGGAGTACGAGGCAATCTAGTGACGCAGTCCATATTTATCATGTCCTATTTCTATAATGGAAGCTCAATATACTGAGCTAGGCCTCTAGGTCTTTGATGTTCTGCTTTAACTTGCTAGCAGTTGGGACATTGGGCTATCATCTATGCAATATCTTTTTTCATGTCATTCCCCCAATACATTTGTCGAAGGTCCCAATATATTTTTGTTGCTCCAGAGTGGCTGAATATCTGGAATAATGGGCCTCAGAAAGAATCTTGGCATGGAGTCCTCCGATGTTTGGCACACATAAGCGGCCTTGGTACCTAAGGACTCCATCTCCAGTTAGCTCAAATAAAAGATGCTGCTGTTATGGAATACTTTTCCTTAGTGTCATAAGCTCAGGATCCTCGTGTTATTTCTCTTTTACTTCAGTAACAAAGGAAGATTCTGTTGTATTTTGAATAATTAAACCTCCATTCTCTGCATCTACCAATTGCACCTGCAAACTAGCTAGCTGACACAGGTCTTTTGTCACTTCAACCTTATCAGCTTCAAAATGGCTTAGACTGCCCATGGACTCTCGGTTAAGCACATCAGCAATAATATTAACTTTCCCGAGATGGTATCAAATGTTAACATCATAGTTCTTTAGTAATTCTAGCCATTTCCTTTGTTGTAGGTTCAATTCCTTATGTTTAAATAAATATTAGAGGCTCTGGTTGTCTTTAAAAATATCAATATGAACTCTGTGTAGATAACACCACCAAATCTTTAGGGCAAAAATGATTGCGGCAAGCTTAAGATCATAAGTAGAATACTTTTGTTCTGTTTCCACAACTGTCTAGAAGCGTATGCGATAACCCTACCATGCTGCATAAGAAACAACTTAGGTCAATTTTCACGACATCACAATATACAATATAGCCTTTGGTGCCATTTAAAAGAGCCAAGACATGTGCAATAGTAAACCTTTTCTTTAGCTTCTAAAAACTCTATTCACATGCTTCAGTCCACTTAAACTTAGCTCTGTTAGATTTAAGGGTCTCAACCCAATGTCCACTGCTTCTATCTTCAGGCCATTGACTTGATGCCATCATTAGTAATAATATGACTAAGAAAAACTACAGAAGTTAATCAAAATTCACATCTAGAGAAATTAACTTGTTATCCTGGAAAGTCTGTAATAAAGCTCACAAATGGTGTGCATGCTCAACAATCTTTTCCTAAATATTTTATTTGGAATATCAACATCCCTAACTGGTGGTACTCTAATCACGAGTCGATCTTTGAAAAGCATTTGGCATCCTGTAACTGGTCGAACAAGTCATCTATTTGCGGAAGAGGATACTTATTATTGAAAGTGACTTTATTTAGCTGTGTGTAATGAATACACATTCATAAGGAGCCATCTTTCTTTCAGATGAAGAGCATTGGAGCACCCCCGGGGATGTACTTGGCCTAATAAAGC
The DNA here is from genome assembly GCA_029948455.1 of Solanum rostratum. Taxonomy (NCBI): domain Eukaryota; kingdom Viridiplantae; phylum Streptophyta; class Magnoliopsida; order Solanales; family Solanaceae; genus Solanum; species Solanum rostratum. The sequence goes on along the minus strand of CM057046.1, from coordinate 25,657,332 downwards.
CTTTATCGAGCAAGTCCTTTAGCTGTTCCTTAAATTCCCTTAGCTCTGCAAGAACAATTATGTAGCAATGAATGGATATAGGCTGCGTATTGAAAAGAAAATCTAGCATAATGAATTCCCCATTGGGGGGGGGGGGGGTTCCTAGGAGCTTATCATGGAATACCATCAAAATTTCATTCACAATAGGGATTGATTGAAAGGTCATTGGCTCCTTATCAATACCCCTAACCTGAACTAGATGGTATGTACAACCTTTAGCAATTAGCTTCCGAGACCTAAGGTATGAAATAAACTTACCCTTGGGTGAGGCAACATTGCTTTTCAATTCAAGGATGGGTTCACTTGTGATAACATCTGAAGATGCCCTCTGAATCCTATCGACCTTTGAGTAAATAAAAGAAATTCTGGCCACCAGTAGAACCTAAACTATCTCCTCCACATCTCCCTCTACCACGACCCTGAGTAGACTACAAACATGGTTGGAGAGCATATACTGAGGATGAAGAGGCTATTGTGGATCTTGAAGGCTAAGTTGTTGTACCTGTACCTAACCCTGAGCACTAGCTAATACAATGTCCTATTTGCCCACAGTTGTAACATGCACCTAAGCCCGTCCTACACTACTAGTATGAAGCTTATCGCACTGTGTACATGGAGGAGTAGGCTATCTTATTTATGCAGAAAACTCTTGTCAATGGCTCTCAGGCTGACCTGAACTCTGCCTTGGTCCTGACTGAATATAATGTTTAAATCATTTGCCCTACATTTGTGGTGGGAAACTACCCACTGACGGAGGTGATATCGATAAAATGAGGGCCTAAACTCACCCTATAGTTCACTATAAGACCTCATAGTATGAGCCTTCTTATTCTGCTTCCTATATCTGTGGGTACCTCGAAGCTAACGAGAAAGGTCCTCTGTAGTCTGTGCAAAAGCATGCATTCGGGAAATATCTACACCATCCTATAAAGATGCTATCCTGCAGTCTCTGATCAAATGATCCCCCTAGACCATCCACATAATGATGACCTCTAGCGCTCATGGTACATACGATATCAGGTGCATACCTAGTAAAAGAATTGAACCTAAGGCTATACCTCTTACACTCATACCCCCTGCCTCAAACTAATAAACTGATCCAGACGGGCCTCCCAAACCTCTCGTGGCAAGTAATGGGCTAGAAATGCCTCAGAGAAGTTGTCCTACTCTGCTAGCGGGGCATCAGCCCCTTTGGATCTCTCTCATGCCTCATACCACAAGAGGGCAACATCATGTAGTAAAAAAGAAGCCAACTCCATAGCCTTAGTGACAGAGACATGCATGAACCTCAATACCCTATACATATGGTACATAAAGTCTTGGGGTCCGCAGTGGGAATGGATTATGTAAATACTGAAGGGGCCAAGTGAAGAAACTCTCATATCTTCAAGATTTCTGTTTGATCCCTTCTGGCATCTACTCATGACTTTAGTTATCTCTCATGAGAAACTATCCGAGTTAGTAGCTGGACTGCCTCCCTCATCCCCTGCTCCCCAGTCTCTGGTGAGGGTGGGGGTATTGGTTCTCCTTGGGCCTTAACAGGTGCTGGTGAATGAGGTACTATAGGTACTTGAGACTCACTGTGTTCCTCCATGAGAACTATACTCCCTGGCCCAACATTGAATGATTGGTACCTTCTCTCGGATTCATATATACCTCAGGTAGTGCCATCTCTTGAACGTAGGCAGCCCATAAATAAAAACCAAAGATCATGATTTAGATTTCATATGCTCCTACAACTTTGTTCTATAGCACGACCTATTAAGTGAAAGAATTGTAACCATCCCTAAATGCCTCGTAGCCTTCTGATTATATGTGTGGTGCACAACACACCCATAAGAAAAACTCTACTAGATACGACATTGTGGACTGCTTGGGACATGACCTGCTCTGATACCATATTTGTCACTCCCCAAAAGAAAGGGAGGTGCGACTAACACTCGATACCATCATTAGCCAAGTAAGCCACTGAACATTCTAGTGAAATAAACTAGGGACCAAAAGAAAGGGCAGCATAATGTCTAAAAACTAAGCCTGGACCATTTATGTCATGACCTGGTCAACAATAAATCATTTACATCAAGATAGGTAAACTAAAATGATAAAGTATTAGCTAGTCGATAAGGACGCAAGAATAGAGGTACATGCATACACTATATATACATGCCAAATCTATGACCGGAGATTAAAAGGCACAAAAAAACCAACCCAAAAACATGTCCACAATAGCCTCTAAGAGAGTCACCAACACTGCCAGGACAAGGCCCCGACTATACCCAACCGTACAACGAAAAGTAAGCATCCTATGAAAGCTCGAAGACGAGGTGGAGCTTACCAACTCATAGCTAAACTGGGCTCCTAATGGAGGGGTAAATCAAAATCCCTACCTGAATCTGCACGTAGGAACTAAAATGCATTATCCCCAGGCAAATGGATGTCCATACGAATAAACGTGTACTAGTATGTAAGGTAGCAAGTAAAATCATAGAAAACCGTAATAAAAAGGATATATAAGTACCACTTGTTACCAAAATTCAGCTAACCATCATGGCCAACACTTAACCTCTTAGTGATCAAATATGTATGGTATGTTCGAGTAATCGCATGTTGTGAATACATATATATAGATACAAATGCATGACATACCCAACAGTCTAAGTATTTAAAAAGAATTAAGTGCCTTAGTAGTTTAAATAGGATCATTACATTGGAGATTATTGAAAATCAACGTGTTACTTGCTAAGTGCTTCAGATATGGTTTTAATATGGATAAAGGACTGATTATAAATACTACATTTTCCTCGTCATCTGCCTTTAATTTTAGTGACACTGCACCAAAAAGAACAACACCTCAACATATGGACAATTAGTCAGGAAAACCAATAAATTGATATATAGATATAAAATGTCCAGTTTAAGCGAATGAACAAAATATTAACCTAATACCATCATAAAAATAATTCATCTGTAATTTGAATGACTTTTATAAACGTCTTCCTAGCATCAAAATAGTAAAATGCCGCATTTGATATTTTGGAGATTTCTCAGGTTTCGTGCTTGGCTGACTAGGCTGTTCAATACTATCATAAAGACGGCCAAGATGCCGGATGAATGGAGGAGGAGTACAATGGTTCCATTGTATAAGAACAAGGGTGATATTCAAAACTGTAATAATTATAGGGGTATCAATTTGTTGAGTCATACTATGAAGGCATGGGAGAGAGTGGTGGACATGAGAGTGAGAAAAGTAGTTTCTATTTCAGAAAACCAGTTTGGATTCATACCAGGACGGTCGACTACTGAAGCGATCTACCTTGTTCGGAGATTAGTGGGGAAATACAGGGAAAGTAAGAAGGACCTTCATATGGTGTTCATTGATCTTGAGAAGGCCTATGATAAAGTCCCGAGGGATGTCCTATGGAGGTGTTTGGAGATGAAAGGCATCCCAATGACATATATTAGAGTGATAAAGGATATGTACGAAGGGGCCAAAACTCAGGTAAGAACGGTGGGAGGAGACTCTAAATATTTTCCTGTTCAGATGGGACTTCACCAAGGATCTGTGCTGAGCCCTTTTTTATTTGCCTTGGTAATGGACGAGCTGCGCGATCTATCCAGGAGGAAGTCCCATGGTATATGATGTTTGCAGATGACATAAGACTGATTGATGATACCAGAACCAAAGTTAATGAAAGGTTGGAGGTCTGGAGACACGCTTTGGAGACCAAAGGATTCAAATTGAGCAGGACCAAAACAAAATACTTGGAGTGCAAATTCAGTGTCGCGAGGGATGAAGCAGACATTGATGTGAGACTTACGGCTCACCCTATCCCCAAGAACGAAAGCTTTAAGTATCTGGGGTCCATCATCCAGAGTAGTGGGGATATCGATGATGATGTCACACATCGTATTGGGGAAGCTTGGAAAAAATAGAGGTTGGCCTCTGGAGTATTGTGTGATAAGAAGATACCACCTAAACTCAAAGGTAAGCTCTACAGAATGGTGGTTAGACCATCTTTGTTGTATGGGGTGGAGTGTTGGCCAATAAAGAATGTACATATTCAGAAGATGCAGGTCACAAAAATGAGGATGTTAAGATGGATGTGTGGTCACACCAGGAGTGATAAGATTAGGAACGAGGTCATTTGGGAGAAGCTAGAGGTGGCCCCTGTAGCTGACAAGATGAGAGAAGCGAGACTGCGATGGTTCGGACATGTGCAGAGAAAGAGTACCGATGCCCCCGTTAGGAGGTGTGAGAGGCTAGATTTGGGAGCTACATAAAGGGGTAGAGGTAGACCAAAGAAGTATTGGGGGGAGGTGATTAGACATGATATGGTGAAACTCGATCTCACCAAGGACATGACCTTAGATAGGAAGGAGTGGAGGTCGAGAATTAGAGTAGCAGGCTAATAGGGTAGATAGAAAGGAATGGTTAATTGTCTGCCTTTTATATATTATTTATCTGTCTTTATATGTTAACTATCTTGTATCTACGTATTATAATGTGTCCTTCTCTTTCTTGCCTGTTTATCATATCTAGCTTATTCTGCTAATGGGTTTTTGCGACGAGGGTTCCCAGGAAATAGCCTCTCTACCTAAGTGGTAGTGGTAAGGTCTGCGTATATCTTACCCTCCCAGACCCCACTTGTGGGATTTTACTGGGTATGTTGTTGTTGTTGTCTCAGGTTTCGTGCTAAAAGAAGGAAGGAGCTTAGCCTTAATATACCTTTCTAACAGATGTCCAAATGGCCGAAGTTCCTTCACAAAAGTTATTCCTTACATCCTAACTTTATATAAACAAACTTGTAACCACCTATAAATAGTCTCTAAATGAGTATTAATCGACAAATCTTCCATATAACATTTATGCGAGGAAACGTCCGTAAAATTTTGTAAAAGTGATTATAAAAGAGCCCAAAGGTTATTGCCTGAACAAACTAGCTTTAAAACTACAATAACCAGCAAGAACAACAAAAATAGCTAATAGGAGGGGAAAATAATTGCAAAGCGTAAGGCATGCATTTCTAAGCACGAGAATATATTTTAACAGTAAAAATGCAAAGAACATACCTAAATAGCTTAAGGACCTTCTGAGAGCTTTATCTTCAGTTTCTAAACTATTTGGGACAAAAATGGAAACGTTTTGAGCTTTAAAAGGTCAAAACGTTGACCTATAGGTGGGCTATTCCGACCAGGCCCATGACTCGATTTCTTGCTTGGGCAGTCACGGTAAAACTATCATAACTTTTTATTTCAAAGTTGGATTGATACATGGTCTGTGCGTTATGAATACACTCGTAGACCTTCAATATGATAGGTCATGGATCTTCGAACTTCTTATATTTTTGGAGATATGGTTTGCGATATCTGACCTAAATTTAGGAAAGATTTCTCAATGAAGCTTACGGTAACTTAGCCCAATCTTTATCTCGCAACTTCCTTGATCCCAAAACTTAATGTATGACATTTTTGCTATTAAAGTACCCTTTCAAAATCCATTATTATCAAATTATACACTCTTAGTCCCATCCAAAAAGTGAAACGTAATTTAAACCTTCCGAAAAGGGCAAGGTGCCACTCGGGCCATTTCTTTAATCCCGAATGTGTATTTAGGGGATTCCCTTGGTATAAACTTTAAGTCCATGATATTAACATATATTTGCAGCCTTATCATCCTTATGTTCTATCCAAAAACATATATACCTTATATAACATGCTACATTATTTATAATATAGAAGACAAGAAACACGAGGTCTCACATTATCCTAGTAAGGTTATCTCTTATATGAGGGCTCAAAGTTGATGGATAGAGGTTGTTTGTCTTAGTTGGTCTTTATTCAGGATACTAATACTAATTTTCCTTTTGTGAAGTCTATTCTCGTTGTTCCTGAGTTTATGGATGTGTTCCCTACAAATCTTCTGAGTGTTCCTCCTGACAGGGACATTGATTTTTCCATTGATGTTGAGCTGGAAACTAAGCCCATTTTTATTCCTCCCTACCAAATGGCTCCTGCTAAATTGAAGTAGCTAAAAGATTAGCTTTAGGATTTGTTTAGTACGGGGTTCATTTGGCTTAGTGTGTCACTATGAGGTGCTCCAATGTTATTTGTAATGAAGAAGGATTGTCCGATGAGAATGCATATTGACTACAAATAGTTGAACAAGGTGAATATGAAGAATAAGTACCCTCTTCCTAGGATTGATGATCTGTTTGACCAACTTTAGGGTGTAGTGGTGTTCTCTAAGATAGAATTGAGATTTGGATATCATAAGCTTAGGATCTGACCATTCGATATTCTCAAGACATCCTAATTGGTAATTATGAGTTCCTTGTCATGTCTTTTGGGTTGACTAATGCACTTGCTGCATTTATGGAGCGATACATAGAGTATTTTAGCCATGTCTAGACCTTTGTAATTATATTCATCGATGATATATTGGTCTATTCCAAGACCAAGGCTGATCATGTGAGACACTTGAGGATTGTGCTTCAGAGGATTAGGGAGGAGAGGTTGTATGCTAAGTTCTCCAAGTGTGAATTTTGGCCCAGTTTTGGAGAACGTTTAGGGCATGCGGTGTCCAAGGAGGCATCAAGGTTAATCCAGCAAAGGTAGAGGCTGTGAGAGGGTAGATTAGACCTACACCATGCACCGAAATCCATATCTTTATGCGTTTAGCTAGATATTAGCAGCATTTGTGTAGGGTTTTTCTACTATAGCATCTCTATTGACTTGGTTCACTTAGAAGAATGTAGCATTTTTTAGTTAGAGGAGTGTGAGGAGAGCTTCCAAAAGCTCAAGAATTTGTTGACTACCTTGCCTATCTTGAAATTGCTTGAAGAGGGAGTTGACTTCATCGTGTATGCTGATGCTTTAGGTGTTTGTATAGAGGCATCTAGATGCAAAAGGGGAAAGTGATTGGCTATGCCTTTTGGTCTGGAGGTGTCTTGATGCAAAAGGACAAAGTGATTGGCTATGCCTCAAGGTTATTGAAGTCCCATGAAAAGAACTATCCTACCTATGACTTGGATTATCAATCATTATCTTTGTCTTGAATCTATGACATACTATTGGTAGGAGGTTCATTGCGAGATCTATACTGATCACCGTAATTTGCATTACATCTTTAGCCAAAAAGATTTGAAAATTTGAGGCAGAAGAGATGGATTGAGCTTCTAAAAGATTATAACTAATTGATCATCCTATATCATCTAAGGAAGGACAATGTAGTGGCTGATGTTTTCAGTAGGAAGACTTCTAGTATAGGCATCCTTGAAGCCATCTGAGTTTAAAAACGACCCTTGGCTAGGGAGATTTAGAGATTGGCCAATGGGTTGGTGATGTTACATTTTTCGGATGATGATGGTGTGTTTGCATTCATAGAGACTCAATTCTTTGATAGATCAAATCTATGAGCGACAATTTACGGATGAGAGGCTATGTCTCATTTGAGACAAAATGACCAGGGGTGAGACCAAGGAGGCCGTACTTGATGCTGATAGGGTTTTGAGGCTCGAAGGCCAGACTTTTGTGCCTAAGTTGGGTGATCTGATCAGGTTGATACTTGAGGAGGCTCATTGAGCTAGATATTCTATTCATCCAAAAGCGGCGAAGATGCATTATTATTTGAGCTATCACTATTGGTGGTGTTGCATGAAAAGGGATATAGCGTATTTTGTGTCCAAGGTTTGACATGTCAATAGGTCAAGTGTAAGCATTTCAAAAAGATTCCCATTACTACATGGAAAATAGAAGTAGATTATGATGAACTTTGTAGTTGGTTTACCCACTATTTTGGTAAAGTATGACTCTATTTGGGTAATTGTGGATCGTTTGACCAAGTCTGTGCACTTCATTTCGGTCAAAGTTAGGTTGAAACTAGAGATATTCGCTCAATTATATATCATCTAGATCATGAGACTTCATGGTGTACCCATTTCCATTATATCTGATCGAGGCTCTTCACTTACTTCCCATTTATGGAATAACATGTTTTGGGCACTCGGTTATACTTGAGTCAGCATTTCATCCTCAGAATGACAGGCAATCTAGAAGGATAGGTGCTAGAGGATATGCTCTGGGCATGTGTCATTGAATTCAATACCAGGTGTGATTAGTATTTTCCCTTGACATAGTTTGCTTAGGACAACAATTATTACTCTAGAATCTAGATGGCTCCTTTTGAGGCCTTATATGGACAGAGGTGTAGATCATCCATAGGATGGTGGGACTCTGTTGTAGTAGATAGCCTTGACATAGACTTTCTTAGAGATACTATAGAGTAGGTTTGCGTTATTCAAATTCAATTGTTGATAAACCAAATTCACCATAACAGTTATATCGACAGACGTGTTCAACCATTGGTGTTCATGGAGGGTGATTAGTTTGGTTGAGAATCTGACCCATGAAAGGTGTGATGAGATTTGGAAAGAAGGGCAAGTTCAGCCCTAGGTTCATAAGCCCCTTTGAGATTCTGGAGAAAGTGGGTGAGGTAGCCCACAGACTTGCCTTGACACCTAATTTGTCTTCAGTGCATCCGGGATTCCATGTTTCTATGTTGTGGCATTATATTCTAGATGATTATCATGTGATATCTATGGATTCGATAGAATTGGTTCCAAATTTAACTTATGCGGAGGAGCCAGTTGTCACCGTAGACAGAAAAGTTCAGAGGTTATGGACCAAATGGATAGCTTTGATAAAGGTTTAATGGCAACATCAACCCGAGAGGGACCTAATTTAGGAGTCCGAGTCTGATATATGGACCCACTACCCTCATCATTTTGAGGATTCTGGTGTGGTCCTTACTCTTTGTTCAAGGAATTTTAGTGGTACATGATGTAATGAACCCAAAGATCATCTTTGACTCTTTTTTTTTTTGACAAAATCACTATTTTCGCTCCCAAAGCGACCTTGAGTCACGTATGATTGATTTTAAAAGTTAGTTTCAAAATATTGTGTGAAGATAAGATATTTTCCAAAGATTGGATTATTGAGGGTTGAATTGTCTAATTTTGAAATTATAAGTCATTCAAAGATTTAAGTGTCGAAACAGAATTCCATTCATTCCATTAGTTTTTAATATGAAAATTGGTCTAGGATAGTTGTGAAATCACATTTTGTGTTGTTATGTGGATTTTAGGTTTGAAGTTAGAAATTGAGTTAAAGTCTGAGTTTGGTTTGACTTTGATCAAAATTTTATATCCCGATGCTTGGATCAGTTTTTTGATTGTTCCAATGTTCTTGGGAGGTAATTTTAGTGCTAAAAGTAGCTTTGCCATAGTTTTTGAGTGGTCCAATGTTGTTTTGATGTTTCAAGTAGCCTAAGTTAGAATTAAGGTGCCTAATTGAGTCCCGAGTGAAGGAGGCCCCAAATTTGATTTCTAATAATTCCATTGAGTCCGAAACGTCAAATATAGAGGAGTTACATACATAGTTTGTGTGTACAGGGCTGCGAATGAATCCCTAGGGCTGATCCGAGTCTATAGTTTCTCGAAAGAGTTTTTGTTGTGTTCTTCTGAAGGCCTCACTTAAGTTAATGTCTCAGCCCCTATTGCCACCTTGCTATTATGAGGTATCTTTTGCTATAGCAAAGGCCTGAGTTAATATTTGGGTGTTGAAATTGCAATACTTATATTGCTATAGCGACATCAAAGGGGGGGGGGGGGTTCAGATGCCTCTACTCTCATTTTGAACATTTCCTTCATTTTCAAACTTTAAGAGCTCAGCTAGGACGACTCTTGATTGATTTCTTTGAAGGATTTTGATTAAAAAATGTATTTTCCACTCCCTTTATCATTACACATTAATTACCCCTTGATTTTAACATCAAGATTGAAAGATTCAATTGAGAAATTTAGGGATTTTTATAAACTTTGAGATTTTTATAAAACTGATGATTAGTAACTCATTTCAATACTCTTTTTGAATTGGTTTTCACTAGTTGTTTCTAATCATGAGAGCTATTCTTTTATTTAAAAATTTTCACATTTCATCATTGACTTCCGGTAGTGAATTTTTGGATGATTTTGCCTTTTCCCCGAATTACTTGATTTTAGTGTTGTTAGTTTCATATTGTGATTGTGAATTCATTTTCAAGTAGAAAATGGTGATTCAAATTTGATTCAGAAAGGAAAGACATGTTCTTTAGAGTGATTGATTATCTAAATTGACACAAGTGGACTTTAATCCTTATTGAGTTTATTGAACTTAGTATTTTCTTTCAATGTGAAGTTGGGTTAGAAAACTATTTTAGTGGATATGATTTGGGTAATGGGAAGGTAAAAATGATGACATATATGACTTGAATTATGAAATGATGTCTATTGTTGTTGGCTAGACTTGTGGGTTGATATTGTGAAATAGGCTTTTGATTCCATTGTTGATAATGTAAAAATGTTCATGACGTTCTAACTATTGAACCTTGAATCATGTTATATGGATTTATCTATTGAATTACTTTATGTGGAATGTTGATCAAAATGCTTATGGTGAGATATTGCTGGAATTTGTGAAATTAAATGCTTGTGAAATGAGGACTAAATAATGAATTGTCCAAAACTATGATGACAAAAGATATTGAAAAGATTTGAACTATGTTATATTGTGATTATGATATAATGTGTTGATGATGACTAAAATGTTGAAAGACAATGAAAATCATTGATGAATTATGAATAAATGATGCAATATGGACATCTTGCCTATTTCTATACTTGTGAAAGTGATTTTTGTACCATGATTACATGAGTTGCTTGATGTTCTATTTGTCATGAAGGGTGGATGGGAAATGGTTTTGACTAATTGATAATAAGATTGAGTACTTAATTATGTACAAACGAACAATGTGGACATCTTGTATGCATTCATGATTATCAAAGTTATACTTATGTTGTGATAATACGTACATGTGCTTGATGTCCTATTGATGATGAAAATCAAAGGGAAATGGTTCCGACTATTTGATAATAAAAAAATATTGGTATATTAGATAGAGGTTGTTGTTGGTCGAGGTTTTCATGAGTGATATTGATATATGTGGTTAAGGTTACTACCAATCGTGATGTTTACCGAGGTTGTTTTCGACGCATTATTTTTATGTCGAGCAGCTAGATTATTATGTCAAGATCATTGATGGCTCATTTATTATACCGATGTCATTATTGGCTTGATTATTATGCCGAGGTCTTTTTTGGTAGATACATGGTCCATATTTTGCCCTCATAGGTTCTGGTCTTATGACATTAACAAATGTGTATCATTGGACAAACATGCATCATGGTTACTTGATATTGCTTCACATTGATTACATCTCGTAGAATTCATTTCATATCATCCCTTTCCTGAAATTGATATATATCCTAGATATGATTTATTAAATGATTTGAACCTTGTACATTTTTCAGATTGAACTATTAAAAGGATGTGATATTTGTTGTATAACTTAAGCCTTGTATTTTTTGAAGTTTTAATCATTGTGACACTGTGATATGAGATTGTAATTGTTATTTTTTTTATATTGTATTTGTTGGCCTTTCCTGCGTGCAGGTTTGTAGAGTAGAGGTATGTGGTTAGGATGAAAGGAATACTTAGTTCTTTATTCTCTACCTGTGTGTAGGTAGAGAGCCCGGATGATAGGCCTCGGATCATTTAGATCACTTGAGATCCAAAACTTGCCCAGAATATTTTGCCAGGCATCACCCCACGAGGAGCCTACACGGCCCGTGTGAAGCCACACGGACCGTGTGGCCTCCCATATGGTGGACTGTGTAGGGCCGTCTTCACACGGACCAAGTCATGGCCCGTGTGATGTCAGACAGACCGTGTGGCCACCTATATGGTGGACTGCGTAGGGCCGTCTTCACAGAGACCAAGTCACAGCCTGTGTGATGTTAGAAGCACCATGTGGCCTTCTGTTCAAATGTGCAGTGTGGAGGATTGCTTGTACACGGACAGGGTCACGATTCATGTGACCATAGACGGTCCGTGTACCGGTCCGTGAGGTGATACTTAGCCCGGAAAATCTTGCCTCTGAAAATTCTATGTCCAGGGCTATGGTACAGTAAATGGTCCGTGTGAGACTATACGAACTGTATACTATCCCGTATGCCCCAAACGGACCAATTTCAGGTCCGTTTCATTAATGGATTTTTTGAAATATTAGTTATTCCCAATGAAAATTTTGTCGTTTCCACCGATCCTAAGCTCCCTATATTAGCTGAACACCCTCTACATTCAGCCATTTTTTCTCATTTTCAAACCCCTCGCTAAGAATTGCTCCTTCAAAGCTCTCCAACTTACTCTCTAGGATCATTCAAGCTAAGGCTCTCAATTTGAAGTCCATTCCTCTTAGTGTTGTCTTCAATCAGGTATGTGGGTTTTGATTCTTGGTTCCTTTCAACAAAGAAGGCCCAAGTTCTTCTCAAACTATCTTATAAACTTGTCTACTTAAAAGTGAAATTTTACGACTTGATCTTGGTGACTTGAACCATGCATGTGCTATATGATACTCCGAATTTTGAGTTATGTTAAGTTTTATTATGATGAGTTACTTGGATTATGAAACTATGATCATGCATGTCCCTTTAAATAAGTTTTATGCATGGGTGATATTACTACTATTTTTACTAATTTTATTATGGATTTTCTAGTTTTTACCTTATATTTCTATGTTTGAATATACTCTACATTACCCACGCCATCCCTACACCATGCATTGCATCACATTCTTGTCAATGGTACAGGGAAATTTTGGAAATGTGGGATTAAGCCCAATTTTTGTCGTAAAAAGAAATTATGATATGAATTTTGGTAAAACATAGGATATAACAAGAAGGTGATCACCGGTATGTCTATGATTATGGCTCTTGGAGCATCTTGGGTGTTTACACCATCTTGGCTCTTCGAGCGTCTTGGGTGCTTGCACCATCTTGTACTTGTAGATGAGCTATTCCTTGCATTGGTATCTTGAATATGATCTTGTAATTTGGTGTTAAGCCTAAATGTTCCTTGAACATTTGAAACTTGCACTTGACTCTCTTGAAAGCATATATATATATACATATCTAAGTATTCTTGTGGGATGTGTAAGACTTAGCACCGATGGATTGGGGGTGTTAGGGATATCCCCAAGGTCCCTCCCCCTTTCCTTGAACTATGTGCCAGCATAGGGACGGATATTATTCGTCTACTTGTTTATGATATGGCATATCTTGATATGATTATTGCAAACCCTTCTGAAATGGGGTTTCCCGTAAGGAAGGTGACCATCCACCAAAATGGGGTTGCCCCTAAGGTGTGATGTAGATTATCTTTGGCAAGTAATCTTCTCCCTACCGGTGGGAGGTCCCAATCGGTCCAATTCATATAATAGCTTGCATGGATTTGGTTTGTCGTTTATAGTCTATCCCCGTGATATGTATATAGGAGCATTACCGCATTTGCACACATCACGCATCCCATGGCATCTTGTATATTAAATTCCTTTGCTTATATGATCCTTGTATATTATATGCCCTTGTCATTCAACTTCGATATGCAGGTTCGGTAAGTCATATGCATTGCATACCTGCATACTTAGTACATTTCAACGTACTAACATATACTCTATGCCTACATGATTTTATCATCTAGGGACCAAGGAGTTTGAGTACCAGCCGCGGGATGAATATTCCTTCTTGAAGATATTTCTGCGGTGAGCCTCGTCTTCCGAGGGTGAGCTTTAGCTTCTAGTGTTTCTATGTATATATGTTTTGTTGAGGGTGAGCCTGGAGCTTGTCCTGGCCCCCGTTCTTCAGCTAGAGGCATATATTGGGTGTTTGTACGAACCTTCTTGTTTTGCTTAACTTGTGAGATATACTCTCTCTCTTTTTTTTGATTTAAATTTTCAGTATTAAATTATTTGTCTTTAAAAGCTCTTGAACCAAACCTCATAGTTTCTGATAATTTTGAGGCTTGTTGGGGATTCTCGGGTCCCCCATTTGCCGTGTCACATCAAGGCCCCGACCCAGGGTCATGACAAAAGGTGGTCTCAGAGCCCTAGGTTTTTAATGGTCCTCGGAGCCTAATATGGCGCGTTGAGTAGAGTCATATTCATGGGTGTGAAGCGCACCATACCTATGAGTGGGAGGCTTCGAAGACGTATTAGGAAATTCCTCCCTTCTTTGTGTCTTGTATCGTGCTGTGGCTAGTTTATGAATTTCCTTACTAATTGGTGTTGTTGATCCCTTTTTCAGTAAATGCCTCGAGGAAGACCTCTACTACCAAGGCCAACTCCGACTGCCGAAGATCAGGCCCCTCACGAGCCTATGGAGGAGCCTATTTCAAACGGTGAATTCCGTACTGCTTTTTCCATGCTTGCACAGATGGTGACTGCTCAGGCAAGGCAAGCCAATTTGCCAGGGGACCTTACACTCACTTCTATTGTGAGGGACTTCACCCGGATGAATCCCCCGGAGTTTTACGGGTCAAGGGCTGATGAGGATGCTCAGGAGTTCATTGATGAACTCTCAAAAATACTGAACATTATAGGGGTCTCTTCTGAGGAAAAAATTGGATTGGCCACTTACCAGTTGAAGGATATAGCTCAGGTATGGTATGCACAGTGGGCTATGGAGAGGGTCTGTGATGGTGATGTTAAATGGGGAGAGTTCAAATCTGCCTTCCTCGACCGCTTCTTCAACTTGAGACGAGGGAGGCCAAAATGACCGAGTTTATTAACATTAAGCAGGGGAGTATGAGTGTGAGGGACTATGACCTCAAGTTTACCAAGCTTTCCAAATATGCTCCGTCCCTGGTGGCTGATCCCCGCACAAATTTGTTTCAGGTATTTCTGACTCATTGGTGAAAGAATATCGAACTGTTATGCTAATTGGGGACATGGATATTGCCAGGCTCACGACGTATGCCGAGTAGATTAAAGGGGAGAAACTTAAGGAGAAAAGGGCACACGATCCCAGGAGAGCCCGCTTTGATGGTAGGTTCTCCGGTGCTAAGAATGTTGGTTTTGGTCGCTTCCAGAAGGGCCAAGGTTTAGGAGCTCGGGTGGCTAATGCTCGGGCACCCCCTCACGGGGTACCGACCGGTGACGGACCAGGTTATATCTTGTGTGAGAGGTGTGAGAAGCCCCACACAGGTGCCTGCCAAAGGGAATTGGGGCTTTGCTTCAGAGTTTGAAGTAAGGACCATAAAGTTGTTGATTGCCCGAGGAACGTGCGCGGAGGCCAAGGTTAGGTAGACAAGGGTAGGGAGGGTTAGCAGAGAGGTCCTCAGGGTGCTGCCCCAAGGAAAAATAGGTTCTATGACTTCATGCTCGCCAGGAGGTCGAGGAGGCTCCAGATGTCGTGACTAGTATGTTAAAAGTCTTTGATTTTGATGCTTAAGTTTTGCTTGACCCAGGTGCAAACTTGTCTTTTGTGACTCCGCTGTAGCTGTCAAGTTCGGGTTGAAACTCCAAATTTTAAGAAAGCCTTTCTCGGTCTACACCCCCGTGGATAAATCCATCGTTGCTTATAGAGTCTATTGTGGGTGCCCTGTTGCTGTGTTGCATAAAATCTTTCCATGCGATCTTCTGGAACTCGAGATGTATGATTTTGATGTGATTCTCGGGATGGATTGGCTGCATGCATCTTATGCCTCCATAGATTGTAGAACCCGAAAAGTCCAGTTCCAACCTCCAGTTGAGCCAGTTCTTAAATGGAAGGGTAGTGACTCCTCTGTTAAAGGTAGGTTTATTTCCTACCTCAAGGCGCGAAAAATGTTTTCTAAAGGGTGCATCTAATATATAGTGAGGGTCAGGGATACAGATTCTGAGGTGCCACTCTCGAGTCAGTCCCTGTGGTGAATGAATTTTTGGATGTGTTCCCTGAGGACTTACCGGGCATTCCTCCAGATAGAGAGATAGACTTTGGCATAGATCTTCTTCTAGATACTCAGCCTATTTCTATCCCTCCATACCAGATGGCCCCTGCAGAATTGAAAGAGCTAACGGAGCAGTTGAAGGACCTATTAGAGAAGGGTTTTATCTGGCCTACTACATCACCATGGGGTGCTCCTGTGTTGTTTGTAAGGAAGAAGGACGAGTCTCTCCGTATGTGTATTGATTACAGGCAGCTGAACAAGGTGACCGTTAAGAACAAGTACCCTCTGCTAAAGATTGATGATTTGTTTGACCAACTTCAAGGTGCCACTCACTTCTCAAAAATTGATCACTGTTCCGGGTAGCATCAGTTGAAGGTTAGGGAGTGTGATATCCCCAAAACAGCCTTTCGGACGAGGTATGAGCATTTTGAATTTGTGGTGATGTCGTTTGGCCTAACTAATGCTCTGGCCGCATTTATGGACTTGATCAACAGAGTATTTAAACCTTTTCTAGACATCTTCGTGGTGGTCTTTATTGACGATATTATCATTTACTCCCGAAGAGAACAGGAGCACGGGAATCATTTGAGGATGGCCCTCCAAACTCTGAGGGAAAAAGAATTGTATACCAATTTTAGCAAGTGTAAGTTCTGGTTTGGCGAAGTGGCTTTCCTTGGGCATGTGGTGTCCGGAGATGGTATCAAGGTGGATCCGAGGAAAAAAGAGGCTATCAAAAATTAGCCTAGACTGTTGACTCCTTCAGATATCCACATTTTTCTCGGGTTTGATGGGTACTATAGAAGGTTCGTGGAAGGTTTCTCATCTATTGCATCCTTTGACCAAGTTGACCCAAACGTAGGCGAAATTTATTTGGTCAGATGAATGCGAGAGAAGTTTTCAAACCTTGAAGGATCGGCTTACATCAGCTCCCGTCTTGACCTTGCCAAATGGTTCAGAAGGGTTCATGGTGTATTGCAATGCCTTGCGGGTCGGATTGGGTTGTGTGCTTATGCAGAATGGTAAGGTGATAGCGTATGCATCAAGACAGTTGAAAGTGCATGAACGAAACTATCGCACACACGACCTTGAAATGGTAGCGATGGTTTTGCTTTGAAAATTTGGAGGCGTTATTTGTACGGGGTCCATGTTGATGTATTCACCAATCATAAGAGTTTGTAGTATGTTTTCACCCAGAGGGATCTTAACCTCAGGCAAAGGAGGTGGTTGGAGTTTCTAAAGGATTACGACATGAGTGTGTTGTATCATACAGGCAAGGCCAATGTTGTAGCCGACGCTCTCAGCAGGTTGTCTATGGGAAGTGTGGCGCATGTTGAAAATGGGAAAAAGGAGTTGGCAAGGGATATTCACCGGTTAGCTAGGTTGGGTGTTAGGTTGACTAATTCCAGCGAGGGTGGTATTCGGGTTCAAAATGGGGTAGAATCTTCTGTGGTGAATGAGGTGCAAGCTAAACAAGATCTAGATCTGTCGTTATGTGAGTTGAAGAGGTTGGTTGCTGCAAAGGAGATTTAGGCTTTCTCCCAAGGGGGAGATGGTGTACTTCGATAGTAAGATCGACTTTGTATTCTCGATGTGGATGACCTTAGGAAGGTGATTATGAGTGAGGCTCATAACTATCATTACTCTATTCACCCGGGGTCTACTAAGATGTATTGGGATCTAAGAGAGGTGTATTGGTGGCATGGTATGAAGAGGGATATCGCCAAGTTCGTGTCTGAATGCCCGAGTTGTCAGCAGGTGAAGGTTGAACATCAAAGGCCGGGTGGTTTTGCCCAAGACATTGAAATTCCCACATGGGAATGTGAGGATGTGAATATGGACTTTGTGGTTGGATTGCCTCGGACCCGAAGGCAATTAGACTCCATTTGGGTTGTTGTGGATCGAATGACGAAATCGGCTCACTTTCTACCGGTTAAGACTACCTACAGTGCCGAGGACTACACAAGGTTATATATTCAAGAGTTGGTGAGGTTGCATGGTGTACCTAGATCCATCATATCAGATCGTGGTACTTAATTCATTTCCGACTGTTGCAAATCCTTTATGAAGGGCCTTGGGCCCAAAATTAAGTTGAGTTCCGCTTTCCATCCTCAAACCGATGGCCAAGCAGAGGACTGTTCAAACCTTGGAGGATATGTTGAGGGCATGTGTGTTGGAGTTTAAAGAGAATTGGGATGATCATCATCCGCTCATCGAGTTTGCTTATAATAATAGCTTCCATGATAGCATTGGCATGGAACCGTTTGAAGCCTTGTACGGAAGGAGATGTAGATCCCCGGTGGGGTGGTTTGAATTGGGTGAGATGGCTTTAGTTGGCCCTGATTTGGTGTTGGATTCTATGGAGAAGGTAAAGGTGATTAGGGAGACATTGAAAGAGGCCCTAAGTCGTTAAAAGTTCTATCCGGATAGTAGGAGAAGGGACCTTAAATTCCATGTCAGGGATTGGGTTTATGTGAAAGTCTCTCCTATGAAGGGTGTGATGCATTTCGGCAAAAAGGGCAAGCTAAGCCCCCAATACATTGGTCCTTATGAAATTGTTGAGCGGATTGGAGGTGTGGCTTACAAGTTGGAGTTACCTCCAGATTTGGGTTTCATTTATCCGGTCTTCCATGTGTCCATGTTGAGAAAATTAGTGGGTGATCCTAGAACTATTGTGCCTTTGAAGGGAATTGAGATCGAGGAGAACTTGACTTATGAGGAGGTGCCGGTGGCAATCTTGGATAGGCAAGTAAAGCATCTTTGCAACAAAGATGTGGCTTCGGTAAAGGTACTTTGGAGAAATCAACTAGTGGAGAGTGCTATTTGGAAGGTAGAGCTGGACATGATGAAACGATACCCCCATCTTTTCCAATCTACTCAAGCCTAAGGTACTAGGGACTTTCCTTATCAATTGTGTCATTTTCTTACCCTCTTGAGTCTCATGACATGACATGCATATGTATACACTAACGAGACTTTCCTTTCTTGACAAATGAGTTGAATTCAATCTTGACATGAGTCTGGTCTTGAACTATAATTTGATTTGTGGCATAAAAGGCTTTGGTATAAACCTATTATTTTAAGTTGAGTTGTACGTTGTGTTTTGTATCGGATGTATGTTGCCTTAACTCTAACTTGTCAAGTCTTGTTCTTGCACATTCGTGGACGAATGTTCCAAGGGGGAGATGATGAAAGGCCCCAGATCATTTACATCACTTGAGGTCCAAAACATGCCCAGAAAGATTTTCAAGGCATCACCCCACGGGGAGCCTACATGACCCGTGTGAAGCCACACGGACCATGTGGCCTCCCGTGGAGTGACAACCGGGAGAGTGGAGGGCAAACGGGTGCCTACACGACCCGTGTGAAGCCACATGGATGTGTGGCCTCCCGTATGATGGACTGCGTAGGGCCGTCTTCACATGGACCAAGTCATGGCCCATGTGATGTTAGACGGACCGTGTGGCCTCCTATATGGTGGATTGTGTAGGGCCGTCTTCACAAAGCATAGGCTAGACAAGCGGTACACTTCACACTTTGTTTCAGTGACATATCTAATCAGACTGAATAGGATTTGAAGAGCGGACCAAGTCACGGCCCGTGTGACATTAGATAGACCGTGTGGCCTTCTGTTTAAATGTGCAGTGTGGAGGATTGCTTGTACAGGGACAGGGTCACGGACCGTGTGACCATAGATGGTCCGTGTACCGGTTCGTGAGGTAATACTTAGGACGGAAAATCTTACCTCTGAAAATTCTAAGTCCAAGGCCACATTACAGTAAACGGTCCGTGTGACACTACACGGACCGTAACCATCCTGTATGCCCGAGATGGACCAATTTTAGGCCCATTTCATTAATGGCATTTTTGAAATATTGGTTATTCCCAACGAAAATTTTGTCATTTCCACCCATCCTAAGCTCCCTATATAAGCTGAACACCCTCTCATTTCAGCCATTTTCTCTCATTTTCACACTATCACTATGAATTGCTCCTTCAAAGCTCTCCAACTTTCTCTCTAGGATCATTCAAGCTAAGGCTCTCAATTTGAAGTAAATTCCGCTTAGTGTTGTCTTCAATCAGGTATGTGGGTTTTGATTCTTGGTTCCTTTCAACCAAGAAGGCCCAAGTTCTTCTCAAACCATCTTATAAACTTGTCTACTTAAAATGTGAAATTTTACAACTTGATCTTGGTGACTTGAACCATGCATATGCTATATGATACTCCGAATTTTGAGTTATATTAAGTTTCATTAGGATGAGTTACTTGGATTATGAAACTATGATCATGCATGTCCCTTTAAAGAAGTTTCATGCATGGGTGATATTACTACCATTTTTACTAATTTTCTTATGGATTTTCTAGTTTTTACCTTATATTGTTATGTTTGAATATACTCTACATTACTCATGCCATCCCTACACCATGCATTGCATCACATTCTTGACATTGATACAGGGAAATTTTGGAAATGTGGGATTAAGCCCAATTTTTGTCCTAAAAAGGAATTATGATATGATTTTTGGTAAAACATGGGATATGACAAGAAGGTGATCACCGGTATGTCTATGATTATGGCTCTTGGAGCATCTTGGGTGTTTACACCATCTTGTATCTTTGCTCTTCGAGCATCTTGGGTGCTTGCACCATCTTGTACTTGTAGATGAGCTATTCCTTGCATTGACATCTTGAATATGATCTTGTAATTTGGCGTTGAGCCTAAATGTGCCTTGAACTTTTGAAACTTGCACTTGACTCTCTTGAAAGCATATGTATATATATCTAAGTATTCTTGTGGGATGTGTAAGACTTAGCACCGATAGATTGGGGGTGTTAGGGATATCCCCAATGTCCCTCCCCCTTTCCTTGAACTATGTGCCAGCATAGGGACGGATATTATTCGTCTACTTGTTTATGATATGACATGTCATGATATGATTCTTGCAAACCCTTCCGAAATGGGGTTTCCCGTAAGGAAGGTGACCATCTACGAAAATAGGGTTGCCCGTAAGGTGTGATGTAGATTACCTTTGGCAAGTAATCTTCTCCCTAGCGGTGGGAGGTCCCAATCGGTCCAATTCATATAATAGCTCGCGTGGATTTGGTTTGTCGGTTATAGTCCATCCCCGCGATATGGATATAGGAGCATTACCGCATTTGCATGCATCACGCATCCCATGACATCTTGTATATTAAATTTCTTTGCTTATATTATCCTTGTATATTATGTGGCCTTGCCATTTAACATCGATATGCAAGTTCGGTAAGTCATATGCATTGCATAGCCGCATACTTAGTACATTCTAACGTACTAACGCATACTCTATACCCACATGATTTTACCATGTAGCGACCGAGCAGTTTGAGTACCAGCTGCAGGACAAATAGTCCTTCTTGAAGATATTTCTGCGGTGAGCCCCGTCTTCCAAGGGCGAGCTTTTGCTTCTAGTGTTTCTATGTATATATATTTTGTTGGGGGTGAGTCCGGAGCTTGTCCTGGCCCCCCTTCTTCGACTAGAGGCACATGTTGGGTGTTTGTTACGAACCTTGTTATTTTGCTTGACTTATAGGATATGCTCTCTCCCTTTTTTTGATTTAAATTTCTGGTATTAAATTATTTGTCTTTAGAAGCTCTTGAACCAAACTCTCGTAGTTTTTGATAATTTTGAGGATTATTTATGGAATCTCGGGTCCCCGTTCACCGTGTCACATCAAGGTCCCGACCCCGGGTCTTGACACCGGATCCTATTGACGCTCTTCTTCATCTCCTTCTTGATGACCGAGCTATTGACAACTGGGAGGTAGTTGCTTGTTGCTCAAGCATACTCTGAAGACCGTCAGATGTTATTGATAGTTTTGTCCTATTTAAGAGACAAACACTATTTCGACTTGTATATTTTCTTATTGTTTTGATGTATTAGAGGCTTGTACATTGTGACAACCAGTTCTGGGATGGATTCTACTATGCTTTAGTTGGACTTATGCTTTATAACCTTGTTTAGATTAATGTCATGTTGATTTAGCTTCCATATTATCTTGTATTATATTATTGTGTGACCTGTTTAGGCTACATTGTCTCGGTGGGTTAAAGACAAGTGACATCACCCCTAAAATTAGGTGGTGATAAATACAAATCAAAGGATAATCAAGGAACTTCTTTTGTAATACATGTCTACCCATAGACATTCTGGGCGATACCAAGATATTCATGATTTTGAATAGCAGAATTGTACTTATGAATGGACTTAAGTCTTGTAGTTTCAAATTTATCCAGCCATATCTTCAGGTGATCACATTTTTCTTTTAGGCTATAGAACAAGTGGATTTCTAACTATGAGATACTCATTTTTTAGAATTTCATCAAGATGACAAAGCAAGAATATCATTAACTTTAGAACAGTCTTATTTTGATACTTTTTTTCTCATCTTTAATGGTGTCTCTAAGACCCATAACATCCAAATATATTTTAGCATCCAACACCTATGAAGGAGAATTCTTGCCAGAACTATGAAGGGGAACAAACTTAAATTTCATAAGATTAGACATTAATAAGAAGGAAAATAAGTATTACCTTAGCCTTCAAATTTAGCCTTTACTCTTTACCGTAGAGTCTTGTACTGATAATGTATTATGAAACTATATAAAATTATAGGGAGAATAAAGTAGAGAGAACTATACAAATATGAATTACAATGAAGGAAAACCCCTTTATTTATAGGGGAAAATTGACTTGGTCCCTAAGTTAGGGTTCTTACTTTTTTTTCAAAGGAACCTACATTGTAAACATTCACTATAATACAAATATGTTTATAATAGATTTCCTATTTCTTGGTCGTTTCTGGAAAATTGTGTTCACCTCAATCTATAAACTGCTGCATTTGAGATGTTGCCATGTAGAAGTTTTAATTTATAATGTGAATTGAAATCAACCAAATATCTAATAATATTATTATATTCAATTTAATTCATTAAGTTTTCTGCTTGATCTTCCTTTTGTACTCTTCCATTTTTCATTTGTTTTAGCACCAAATATCTTCATCTTCATGCCAATTTAATACTATAAAGAAAATATATCATTTCACACAATTTATAAAATTTATGCTCAGAAAGGATAATCAAAAGATCAAATATGAGGGAACTAATGATTTAATATATTTATTTTTGACCACACATTAGGAGGTCAATAAGGTGACAACTCGTGAACGGAAAGAGGTTTTAAAAATGCAAAGAAGAGGGAGGGGTACACCAGATTTTAGCAATATTTACACAAGGCATTAAAATTACAAAATTGACCCTCAAGATTTGTTCGGACCTGTACACGCAAATCATATATGCATCTTCACTTCAATTTGATGTTCTGGACTCAATGAAATAGTCAAAAATTGAATTCAAGGTCTTCTTGACCCGAGATTTAATTAGTTACAACTAGGACAATTTACGACACCAAAATACCAAAATGCTATTGGAACACAAAAACATTATACCAAAATGCATTTAGAGCTAACACTACCTCTTGAATTCAACGAAACCATCAGAAATCTAATTCAAGCATCCAAACTCAAAAATTTGATGAAAGTCAAACCTTTATCTATATTCAACTGAATTTTCAACTTAGAATCTCAAATCCACAAAACAATACCAAATTTAATTTTGACAACTCTCCTAGGCTAACTTCCATATTGTAAAGTTGATGTAATCGATGAAATTTCATTTCGAGACTCAAAACTACAAAGGACTCATAAATATAATTTTAAGCAAATTAAGTCTTTAACACTCAACTCTACCAAAATCTTAACTTTTCATATAATTTTCGAACGCCAAATCACACCTAATCAAATATGACTCAGAGCTACTATTGAAAGAGGTAAAATGATAATTTTTCAAATATCAAAAATGGCCTTCAGGATCATTACAATATACTAGTAAAAACCACGTTTGTTCTCAAACATAAACAAAGAAAATACTTGAAACCTGAAAGAGATGAGGGTAATAGGCCCGGATGTTAGATTCGGTCTCCTAAGTCATTTCTTTCATGGGCTGGTGCTGGCACTGCACCTTCACTGAAGTAATATCTTTAGTCCTAAGCCTATGAACCTATCTGTCTAATATAACAACTAGCTCATCTTCGTAAGACAAATTTGGGTGCAACTTTTCTAAATCAAAAGAGATCATATGAGACTCATTAAGTACATATCGCTTAAGCATAGAAATATGAAATACTTGATGCACAAATGAAAGACTATGTAGAAAATCAGGTTTGTAGGCAACCTATCTCACTCGACTTGGAATTTCAAAGGGCCAATCAATCTAAGGCTGAGCTTGCTCTTCTTCTCGAATTTTAGGACACCCTTCAAGGGTGAGACTCTCAATCATACATAGTCACCGCCATGAACTCTAAGGGACAAATCCATATATCTGTGTAACTTGTTTGATAACTCTAGGCTATTAACAATTGGCTCTGAACTAGCCAAACCTACTCTATGGCATCTCTAAGTAAATTAGTGTCTAAGGCATCCACTATGATCGAATTAAACCATCCTTTGGGATATTTACACCTTCAGCCATACAAGGCCTCAAAAGGAGCTGTCTAAAGGCTAGAGTTGTAACTATTATTATAGGTGA
This sequence comes from Solanum rostratum, assembly GCA_029948455.1. Lineage (NCBI taxonomy): Eukaryota > Viridiplantae > Streptophyta > Magnoliopsida > Solanales > Solanaceae > Solanum > Solanum rostratum. Next base: position 25,632,814 of record CM057046.1, on the reverse strand, counting down.
ACTTGGCTAATGATAGGTGTTGGTCTTATTGAGAACCAAAATTGATCATCCATGCTCGAAGTATATCCTCCAATAGTTGAATAGTTCTCTTAGACTAACCATTAGTTTGGGATGAAAAGTCACACCCATATCCAGTTGAGTACCTAAGATGTATTGTAAAGCCCTCTAGAAATGAGAAATAAATAGTGATCCTCGATCAAATAAATAGGGATAGACACTCCATGAAGTGTAACAATTTGATTGATATAAAGATGAAGCAGCTTCCCTGTTGTATACTTAAGCTAGACCAGAATAAAATGAGAGGACTTAGTTAATCAGTCCACAATGACACTAATAGAGCCATATCCACTTATGGTAGTGGGCAAACCTACCACAAAATCCATCATAATCTACTCTCACTTCTATGTAGGAATAGGCATCTTCTGAAACTCACCACCAAGCTTCTGCTGCTCACACTTGTCTTGCGGATATGCGAAACGCTTAGACATAAACTATATGTAATATCCCCTAAATTAGAGAATCAAATTATAGAAGAAAATGTACATATTTTTATTTCTAATGCAGAAACCACGAACCTAGTCTATGGATCATAGTTTGTTCTATGAGCCATAGATAGGGTCTCATGGATGGATCACATACTTGGAGCGAATTTTGTGATTTACGAAGGGATTGTACAAGTCATACGACTCATAGATCGAGCCATTGGTTGAGATTCAGAAGGTGGGAAAAATTAGGTTTAATAAGACAAAAGCCATTAAGTGTCATGGTTTATATGACGAGTCATGAAATAGGATCATAGAAGGGTGAAATTTTGGCTAATTATAGGAACCATGTATGAAGGGTAGTCTATGACCCATTTAAGAAATTACAGGTTGTAGGTTGACATTCGTAGATTTAGCAGTGAGTTTAGAAATTTAATGAAATATGGGATGATTCCACAAGGTCTCTTTATGAGCTATAGAAGTTTATACGAGTGGCATATCGATCTCACAAATATAAGGTGCATTTCTAGTAACTAAGATTTTGGGAACACAACTTTTACAGGGGGTAATTATGGCTCATAAAAGGAACCATGAAGGTAGTTTGTGGGTCAACTTTAAAGACCTTGTTTCCTTGCCTCATTTCCATAAAAAGGTTCCACGAGTCATGAATGGGTCTATGACCTATACACCTCTACTCGTGGTTCACTTTGAACAGTTTTAATGAAGGATATTTTTTACATTTTCTACCCTCCTCACCCCTAAGCTATGTCATTTTGGCCCTCCAACCACCCTATAACTGCCCCAACCCTTCAAATTTCATATCATTCTCACCTAAAACACCTAAGCACTTAAATTCTCTCAAGTTTCTTCCTCCTTAAGTTCCATTGAAGAAGTCAAGCTAGGGTTTCATGGTTCACCATTCAAATCTAAAATTTTCTTCAAGTACTTTATCTAAGCTATATGGGTATTCATCCAATGTACCTTTCACCCATGAAGCCCAACAAATTCCTCTCTTTTCATCTAAATTTAAGTATGTATTTTTATGAGTTTTTAAAATCTCCATTCCAATTGCATGAATTATGATTTATATGATGATTATTTATTTAATTATGCATGAATTGTTATAAATTGCATAATTCCTATGATTACTAAATGAATTCCATTACGTTCTACCAAGGGTTTATAAAATTACTTTTGGGTTCTATTGATTTTGAGTCAATTTTTATTATTTCACATGATCATGTATATTTTCAATAAAATTTTATGATTTCAAGTCAACTATGTGACAACCCATTCTTTTACCTTAATTTCACTTACAAGTCATGATTAAGAAAATTTAAGTGTTCAAGCATGTTTATGAAAAAGGTGAATTAAGACTTTATTAAGCTAAGATTTGCAATAATTATGGCTGGCAGCGGAACTGGTAAGTACCGGTTCTGGTCTGATTCCGGTGCCGGTTCGGTGCCGGTTCGGTCCGGTTCCGGTACTTACCGGTAGGATCCGGGAGGGGGGGGTACCGGTAGGGGGACCGGGAAGGGAGGGGGATTTTGTGCCGGTAATTACCGGTTCCGGACCGGTAATTCCGGTCCAAATTTTTTTTAAAATTTTTTTAAATTTGTTACCGTTGGTGTGGGGCCCACCAATGGTAATATTAATTTTTAGCCATTTTTTGGTCCATTTTTGACCGTTTTATTTAAAAAAAATTTTCAAAATTCAATATTTTCTCAACTATAAATACCCCTAAATCTTTCATAATTTTTCACTTCAATTCTCTCAATCTAATTCTCTCAATTCAATCCAATTCTCTCAATCCAATTCTCTCCACTTACTAATATTACAAATTTATAATTATATACATATTACATATTTACATACTACTCTCAAATAATATATATTATATATTAATTATCTACTCTCTCAATCCTTATTCCAAAATATTATTTAGTTTTGGTAATTGCATTTTGGAGCAAAATTTGATGGATCAATTTGGAGCATATTCAAGCTTCAACTTTCATCAATTTCGGCTTCTACATCTGTTTTTACAAAGATGTTGGGTACCTTCGTTCCTAAATCCTACTTATTTGTTCTTCTAATTTTACTTATTTGATTACTTTTACTTGTTGAGTTGTTGTCTCCTTGAATTAAATTTTTTACATTCATAAACTTGAATTTTTGCATATAATCGTAATTTGTTTAGTTAAATTTAACATGGATTCCGGTGGAAAAGGAAAGGGAAAAAGTACATTTTTTGGTGGAATTAAAAAAGCTTTAACCGGTAAAAAATCAAGTGGTAGTTCATCTACAAGACAACCACCACTTAGATTAAATACCGAAGATTCTACTTACGTAGACAACACGGGTTTTATTAATATTGACTCTAACACGGGATTAGACAATGATTTTCTTGAACAACATTTTGGTAATTTTAACGAAGATTTACCGGAAGATGATTTTGAAATAAATGAAAACGAAGATACTTTTGGTGACGATGAAACTCAATCCCCATATAGTGCTACTACTCCCCCCCCCCCCCCCCCCCGCTCCCGCTCCCGATCCCCCCGTACAACCTACGTCATCTAATAGGCCTAAGACGGAACGTGCAAAAAAATCCGTTGTTTGGCAATTTTTAACGCAAAATGAAGATAAAACAAAAGCAATTTGTAACAAATGTAAACACGTTTTAAACCATAAAACTTCGGGAATGGGTTTGAAAAATCACCTTATGCATTGTTGTAAAATGGAATTTTTGCATGCCCAGGCAGTTGCGGACGCCAAAAAATTTGGAACTCCCATTCCCGATGAATCGGCGAGAGGTTCAAATATGGTGCAATCGCAACTAAATCCTACTAATATTTCCGGTCCTAGTACACATAGACCTTATAGTAGACAATGTGACCTGGATGAGCTTTCTAAAATGATTGTTGTTACTGGTTTGCCTTTTAGTTTTGCTGAAAATCCCGATTTTGCCCATTATATTCAAATTGTGTATAACCCGTCTTTTAATGGTTTTTCTAGAAATACTATAAAAAAAGCTGTTTTTGACTTTCACGCACGCCATGTACAATACCTTAGATGTTTATTTGCTTATAATAATTCTAGGCTATCAATAACTTCTGATATGGGACGTAGTGTAACCGGTAACGATTACTTTACAATTACGGCCCACTGGATAGATGATAACTGGAATTTGCAAAAACGAATTTTAGGATATAAAACTTGTGAATTTCGAAAAACAGGTTCTTATATTTCGCAAACTATTCTTAATGTTTTACAATTTTTTGGTATAAGTAGAAAAATATTCATTGTAACTTTAGATAACGCTAGTAATAATAAACGTGTTGTAGATTTTTTAAAACCTATTATTTGTCCAACTTATGAAGATGGTTTTCATATTAATGTGTTGCACATATTTATAATTTAATTGTTAAAAATGGTATTTCTTTATTTGAAAATGGATGTAATAAAGTGGAAGCCGCATGCCACTTTATTTTTAAATGTCAAGTAATGGCTAGGCGTAGGGAATTTGAGCAGCGTTGCATTGAATGTAATTTGCCTGTTAGAAAAATTCCTCAATGGTGGAATTCATTCTATGAAATGTTAAAAGTTGCTTACGACTATTGGAGACCGCTTACAATGGTCTGGAATGCACATAATTCAGATCCCAACTTCCGTCTAGATGAAAATGATTGGATTAATATTAAAGATTTAGTTGATTTTTTAAAAGTTTTTTATTTAGCAACTAAACACTATCCTACTATTTCTTCTGTGTTGCCTAATATTTGTACTATTTGTAATAAATTAGCTTCGTTTAAAAATAATGCAAGATTTAGTGAACCAGTTAGAAAAATGATTGAAAAATTTAGGAAATACTTTTTCCCAATCCCTCAAATTTATTTAACTGCTTCTTTATTTAATCCTTCTTATAAAAAATTTGGTGTATTTAAAATGGTAACTAGTATATACCCAGACTTAGAAATAGTATACGATGGAGAAAATCAATCACTTAATTTAGAAGCAGTTCTAAGTAACATTAGACATGAAGCTAGGAAATTATATGATTTAGAACAATATAATTCAGTACAAAATGAAAAATACAAACCACAACCTACTAGGCCTAAACACGATGATGATCTTGACTATATACTAGAATTACAACTTGGACTAGATGCTAACGAAAACAACGACTTTGATGAATATCTTAACCAGGCACCAGAAAGCATCAAGGACGCAGAGGGGAAGCCGCAGCTTTTGGCGTGGTGGAACACTCGTGAAAAAAAATTTTCAAGACTTCAACAGGTGGTTCGTGATGTGCTGGCAATTCAAGCTTCTTCAATGGCTTCGGAAGGCGCTTTTACCGTTGCTAGGTTCCAAGTAGGAGACTATAGGCATTCACTAGCTGGCGATAGCTTAGAAGTTTCAGTCTTATTTCGAGACTGTATAAATGCGGAGCGGAGGAATTTAGGGCGTCCGACATTGCCTTCTCAGTTTAAAGCCGATATCGATAATGTTATATCGGAATCAAGCGAAGACGGCATGGAATTTCTGGAAGAACATGCTCAAGAGTCGATTCCAGAAAATGTGACAGCTGAAATGTTAGAAACTCTTGTCTAAGAGTTTAAGATATTAGTGATTAAATTTTATTGTATTACAAATTTACAATAAATAATACCTAGTTGAAACAGAACCCTTCCTAGAAGGTGGCTGCGTAAATTAGGTTGATTTCTAATATCTTACCTTTCTACATTGTACAATTTAAATTTTAAAATTACCCAATAAAATTAGAGGCCATTCGCCTTATTTCTTTTTTTATTTTTATTATCTTCACTTAATCTTAATTTAAGTTTTGACTTTTGACTTCTTTTTAATATATTTTCCCCTTTATTTCTCAAATCTTTATTAACTTTAAAGTTTAAAATATAAAAAGAAACATTCAAGATTTAATCGTTAAAAATTAAACTTTATAATTTTATATTTAAAAAATTAGAAATTTAAACTTTTATAGTACAAAGATTGAAAATTTTGATTTTACACTTTAAATGTTTTAGTTATATACTTGTATACTTATATTATATAAAACTTTAAATTCAAAGTTTCAAACTTCATTAGTTCATTTTAAATTTTAAAAACTTTCAAACTTATAACAACTTTAAATTCAAAGTTTCAAACTTATAACAACTTTAAGTTTGAATTATAAATTATATAAGTTTTAAAAATAAATTATATAACAACTTTAAGTTTGAATTATAAATTATATAACTTATAAGTTATAAGTTATAACTTATAACAATTTTAAATTCAAACTTTCAAACTTCATTTTAAATTTTAAAAATTTATATAATGATTAATGAATAATAACACTACCATTTTAAAATTTTAATTTAACCTTTAACATTTTAAACTTGAATTTAAATTTTTAAATATTAACAATTAATTTAACATATTAATTCAATATAATTTTTTTAAATCCGGTGGACCGGTCCGGTCCGGTCCGGTCCTGGTTGGTACCGGGACCGGTAAGGTACGGGTAGTTTTTCCCGGTACTACCGGTTCCGGTTCCGGGAAAAAACGACCCTCCCTTACCGGTTCCGGTCCCGGTACCGGTCAATGCCGGTCCAGTGGTACCGGTTCCGGTGCCGCTGCCACCGTTAGCAATAATGGAAGGCTTATACTCACATTACATGAATTATGTGAAAATGAGTTATTCCATGAAGAAGATTTTATTAATTGGATTGGTTGATTTTAAATTGTTTGTCCTACATGACAAGCTATGAAAACTATAAATAAACAAACAAAGAGCATACCTGGTGGAATCCCACAAATGGTGTTTGGGGAGGGTAGAGTGTATGCAAACCTTACTACTACTCTTTGTTATAGAGAGGATATTTTCAAAAGACCCCCAACTCAAATATATCAGCCTCAAAAATAGAAAAATAATAAACATAAAATAGTGACAAAAATAAAAAGTAATTACAAGCTTACAAATAAAAATAAAAGTAGCAAAATAAATAACAAGCAGTAACAACATAATATATAGTGATGCCACTAATGCTACTAACTAAATCACAAGGCAAGACAACATCATTTCCCTGCTAGTCTATTAACCTCCTACCCTAATAAGTGACTCATATTCCTTTCTATCTAAAGTCATGTCTTCTGTGATATAAAGTTGTGCCATATACTATCTGATAACCTCTCACCGATACTTTTTTGGTCTAGATCTACCCCTCTACATAACCCCTCAGCCCAATCTCTCACACCTCTTAATAGAATCCTTACAAGCCTATTAACCTTCTATCTTAATAAGTGACTCTCTTTCTATTTAAGGTTATGTCATTAGTGATATAAAGCTACGCCATATACTGCCGGATCACCTCTCTCCAATATTTTTTTGGTTTACCTCTATCCCTATGCATACCCCCAAAATACAACCTCTCGCACCTCCTAACAGGTGCATTAATACACTTATTCTGCATATGCCCAAACCATCTCAGTCTCACTTCTATCATCCTATCTACCACAGAGACCACCCATACCTTCTCTTGAGTAACCTCATTCTTAATCTTATCACACTAGTATTTCCAAAGATTCATCTCAACATCCTCATTTTCACAATATGCATCTTCTAAACATGAAAAAAAAGATGTAGAGTTTTTACTAGCCAGCACTCCACCCCATATAGCAAAGGCGGTTTAACTATCATTCTGTAAAACTTACCTTTAAGTTTAAGTGATATCTTTTTATCACACTATACTTGGAAGAAAAGCCTCCATTTTATCCATGCTATCCTAATGTGACGTGTGACATTATCATCGATATCACCACTACTTTGAATAATGGACCTAAGATATTTAAAGTTTTCTCTCTCTTGGGAATAGGTTGAGCGGTAAGCCTTACTACCATGTCCTCTTTAACCCTCACAATATTGAATTTGCACTCCAGGTATTCTATTTGATCCTACTAAATTTGAACTCTTTAGACTCCAAAATATGCCTCTAAACCTCCAACTTGTCATTAAGCTTATCTCAAAGTTCTGGATCTCCAGATAGCTACCTAAGAGGACCCGACATACCCTGAAGGTGTTGCACTTTTGTCCCTCAGCCTCCACCTTGTAGGATAGAGAGGACCAATATTTCTAGAAGTATCCTGAGACTGGGTACTGCCTTCAACCTACAGTGAAGCCCCAAAGGGATGGCTAGACTGACCCTACTACAACCTCGGCTGAGACCATTCAAGTTATCTCCTAAATCTTGAGTATGTCCACTATAACAACATTCATAATGATCCTACGTATAGCTACCCCTATAGGCCTCACGACGTACCTTCTCAATAGGACGACCATGGTAAAAAAATCTAAAAAGGGTTACCCACTATGACTAGTGATTTGGTATTAATTCGAAGTTACCACTTCAGACCGCAAACAAAACCTCTTATCTGCTCCTTCTTGGTAGGCAATATAGAAGTGACATATCTGGACAACTTATGAAATCTAACTTCATACTTTGACACTATCATATAACCCCGCTCCAATCTGGAAATCTGATCACGAAGCCTATCTCTAAGACTCTTGGGGACAAATTAGCCCAAGAACACATCACAAAGGTTTTTCCATGACACTGAAGGTGACCCAACTGCCTTGGTGTCCATGTAAGCACGCCACTACTGTCTGGAAGCTTCATCTAGCTGATAAGCTATGATATATGATTCTCTGACTCTAGCAACATAAAAGTTTGCATCCTCTCCTGAGAGGTCAGTAGAAACTGATGGGCATTTTCTCTAATGACTCTGGAAAACCTCGAAGGAACCAATCTAAGAAAGTAACCAAGCATCCACTAATCCTCATAAGGCCAAACACCTTCTATAACATTTGGCTAAACCATAGGAGTTATATGCTCTGGTGAAGTGAGAGTTGGAGGTTACACTAGTCGTACTATTGTCGTCGGATTTGGAGCCGATGCCTGTTGTGCACCCTTAAGAGGTTCTAGTAGCAGGGTAATAGTTACTTCTACTATGAGTATCATCATAGGTGTGGCAAAGGACCGTGCCCCTATTGGTCCTTCAGGTGTGGGGGAATAGGGGCATTTAAGCGCTCCTTAGCAGGCTCTAGAGAAGGGTTTCAGTCCAGAGCTAGTGTTGCATCCCCAACTCTAATCGGAGGTAGACCTCTAAAAGGCAGATCTACAAAAGAGTGAGATAATGAGATTTCAAAGCACAACACACTACGCATCTATCCACAACACTCCATTAGATGATAGCTCTGTACAGTGAGACCAACAAATCGGAGGCTCTAATACCAACTTGTCATCAGTCTAGTCATAAAGAAATAGAGTTGATACTCTCTCTCTCTCTCTCTCTTTATATATATATATATATATATATATATATATACACACACATACATACACACCTATGTGCAACAACTACAAACACCCTACAAGGATCTTGAAGTCACCTATACAAAACTATTATAGATGTGATACAACATAACTAAGTCATAATATATCTCTATATACATACAGAACCAAAATAATATGCAAGGCAAGGCTCGAATAACAAAAGACAACCACTGATACAGATGGAAATAAGAAGGATCCAAGGACGTCCATTGCTCACCACTAGTCTTTGAATATAGCAGCTGCAATAAGAGAAATCAATATTGTTGGCTTGTGCTAGGACCTGTATTATGAAATAAATGCAAAAGGTATAGTGAGTACCAGAAATATGGTACCTAGTAGTTATCATACACTGGCTTAATATGAATAGTAAATAAAGTAGGGGTAAATTAGAATATAACTCTACAAGCATCCGATCACAAGAACTAAAATTGTATGTCGGTGAATATGGGAGCAACCAGAACAAGGAAAAGTTATAGTGATGTGTGTGGGTGTAAGGCCCTACTGTCTATGCATATACGCCTATCGGCCCCCCACAATCCCAGAAGGTACATCCATGCATAATGATAAGGCAAATAGGTGTAAGGTTCAATAGTGTTAAGTCTCACTTATCTTGTAAACCGACTCTGTGTGTGGAACCACAAACTTGCTAACACAATCTACTTTGGACGTTAACCTAGACTATATACCATGACCTGCCCGTCAACATAACTACGGCTTGGCCATCAACCTAAGTTATGACTCGGCATTCATCCCAAGCTAGGATTAGATGTGGCCAATTATTTGACCTAGCTGTTAAGCCTCAAATTAGTCTGAAAATGTCGTCCATCGATATCATATCTAACGATATAGCAACCTACTATATATTCTTTAACTAGGGGCATACAGAAAGTAGTGAATCCTCATTTACACACATCTTCATGGGAGGATATGTTCCTAATTATAGGGACATGATCAGGCCTTTAACTGGATAGAGCTTACACTGAGTTCCAAGGTGACCTCATCGGTCCCCTTATATTTGAGAAAAATCAGAGATATCATGGGAATGCTCTTAGATAGCCAATCAATCATATGAATAATTAGGTTCCCATCTCATTACGACTTATCTAAGGCTTAACTCTAGAAACTCAAGTTTACTAGTCCAGTCTATAAGGATCTATATCTCTCAAATCACATTGGATAAAAATGTAATAGTCTATCAATCCTGACCAGTGCAAGCCTAGATATCCTAAGCCTAGAATAAGGCCCAATTAAAAACAAATAATCATAAATATGGTACATAGTAAATATATCGATCACAAGTATCCTAAATGTGTCAAACAAGTACTCTGCCAGTCCAAGGTAATCATGAATACAATAGGCAGTCCGTATACTAAACACAAGTGTTCTCAACATGTCACACAGCTAACCAAAAAATCATATAATTCAGCTAGTACAATTTATTTAAATATATATAGCCTCCAACCAATCCCTTGCTCGATATTCAAGCTAGCAAATAGAATTTGCACATTCAACTCATTCTATGAGAAGAGACCATAGCTTGCCTAAATGCCAATAACATATGCTCTATCTGTCCATTTATACTTTACCCTTTTGAACAATCTCAGAACGCTTCCACGTTACCAAAAATAGGAACACAAAGTCAATACGATCGTTCAGATCCCCAAAATCATAAGAATGGACGTAAATTAGTAGTGGGGCCAAAAACGAGAAAATGGGGCCCCGACTTACTCAAAATAGACCCTGTATAATGAACTTTATAGCTATTCAATTCGGCTTCTCAAATTAGGGATCAATCTGATGCTCAAAGCAACACGAAATAGCCCAATAACAAAATGTCATTTCTTTATGGAAATAATATCATAGGTAGTAGGTTCCACAACATATTTACCTCAAATACATCTCAATTGGCAAAACACAGCAACACCATAGTAATCATCTCGAATAAACCACACAAGATGGATCAAAATATCACTTAAATTCGATTCAAAATGACTAAGTAATTATTTTTTGAAGTTTTCGATAATTGAACTTAACATATAGCATCATCACAAATAGCAAAATTACCTTGAACAATGTGCCAAATGCAATTCAATACTTTCATAATGTTCCCCTCAAAATTTTATACAACATAGCCTTTTGTTTCTCTCGATTTGAATTTTGAACAAGGAAGTAACCATTGTTTAAATTTTTCCCCTCACCTTAGTCAAATTCTGGAATTTTATGTCACTTAACTACATCAATTTATTCTCTATTATCATGGTGAATAGTACCCCATGATCATAGAGTATAACCTACATAACTTAGGCAAAAACGAGAGATCTTATACGATTATGGAGATTTAACTCACTAACCTATGCGAACGTGATGGTTGGCCTACGATTGCAGAATATTAGGCTGATTCATCTCCACGAACACTGAAAAGGGTCTCGCAGTTGTGGAGCACTGTTGATGCTACACTAGATTTCAGCTATTTTAAATATTTCAACGGGGTGTTTAGAACTCGTTCAGAATCAAGTACATGCAAATGAACTATGTAATGATACCAAATTCAACATTTCAAATCTATGGCATAGTAGAATTTCTCATACAAGCTCATTACGAAATAATATGGACTCCACTTTCCATGTCCATAATTACTCAACTTTTACCCGCATCAAGAAGCCTTGAAAATCAAACAAAAGGTCATTTTAGACCAAAGTCGACATTCTGGAGCTAACTGCCATTGTTAGAATTTTTATTTACGCACATTCTCCAAAAATGTTGACTATAGTCGACTATTGGCCTATTATGAAGGCTAAAATACAAAACTTAGTATAAACTAATATCAAAAACCTTGGTACTCAAATTGTTTATGCTTTTAGCTAATTTAGTCATTCCAAAGTTGATGAAATTGTCAGAATTTCTTTTTGAGGTTGTTTACCCATACTTAACTACGAAAATCATTTTATAACTTCCAATAGGCCCTCTGATATGGAAAACTACACATCTCCTAAAAGAACAACCAGACGATTGAACTATCAGTGCCAGCAGGTCGTAAATGACCTAGAGTCACTATAGGAATGCTATGACTGATGCAAAAGATATAGAAATACAAAAATGACCTGGAGGTTTAATATACTTTTTGTTCATTATTGTCTTTACTTTTCATGAACAGTCAGCTTATGATACCTACTGGCTACCTATTATTTTTATATTCATACTATATTTTGCATTTGTTTTCATGATACATGTATAAGCACTAGCTATCATTATTGAATTTGAGCTAGTTGTCAGAATATTAGAGACTACTGGTGAGTTTTTAGCATTCTTGGTAACTTGTCTCCTTCTTTTTATGTTTTGACTAGTCTTTGTATTTTAAATATGTTCGTATATGTATGATCCACTTTTTGAACTTGTATTCCTTTGTAGTAGCTTTGTGCATTTGGCTACTAGATTTTGGACTGTATCTACTCTGGTTTGTGTATATATTGCTTCAGTCATATCTTTCACTTATCCGTTAAAGTATTCTTGAATTACTTATTATTTGATTTCTTCTATCTAATATGCCTGTTACTTGCTGTTATGGAATGTAGGTCATCTTTCCTACTCGATCATGACAAGTTTATATCAGAGTTCCAAGATTGTTGGTATTGTTTTTAGAAGGATAATGTTTAGTAAGGTTCTACGGATCGGTACAGATATGTCTATAAACTGTCTTTGAGAGGCTACAAGATATATTTAGAAAGATTCTCTATTTTGATTCATTATCGTGTATTGGTTGTCTTATTGGTTTTATGAAACGTCAATTGCTTTACACTTGAAATGGATGGATTGCATGTGTGATGCAGTGATTGGGGGTGATGCTCCTGAGAAAATAGATTAAGACCAATCAAGGGGTAGAGCATGATGTAGAGCATATGAAGGCTTCAACACTAGCTCAATATCAAGATAGAGAGCTTTCTCCCTATCTAATAGCAACTCCTTCAATTCGCTAGACTATTCTTTCGTAGTTCATAGTTTTGGGACCACCCTAGCCACCACTCAGACTAGCAAAGTCTCTAAAGATGTAAGCAAATATTACCCAGTTAGTAATTGTCCTAGAGGGCATGCAGTAGGTCGTAACACCAACTATGCCAGCATTATAGGATCAACCTACAGTAGTAGATGGGCAGCTTCACCAGCACCCATTGCTTTCATTCTAGTTATCGCAGCTAAAATCCATACTATAAGAGGAGAAGAAGATTCTTAGAATATTCTTGAGATTATCTCCTCTAAGGTTTTATGGGGCTACTGAAGAGGATTCCCTTGAGTTCTTGACTACTAGCCATGGAGTTGAGATGAGCTTTCTTAACTGCTTACCAGCATGATGCGTTATCCATGTAGTGGTAGCACACGTTTATTAAGTGCATACTAGTTGGGTCCTCTCTATGTCATGAATAAGGTTTTCTAAGGTTCTTTTGGCTAGGGTTATACCAAGAGTATCAGGGATCGACTCTAAGATTATTTTTCTAGGTTGGAAAAGGGATACATGATTGTAATACTGTATGAAGTGAGGTTTCATGAGCTTTGTAGAATGATACCATAATTCTACCTACTGAGAAAGAGATAGTTTGCAGCTTTGTCCATGGTTTGAGATTGTAGTAATGGATTAAGATTGAGTCTATGGTATCAGTGGTGCACTTTCTTAGATATTGGTGAGCATCATTGTGAGGCCTAAAAGGGTAGTGAATGAGGGCTCATAATAAAGACAACCCGAGCAATTCTTACTCTAGAGGAAAGGATTCTTATGATATGCCTCACCAACATCATCATCAGGGTTAGTCTAGTTGACTTATTCAGGTGGCATATCAAGCCTCCAAGAGCTATCATTATTGTCGGGGTGGTTCTATTTTAAGCCAGAGCTCACGAGACTCGCACTCAGGGTCTTTGGGCCATGAAAATTATTATGATTTTGGTCATTCTCCATAGGATTACTTTGATTGTGGAGAGCTAAATTTGTTAAGAGATCACCTTTATCATGCGTTGAGTTCTTTCTCTCATATTCAGCACAACTAATTTCAGCAATAACACATCCAGCTAGAGATGGTGCCTAGGTCTAGGACCGATAAGGTAGTCACTAAAGGGCCTAAGGAGGAAATCATGGAGGAAGGTTAGGTCAAGGTAGACGGAGACAAGGCTACTTCTATACTACTATAGTGAGAGTGGAGGTTGAGGCATCGATTGATATCATCATAGGTATGATTTTTTTATTCTATTAACCTGTCTTTACTATATTTAAACTAGGTTCTACATTTTTCTATGTATTTGTGTATTATGCTTCCTGATTGAGTATGTGTCATGAGACTTTATCAGCATCATTATGTGTTTTGACCTTTGTTGGTATGTCTTTAATGGTTGACCAGATGTATAGATCTTGCTTAGTGACCATCGAGGTATGTATTATGAATCTTTATTAGTGTTGTTGTGTGTCTTGACCTTCGTGGGCGAGTCTTTAGTGGTGGATTAGGTGTATAGATCTTTCTTGATGACTATCCAGGGTGTGACACTTGGCTAAACTTATTGAGTTAGATATGATACATTTCAATATCATTCTAAGGACGGACTAGTTATCTCCTCATTATATAGTCTTGGATTGCTATGCTAAGAATGTTGTATTAGCTATCCCTTGTATCTCTACGGTTGTATGGAAAGGCTTAGATAGTTACACAATGACTGGGTTATATTTTATTTTTGGCATAGAGATTAGTTTCTAATAGGTTCCTGGATTATTCAGCTTATGTGTTGGATGTTAATTAGTAGGGAAAACTCTATTATTGATTCAGTCCCTATTGTGTTAAAGTTCCTAGATATATTCCCGACAGATCTATCTGGCCTTCCCTTAGAGCGTAATATTGAATTTAAATTTACCTTGAGCTAGGTACTCATCCTATTTTTGTTTTGCCTTGTCAATCAGGTCCCATGTAAGCTCGGCATTAAGCCTTAGGACCTATTAAGTAAGGAATTCATTCTCCAAGTATACTACCCCTAGTTTTATTCTTTAAGAAGAGAGATTGGTCTATTAGCATATTGAATATAGGTAATTGAACAACGGTGATGGTGGAGAACTAATACACTATGCCTCATATTGATGATTTGCTTGACTAGCTTTAGGGTGTCGCAATATTTTCTATGATTGATTTGAGATTTGGGTATCATTAGACAAGGATTAGATAGTGAACATCCCCAAAATAATATTTAGGATTTGTTATGGACATTATGAGTTTCTTGTGATGCCTTTTGGATTGACCAATGCCTTAATGACATTTATGCACTTCTTGATTCGAGTGTTTAGACCCTATATTGACTCCTTTATCATTGTGATAATGCATGACGTCTTGGTAAACTCAGAGAGTAGGGAGGAGTGCGAGAAACATTTGAGGACGGTGCTCCGGACATTAAGAGATTAGTGGCTTTATGCAGAGTTTCTAAGTGTGAAATTTGGCTTGAGTTTGTAGCATTTTTGGGGCATGTGAAGTCCATGGATGGCATTATGGTGGATCCATGAATAGGCTATTTGTAATTGAGCTACGCCCACTGTCACGACTTGAACCTAGGGCCAAGGAGTGACATAGCGAATGGGAATTCGAGAGTCCCCAAACAGGCCTCATAACATCCATTTAAACATCATCAATTTGGAAGCACATGATTAATCAACAAGCACATAATTATAAGGGAACGAGGCTTTGGACTCAAGCTACGAAGATGTCATAGGAATAGGGATTTGCATAGATATACATAGCATATAGCACATAAGAACTAAGGGGCGGGTAAGTATGACTCATGCTCTGGGGATACAGGGGATTTAGGACTTTCCACATCTCATCATGAACATATCGTCATATCATCAACATAAAGAGATAGCCATAATCATAGTCCCCATAAGGAAATAACATAACACATAACAATCCTGTACATAGAGATTACATGATGTCCAACAATGCCTCTACTTTATAGAATAGGACGGGGGCCAAGATATATCCCGAGCTCACCCTCAATATAATGACATAAGTGGAAATAACATAATAGGTAGTCAGAAGGTGGCTTGTCCTTGGATGATAGAAATCATCACAAGCAACTTATACAATCCAAGCTAACCATCAATAGGTGGATGAAGATCGTCTCCGGTCCCTACATGGTTAGATCATGTAGGCAAAGAGTATGTGTTAGTACATTTGAATGTACTAAGTATGCGGGCATGCAATGCACATAAACTCATTAAACTTGCATTTAATGTTAGATAACAAGGGCACATATATAGAAAGACATACATATAGAAGGAAGAGTAATATATCAATATGTCATGAAATCCATTATGCATGAAATGCCAATATACTTCAACATAGAGGAGATGTGATCATAACAACATCTCAACCCCATGCAAGCTATTACATGACTTTGCCCAATGAAATACTCCCATCGGGTAAGAAAGATTACTTGCCAAAGGTAGTATACACTACACCTTACAACTCGGTCAATTCAGTGTGATGGCTGCCTTTGCTATGGCCCAATCATTTCGGAAGTATTTTTATATTCATAATCATAAACATCCCTTAAAAGGGCATAAACATATACCTATGCCGGCATATAGTTATGGAACTTGGGTACTGGACCCTTGGAGATGCACCTCCTCATACAAGTCCGTTTTGTGCTAAGTCATCATCCCACGAGAGTATGTATGCATATACGTGCTTTCAAAAGTGGCGTAAGTCATTTCAAATCATTTTAATGCATACTTAGGCTTAAAACCAACATTCTTCATAATCATGCATACTTGGGCTAAAAAGCCAAATCACACTTCATATCACACTTTCATGCATAGGATTAGCTCATTCGCACTTATAAATATCGGTGTAAACATCCAAAATTGCTCAAAGAGCCATATCATGGACATTTTGTGATTACTTGTCATATCATAACCATACATTCATAAAAATCATATTCATCAACCTAATTGGGTCTTAACCTACATCATAGTCTTCATGAGAACCAATGTTATTGTATTCATATTCCATGAATGATCAGAGAATATCATGGGCAATAGAGATTCATAATTAAATCCGCAATATAATATGAAATCCAATTAAATATATGAAAAAATTCACATTTAAATCATACTTGAGACTACCTGTGCCTAAATCAACATTTAAAAGGGACATGCACATCCAAATCTTCATAATGTTAATGCAATTCAACAAATTAAGGCTTAAATCACTTTACAAATATCAATTAAACATAGCCATATCTCAGCTGAATCAAATAAACAATAATTTAAAAGACCCGTATTCAAAGTAAGCTTGAAATTTCATAAATCAAGGAGTAAAAGTGTTCTGGGCTTCATGGTTGAAAGAGACCATGAATCAACCCCACATACCTTCGATAACTTACAAGAAGTAAGAAGAAATTGATTGGAGAAGAAGCCTTCCTTGAATTTCCAAGTTTGATCTTCAATAACACACTTTGAAAGGGGTCCTTAGAAGAGAAAAATTCTATTTTTCTAAGTGTAATGAATGAATTTGAATAAGAATGGAGGAGTATAAGTCTTTTCAGGGGTTTAGGATAGGTTAGAAAGTCACAAATCCCTTAAAAATCATCAAAATTACGAGAAAGTCATTAATGAGATAAGCACTAAAATGTGCCCAGGTGTCTTATGAAGAAGCTCCATGATTCGTGCAAAGGACCACGGATCATGCAAAACATCCATGGTGCTCTCCTTAGCAAAAATGGAGGGAACACAGCATAGACGGACTTTACGAAAATGTGCATAACATCTTTATCCAAAGTCAGAATTAGGTCAAACTTGATGTGTTGGAAAGACAATTCAAAGAGCTTAAATTTAGTAGGTTGTAGTCCACCTAGTTATTTTTGTGAAAGGATGTATGACCATTCAAAGTTTACCCTTCTATCGGTTCATATGAAAAACTTAGTCAATGGAATACATTTGAACTTGGATTGATGTAGGAGACCTATGATGACCCTAAAAAACATAAATAAGATTTTATTGAAGGCTTGAAAGTGAATTTAACTTTAGTTTGAAGATTACATGGAGATCCTTCGGTTAGAGCTTAAAGGGATTCAGAAAGCATTTTGAATGTGAATGAGAAATTAAGCATTATGGAGTGCATGGAGTGATATGGAAAGCATGGAATTGATTTGGGAGGTTAAAGGACTAGCGCCAATTGAACTGACCTTGAAAGGTCACTTGGGCATCTCCCCAAAAGCTCTTCCTGAGACATACAGAGTTCCATAGTCTTTACAAGTATCCATGGAGGGGCCTCATCATCGCGATAGTACTATCATACTTAAAAAAAATTACCAAGATTTCTCCCATGGAAGCCATACGGTCCGTGAAAGGCTATATGGTCTATGAAAAGCACCTGTACAAATCTCCAAGTTTCGAGACGGTGGTTCAACACTTAGCCAAAATTCCACA
This sequence comes from Solanum rostratum, assembly GCA_029948455.1. Taxonomy (NCBI): domain Eukaryota; kingdom Viridiplantae; phylum Streptophyta; class Magnoliopsida; order Solanales; family Solanaceae; genus Solanum; species Solanum rostratum. Next base: position 25,614,491 of record CM057046.1, on the reverse strand, counting down.
GAACACCTTCACGAAAGCATAACCACGAGCTATGGCACCTTGTACGAACCGTAGAAGAGCCCATGGTGGCTTTCTTGGCCAAAACAGAGGGAAGCTCAAGGCATGAACCCAGTCTCTCCTCCATGGGTCATGGAGGTTTCCTTTTAGAGACACCTTGTCTTAAAACGTTGAGAATCAGTATTCCAAGCATGGTCAAGGATTTTCCAAAGTCTGGGTCTTTACATCATTTCCCCTTGGAAACATTAGTCCTCGAATGAGCTAGAACATGGCTTGAAATGCTTGATTTGATCATGAAACATTTCAATATAAGGACACAATGCAATATTCATCACTTGAAAATCATAAAGTCATTAAAACTCATGTCAAAACATCTTTCTAGATCATTTTCGTGTACATGTATGGATGTCATATCAAAGCATAAGAGTGAACGATGTAGGACCATTCCGAATAGGAAGTACCTAATACCATAGGCTTGAGTATATTGAAAAAGATAGGGGCATCATCACATCATACTTGATTCCATTTCCCATGTAACACTTTCAACATGTTGGTTCCTCTAAAGCAGGCATATCCTTTTTATGAAGCCTTCTCATTTGTCTATCCAAAATTTCAATCGGAATCTCTTCATAAGTTAACTTCTCTCAACCTCAATACCTTCCAAAGGCACAATCAAACTAGGCTCACCAATCAACTTTCTTAACATAGGCACATGGAATACTGGGTGAATGGAACTCATATCCAAAGACAAATCCAACCTATACGCCACATTGCTAATCCGCTCAACAATCTCATAAGGACTGACATACTAGGGACTTAACTTTCCCTTCTTTTTTGTAACCAAAACACATTTCACCCTTCATAGGAGAAATGTTTACATACACCCAATCACCAAAAAAAAACTCAAGGTCCCTCTTTCTAACATCTGAATAAGACTTTTAACGGCTTTGAGCCGCCTTCAACCCTTCCATGATCAACTTCACCTTATCCATGGCTTCCTACACCAAATCCGGTCCAATTAATGCCATCTTACCCAACTCAAACCATCCAACTAGGAATCTACACCTTCTCCCATACAAGCTTCAAATAGTGTCATACCAATGCCAGCACGAAAATTATTGTTGTAGGCAACCTCGATAAGTGGTAGATGATCACCCCAACTTCTCTTGAATTCTAACACACAAGCTCTCAACATGTCCTCCAAGTTTTGAATTATCCTTTCGTCTTTCCTAGTGATTTGAGGATGAAAAGTGGTAGCTAACTCCCCCCTAGTGCCAAGCCCCCTTTGAAACAATCTCCAAAAGTGAGAAGTACATTGGGTACCACGATCCGATATAATAGACATAGGCACACCATGCAGTCTAAAATATGTTGACGCCCGATTTTGACCGACTTATAACTCATTTTAGATTGTTGTCTAATTAAATAGGTATTTTTTAAAAAAGAATTAAAATTTGTATCCAAAGAATCACGTTTTTTTATAATATAATAAAATAAATAAACTTTCAAAATTTGTTCGTTAATTAGTTTTCGCCTTTTTTTAGAAAAAGTACTATGAATTTAATAGAATATTCTTTTTTACTTCCCGTATTTATTATTTTTACTTAGTATTAGTAATATATTTAGTATCATTATTATTATTTTTAGTGTTATATTTTAAATAAAATTTTACCATTTTATCTTATTAAATTTTAATTTTAAAGAAATCATATTCAATATTTGCACATATTATTTTTACACAATTATCATACATTATGTATTTTCTTTTAAAATATTGAATATTTTATTTGTGCGTATATTATAATTTAATTAGATAATAATATATCAAATTTTATCCCAATCTGTTCAATTCATAGCATGTTAATCCAATTCATTTACAAATCTAATCAAATCACTGGAATTTATTTCAGTTCTAGTCAATTCTTTATAATTTCTTTCAGTTTTAGCCTCAATTGAGTCAATCTGTGGCTTAATTTTAAATATCCAAATTCATTTTCAATTGAATTTCCTCCGGATAACCCACTTCTAATTCGGATCCGACCCATCTCTTAAAAATTTAATCTCAATTGTCTATCAAATCTGATCCGACGTCCCTAATTAACCCCCCATTTTATTTTCCTTTTCAGTTCCCCCTAAGACCCCAAAAAAGCTAAATCCCTTTCCATTTCTCATCTCCACCTAGCAGCCCCATCTCCATCTTCTCCCCCAATGCCGCCAAACCTCCACCGGCGTTGCACCACCTGCTTCCACCGCTGGAAATACTCCCTCACCGATCTCCCTCTCTCCCATTGCGAACACCTTCCTCCTCCGTTCTCCCTCTCTCTCCCTCATTGTCTCTCCAACGCCACCACCCCCTCCCTCTCTCTACCATCTTCGGCAGCCCTCCATCTCCTCCCTTCACTTTTTTTTCTTCTCCCGCCGAAAAACTCCCCACAACCCGTCGCCCCTTTTTTTCTCTCTCCCATTTGCCCCACAACAGCCCCATCACAGCCCTTCTTTTAGCACCAAAATGACCCCCTCAAATTCTTTCTCCTCTTTCAAAGTCCCGCCGCCGGCAAACGTCACCACTTCGCCATCTCTCCGCCCCTTTTCCGACAAGGAAAAATACCATGCAACAATGTCAGTGAATCGAACTCTGGCCAAAATGTTATGAAAATATTTAGAGTTTCGATACATCCCAAGTTCAGTTTGATTTTATTTTTATCTTGTTCCTTGAATTTTGATAATATGGTTGTGAGATTATTCTAGCCTGGCAAATTATTTGTTTTCATGGCTTCTCCAGTTTTTCATTACGAAATTAATCTTGAAATTTAGCAGTCTTTAACATCTTTGTGGGATTGATTCCGAACTTCTTACTTCAATCAAAATAATTCTCTTCAGTACTATAAGTAGATTCTTGACTGCATATAATTTTTAATCTCCTTAATTATTTTTCTTCCTTTTCCTAGCACTTGGGATTTTCTTCGTTAAGTTATGACAACTTTTTGGCAAAATTTGGTTAATTACGTCAAGATTATATGCTTTATTTCCTTATAAAATTTGGTACAGAGCTAATTGAATAAGTTTTGATGTGAATCTTTGATTGATAGTCCTATTCCTTTAATATTGACCATACTGTGACAATTCTATAGCACAATTTGGAAGGATTGGATTACTTTGATTGTTTGGTATATTTTGATATAATTGATTCAGTTGCCTTGTGTATTTTTATTTATTTTTTTTGCTAAATTTTCTGAAAGCTTAATTTTACACGTAAATTTATGCTTTTCATTAAATTATTTATATTGTAAAATTGTAACTAGATTAGTTCCAATGTTATTATTGTCATTTATGGAAAATGAATCAAATTTGTTGATATATTTTTAGGTCAAATACGAATAAATCAAGTTGATTGACTTTTTATTTTTATTTTTGGTAAATATAAGATTGATTCTTGCCTTTATACATATTTCCTTTGCCTATATAAAAGGTTGTTTTCATCCTAAAGAGGGGACGGAAAAACAGAAGGAAAGTTCTTTCGATATTTTAAAAAGTTTTACTTTAAGAGGTTCTGGCATTCTTGAGAAAATACACACGAAATCTTCTAGAGTGCGAAAATTTTTCACACTGCTATTTTTCTTTCTGAAAAAGAAGAAGAAGGCAAAGACTAGTGGTCTCAAGTTCCACGAATTATTTTCCAAATTTTGTTGCTTCTTTTCCCCGATTGGTGAGCTTTTTTTTTTATCATGATGTTATTTGTGTACACTACTTTTCTCTATTTATTTAGCAGGTTCCGAAGTTTAAGACGGGGTATGAAGAGTAGCCAGGGATGGGATGGAGGAAGCTTGAAGTTTTTTTTTTGTTTCATTTATTTGATGTATTTTTTTCGCAAACTTGTAATAATAATAGTGAAATCAGGGATCTAGTTTAAATGGGGGGGGGGGGAGGGGATATAGGTGCTACTTCTTTACTTAATGATTATTTATGTGAATGTGGTAGATAGATATGCATATAGGAATTAATATGGTTATTAGTTGTACAAATATTTAGTTTGTTCTTGTATAGAAATGGCCCAATATAGCATATTAATGATTGGTTGTATGAAATGTGTATTAGATGGTCTTACGTTCTAATGTGAATATTTGTCTAGTTTGTCCAGAATCACCTATTGTCATTTGAGTGTCTTTATCCTATCTTTTTGATTAAAAATCATATTTATACTTAAAGATTAAAAAAATGATAACTTTGTCACGTAGTACAATTTATTTAAATTATCAAGTAACTTTTAGTATGAATTATATACAAGCGATTATTTTCAAATGGTATTCCACATAGAGAGCATGCCTATAGGATTGCAAATATTTATTACTCAGAATCAGTTTACATGAAATTGATAACAAATTTTGTGTATCATGTGGTTAGAAATCATGTTTATAGGATGTTATAAATATTTTAAATTATGTTAAGGATTTAGTATAATTTTTAGAATATTTATTTTACTTAGAAATCATGTCTTTAGGATTTTTTTTTCACATTTAGAAATCATGTCTTTAGGATATTTTTTTCACATTTAGAAATCATGTCTTTAGGAATTTTTTTCACATTTATAAATCATGTCTTTAGGATATATTTTTTTCACATTTAGAAATCATGTCTTTAGGATTTTTTTTTTCACATTTAGAAATCATGTCTTTAGAATATATTTTTTCAGATTTAAAAATCATGGCTTTAGGATTTATTTGTCATATGTTAGAAATCATGTTCATAGGATTTTCTTAATTTTTAATATAACTTAAATATGTTAGTGAGTCTTTTCTTCCTCTTAGTATTTTTGCATATTATAATATGATAAGACTTTTAGGAAATTCCTTGTCTCAAGTTCTAAAAAATTGTTTGAACATTATGCACACACTTAATAAGTTTAGTTTTTTTTTTTGTCTGTGTATGAAGCATGTTGACTCGTCTGAGAGGCATACTTGAGACCTTACACATGCTAATTGTTGTCCAAGTTATTTTTGGTTGACGCGGGGTCCTTTAGAAAGCCCTATATTTCCTTTTTAAGTCTAGAACTCACCAAATTTAGAAGTCCAATGCGTCTTGGACCATAGAAAGGGACGGTAGACACTTTAGGACTCGTTAGAATTTTTCAATGTTTTTTAGTACGCTTTTAGGCTAATAAATAAATCACTTTAGGAGGGGCAGGAGTAAATAGGACCCTCAGAAATGATGACTCTGAAGTCAAGCTTTAAAAGGACAGAACGTTGGTTTTCGTCTTTAGGCTTAATAAACCATGTGAGGCTAAAATGAAAAAATTTAATTTTGTCCTCCATAAATAAAGCTGAGTAACTGATCAGTGGTAAATAAAATCGCTTAGTTCTTTTCTTTCCTTTTTATGCATCTTTAAATGTTTGGGGTAGTTAGGTTTTAATCACTTACTTTATGCTTAAGTTTATTTGATCACTTAGATTTATTTAGGATATTTTCTAAAATATGAGACCCCCACATAAATGTGAGATGCGGTCGGGACCCGCATTAGCAGACCTCGAAGGGTGCCTAACACCTTCCCTTCGAGGTAACTTGCACCCTTACCCGTTCTCTGGTGACTTGACCCTTGGATGAAATTTTTATACTTAGAATGGTGTCCTAATGCACCTCAAATCATTAGGTGGTTACTCTTCAATATTTTAAATCCCAAAAGAGTCGTTGCCACGACGTCGTCCAGGTTCCCATTTCTTCGTGTGAAGAAAAAATGGGGCGCGACAGAATGACGACTCCACTAGGGACTTTAAGGTTCTAACCATTACGTGTCACTTTTATTTGGGTTTTTCTGCTTTCCTGATATTGTTTTATTTGCTTTATCATTGTTGTTTATCCTTACTAACTTGTTTTCTTTTTCCTTTTCCCCTTAATCCCCCTATAATTCTCTTTCCCTTATCCCTTTAACTCTCCTCCCTTATCCCTCTAACTCCCCTTCCCTTATCCCCTCTAACTCCCTCCCTTATCCCTCTAATTCCTCTTACTTATTCCCGCCAATCTGACCCCCTTCTCCCCCCTACTTGTTTACTGCTTTAATTGCTTATATAACTACCTTAAGTGCGAATTGTTTATTGTTTTAATTAACTGGCACACTGTTCATATATTTCCTCACTTGGGACCCTCTCTTATTTTTCATTTAAGGTGATGTCGTGCCTTTGCACTTCTCCCACCTTCTTTTCAAATCCAAATTTTAGAGAGTAAGCGTATGCATGGTGAATGATGGATAGTCTAACTATCGTTGGACCACGTGCTTCTTGCATAGGAATATTCAGTTCGTGTCTAACCCCACTGTTTAAAATCTAGGATAAAGCTATTCACCTCAAAGTTAAGATCATTCATGCATAAACCCTAGGTAGTTTGGCCATATGGGGTCAATCTACATAATAGTAGCCACCTTGTTAAGTCTAGAGGGTCCAATCACCTTCCAAGACGAAATACTCCATATTATGTGTATATGTGGTCACAATAGTTTAATCCAAACCTAAATATTGTTAAAGTTGAATTTAGAACTATTTTTTATGTGTGTAGAAAAAACTTGATGGCTTCCCCAAACTTTGCAAACACTCAAATGGTGGTGGGTGTAGATCACAGACTCAGGAAATGGTGGGAGAACATTAAAAGCGACTGTGCCATAGAGGTTGCTCAGCTTTTAGGAGGGTTGACATATCTGATATATGTTATTCCAGATCGCTATTTGATCAAGGCTCTGCAGAAATTTTGGGACCCTGCCAAGACCATCTTCAAATTTCGTGACTTTGAGCTGACCCCTACAATTGAGGAGATTAGTGGGTTCATTGACCTGCCTTACTGGGACCGGAGCATGATCATCCCGTATAAACAAACTCCAAAGAAGTTCATGAAGAATTCGGGCTTTGTTTATAAACCTAAGTTTGCTTGCCTTGATTTTGAATGGATTTCATTGGATTACTTGTGTAAGGACCCGGAATTGTCGTACGATCTCAATGAAGCATGACGATTTGGTTTCAGAAATGTTTTGGACCAAGGTGACACTTCATGGGGGCCATCATGGTCCGTGTGGCGCTTCATGGACCGTAGGTGGGCTGTGTGTCGTAAGGCTTCCGAAGTGAAATATTTCTAAGTATGGAATCTTCATGCTCAAGCTAAGTTCACTTTCAATCCTTCAATTCAAGCTTATCTATGTTGTTTAAGATCACCATGGGTCTCCTATACCAAGCCAAGTTCAAAGGAATTCCCTTGGCTAAACTTTTCTCAAGTACCAATAGGAGGGTCAACTTTGAGTTGGAATAACTTTTAGCTTAATATGAACTGGGTTGGCTACAACATATCCAATCGAAGCTCTTTGAATAATCTTTCCAACGCATCCAGTCTCACCTCATTCCAAGTTCGGAGCAAGGAGTTATACACATTTTTGTAAAACTTGTCTAGGCTAGACGGGAGCCTTCACGGACCGTGACGCCAACCGTGTCAAGGCCCTCATGAAATTTAAAGATCCATTTTATTAAGGTGTTTTTGATATTTTAATTCAACCCCAAGGATTTTTATGACCTTTAAAACCCTTTTTACATTCGTAAACTTCTCCGACATTAAAACCAAAGGTTCTTCATATGATTCAGTAGAAGAGTCAATTTTAAATGGGCATATCTCTTAGCACAAAACAAACTAGGTGTCCTAAAATATATCAAATTAAATATCTTTGAATTAGCTTTCCAACGCATCTAGTTTCACCTAATCTTGAGCTCGGACCAAGGAGTTATGCCTGTTTTCGTTAAGACTGTTCATGCAGGCAAGCCACATGGCCAGCTACACGGACCGTGTGGCAGCGAACGGTCCGTGAGGCTGAAGTCACTCATAATTTTCTTGCCAAATTGTGTTCTAAGTGTGTCTCCTTCCTTGGTACCTTCATACGGACCCTTGTACGGCCCGTGAAGCATCACACGGTCCGTACGACCTTCCGTTGGAAGCCCTTGGCTTGAAATAAATTGCTGAAAATTCTAAGTATAGTCACACGGTTACTGTTCACGGACCGTGTCACTGTTCACGGCCCGTGAACAGTGCCGTGAACAGTACTTAATATTTTTACCCGTTTTGATTTTTGTTTTTTATGTAAATATAAATTGGTTTGAGGGTATTTTTGGGTATTTTCCACCCCTCCCAAGTCCTTAAATCAGCTGAACTCCACTATATTTCAGCCATTTTCCATTTCACTCTCACTCTCTCTAAAATTTCCTCCTACAAGATTCTCCAACTTCTTTCTAGGATCTTGAAGTCAAGGCTTTCAATTTGGAGTTGTGATGACCCATAATATTATTTTTGGAATTAGTCCACCTGATTTCATAAAAATATCTCCCTCATAAAAATTTTAGTGGGTACTTTGGACTATTCAAAATTTAGACTATGTAAGTTATGGGTGAGTTTGAATAATTAATATAAGTAGTGGGTTAAATGTTAATTTAGAGGAAATTTTATACCACTTGATGCTTATATTTTAAAATAAGTTACAAAACTTTTAAAACCTAAGCTAGTCTTGAAAAGGGAAAAGAAGAAGAAGAAAAGAGCAGGGCGGCGTCAACGCAAAGCGGCAACATCAGGTAATATTCTAGGAGATTGATGTTGAAGTCCAAAGTGATTTCTAAGTGTGTTTGGAAATAATAGTTTTGGGTTAACTAAATGAATTAAATATAGTGGCAATTGGTTTTCTTTATGGGCATAAAAAGGAGTGAGTGGCAGAAGTAAGAAGGAACAATCTTGGGTTCCTAACTTGGTCAGATAATATAGTCTTTTGGTTGTTTTTTTCTTTTAATATGATATTGCAAATATAAAATTATAGCAGTATGTATAAGGTTACTAGGATATACATAGATGTCTTCCAGCATCTTCCCGTGCTGACAGTGCTTTTGGTTCTTCGCCATTACGCACTCAATACCGTATGGTGCGTATTCGAATGTGTATATATAGATACATATATGTATATGTTTTCGTATTGAAATTTTGAGAGTTAACTATGAAATTGATTAGTTTTTGGGTCTAGACTAGACGTATAGCAATATGGGTATTGTTAGTTTTGGAATCTTATGGTGATAATTTATTTGACTAGATCGTGGTGCTACGGATTCTATTTGAAAAGGAAGGGCTCAAGTGTTTGACTGATCGTGATTTGATTAAGGCAAGTGAACTTTTAAAACTTTGTAATTCTTGTAGAATTCCCGGATTATCCTTTCTCCTATGTGTGAATCGTGAAGTATTTTTAATATTTTAATGAGGTGCTTAAATACAAATGGGAGTTGGTGTGTTGTGGTGACACTTGAAGTAAACTTGTGGTTAAGTGATGAAAATTTTATGTTTGAGTTATATGATTGTAGTTGGTGATTATGAGTGGATTGGTTGTAGATTTCATCTCATATGCATTCATTTTATGTCATACACATTGCATTGGTTCTGGATATTGGTATGAGTAAGATGGTAAAAGTTGGGACCGAGGTCTTTACCGGTCGAGATATTGTGATGCCGAGGTCTTTGCCGGCGATATTGTGATGCCGAGGTCTTTGCCGGCGATATTGTGATGCCGAGGTCTTTGCCGGCGATATTGTGATGCCGAGGTCTTTGCCGGCGATATTGTGATGCCGAGGTCTTTGCCGGCGATGATATTGTGATGCCGAGGTCTTTGCCGGCAATTATTGCATACGCATTGCATCTCATCCTTGCATATTCCTGTGTGGCATGATGCCATCCCTGTGTTCGATTGTGTTGCTTCTTTTGAGTTACGACTTGTGATTTGATATCTGTGACATAGTAGGAACTATCTCCAAGATGTATTATGTGTTGCTGGACTGGGACTTTTCTGAGTGCAGGTGTGTAGTTCGGCGGTATGTGGTTGGGTGTGAAAGGAGTTCGTGTATTCTATCGGAATTATTCTATTTTGCTAGTTGACTTGTTGGGTATCGCGTTGTTTTGGTACTCACCCTTGCTTCTACACTTGTGTAGGTTTTGAGCCCGGACTGTGAGTAGTATTTTCCTTGATCATCCGAGGCTTCTCAGGAGATTTAGAGAGGTAGCTGCTGCCATCTAGCTGACTCTCTTATCCTGTTTCCTTTCTGCTTTGTTCTATTTGAGAAGAAAGACAGTTTCAGACTTTGTAATTCTTTGGATTTCTGTATGACTAGTGGCTTGTACACGTGACAACCAATCCTTGGGTGGTATTTAAGTTTTGTGAAGATTTCTCTTCTAAGTTATCTATTTTATTTAGTACTTCCGCACGTTATTTCGATATTCTTGTTGGGTTTAGGTTGACTTGTTCTGGTGGGTTTGAGCAAGTGCCATCACGTCCATTTTTGGGTCGTGACAGTTGGTATCAGAGCCCCAGGTTCATAGGTCTCATGTGCATACAAGCCGAGTCTAAGTAGAGTCTCAAGGATCGGTACGGAGACGTCTGTACTTATCTTTGAGAGGCTATAAAGACTGTTAGGAAATTTCTTTTTATTCACTCTCTCTTATCGTGCTTAAATTGTTCTTTAGTATTAAGTTGTGCCCGTGTTCATTTGACAGATGGCAAGGACTAGGGCTACTGTTGCTGGTGGTAGAGGTGGGGCAGCTCCCGAGAGAGTTGTTGAGGGCCCAGTTAGAGGTAGGGGAAGGGGCCGAACTAGAGGACGTGCCCGAGGAGCGACACGAGTTAGAGGGCAGGCTAGAGGGGCTCCTCTAGAGCCACAGATAGAGGTTGGTGAGGAGCAGGTTCCTTCAGAGCACGTAGCCTCACCTTTGCTGCAGGATACCTTACTGAGGGTGCTGAATGTACTTGAGAGTTTTGCTCCGAATGGTAACTCGACAGGCATGCCCAGCGGTTCTCAGACCGGAGGAGGGGCTCAGACTCCAGATCAGCATCAGGTTCCCATGGTTCGTGGTCCAGTAGAGCAGCCACCACTGGATCCTAGAGTTGAGATTGATCTTGCACCAGCTGATGAGGTTCGGGGTGCACCTGTGGCCACATTGACTGAGAATGAGCAGCGCTGCTATGAGAGGTTTAGGAAAATGAACCCACCTCAATTTCAGGGTGGGAGGACAGAGGATGCTTATGAGTTTCTGACTACTTGCAGAGAGCTGTTGGATACCGTCGGCTTAGCTGAGTCACACGGGGTTCGATATGTTACTCTTCAGCTCCGTGGGCCTGCTAGAGAATGGTGGAGGACATATTCAGGATCTTTGCCAGTGGGATCTCCCACATTGTCTTGGGAGATGTTCTCTAGTGCTTTCTGTGATCGGTTTGTCCCTTGGAGCGTGAGGGAGGAGAGCCGCTTGAGGTTTGAGAACCTGAGGCAGGGCGGCCTATCAATCACCGAGTATGAGACCCGTTTCTGTCAATTATCTAGACATGCGGCAGCCATTATTCCAGATGAGATAGAGAAAGTTCGTAGGTTTGTGAGAGGACTGACCTATTCTATACGACAGGCGGTGTTTAGAGTATCTAGGGATGGAGCCTCTTTTCAGTCTATTGTGAGTGCAGCCAAGGAGGCAGAGCTGATGGAGAGAGAAGAGTTCGGGGACCCCAAGAGGGCCCGTGGGTCCGGTCAGTTTTCTGGTACCTCATCTGGAGGTAGAGGGCCCTATAGAGGAAGTGACTCATCCCAGCGTCGAGGACCAGTTCATGCATCATTACCTACTCCTAGGGGTAGTCAGGCACATCATGGATCTCATAGTACGGGTCATGACTTGTATGGTTCTCAGCAACGATCAACAGGGCGAGACATCTATAGTAGCTCTTCAGGATCAGCACATCCGTCCCAGAGTCAGAGATTTTGTTTTAGTTGTGGAGATCCTGATCACTTGAGACGACAGTGTCCCTTATTAAGAGGACAAGGAGGGACCCATCCCAGATCTTCGGTTCAGACTAGACCACCTACCCCACCACCATACAGGGGGCGAGATAGAGATCAGACAGCTAAAGGTGGTCACACTTCAGGCAGAGGGGCGAGTGGTGCCATAGTTCCGCAGGGTAGGGGTAGAGGCGTTGCTCAGACAGGTGGTGGTAGGGGATCACAGTGTTATGCATTCCCGGGGAGGCCCGAGGCAGAGGCTTCTGATGCAGTTATCACAGGTATTATCCCAGTTTGTCATCGACCTGCGTATGTATTGTTTGATCCTGGATCCACCTATTCTTATGTGTCCTCCTACTTTTCATCTGGATTTGATTTACTATGTGATCGTATGCCTGTTCCTATCTATGTTTTCACGCCGGTAGGTGAGCCCTTAGTGGTGGATCGAGTGTATCGATCCTGTCTTGTTTCTCTGGTGGGGTATGATACTTGGGTAGATATGAGTATTCTGGAGATGGTAGACTTCGATGTTATCTTGGGAATGGATTGGCTTTCTCCTTATCATGCTATTCTTGATTGTCATGCAAAAACTGTGACCTTAGCCATGCCCGGTGTACCAAAGATTGAGTGGAAGGGTGACAGTGGTTCTTATCCTAGCAAATTTATCTCCTACATCCATGCTCAGAAATTAATTGATAGAGGGTGTCTGTCTTACTTGGCTTTCATTCGAGATACCAGTGTTGAACCAACTCCTATGGAGTCTATTCCTGTGGTTCGGGAGTTTGTCGATGTGTTTCCTACTGACCTTCCAGGTGTTCCTCCCGATAGAGATATTGATTTTCCTATTGATCTAGAGCCAGGCACTAAGCCCATCTCCATTCCTCCATATAGAATGGCTCCAGCTGAACTAAAAGAACTAAAGGAGCAACTTCAAGATTTGCTGAGCAAAGGGTTTATTTGTCCTAGTGTGTCACCATGGGGTGCCCCCGTCTTATTTGTGAAAAAGAAAGATGGGTCTATGAGGATGTGTATTGATTACAGACAGTTGAACAAGGTGACTGTCAAGAACAAGTACCCTCTTCTCCGTATTGATGACATGTTTGATCAGCTTCAGGGAGCGGCTCTGTTTTCTAAGATTGACTTAAGGTCTGGTTATCATCAGCTGAGGATTAGAGTATCAGATATTCCTTAGACAGCTTTCCGAACTCGTTATGGCCACTATGAATTTTTGGTGATGTCCTTCGGGTTGACTAACGCCCCTGCAGCATTCATGGAGTTGATGAATAGGGTGTTTCGTCCGTACTTAGATTCTTTTGTGATAGTATTCATTGATGACATTTTGATATATTCCAAGACTGAGGCTGACCATGTTCGTCACTTGAGAATAGTGCTACAGAGGTTGAGGGAGGAAACGTTATTTGCAAAATTCTCCAAGTGTGTGTTCTGGCTTGATTCGGTGGTATTCTTAGGGCATGTGGTGTCCAAAGAGGGGATTAGAGTGGATCCGGCTAAGGTTGAGGCAGTTAGAGGTTGGACACGGCCTACTTCAGCTACCGAGATTCGCAGTTTTGTGGGGTAAGCTGGGTATTATCGGCGGTTTATTCAGGGTTTTTCTTCTATTGCAGCTCCATTGACTAGATTAACTCAGAAAAATATAGCCTTTCATTGGTCCGATGAGTGTGAGGCGAGCTTTCAAAAGCTCAAGATTTTGCTGACTTCAGCTCCCATTTTGACACTACCGGAGACAGGTGTGGACTTTACGGTGTATTGTGATGCTTCAAGAGTTGGTTTAGGTGGTGTGTTGATGCAAAAGGGGAAAGTGATTGCCTATGCTTCTAGACAGTTGAAGGTTCATGAGAAGAATTATCCTACCCATGACTTGGAGCTAGCGGCTGTGGTTTTTGTGCTTAAGTTGTGGCGTCATTACTTATATGGTGTACATTGTGAGGTCTTCACTGATCATAGGAGTCTTCAGTATATTTTCAGTCAAAAAGATCTGAACTTGAGGCAGCGTAGGTGGATTGAGTTGCTGAAAGACTATGATTTGACCATCTTATATCATCCAGGGAAGGCTAATGTGGTGGCTGATGCCTTGAGTAGAAAGATTTCTAGTATGGGGAGTCTAGCTGCCATTCGAGTGGAGGAGCGACCTTTGGCCAGGGATGTCCAGCGTCTAGCTAATGGCCTAGTCAGGTTACAGCTTTCGGATGAGGGTGGTGTACTTGCTTTCATTGAGGCTCGTTGTTCCTTGATGGACCAGATTCGAGAGCGCCAGTTTGAGGATGAAAAGTTGTGTCTCATCAGAGACAAGGTGATTAAAGGAGAGGCTAAGGAAGCGACGCTTGATCCTGATGGTGTTTTGAGGATTGGAGTTCGAATTTGTGTGCCTAAGGTGGGTGACTTGATTAGATTGATTCTTGAGGAGGCTCATTGTGCTCGTTATTCCATTCATCCAGGAGCAGCGAAGATGTATCATGACCTGAGTCAGCATTACTGGTGGTGTGGCATGAAAAAGGACATCTCAGACTTCGTGTCCAAATGTTTGACTTGTCAGCAGGTTAAGTGTGAGCACCAAAGGCCTGGAGGTGAGTTACAGAGGATGCCCATTCCTACATGGAAGTGGGAGCGTATCACCATGGATTTTGTGGTGGGTTTACCCACTACTGTGGGTGGTTATGACTCTATCTGGGTAGTTGTGGATCGATTGACTAAGTCTGCCCATTTCATTCCTGTCAAGGTTAAGTACACAGCAGAGAAGTTGGCTGAGCTTTACATCAGTCAGATTATTAGATTGCATGGTGTGCCTGTTTCTATCATTTCGGATCGGGGTTCACTCTTCACTTCACATTTTTGGAGGGCCTTGCAGCACGGTCTAGGCACTCAGTTGGATATGAGCTCAGCATTTCACCTTCAGACAGATGGACAGTCTGAGCAGACGATTCAGGTGTTGGAGGACATGCTTCGAGCGTGTGTGATCGATTTTGGTTCCCGTTGGGACCAACACTTGCCCTTGGCAGAGTTTGCCTATAATAATAGTTACCACTCCAGTATTCAGATGGCTCCATTCGAAGCTTTGTATGGTAGATGGTGTAGATCTCCGATTGGTTGGTTTGATTCTGCTGAGATGGACTCATTAGACGCGGACTTTCTTAGAGATGCTATGGAGCAGGTCCGTATGATTCAGGGTAGTATGTTGACTGCTCAGAGTCGACAGAAGAGTTATGCAGATAGGAGGGTTCGAACACTGGAGTTTATGGTGGGCGATCATGTTTGGCTTAGAGTGTCACCTATGAAGGGTGTTATGCGGTTCGGTAAGAAGGGAAAGCTTAGCCCCCGATTTATTGGCCCATTTGAGGTTTTAGAGCGAGTTGGAGAGGTGGCGTATAGACTAGCTTTGCCACCTAGCTTGTCATCCGTGCATCCTGTGTTTCATGTCTCCATGCTCCGAAAATATGTGCCAGATGAGTCTCATATACTTTCATTTGATTCGGTGGTGTTGAGTCCGGACTTATCATTTGAGGAGGAGCCTATAGCTATCTTGGATAGACAGGTCCGTAAGCTTAGGAACAAGGAGATTACTTCCGTGAAGGTGCAATGGAAGAATCGTCCAGTTAGAGAGGCGACTTGGGAGACAGAGTCTGACATGCGTGCTAAATATCCTCATCTTTTTGAAGCTTCAGGTACTTTCTTTTACCTTATGTTCGAGGACGAACATGATTTTTAGTGGTGGATAATGTGATGACCCATAATATTATTTTTGGAATTAGTCCACCTGATTTCATAAAAATATCTCCCTCATAAAAATTTTAGTGGGTACTTTGGACTATTCAAAATTTAGACTATGTAAGTTATGGGTGAGTTTGAATAATTAATATAAGTAGTGGGTTAAATGTTAATTTAGAGGAAATTTTATACCACTTGATGCTTATATTTTAAAATAAGTTACAAAACTTTTAAAACCTAAGCTAGTCTTGAAAAGGGAAAAGAAGAAGAAGAAAAGAGCAGGGCGGCGTCAACGCAAAGCGGCAACATCAGGTAATATTCTAGGAGATTGATGTTGAAGTCCAAAGTGATTTCTAAGTGTGTTTGGAAATAATAGTTTTGGGTTAACTAAATGAATTAAATATAGTGGCAATTGGTTTTCTTTATGGGCATAAAAAGGAGTGAGTGGCAGAAGTAAGAAGGAACAATCTTGGGTTCCTAACTTGGTCAGATAATATAGTCTTTTGGTTGTTTTTTTCTTTTAATATGATATTGCAAATATAAAATTATAGCAGTATGTATAAGGTTACTAGGATATACATAGATGTCTTCCAGCATCTTCCCGTGCTGACAGTGCTTTTGGTTCTTCGCTATTACGCACTCAATACCGTATGGTGCGTATTCGAATGTGTATATATAGATACATATATGTATATGTTTTCGTATTGAAATTTTGAGAGTTAACTATGAAATTGATTAGTTTTTGGGTCTAGACTAGACGTATAGCAATATGGGTATTGTTAGTTTTGGAATCTTATGGTGATAATTTATTTGACTAGATCGTGGTGCTACGGATTCTATTTGAAAAGGAAGGGCTCAAGTGTTTGACTGATCGTGATTTGATTAAGGCAAGTGAACTTTTAAAACTTTGTAATTCTTGTAGAATTCCCGGATTATCCTTTCTCCTATGTGTGAATCGTGAAGTATTTTTAATATTTTAATGAGGTGCTTAAATACAAATTGGAGTTGGTGTGTTGTGGTGACACTTGAAGTAAACATGTGGTTAAGTGATGAAAATTTTATGTTTGAGTTATATGATTGTAGTTGGTGATTATGAGTGGATTGGTTGTAGATTTCATCTCATATGCATTCATTTTATGTCATACACATTGCATTGGTTCTGGATATTGGTATGAGTAAGATGGTAAAAGTTGGGACCGAGGTCTTTACCGGTCGAGATATAGTGATGCCGAGGTCTTTGCCGGCGATATTGTGATGCCGAGGTCTTTGCCGGCGATATTGTGATGCCGAGGTCTTTGCCGGCGATATTGTGATGCCGAGGTCTTTGCCGGCGATATTGTGATGCCGAGGTCTTTGCCAGCGATGATATTGTGATGCCGAGGTCTTTGCCGGCAATTATTGCATACGCATTGCATCTCATCCTTGCATATTCCTGTGTGGCATGATGCCATCCCTGTGTTCGATTGTGTTGCTTCTTTTGAGTTACGACTTGTGATTTGATATCTGTGACATAGTAGGAACTATCTCCAAGATGTATTATGTGTTGCTGGACTGGGACTTTTCTGAGTGCAGGTGTGTAGTTCGGCGGTATGTGGTTGGGTGTGAAAGGAGTTCGTGTATTCTATCGGAATTATTCTATTTTGCTAGTTGACTTGTTGGGTATCGCGTTGTTTTGGTACTCACCCTTGCTTCTACACTTGTGTAGGTTTTGAGCCCGGACTGTGAGTAGTATTTTCCTTGATCATCCGAGGCTTCTCAGGAGATTTAGAGAGGTAGCTGCTGCCATCTAGCTGACTCTCTTATCCTGTTTCCTTTCTGCTTTGTTCTATTTGAGAAGAAAGACAGTTTCAGACTTTGTAATTCTTTGGATTTCTGTATGACTAGTGGCTTGTACACGTGACAACCAATCCTTGGGTGGTATTTAAGTTTTGTGAAGATTTCTCTTCTAAGTTATCTATTTTATTTAGTACTTCCGCACGTTATTTCGATATTCTTGTTGGGTTTAGGTTGACTTGTTCTGGTGGGTTTGAGCAAGTGCCATCACATCCATTTTTGGGTCGTGACAGTTGGTATCAGAGCCCCAGGTTCATAGGTCTCACGTGCATACAAGCCGAGTCTAAGTAGAGTCTCAAGGATCGGTACGGAGACGTCTGTACTTATCTTTGAGAGGCTATAAAGACTGTTAGGAAATTTCTTTTTATTCACTCTCTCTTATCGTGCTTAAATTGTTCTTTAGTATTAAGTTGTGCCCGTGTTCATTTGACAGATGGCAAGGACTAGGGCTACTGTTGCTGGTGGTAGAGGTGGGGCAGCTCCCGAGAGAGTTGTTGAGGGCCCAGTTAGAGGTAGGGGAAGGGGCCGAACTAGAGGACGTGCCCGAGGAGCGACACGAGTTAGAGGGCAGGCTAGAGGGGCTCCTCTAGAGCCACAGATAGAGGTTGGTGAGGAGCAGGTTCCTTCAGAGCACGTAGCCTCACCTTTGCTGCAGGATACCTTACTGAGGGTGCTGAATGTACTTGAGAGTTTTGCTCCGAATGGTAACTCGACAGGCATGCCCAGCGGTTCTCAGACCGGAGGAGGGGCTCAGACTCCAGATCAGCATCAGGCTCCCATGGTTCGTGGTCCAGTAGAGCAGCCACCACTGGATCCTAGAGTTGAGATTGATCTTGCACCAGCTGATGAGGTTCGGGGTGCACCTGTGGCCACATTGACTGAGAATGAGCAGCGCTGCTATGAGAGGTTTAGGAAAATGAACCCACCTCAATTTCAGGGTGGGAGGACAGAGGATGCTTATGAGTTTCTGACTACTTGCAGAGAGCTGTTGGATACCGTCGGCTTAGCTGAGTCACACGGGGTTCGATATGTTACTCTTCAGCTCCGTGGGCCTGCTAGAGAATGGTGGAGGACATATTCAGGATCTTTGCCAGTGGGATCTCCCACATTGTCTTGGGAGATGTTCTCTAGTGCTTTCTGTGATCGGTTTGTCCCTTGGAGCGTGAGGGAGGAGAGCCGCTTGAGGTTTGAGAGCCTGAGGCAGGGCGGCCTATCAATCACCGAGTATGAGACCCGTTTCTGTCAATTATCTAGACATGCGGCAGCCATTATTCCAGATGAGATAGAGAAAGTTCGTAGGTTTGTGAGAGGACTGACCTATTCTATACGACAGGCGGTGTTTAGAGTATCTAGGGATGGAGCCTCTTTTCAGTCTATTGTGAGTGCAGCCAAGGAGGCAGAGCTGATGGAGAGAGAAGAGTTCGGGGACCCCAAGAGGGCCCGTGGGTCCGGTCAGTTTTCTGGTACCTCATCTGGAGGTAGAGGGCCCTATAGAGGAAGTGACTCATCCCAGCGTCGAGGACCAGTTCATGCATCATTACCTACTCCTAGGGGTAGTCAGGCACATCATGGATCTCATAGTACGGGTCATGACTTGTATGGTTCTCAGCAACGATCAACAGGGCGAGACATCTATAGTAGCTCTTCAGGATCAGCACATCCGTCCCAGAGTCAGAGATTTTGTTTTAGTTGTGGAGATCCTGATCACTTGAGACGACAGTGTCCCTTATTAAGAGGACAAGGAGGGACCCATCCCAGATCTTCGGTTCAGACTAGACCACCTACCCCACCACCATACAGGGGGCGAGATAGAGATCAGACAGCTAAAGGTGGTCACACTTCAGGCAGAGGGGCGAGTGGTGCCATAGTTCCGCAGGGTAGGGGTAGAGGCGTTGCTCAGACAGGTGGTGGTAGGGGATCACAGTGTTATGCATTCCCGAGGAGGCCCGAGGCAGAGGCTTCTGATGCAGTTATCACAGGTATTATCCCAGTTTGTCATCGACCTGCGTATGTATTGTTTGATCCTGGATCCACCTATTCTTATGTGTCCTCCTACTTTTCATCTGGATTTGATTTACTATGTGATCGTATGCCTGTTCCTATCTATGTTTTCACGCCGGTAGGTGAGCCCTTAGTGGTGGATCGAGTGTATCGATCCTGTCTTGTTTCTCTGGTGGGGTATGATACTTGGGTAGATATGAGTATTCTGGAGATGGTAGACTTCGATGTTATCTTGGGAATGGATTGGCTTTCTCCTTATCATGCTATTCTTGATTGTCATGCAAAAACTGTGACCTTAGCCATGCCCGGTGTACCAAAGATTGAGTGGAAGGGTGACAGTGGTTCTTATCCTAGCAAATTTATCTCCTACATCCATGCTCAGAAATTAATTGATAGAGGGTGTCTGTCTTACTTGGCTTTCATTCGAGATACCAGTGTTGAACCAACTCCTATGGAGTCTATTCCTGTGGTTCGGGAGTTTGTCGATGTGTTTCCTACTGACCTTCCAGGTGTTCCTCCCGATAGGGATATTGATTTTCCTATTGATCTAGAGTCAGGCACTAAGCCCATCTCCATTCCTCCATATAGAATGGCTCCAGCTGAACTAAAAGAACTAAAGGAGCAACTTCAAGATTTGCTGAGCAAAGGGTTTATTCGTCCTAGTGTGTCACCATGGGGTGCCCCCGTCTTATTTGTGAAAAAGAAAGATGGGTCTATGAGGATGTGTATTGATTACAGACAGTTGAACAAGGTGACTGTCAAGAACAAGTACCCTCTTCTCCGTATTGATGACATGTTTGATCTTAATCCTAAATTAAGATTTTTGCCTATGCGAGCACACCACAACACAAATTAGTTTGGCAAATATATAAAAAGCAAATAGCAAGTAATTCCCTTCCCCCTTTTTCCCAGTTTTTCACTATATACTATTACAAGACTTTGCAAAAAAAAAAAAAAATGAAATACAACAAGAAATAAAATAAAATAAAATAAGATAAAAACTTCAAGGTCCATCCTTCTCCTGTCCCAAGCAATTTTGTTTTCTGCGAGAAGCTCAAAACCTGTATCACTAAAACAGAATACTAGCAATACCAAGATGATAACAATATTTTCCACTGAGCCAAAGAAACTAGTCAAATCATATGAATATATGTGAAAGAAGAAAAACTAATATATATACCGGAAGTAGTCTTTTGAACGTATACTAGAAGGAATTAGAATATGAGAGCAAAAGTTTTTTAGTATAGTTCTTATGGAATTCTTTTTTCTGTCTAAAGAGTGTCTATGAAGGTAAAGAAAATGTCCTATTTATATACTCAACAAAGGATATAACAATGAGGTAATTACATTAATTAAGGACGAGTCACTTAAAAGATTTCCTAACTAGATTTAATCAAAATTTTCCATAAAGAGTAAGTAAAATCTGTCCATAAATCAATAAGGTAAGAGAATCAATTAACAAATTGAACTTACCATAAGTGAAGGAGATTGACTTTGATTCTATCAAGTCTTACCAAAGCAATAAATTAATAAAAAATAATAATGCAGCAAAACACTCTAATGTACAACGGAATTTAAGAATATTTTTATGTGAAAATCAATTAGTAAATGATGCAAAAGGCAGTAGAAGTATTCTGGGTCTAACAAAATAAAGAAAAATCAAACAACAAATTTATAGGTACAAATATGGAATTAGAGATCTCCAAATCCCAACAAATCAAGTTTCATGAATTAAACACTGATTCTTGCTAATTTTGTGGACTATAAAATTTTAAAAAAAAGTGACATATGCTAGGATTAATCTATCGTTCCTCCAAAATTAATGAAGACCAACAAGCAATAACTGGTAGAATCAAAACTAATTTAGACATGGAGAATGTTTATAATACTAACAACTTAAAATCTGGAGAACCTTGAAGCTAAAATTCAAAAGAGATCAAGCAATCCGTCTTCCGCCGGAGAATCTTGAAGCCTTTTAACCTAAAATCATTTACCTACGAATTATGGTGTTTGCCAATGTAGAGTGAAAGGGCTTTTGAGTAGTTTGCGATTTTTGTTTTGCTGTGGGCTATTGCACATAATTTTTCAGCGGGTTTAGGGTAGAATACGATGGTGTTTTTGACGAGGTTTGGGTCATTTTCGGTGGATTTAAGAGGTTAAAATGGGGCTGGTCGTTTGGGGCTGATGGTTTTGTTGTTGTTGGCAGCCATGGGTGAGGTTTTCCAATGGCACTGGTGCAGCAGTGATGGAGCGAAAATGAGAATGGTGAGGGAGGGGCTTCGCGAGGGGAAAAGAGAGAGAAGGGGTGGTGTGGAAAGAGGAGGAAAGGGAGAAGAAGAGGGTGGAAGAAAGTTGTTGGGGTTTTCCTGGTTTCCCGCCTGCGAGGGGCGGCAGGTTTTCACCGGAGAAGAGCTAGCGGTGGCGACAGTGGGGAGAAGATAAAGATGGCGGCTAGGGTTATTGGATGGGGAAAAATGGAAAGGCGTTTTAGGGATTTGGGGGGGGCGAGGGGGTTAGAGGGGGAGGGGAATGAGTTTTTGGGGCCTTTTGGGGTGTTGGGGAATTAAGGAATTCAGTTAAAATAGGGATTAATCTAGGCCATTAGATCAAACGTGATGAATAGCTAGGTTTAAATCTCACAATTCAAAAAAAAATTGAATATTTAAAATAAAGCCATAAATTGACTTATTTTAGGCTAAAAAGGCAAGAATTTATTAGAAATTTGACTAGGATTAAAATGAATTCGGGTAGAAAAGGCTAAGAATTGAAGGAATTAGGATAAAATGAATAAAATTTTCATCGAATTAATGCTTATAATATAAATAAATATACAACATTTTGAAAAATTGTAATTTTTACATAAAAGAGAACGTGTATATATATGCGGAAAAAATAACTATGTAAAATACTTGAACATACTAAAATATTATAAAAAATATATATATGTGCGTTTTAAAATATGATGTTGATAAATTAATAGTAAAATAATGAGTTGTAAATAATACTACTACTATTAGAACTAAAATAATGAACATCATAAAAATGGTAAATAATAGTAATAATGATAAGAAGAAGAAGAAGAAGAAGAAGAAGAAGAAGAAGAAGAAGAAGAAGAAGAAGAAGAAGAAGAAGAAGAAGAAGAAGAAGAATAAAAAAAAAAAAATAATAATAATAATAATAATAATAATAATAAATAATAATAATAATAATAATAATAAAGTAATTTAAAAAATTGATAAAATAATCAACAAAAATATGTTATTGTGTATTTTTTAAAGACCCAAGAATATTATAAAAACATACAGTCATTTCGATAAAATTGAAAATAACCTTATTTATTGTAAAGGTTTAAAAAATACCAATTTTAATCAAATAGCAATTTAAAATATGTTATAGGTCAGTCAAAATTGAGTGTCAACAATTGCCCCTTCTTTGCTCGGGAATGAAGAATTAATTGTTGAGCAAAGAAAGTTGACGGAGTAGCCGATTTTGTGTGACCGATGAATTGTTATCGGAGGGACCAGATAGAACTAAAGGGGTTATGAGGTCATTACGGCCGAGACTTTGGTTTAAAATCGCCTACATATCTCTGGTTGTACGAGAATCAGGCCGTGTGTAGTTCTGGATTAAGAACAAATGAAATTCCTAAAATAACATTAATGGTGCGGAACTTGAAGTGGGAGCGATAGTAGCTTGAATTCGGAATGATCGAGGTATAGAAAATGGTTGGGCATTGAAAGAAAACAGAAGGTTTAATGCATTCGATAGCGAAACAAAGGCATAATTTTGAAGCGAAAGGCGGAACATACAGACATTCGCAAGTTCTGCTATTTGTAAATAAAAGAAACACTATGTAAAATGGTTGGAGCACAATGTTAAATGGTGAACTAATCATAAACATGATGCAAGTCCCCTGCTAGACCATGAAATTTTGTCATAAGACGATAAGGATGACGTCTTAGGCTATGACATCTAGGGCCATGCTCATTGTAAATTGTATCCTTAGGTTATGAAATGATGTCCATAGGCCATGAAAAATGATGCCTTTGGACGATGACACCTTCGGATAATGATGAATATAAATTCAGTCCTTAGACCATGAAAATAATGCCTTTGGACCATGATGCCTTAAGGGCATGATAAGCAGAAATTAAATCCCTAGGCTATGAGATGATGTCTGTAGGCCATGAAAATGACGCCTTTGGACCATAACGCCTTAGGGGTACAATATGTCATGAGAGTTTTTGGGTTGAAGCAAATACAATTTCGGGCACAATGCAATGCAAATTTCAATCACATACAAATTCTCGGCCAAATATCATGCAAAATGAAATTTTTGAGGATAATGCGATGCAAATTTTATGGTACATGCAATTTCTCGGGCCAATATCATGGAAAATATAATTCTCGGGCGCAATGCAATGTAATTCTTAGGGCGCATGCAATTTCTCGGGCCAATATTATGGGAAAATATAATTTTTGGGCACAATGTAATGCAAACTTTAGGGCGCATGCAATTGCTCGGTCCAATGTTATATAAGATATAATTATCGGTCACAATGCAATGCAAATCTTAGGGTGATGCAATTTCTCGGGCCAATATTATGCAAGATATAATTTTAGGGTACAATGTAATGCAAACCTTAGGGCGCATGCAATTTCTCGAGCCAATATTATGCAAAATATAATTTTTGGGCATATGTGAATGCAGATCTCGAGCATTTATAATGCAAATATCGGGCACATGCATTGTAATTTTGGGCCAGTTCAAGGCAAAGCGTATAGTAATATTTTGTTTTACTAGATTGTCGTTTGTTCGGACAACACTGAAACATATGTCTGTCTAATCTGCATTCAAAGAAAATAGTCAGTTTATAAAAGAGAGAAGGTTGATCTGTCCTTCGCTGTGGCCCAGTAAGCTTCATCGGTTGCTGATATCCAGACCTTTATCGGGCATTTGCCTTGGGGCAGGATGGTATAACATTTGAATTTTTTAAAGTAGTGTGTGTGTGTGTATATATATATATATGTATGTATATATTGAAATGTTTGAAAGATGAAACAGTTGATAATTCATTAAATGATGTGAATCTTTGATGGTGGCACATTTTGAGACGAACCCAACGTCCAACTGAGGCAGGATTTTTGGGCTACCTGATGCAGAATTATGACTTTCTTTTGTGAGAGTTGTGTTGTTTGTCATTAATTTTTGAGCTCGTCTCAAAATTTCTACCCCAATTATATTGTCTGTTAAAGGTTGTGCTCTTTTCAAAAGAATTTTTGAGATCCTCTCAAAAATTCTGCCCCAGTCTATGGTCAAAAGGGGAAATAAGATTTTTATTATGGTAAGACCGAACTCCATTGGAGCGCCTACGTATCCCTCTTAAATGGGAATCAAGTCTGACGTATTTCCAAATACAGGACGAAAGAGCATTAAGTAAACATTATTCGAAAAAGAGAACTCAGGCCAAACTTCTTCATTTATTTTTCTAGTGTAGATGTTTCTTTCATAGAACTCATGCAAGATAATGTTTTCCTTAGACGGCGCAATTCATGATCGAACTTCAACATGCTCGTGAATGATTTGATAGCGGGTTGTTGGATGTATTTGGCGTAGGATCCTTCAAATGTATAACTTTAGTATCAATTAGATCTTGAACCTTATCCTTCATAGCACGACATACATCAGTTGTGTGTCCCTTCATTCCTGAGTGATATGCACAAACTTTGTTTGGATCATACCATTTGGATTGAGTGTCCGGATTCAAAGAAGGAATAAGGCGTGGTATAACCAGCCTCTTTCAATCTCTCGTAGAGTTGTGCTATGGGTTCAATCAGAGGAGTATAGCTTTTGGTTGATTTTCTTTCAAAGTTGGGACGATTTCTATAATTCGACCGTTGAGGAGGTGGGAGTGGAGGCATTTGAAAGTATCCTGGCTGGGTATGATAAATGGGGTATGTAGGCTATTGATATGGAGTGGGAGGAGTTTGATAGAGGGTAATTGGTGGATAAAAGGGAGGAGGTGCGGGATATGGTGATGTAGGATAGTGGGGAGTGGCGGAGGTCCTTTCGATCGTGTGTGGTAGGCTAGAGTGCACAGTCAGATCAACCAATGGGAAAGGAAAGACAAAAAAATAGGAAAATGAAAATAAGGAAAAAAGGAAAAAAAATCAAGTTAGTAACGTGATAAATAACACAAAAACATCACGTTAATTTGCAAAAAATAAACGCCCTAAAATTCAAGGAGCCTCATTGAGTCAGAGGTAGGCCTAATACGACAAGCAAGTGATTCATGATGATTAATCCAAGCCTTAGTTTATAATTTGGAGGTTTAGAATTAGAGGTAAATAATTAAAAGAAACAAACTATCTTGTTCATTGAATAAGCAAAGAAACAATTATAAGCTAAAACGTTCAACCCTTTTAATTAAAAAGATATAATTAAACCTGAGGGGAAGAGGGATAACAAGGGAAATAAATTTAAAAAGTAAATCTTCTAAGGATGGTGCTCATCATGATCAATCTCCTCAGCATCTCTTGTTATCCACACAAAGTACTCTGGCGTGATGTGAGGCCGAAACTTATGAAGGCCAATGATGATAGATCTCTCCCATCTTCTTTTTATGTCACGAACTTGGGGAGTTTCTGGCCCAAAATCATATTCGGATACACTCATATCAGCTGTTGGTGGAACCCTTTGGATCTGCCCAAACTGTCGAAGAACTCGCAATGGAGCATATGGTTGGACACCAGTCAGGCCAACAAGCTCAAGATAGCAAAGTTCCTCTCCTCTTACCATTGCGTGATCTATGTTTAACCAAGGGTACTTCCATTGAACATGAAGAGCAGAAAGCTCCTTAAAAAAGATATACCATTCTTCAGTTCCTTCGGGAGTAACAAACTCAGTCATTCTTCTTGAATGAGTGTGAATCTTGTTTTGCATCCCACCTTGAATGTTATTTCGATGAAAGTGCTCGACGGCCCATAATTGGAATAGCAGGTTGCACCCCTCAAAGAATCTTCTGCCTCTAACACACTTGGTGGATGCCCTCATTATTTCTGCCACGATCATAGGCACCAAAGTCACATTGGTTCGGTTTCTAGCTAAAACCTGGACCACATAGCTCAAAGAGGTATCTATTTTTCCATCTTTTTTAGGAAACACTAAGGTGCCCAACAATGCAATGGCGAAAGCATTTACGCGGTACCTTTCCCATGTTCCTGCTGAACAAGAAAATTCTTCGCTAAAATTCCTATACCCATCTTGATGACCAAAGTGTGAATATAAAAAGTCCAGAGAAATCCAATTGAAATTCAAGCTAGTTAACCCTGGGTTGTACTTCAGTCCTAAAGATCTTAAAAACCTATTTGGTGTTTGTTTGTGAGGTATAATCATGCTTCCCCCATAGTAGCTCAGATCGGTGAAGCCCCCAATTTCCTCGATAGTCGGAGTCAACTCAAAGTGTTCAAATTTGAAAACCGCCCTAATGGGATTCCAGAACTTTAGCAGAGCTTTGATAAGATACGGATCAGGGATGACATAAATAAGGAAGGTCAATCCCCCTACCAGTTGGGCTATTTCTGTAGCACGATCTTGCCTAACATTCTCCCACCATCGTCGAAGGCTAGGGTTGACATCTACCACCATCTGGGTGTTGGGAAAATTTGGGAAAGCCATCTCAGATCTGCACACAAAAGACAAAACATGTATTAAAACTCCATTTTGACAATATTTAGGCTTGGATTAATTATCGTGATCACTTAGACACATAATATGCAGTATTTCATCTTGGAGGGTGATTGGACTCTCTAGACTTAACAAGGTGGCTACTATTATGTAGATTGACCCCATGGGGCCAAAGTACCTAGGGTTTATGCATGCATGATTTTAACTTTGGGGTAGATATCTCTATCCTAGGTTTCTAAAGAGTGGGGCTAGACATAGACTGGGTATTCCTATGTGAGAAGCACGTGGTCCAATGGTAGTAAGACTATCCGCCATTCACCATGCATGCGCTTACTCTCTAACAATTAGGTTTGAAAGGAGGCGGGAGAAGTGCAAAGGCACGACATCATCTTAAAAAGGAAAAGAAGAGAGGGTCTCAAGTGGGGGAACGTATGAGCGAAATGCCAGTTAAATTAAAGCAGTACCAATTAGCAAATAAGGCAATGTTAAACAAATAATTTAAAGCAGTAAACAAATAAAGGGGGAAAGAAGGGAAATTTAGATTAGTGAGGATAAGGAAGGGGAGTTAGAAAGGATTAAGGCAGGGGAGTTAGAGGAGATTAACGGAGGGGAGTTAGAGGGATAAGGGAAAGGGGGTTAGAGGGGATTTAAGGGAAAAGAAAAAAATGAAATAAATTAGTAAGGAATAATAACAATAAGGAATGTAGAGCAATTTAATGAAAACAAGTAAAGGGACAAAGGGAAAGGATTGACAAAATAAAACCCACATAAAAACAAGACACGCAATGGTTAGAACCTAATCTCCCTAGCAAAATCGCTATCCCATCGCGCCCCATTTTTTCTCACAAAGAAACGTTAACCTGGACGACGTCGTGGCAACAACTCTTTTGGGATTTAAAAATTGATTGAAGAGTCGCCACCTAATGATTTAAGGTGCATTAGGATACTCTCCTAAGCCTAAAAAATCTAATCTAAGGGTCAAGCCACCAGAGAACGGATAAGAGCTCAAGTTACCTCGAAGGGAAGGTATTAAGCACCCTTCAAGGTCCGAAAAATGCGGGTCCGGACCATATTTCACATTTATGTGGGGTTTTACAAATAAGGTCTCATATTTTAGCAATATCTTAAATAGATCTAAGTGATAAAATAATAAATTAAACAAAACAAATATCTTAAACTAATCTACCCCAAATAATTTAAAATGAAAAAAATACGAGAGAAGAATTTTAAACTAAGCGATTTATTTTTTTACTCGGATCAATTACTCGGCTTTATTTCCGAAAGACAAAAATTAGATTTTTGTCATTTTAGCTTCACTTGGCTTATTTAAGCCTAAGGATAAAACCAAGATTTGTCCTATTAAGCATGAGTTTGAATTATCATTTCCGAGGGTCTTATTTACCCCTACCCCTCCTAAGTTGATTTTATTATTTGACTTAAAAGTGTGCTAGAAAAAAAATATAGAATTCTAACGAGTCCTAAAATGCCTACCGTCCCTTCCTCTTGTCCAAGAGGCGTTAGACTTCTAATTTGATAAGTTCTAGACTAGAGTAAAATGTAAGTTTCCTAGTTAGACTCTGCATCAAAACAAAATAGACAGGATGAGCAATTAGCATATATATCCCAAGTATGCCTCTCATCTAATTAACATGCTTGAAAACACACACAAGTGGTGCAAAGTGATATGCTAGGTGTATACAAAACAATATCCAAACATTTTAAAACTTGTAAGAATATTTTAGTTCTAAAATATGATTGTATTAGACTTTATGGACATATGACTAAATATATTCCAAGATTTATTAAGACACAATTATATTATATTAAGAATTGAGAAAACTCTAAAAGCATGATTTCTTAACATGTGAAAATTTTAAAAGAAAAAAAAATTATTTCCTATAGGCATGATTTTCAAACATGTGAAAATTTTAAAAGAAAAATAATTTTATTTCCTATAGGCATGCTTTCTAAAACATGTAATGATAAAACGTGATTTATAAGAAACCAATCACAACAATGATATTAACATAGACATCGTTGACTTACTTGAGACAAAATATAAATGAGTAAAAAATCCATAAGCTCGCATTCTTATACGTTTAAAAAAAAAAATTAAAACCTAGACACGATGTCTAAAGCGTATCATGCTCGACTTTAAACATCACTCGAGTTTTGGAGTAAACTAAGCATAACTTCTTTTATTTAATCCTATATTAAGATTTTGCCTATACAGGCACACCACAACACAAAATAGCTTGGCAAATATAGAAAAAACAAATAGCAAGTAATTCCCTTCCCCCTTTTTTCCAGTTTTTCACTATATACTATTACACGACTTTGTAAAAAAAAAAGAAATAAAACATGAAATAAAATAAAAAAGTAAAATAAGATAAGATAAAAACTTCAAGGTCCATCCTTCTCCTATCCCAAGCAATTATTTTTTTGCGAGAAGCTCAAAACCTACATCACTAAAACAGAATACTAGCAGTACCAAGATGATAACAACATTTTCTACTGAGACAAAGAAACTAGTCAAAGCATACAAATATATGTAGAAGAAGAAAAACTAATATACATACCGGAAGCAGTCTTTTGAACGTGTACTAGAAGGAAGTAGAATATGAGAACAAAAGTTCTTTAGTATAGTTCCTATGAAATTTTTTTTCTGTCTAAAGAGTATCTGTGAAGGTGAAGAAAATGTCCTATTTATATACTCAACAAAGCACATAACAATAAGGTAATTACATTAATTAAGGATGAATCAATTAAAAGATTTCTTAACTAGAATTAATCAAAATTTTCCATAAAAGAGTAAGTACAATATGTCCATAAATCAATAAGGTAAGAAAATAAATTAACAAATTAAACTTACCATAACTGAAGGAGATTGACTTTGACTCTATCAAGTCTTACCAAAGCATTAAATTAATAAAAAAAAAATCTAACAAAACACTCTAATGTACAACAGAATTTAAGAATTTTTTTATGTGAAAATCAATTAGTGAATGACACAAAAGGCAGTAGGAGTATTCTGGGTCTAAGAAAATAAGGTAAAATCAAACAACGAATTTACAGGTACAAATATGGAATTAGAGACATCCAAATCCCAACAAATCAAGTTTCATGAATTAAACATGATTCTTGCTAATTTTGTGGACCATAGAATTAAAAAAAAAAGAGTGACATAGGCTCAGATTAATCTATCATTCCTCCAAAATTAATGAAGACTAACAAGCATAAACCGGAAGAATCAAAGCTAATTTAGACATGGAAAATTATAATAATACTAACAACTGAAAATCTGGAGAAACTTGAAGCTAATATTCAAAAGAGATCAAGCAATCCGTCTTCCGTCGGGGAAGCTTGAAGCTTTTTAAACTAAAACCATTTACCTCAGAATTTTGGTGTTTGCCGATGCAGAGAGAAAGAGCTTTTGAGTGGTTACCGATTTTTGTTTTGGGGTGGGCTATTGCACGAAATTTTTCGACGGTTTTAGGGTAGAATCTGATGGTGTTTTTTGACGGGTTTTGGGTCATTTTTGGTGGATTTAAGAGGTTAAAATGGGGCTGGCCGTTTGGGGCTGGTGGTTTTGTTGTTGTTGGCAGTCATGGGTGACGTTTTCTGGTGGCGCTGGTGCGGCACTGAGGGAGCGAGAGGAAGAATGGTGAAGAAGGGGCTTCGCGAGGGGAGAAGAAAGAGAGGGGTGGCGTGGAAAGAGGAGGAAAGCGAGAAGAAGAGGGTGGAAGAAAGGTGTTGGGGTTTTGCTGGTTTCCCGCCAGCGAGGGGCGGCAGTTTTTCAACGGAGAAGAGCAGGCAGCGGCAGCAGTGGGGAGAAGAGAAAGATGGCGGCCAGGGTTTTGGGATGGGGAAAAATGGAAAGGAATTTTAGGGACTTGGGGGGGGGGGATGAGTTTGTGGGGTGTTGGGGAGTTAAAAAAAGAAAATTAAAATAGGGATTAATCTAGGCCATTAGATCAAACGTGATGAACAGCTAGGTTTAAATCTCGCAATTAAAAAAATTAAATATTTAAAATAAAGCCATAAATTGACTTATTTTTAGGCTAAAAAGGGAAAGAATTGATTAGAAATTTGACTAGGATTAAAAATGAATTTGGGTAGAAAAGGCTAAGAATTGAAGGAATTAGGATAAAATGAATAAAATTGTCATCGAATTAATGGTTATAATATAAATAAATATACAACATTTTGAAAAATAGTAATTTTTACGTAAAAGAGAACACATAAATATATGTGAAAAAAATAACTATGTAAAATACTTGAACATGCTAAAATATTATAAAAAGAATATATATATATATATGTGTGTGTGTGTGTGTGTGTGTGTGTTTTAAAATATGATGTTGATAACTAATAGTAAAATAATGAGTTGTAAACAATAGTAAGTATTACTACTACTATTAGAACTAAAATAGTGAACATCATAAAAAGAGTAAATAATAATAATAATAATAATAATAATAATAATAATAATAATAATAATAATAATAATAATAATAGTAATAGTAATAGTAATAGTAATAATAATAATAGTAGTAATAGTAATAGTAATAATAATAATAATAATAATAATAATAATAATAATAATAATAATAATAATAATAATAATAATAATAATAATAATAATAATAATAATAATAATAATAATAATAATAATAATAATAATAATAATAATAGTAATAGTAATAATAATAATAATAGTAGTAATAGTAATAATAATAATAATAATAATCGTAGTCGTAGTAATAGTAATAATAGTAATAATAATAATAATAACAGTAATAATAGTAATAATAATAGTAGTAATAATAATAATAATAATAATAATAATAATAATAATAATAATAATAATAATAATAATAATAATAATAATAATAATAATAATAATAGTAGTAATAGTAGTAATAGTAATACTAGTAGTAATAGTAGTAATAGTAATAATAATAGTAGTAATAGTACTAATAGTAATAGTACTAGTAGTAGTAGTAGTACTAGTAGTAGTAACAGTAATAGTAATAGTAATAGTAATAGTAATAGTAATAGTAATAGTAATAATAATAGTAATAGTAATAATAATAATAATAGTAATAATAATAGTAGTAGTAATAATAATAATAATAATAATAATAATAATAATAATAATAATAAAGACATCCAGGCTAACCAGACACCAACAATCTAACGATTGACAGTGCTAACGACTGTACCACCTTCTTGGAACCAAGCTTAACCAAACTTCAAACGCTCATAAGTTACATTCTATCTCTAAGCTTTTATCAAGCGAGTCTGGGCATAACCTTGTTATATGAAAGCGAAGTAGGATATTTAACATAGAAATGAACTTAGCCGAGTATAACTCGGGCCATGGAAACTATACAAAAAAATTAAAAACGAAATACCTGGGATTTGAGCTTAGATGTTGAGCTGCTGCTCCAACTTCTTTATTTATAAAATAAGAAAGACTTTACAAAATTGTAAAGAGAAAACTTTCAATCAATATAGCAAATTAAGAAAGAAAAACTTAGATCTTTAACTTTTCTGATCGATGCCCCTTCTAATGAGAGGCCTGCTATATTTATAGAAAGCTACTATAAAACTACAAAAATTCAAATAGTATAATGGCCAACAATTGTGGCCTACATGTACAGTGACTCACATGGTGAGTTATGAAATATTATTCCTTTTGTCTTGATTTGACGGGTCCTTTATTCTTTCACGTTTTTGCCCTTTTCTCTTCTTTTCAATTCAGCAAGAAAATCTTCTGCGTCCTCCAAAATATTTTCTGGATCTAAGTCTTCGTCTGTCTGTGCTTCATTGAAGCTTGATTTATCATCATCTCCTGAACAACTTCTCATGGACACATCAGACTTATCATTCATTTGTTCCATGGTTTTTAATAAGTTGTTCTTAACTTCTTCTAGGTATTTCTGGACCGCTTCGTCTTTGTCTCCTTCCTGGAAGGTGATTTTTCGGGCAATATGCCTTAAGGCGTTATCCTTGACAATGCTGTCTTTAATTTCAGATTTATATGTCTGAATTGTCTTGATCATATTATCAATTAGTTCTTGTCCGTATAAGGTTTGTGTTTTAGGATCACTTTTCATAAGTTTGTCCCAAAATTTATTATAATATACCCTTTTGATGCAAGGGATATTTTCTTCGGTATAACCAAATTCAGGTTCCCATTTATGTATCCATGGGATCGAAAATTCTAGGAAGAAATATATTTGTCCGATTTTTTCTTCCCAGCACACATGTTCTTCACTATATAATTTGTTCAGAATTGGCGAAATTTTCTTCCATGCTGTGTATTGTTCCAGATTTGGTGATGGTAGAATATCTACCGAAGGCCCATGATAAGTCCACCAATCAATAAATCAATTTGGTATCTTTAATTGGGAAAATACCTTTTCGCATACCTTTATAAACCAAGTATGCTTATGCTTGTTGTTATTATAATATAAAACTCTTTTAAAGGCTAGGATATAATCCCAGTAGGTAAATCTACTTTTTACATTTCCCAGTATGACTGGTTTTTCTGTGAAGGTCGATAAACCCCACCATTTTGCAGGTATAACCTGTTTGATTATAAGTTTTGATAAACTGCTCTTCACTGCTATTAGCAGGAAAGTGTTGAATTTCAACACTTCCAGTTGTAACCAAAATTTCTTCATAATATTGAAGTGTTTTGAAGGATGTTCCTGGGAAGTAAACATCGTTTACCGAATATTTACGGAGTATATTCCATGGGTCATTTTGTTGAAGAATATCTTCATTTTCGACCAGAAATATGATTTCTGTCCTTTGTTTTTTCTCATAGATTTTGATATTATTAAAATCTTCGCTTGCCACTGTGGCATAGGAATTTCCCTTTCTTTCTTTTTCATGCTCGAGATATGATCTCAACTGTTCATATAGTGGACTGTCTTTAGGAATATCTTCCAATTTGATAGAAGAATATGATTCTTCTCTGATTTTTTTCATTTACCAGAGTTTTCCCCCCAATTTGGAGTACTGGTCTTGGACTATTAGTCCTTAATGTATTTTGCATATTAAAGGAAGTAGAACTTCCAACCGGGGAATTTCCCCTTCCTCTCCCTCTATTGATTCTTCTTCCTCTATTAGAGGAATGCCACTCATTGTTCGCGCCCATCCTGCAAATATTCTCAAGTTAAAATATCAGGAAGAGAATTATCAATTCCCTTTTTGTATTCGATATCGAAATCAAATGAGGCTAATTGAGCCTGCCACCTGGCAAATATTTTTTTCGAGGCATCATGTTTAAAATCTTTATTAAACATATACTTTACTGCCTGAGCATCAGTTCTTATTAAGAACCTCTGATTGTATAAATTATCCTGAAATTTTAAAACACACTTAACAATTGTTAACATTTCTTGAGCGATTGTAGCATATTTGCTATGTGCATTATTCCATTTTCCAGAGTAATATCTTACGAGATATTCTATATTATCATGAGGATTGATTTGCTTTAATATTCCTCCAAATCCTATGTTAGACGCATCGGTCTCAACAACCCTTTTCCAATTCGGATTCGAAAGGGTAAGGCAAGGTAGACCTTTAACCTTATTTTTAATCAAATTCACTATTTCTGAATGTTTATCAGTCCATCTAAATGGAACATTCTTCTTTAACAACTCATATAGAGGTGCAGCAGTAACCGATAAATCCTTTAAAAAAGGAGAAACATAATTTATACTACCTAAAAATCTTTGTAGTTGATTTTTATCAGATAATTTATCTGGAAATTTATTACCAAATTCAATAGCTCGTTGTATGGGAACAATTTTTCCCTGAGAAATATTATGACCTAAAAATCTTATTTCATTTTGAAATAAACTCATCTTTGGTTTAGATATAACTAAATCATTTTGGATAATAATTTTCTTGAAAATTTCAAGATGTTTAAAATGTAATTCTAATGTTTTAGAATACACAAGAATATCATCAATATAAACAATTATAAAATCCATATAAGGATTAAAAATATCGTTCATTATTTTTTGGAATTCTGAAGGTGCGTTCTTTAAGCCAAATGGCATTACTGTCCATTCATATTGGCCAAAGGGAACATTAAAAGCTGTCCTATATGTATGTTCATGGAATAGTTGAATCTGCCAATATCCAGATTTTAAATCAAATTTTGAAAATATATTCGCATCATATACTCTATTGAGAAGATCTTTTTTATTGGGTATGGGATATCTAATCCATTTCAACACCTTATTAAGGGGTTTATAATTTATTACTAATCTTGGTTTTCCACGCTCTTTTTCTGCAGCGTTATTAACATAAAACGCAGTGCAAGACCATGGTGATTTTGAAGGTTTAATAAGACCTTTATTTAATAATTCATCTATTTCCTTTTTGCAGAAATCTATTAGTTCTGAATTCATTTGGCAGGGCCTAGATTTTGTAGGGATGTTACTCTCTGAAAAAGATTCTTCATAAGGAAGAGTTACTATATGCTTCTTCCTATTCCAGAATGCATTAGGATGCTCAGCACATATAGATGCAGCAAATTATTCAGAAATTAATTTAATTTTTTCTTGTATTTTAGGACTTTGCAAAATATCTTTTACAGAAAGTCTACAAATTTCGGATTGTAAACTTTTTAAATGATTTTGTTTCATGTCAATTAGACTCTGAATATCACGAGTTATTGGTTCAGTTATAAACTGAAAAGATATTTGTTTTTCATTGTAAGTACCTTGAAAACCTTTTTCATCAATATGTTTTAAAGGATAAATTGCCTTTAAAAATGGAGTTCCCAATATAATTGGAGGATTTAAAAAATCTTTTGTCAAAATGAACATATGAGGTATGCAAATTTTTTGATAACAAATATATGCATTAGGTAATTTGTATTGAACATTCATATTATTACCTGATGCGGATTTAATCATGTGAGAAGTTTCATGAAAATATTTTGAAGGAATTAATCCTTCAAGAATGCATGAAATGTCTGCACCACTATCTACTAAAACAGTTGTAGTAATTGAAAAATCTTTATTGATTAAAAGATTTACTTTAATATGGCATTTATGGGAAGTAATTAATTGCATCATTCCTAGAAAAATATCATCCTTTTCGTTTCTTTTAAAAGAAATGATTTGATTCGAAAAATCAGAAATATCTTGTGAATCATTATTCAATACTTGTTTTTGCTTTTGATCAATATTGTTTTTATCATCAGAATTCTCGATTTGAGAAACTCTGTGGTCCAAAATCATTTGATTTTGTTTTAAAGATTTAATTTCAGCTTTGAGCATTGCAACCTCAATTTTTAAATCATTCATCGAGGTGTCCCTAGATTCCATAATATATGGTTTATTCAAAAGTCTTTTTTGAACTTCAGTAAAAGAATAAGTTGCCGAATTTGACAAAGTGTTTTTATTCGAGGAATTCTCTAATTTAGAAGATGATGAAGAAGCCATATTAATAATTTTTTCTCGTAAATTATTATCATTAACTTCTTTTAGAAGTTCAAGGATATTATCCGAAGTAATAGGCTTAATTTCAAAAGCATCATTAAATTGAGATTGCAAATTATAAAAATCATTTTCATTATTATCGCAAGAACACTGATTTTTCTTGCATACCTGATTGTCCGATCCGGAACTGGATGAGCTTTGATCAAAAAGCTCTATTTCTGAGGAGTCACTGCTTACTTCTGATTCAGAAGTATCATCAAAAATCTGCATAAATTCCTGCTTTTTATCTTCATCTAATTCTGAAATTAATGCTTTTAGCTTTTCTTTTTTACAGTTCGGAGCGATGTGTCCAAATTTACCACAATTATAACATTTTATTTTATTTAGATTTCTGCTGGATCTATTTTTGACAAATCTTGTCTCTTTTCGGAATTTCTTACGAAATTCTCGTTCTTGTTTAGACCTTCGTCTAGGATTCTTACCTTTGCGAATATATCCGCCTTTATGGGGGTTTTGACTTGTGAGCTAAATGCATGTCACTAACCCCAAACTGTTGACAAAAATCACCTAATTGTGATCTATGAGTCATTTTCTTTTTTTAAGTTGATTACTTAATTTGAGTTCATTACATAAGTTTAATCCTTCTTGTGTACATATTCCTATTAATTTACCATAAGTATAATTTACATAATCTATACTTGGGGAATTTCCACGAAGAATTTTTCTAATTCTTTCTGCGAATAATGGAGGCAGTCCATCAACAAATTTTGATTTCCAATGTGCCTCGTTACTGTCGGGTAAATCCATCACCCTATTAAGAAAGGTATCTTTATACCAACGAAATTCACCTAAATGTCTACACTTAAGATTATTTAACATTGTACGAATATTTTCATACACATTGGTAAATCTTCCACTAAAGTGTTCAATAATCGTGCAAATCAAAGAATATATGATATCCTCATGACCTGCTTCTAATTTGAATCATAAGGAATCAATTCCTTCATTTGGGTTAGTTGCAGAATATATGCTATTCCTTTGTTCATCTGTGAGAAAATTATCCCACCATCCTCTTAACTGACCAGTAAATCCAGCAACAATCATTTTACAAATAATTTTGTCAGTATTTTATTAGAGGTAGCTCTACAAATGGTAGAATACATTAGCATGCGATGAATCATTATGCTAATCTGCCTATCCGTCAGACCATCCAGATTCCATTCATAAATCTGGTCACCGCTATAGCTAGTGTTGGTCATATTCCAATCTCTTTCTTCTATTAGAACATCTTGAGGAGTTGGTCTATGATAATAATAGGTTTTCATATCTGGTTTCATAGCATATTTGCTACTATATTTTTGAGGAAAACTTCTTAGCTTATTGAGCTCAGAATCAATGAGTTCTTTATAATTTTGAGAAGAATTAAATGCATCAGAAAATTCCGATTCTAACTGGACTGGTTTAATATCTAAACTAGCCAATTTTTCATTAATTAATTCTTCTAAATCATTCTTAGATTTAAGAACAAATTCTCCTACATCTAGGGGCCTTTGAATAGATGCTGCTACCGCTAAAGGTGTTTTGCTAGATGATGTTGCAGCTGTTAGAGAACTTTGAACAAGTCCTTTGACTAATTTTGTCAATTCTTCTAATTTAGTATCAAGAGAGGTTAAATGTTCCCCTAGAACTTTTAAATATAAGCTCATATAATTATTTTGGGAAATTATGGCATTGACTTCTTTAATGCTAATTTTAGCAGTATCGTTTTCAATAAATTTTTGAAAAGCTTCAAAAGTTATTGAAGTGTTATTTGGTAAAATAAATTGAGCTTGAGGAGGATAAATGGACTTAACTATTTGTCCATTTGAATCTTTATAACTTCGTTGCTCTAATACCTTTATATATAAAGGCAAATGTGTGGTTATAAACCAAGGAACAAAGAATATAATCTTGTTATGTAATGCACAAGTTTCATAGAATTCTTGTGAAATGCTGAATTTCTCAGTTTCACTATAAGTGTTAGAAAACCAATTTCGGAAATTTTTCCATTTTTCTTGCCTATATTCATTTTGAATATATTTTCTAGCTTGAGAGCCAGTACTAAAATCGATTTGGTGTGGAATCATTAAAATTCATTTCGGATTTTGAGGGGATATCCTCATCTATTCCTGAAATAATATTATTTTCATCAATTTTAATAAACTCAGATCTATCAGAATTTACAGTATGTAAAGAGGCAGGTTTATTCCTAGCCGGGCCATATGATGGTTTTACTGGAGAAATAAATGACTGTTTAGCAGTAGGTAGACATCGTCTACTACCAGAATAGGAATGCCTATATGGGGTAAATGATTTGTTATCTTCAAATTGAATACAGATTTGTCCTTCTGAAGACTGAGAA
The DNA here is from genome assembly GCA_029948455.1 of Solanum rostratum. Taxonomy (NCBI): domain Eukaryota; kingdom Viridiplantae; phylum Streptophyta; class Magnoliopsida; order Solanales; family Solanaceae; genus Solanum; species Solanum rostratum. Next base: position 25,575,572 of record CM057046.1, on the reverse strand, counting down.
ATGTGAGAATATTCTTTATTAGAAATATTTTCAGAAATATTCTTTTGATCTATTACGGAGTTCAAAGTCCAAGTTGTTGGAAAGTTAATTTCTTCCCACTTAATAGGTCTACGAGTTGTTATTTTAGACCCAGCAAAGTTAGTTTCAAAAATAATTGATTGGTTTTTTGAGTCTTGTAATTTACATTTTGGACTTAGAGTAGATAAGAATTTATAATAAATTCTATAACAAATACATAACAATTCAGATCATGTTGCATAGTTATATCCATGCGTTTTAACATTTAATGTCAAAGCATCACAAATATTGATGCCTGATAAAGATAATGTAAGATTGGGTTGTGTGTTAAAATATATTGGACCATAGGCTACTGTAGATTCAACAGAACCCATTAAAGATTGTCTAAAATCTAGATTTCTAGCATCCCTTAGAGCTACTAAAAAAGTTTCTGATAACCCAGTCAGGGTTAAGGGTTTAAATGCAATTTGCACCATGCCAATATGCATATAATTATACTTATGTTTAAAAATGTCAATATCTCGGCGATTTAATAATCTAATTGTTTGTTCTGAAAAGATTTCAAAGTGAGAGATTGCTCAGTAGTTTTCATAATTTGTTTGGAAGATAATCTATCAAACCAACCATAATCATAAATGGTATTTATAGGAATTTTAGGGATTGTCCACATATTAAGCAGATCCAGATCTTGAGGTAAATCAACCTCTTTAAGCCTAGTATTTTTAATACTAGTTTCAGCAGATTCCATACCGAATTGACTCAAATCTATGTTAAATATCTCACTTCTTCTACCATATAACAATTCCACGACAAGGCTCTAATACCATACGAGACGGGATCTTTTACTTTAATAAAGGCCATGAAGATAAATTTAACTTAAGAACTTGAAGCTGCATGGAATTTTTACAAGCTGTATGGTAATGTTTTACCCAAGCAAGGGGCCTTCGGTTATGCACAGAAGTCTGATCTTTAGCCTGGGAAACAAAATGCCCTAAACATATAACAATAATAATGGGCTAAAGACATCCAGGCCAACCAGACACCAACAATCTAACGATTGACAGTGCTAACGACTGTACCACCTTCTTGGAACCAAGCTTAACCAAACTTCAAACGCTCATAAGTTACATTCTATCTCTAAGCTTTTATCAAGCGAGTATGGGCATAGCCTTGTTATATGAAAGCGAAGTAGGATATTTAACATAGAAATGAACTTAGCCGAGTATAACTCGGGCCATGGAAACTATATAAAAAAAATTAAAAACGAAATACCTGGGATTTGAGCTTAGATGTTGAGCTGCTGCTCCAACTTCTTTATTTATAAAATAAGAAAGACTTTACAAAATTGTAAAGAGAAAACTTTCAATCAATATAGCAAATTAAGAAAGAAAAACTTAGATCTTTAACTTTTCTGATCGATGCCCCTTCTAATGAGAGGCCTGCTATATTTATAGAAAGCTACTACAAAACTACAAAAATTCAAATAGTATAATGGCCGACAATTGTGGCCTACATGTACAGTGACTCACATGGTGAGTTATGGAATATTATTCCTTTTGTCTTGATTTGACGGGTCCTTTATTCTTTCACGTTTTTGCCCTTTTCTCTTCTTTTCAATTCAGCAAGAAAATCTTCTGCGTCCTCCAAAATATTTTCTGGATCTAAGTCTTCGTCTGTCTGTGCTTCATTGAAGCTTGATTTATCATCATCTCCTGAACAACTTCTCATGGACACATCAGACTTATCATTCATTTGTTCCATGGTTTTTAATAAATTGTTCTTAACTTCTTCTAGGAATTTCTGGACCGCTTCGTCTTTGTCTCCTTCTTGGAAGGTGATTTTTCGGGTAATATGCCTTAAGGCGTTATCCTTGACAATGTTGTCTTTAATTTCAGATTTATATGTCTGAATTGTCTTGATCATATTATCAATTAGTTCTTGTCCGTATAAGGTTTGTGTTTTAGGATCACTTTTCATAAGTTTGTCCCAAAATTTATTATAATATACCCTTTTGATGCAAGGGATATTTTCTTCGGTATAACCAAATTCAGGTTCCCATTTATGTATCCATGGGATCGAAAATTCTAGGAAGAAATATATTTGTCCGATTTTTTCTTCCCAGCACACATGTTCTTCACTATATAATTTGTTCAGAATTGGCGAAATTTTCTTCCATGCTATGTATTGTTCCAGAAATGGTGATGGTAGAATATCTACCGAAGGCCCATGATAAGTCCACCAATCAATAAACCAATTTGGTATCTTTGATTGGGCAAATACCTTTTCGCATACCTTTATAAACCAAGTATGCTTATGCTTGTTGTTATTATAATATAAAACTCTTTTAAAGGCTAGGATATAATCCCAGTAGGTAAATCTACTTTTTACATTTCCCAGTATGACTGGTTTTTCTGTGAAGGTCGATAAACCCCACCGTTCTGCAGGTATAACCTGTTTGATTATAAGTTTTGAAAAACTGTGCTCTTCACTGCTATTAGTAGGAAAGTGTTGACTTTCAACACTGCCAGTTGTAACCAAAATTTCTTCATAATATTGAAGTGTTTTGAAGGATGTTCCTGGGAAGTAAACATTGTTTACCGAATATTTACGGAGTATATTCCATGGGTCATTTTGTTGAAGAATATCTTCATTTTCGACCAGAAATGTGATTTCTGTCGTTTGTTTTTTCTCATAGATTTTGATATTATCAAAATCTTCGGTTGCCACTATGGCATAGGAATTTCCCTTTCTTTCTTTTTCATGCTCGAGATATGATCTCAACTGTTCATATAGTGGACTGTCTTTAGGAATATCTTCCAATTTGATAGAAGAATATGATTCTTCTCTGATTTTTTCATTTACCAGAGTTTTTCCCCCAATTTGGAGTACTGGTCTTGGACTATTAATCCTTAATGTATTTTGCATATTAAAGGAAGTAGAACTTCCAACCGGGGAATTTCCCCTTCGTCTCCCTCTATTGCTTCTTCTTCCTCTATTAGAGGAATGCCACTCATTGTTCGAGCCCATCCTGCAAATATTCTCGAGTTAAAAAATCAGGAAGAGAATTATCAATTCCCTTTTTGTATTCGATATCGAAATCAAATGGGGCTAATTGAGCCTGCCACCTGGCAAATATTATTTTCGAGGCATCATGTTTAAAATCTTTATTAAACATATACGTTACTGCCTGAGCATCAGTTCTTATTAAGAACCTCTGATTGTATAAATCATCCTGAAATTTTAAAACACACTTAACAATTGTTATCATTTCTTGAGCGACTGTAGCATATTTGCTCTATGCATTATTCCATTTTCCAGAGTAATATCTTACGAGATATTCTATATTATCATGAGGATTGACTTGCTTTAATATTCCTCCAAATCCTATGTTAGACGCATCGGTCTCAACAACCTTTTTCCAATTCGGATTCGAAAGGGTAAGGCAAGGTAGACCTTTAACCTTATTTTTAATCAAATTCACTATTTCTGAATGTTTATCAGTCCATCTAAATGGAACATTCTTCTTTAACAACTCATATAGAGGTGCAGCAGTAACCGATAAATCCTTTAAAAAAGGAGAAACATAATTTACACTACCTAAAAATCTTTGTAGTTGATTTTTATCAGATAATTTATCTGGAAATTTATTACCAAATTCAATAGCTCGTTGTATGGGAACAATTTTTCCCTGAGAAATATTATGACCTAAAAATCTTATTTCATTTTGAAATAAACTCATCTTTGGTTTAGATATAACTAAACCATTTTGGATAATAATTTTCTTGAAAATTTCAAGTTGTTTAAAATGTAATTCTAATGTTTTAGAATACATAAGAATATCATCAATATAAACAATTATAAAATCCATGTAAGGATTAAAAATATCGTTCATTACTTTTTGGAATTCTGAAGGTGCGTTCTTTAAGCCAAATGACATTACTGTCCATTCATATTGGCCAAAGGGAACATTAAAAGCTGTCCTATATGTATGTTCATGGAATAGTTGAATCTGCCAATATCCAGATTTTAAATCAAATTTTGAAAATATATTGGCATCATATACTCTATTGAGCAGATCCTTTTTATTGGGTATGGGATATCTAATCCATTTCAACACTTTATTAAGGGGTTTATAATTTATTACTAATCTTGGTTTCCCACGCTCCTTTTCTGCAGCGTTATTAACATAAAACGCAGTGCAAGACCATGGTGATTTTGAAGGTTTAATAAGACTTTTATTTAATAATTCATCTATTTCCTTTTTGCAGAAATCTGTTAGTTCTGAATTCATTTGGCAGGGCCTAGATTTTGTAGGGATGTTACTCTCTCAAAAAGATTCTTCATAAGGAAGAGTTACTATATGCTTCTTCCTATTCCAGAATGCATTAGGATGCTCAGCACATATAGATGCAGCAAATTGTTCAGAAATTAATTTAATTTTTTCTTGTATTTTAGGACTTTGCAAAATATCTTTTACAGAAAGGCTACAAATTTCGGTTTGTAAACTTTTTAAATGATTTTGTTACATGTCAATTAGACTCTGAATGTCACGAGTTATTGGTTCAGTTATAAACTGAAAAGATATTTGTTTTCCATTGTAAGTACCTTGAAAACCTTTTTCATCAATATGTTTTAAAGGATAAATTGCCTTTAAAAATGGAGTTCCCAATATAATTGGAGGATTTAAAAAATCTTTTGTCAAAATGAACATATGAGGTATGCAAATTTTTTGATGACAAATATATGCATTAGGTAATTTATATTGAACATTCATATTATTACCTGATGTGGATTTAATCATGTGAGAAGTTTTATGAAAATATTTTGAAGGAAGTAATCCTTCAAGAATGCATGAAATGTCTGCACCACTATCTACTAAAGCAGTTGTAGTAATTGAAAAATCTTTATTGATTAAAAGATTTACTTTAATATGCCATTTATGGGAAGTAATTAATTGCATCATTCCCAGAAAAATATCATCCTTTTTGTTTCTTTTAAAAGAAACGATTTGATTCGAAAAATCAGAAATATCTTGTGAATCATTATTCAATACTTGTTTTTGCTTTTGATCAATATTGTTTTTATCATCAGAATTCTCGATTTGAGAAACTCTGTGGTCCAAAATCATTTGATTTTGTTTTAAAGATTTAATTTCAGCTTTGAGCTTTGCAACCTCAATTTTTAAATCATTCATCGAGGTGTCCCTAGATTCCATAATATATGGTTTATTCAAAAGTCTTTTTTGAACTTCAGTAAAAGAATAAGTTGCCGTAGTGTTTTTATTCGAGGAATTCTCTAATTTAGAAGATGATGAAGAAGCCATATTAATAATTTTTTCTCGTAAATTATTATCATTAACTTCTTTTAGAAGTTCAAGGATATTATCCAAAGTAATAGGCTTAATTTCAAAAGCATCATTAAATTGAGATTGCAAATTATAAAAATCATTTTCATTACTATCGCAAGAACACTGATTTTTCTGACATACCTGATTGTCCGATTCGAAACTGGATGAGCTTTGATCAAAAAGCTTTATTTCTGAGGAGTCACTGCTTACTTCTGATTTAGACGTATCATCAAAAATCTGCATAAATTCCTGCTTTTTATCGTCATCTAATTTTGAAATTAATGCTTTTAGCTTTTCTTTTTTACAGTTCGGAGCGATGTGTCCAAATTTACCACAATTATAATATTTTATTTTATTTAGATTTCTGCCGGATCTATTTTTGACAAATCTTGTCTCTTTTCGGAATTTCTTACGAAATTCTCGTTCTTGTTTATACCTTCGTCTAGGATTCTTACCTTTGCGAATATATCCGCCTTTATGGGGTTTTGGCTTGTGAGCAAAATGCATGTCACTAACCCCAAATTGTTGACAAAAATCACCTAATTGTGATCTATGAGTCATTTTCTCTTTTTTAAGTTGATTACTTAATTTGAGTTCATTACATAAGTTCAATCCTTCTTGTGTACATGTTCCTATTAATTTACCATAAGTATAATTTACATAATCTATACTTGGGGAATTTCCACGAAGAATTTTTCTAATTCTTTCTGAGAATAATGGAGGCAGTCCATCAACAAATTTTGATTTTCAATGTGTCTCGTTACTGTCGGGTAAATCCATCACCCTACTAAGAAAGGTATCTTTATACCAACGAAATTCACCTAAATGTCTACACTTAAGATTATTTAACAATGTACGAATATTTTCGTATACATTGGTAAATCTTCCACTAAAGTGTTCAATAATCGTGTAAATCAAAGAATATATGCTATCCTCACGACCTCTTCTAATTTGAATCCTAAGGAATCAATTCCTTCATTTGGGTTAGTTGCGGAATATATGCTATTCCTTCGTTCATCTGTGAGAAAATTATCCCACCATCCTCTTAACTAACCAGTAAATCCAGCAACAATCATTTTACAAATAATTCTATCAGTATTTTTATTAGAGGTAGCTCTACAAATGGTAGAATACATTAGCATGCGATGAATCATTAATAATAATAATAATAATAGTAATAATAGTAATACTAGTAGTAATAGTAGTAATATTAATAATAATAGTAGTAATAGTACTAATAGTAGTAATAGTACTAGTAGTAGTTGTAGTACTAGTAGTAGTAATAGTAGTAGTAGTAGTAATAGTAATAGTAACAGTAATAGTAATAGTAATAGTAATAGTAATAGTAATAGTAATAATAATAATAATAATAATAATAATAATAATAATAATAATAATAATAATAATAATAATAATAATAATAATAATAATAATAATAATAGTAATAATAATAATAATAATAATAATAATAATAATAATAATAATATAATAATAATAATAATAATAATAATAATAATAATAATAATAATAATAATAATAATAATAATAATAATAATAATAATAATAATAATAATAATAATAATAATAATAGTAATAGTAGTAGTAATAATAATAATAATTATACTAGTAGTAGTAGTTGTTGTAGTAGTAGTAATAATAATAATAATAATAATACTAGTAGTAGTAGTAGTAGGAGTAGGAGTAGTAGAAAGGTAATTTAAAAAATTGATAAAATAATCAATAAATATATGTTATTATCTATTTTTTGAAGACTCAAGAATCTCATAAACACACGCAATCATTTCGATAAAATTGAAAATAACCTCATTTATTATAAAGGTTTAAAAAATACCCTTTTTAATCAAATGGCAATGTAAAATATGTTATAGGTCGATCAAAATTGGGTGTCAACAGTCTCTTTGCGGGTCCTTAGACAATTCGGCCTAATTCAAGTGATTCCATTGCGATCCAATAAGAGCTTGGCCAAGTATGAGTTTGGAGAGGAGATCCCCACAAGTGCATAACATATGTAGAAGGTGGGATAGAGTATTGACTCTCGTCATCTAAGAGATCACCCTTATTGCACCACCCCCCAAACTATGTGTGGGTTTTGGAAGATGCCGAGAGTAGATCTGGATCAAGGAGGACGACCCGGGTATGAGGATCTAGAGGAGAGAGTCTGGGCTCGAAAATTATTTAACAAGGATTACAATATCACTCCGGAGATGAGAGAGCAGATCGTCCCAACATATGGAGGCCTTCATATTTGAAGATTTTATTTTGTTCTAGTTGTTTTCCCCTCTTGTTATCCCTTCCACCCTTAGGTTTTATTTTTGGATATTTATTTCCTATGATGTAATGGTTTTTTTTTTATAAAACAGTATGCTTACTTTATTTTATCTCTAACTCTAAATTCCAATTAACAATTTAAGGCTTGGATAAACTATCATGTAACACTTGTTTATCGTATTAAGCCTACCTTCTCCTCAATGGGGCCCCTTGCATTTTAGGACGATTGTTTTGTTAAAATACGTGTTTATCATTGCTATTATCCTGAAATCTAACAAGTTTTTGTTGGTTTTGTTTTTCCCCTTCCTAAGGTTGATCTGTTCATGCACTCTGGCCTATTACACCCGATCAAAAGGGACGCCTCCTCCTCCTCCACCACTCCAAAGTCTGAACAACAAAAAGAAAGGTAAGATGGCTGACGACAACAACAACAATAAGAACTCTGATAGTGGGGCTCACTCCACCGATTTGGTATTGAGATTGGAGCAGAAGATTTTAGAACTTGAAGAAGAAATGGCAAGTATGCTAAATTTGGCCAAGATGTCCATTTCACTCGGCACCCCTTTCGGGGGTAACATGGACGAGCAAGTCACTACTACCCAAACCACACCCCCAATTACACAACCCACTCCTCAAATACAACCAAACCCCTCCAGTTTACCACCCACAAATGCTCAATTTCCTATCCATCACTTACAAAACCCGTATCATGCATGCCCTTCTAAGCCAACATTGCACCCGCTAAGTGCTAGCCACATCCCAATCATACCTCCCAAGCCCACTGTCAATACCTCATATGCCCATGCTCCTGGAAACTATAACCAAAATCTGATATTCATATAAACTGCTCCTTATACCCATGAATACCATGAATCAGAATCCTCCCAAAAGGATATGCTGATCAAATCTATAGCCGAGAAATTAGACAGCTTCTCCAATCGCCTGTAACAAGTTGAATCAAATAAGCGGATAGTTAGCTTGAACTACAAGGATTTGTGCATACATCCTAATGTAGAATTGCTCGAAGGATACAAAACCCCCAAGTTCGAGCTATTCAGCAACATTGGAGACCCCAAAGCCCACCTGCAGATGTATTGCGACAAGCTTGGTGGGGATGGGAGAGACGAAAGGATCAAAATGAAACTGTTCATGAGGAGTCTTACAGGGGAAGCCCTGACTTGGTATATTGACCAAGACGCCCCCAAATGGTCGAGTTGGATAGACATGGCTTCCGACTTCATGGATCGATTCGGATTTAACATGGAGAATACACCTAATTGGTTCTACATCTAGAATTTGAAAAAGAAACCTGGTGAGACATTCAGGGACTATGTGGTAAGGTAGAGGTTTGAGGTTGCTAGGGCCAGGCATCCCATGGATGAGTCCCAGCTGAAAGATTATTTCATTTGTGCACAAGAGCCTTAGTATTATGACAGGATGATGCTTGTTGCGGAGAAAAGCTTTGCTGACATCATCAGGTTAGGTGAGAGGATCGAGGAAGGTATCAAGAATGGTACCATCATCAATTTGGAAGCTCTAAAAGCTACTAACAAGGCACTATAGTCGGGAAAGTTGCCTCAAAACCACAAAAAGAAGGAAGTGGGTGCGGTCATGTTAGCGCACAAAAGCCCCATCAAACCATAAACTCCAATCCCACCTCTCCCTCATTATCCAGCATCACCTTACCTTATGTTTTACTCTCCTTACCCAACAAATACTCCTTACTAAACTCCCTCTCCGCAATACCAACAGCCTACACATCCCGTGTATAACACCCATCTAACATATTACCAAACCCCTTCACCACCACCATAATCTCCTCAACAGCCAAATTATAGAAACCATCCCAACTTCGACAGGAGGCCCGCAAAAACCTACACTCGTCTAGCAAAACCTATTGCCCAACTCTATGAAAGACTAAAAGAAGCAAGTTATATCACATCAATCCCCGTTTTACCTATAGATACCCAAGCCAAATGGTATGATCCCAACAAGGTGTGCGCCTATCATTCTGGAATGAAAGGACATACCACTGAGGTTTGTCGATCCCTACGAGACAAGACCCAAAAAATCATAGATACGAAGACCATCCAACTCAAAGAACCTGCGCCCAATGTGTCCAATAACCCTCTTCCTAATCACCAAGTGAACATGGTGGAAGTAGGTGACTCAGCAAGTTTAGAAGGGTCCATATGGTTGGTAGAGCAAGATGATTCAGTCACTGTGATAACTCAAACACCTTTTGAGGTACAAGGGTGCAAGCCATTTGTGGTAGAAGTTATTGCGCCCGAGAATCCTTTTGTAGTCACAAAAGCCCCTCAAAAAAGCTTTGACACTCACGCCGTTCCTTGGAGCTATGACAAGGAGGAGGCAATAATGGAAGAAGTTGATGTTACTCGGGGGTAACCCATTCCCTAAAGATATACACTTCAAAATGTATGACTCAAGGAAGTTCGAGTAAGACCAAGCCCCTTGTCATAGAAGTAGAAGAGAGTGGTGTGTGGAAGAAGATAAAATCCAAAGAGCACCCTATCATTGAGCAGTTAAGTAAGGTATCCAATTAAGTTTCCATCCTGTCCCTCCTGCAGACTTTAGAACTTTACCAAAAGGCCTTGATGAGAGTGTTGAACGAAGCCTATGATCCAACCAAAATTGCCGAAGGAGAAATGGCCTACATGGTGGGGCAAGTGTTCAAAGCATATTAGATATCCTTTCATGAGGACGAACTGAATCACCCATAACCGAGCTCTTTACATCACCATCTGGTACCAAAATAGAATGATTACCAAGGCCTTGGTTGACCCAGGCTATGGATTGAACATTTGTCCACTTGGCACTATCACTAGGTTAGATGTGGATTTGACAAAAATTCAAACTTATAAGATGTATGTGAAGGCCTTCGATGGATCCCAAAGGGACACTATAGGGGAAATTACCCTAGACATGACTATTGGTCTGGCAACCTTTCCTATTGTGTTTTAAGTGATGGACATCCCTACTTCTTACAATCTGCTACTCGAGCGCTCGTGGATTCATATGGTTGGAGTAGTGCCATCCACTCTCCACTAATGCCTAGAGTATGAATAGGAATGTGAAGAAGTGGTGGTGCACGACGAGAAGGGCATCCTCTCTATGTCGTTGAAGGACAGGGTCGTATGGACGGAGGAATATTCCACACTGTGGAATTGGTAGGATATATTAAGTTGAAGTCGTGGTATAGCCAGAAGATCTTAAGCATGCTACTATGGTTAGGTTATGAACTAGGAAAAGCACTAGGGGCCAGACTTTAATGTATGCCCGAACCAATTTCTCAGCATTTCAAAAATGACATCATCAGTTTGGGGTATGAAGGAGAAGTGCCCATGAGAAAAGGGGAATTGGATTTCGAACTACAACATCCTCTAATATCATTATATCAAACTTTCCAGTCCGTTGGTTTCCCCAAGAGTGGTCTAAAGGGAGAAGAAGAAGACCTTCTAGAAAGTGTGAGGAATTTATTCATAAAGGAAAATTTTCCTTCTGGGGTAAGAGAAGATTTGATAGAAGAAGAAGCAGATGCAGAAAGAGAAGAAGCAGGGATAATGGATGTTATGCTGAATTTAGGTTATGAGCTAGGAAAGGGTCTAGGAGCCAAATTGTAAGGGATCACCGAGCCTATAAAGCCTTTATGACATTCAACCACTTTTGGCCTGGGATATGCTTATACTGCAGAAGAATATGTTGACTGGGAAACACTTCTAGTTGGGAGTTATTATCCCTTACCAAGTTCCTTACCACCCTTGCGTCAGACTTTTCGATCTGTCAGGTTTATGAATAATGATATTGAAGGCTTGTTAAATGGGTTGCAAGGTTTGTCCCTGTCAGAGGTCGAAGAAGGAAGCTGCAATGTCATAATCAATGAGGAGGAGATAGCCCCAATGTAGAAAAAGGCCACGGAGACCATCACCAGCAGCTGGACCACCACCCCATCCAGACCACGTCAGGCACTTGGGTAGAAATGGAAAATTTCCATCTTTCTTTATATTTTTCAAAATAAAGATCTTTCAATTCAGATTTTAATGTTTTGCTTATTCCAGTATTATAATAAACTCGAAGTTTGGCAATGCCTTTCGAAATAATAGAGTTTTTATTTACTTATTGATGATGTTATTTTATTTTTACTTTGTTGTTTCTTCAGAAAGATTACTTTTTATAATGTTGAATCAGAGACTGTGGCACATATTGAGACCGCCCAATATAACATAACTGAGACAGAGACGGCGGGTGAAAATTGTGAAGAAGTTGCTCAAAAGATTGAAGAGTTTGAGGAAAAGCCTAAAGCAAATCTAGAAGAAAACAAAGGGGTGAGTTTCGGTGATTCTAAAATGGTTCAAGAGACACAAATCAGCATTCACACATCCGAGGAAGAGAAAAGGGAATACACCCAATTCTTGAAAAAGAACAAGGATGTCTTTGCTTGGTCCTATGCAAATATGACAGGGTTGAGCACCTCAATAGTTGCCCATCGATTGCCTACCTATCCATCTTGCCCGCCAGTGAAGCAGAAGCTTAGAAAATACAAGCCGGATCTAAGTTTGAAAATCAAGGAAGAATTATCAAAGCAGTTGGAGGCCAGAAATCCTCAAGTAACCAAGTATCCGACGTAGCTCGCCAACATTGTACCCGTACCAAAGAAAGATGGTAAGGTTAGGGTTTGCGTGGATTAGCGTGACCTCAACAAGGCTAGCCCTAAAGATGATTTTCCACTCCCGAACATACACATTCTAATAGACAACTGTGCTAAGCATGAAACATAGTTATTTGTGGATTACTTTGCTGGATACCATCAGATCAAGATGCATAAGAATGCTGCTGAGAAAATGGCCTTCATCACACCCTGGGGTGTTTACAATTACAAGGTAATGTCGTTCATACTGAAGAATGATGGGGCTACCTACATGAGAGCCATGACCACTTTATTCCATGACATGATTCATAAAGAAATTGAGGTCTATGTGGACGATGTCAGCATCAAATCAAGGAAAGGATGTGACCACTTGGTTGATCTGCAGAAATTCTTTGACAGGCTATGAATATATAACTTAAAGTTAAATCCTGCAAAATGGTTTTTAGGGTCCTTGTCGGGAAGTTGTTGGGTTTTATTATCAGTCGTCGAGGTATTAAGCTGGACCCAACAAAAATCAAGGCCATCCGTGATCTCCTTCCTCCGAAGAGCAAGAAAGAAGTGACGAGTTTCATGGGCAAACTCAACTACATCAACCATTTCATAGCCTGTCACTTTCATCTGTGAGCCAATCCTCAAGTTGCTAAAGAAGGACACCATTGTCAAATGGACCCCATAATGTAAAAAAAAATTGACAAGATTAAGTACTATTTGTCCAACCCTCCGATGCTGGTCCCTCCTGAGTTTGGTCAGCCTTTGGTATTATACTTGTCTTTCATGGATCATGCATTTGGGTCTGTTTTGGGACAACATAATGAAACGGGAAGGAAAGAGCAGGCAATCAACTATATGAGTAAGAAGTTTACGTCGTATGAGGCTCGATACTCTTTGCTTGAGCGCACTTGTTGTGCTTTGACTTGGGTGGCCCAGAAGTTGCGACATTATGCTTCAGCACACACGACATATTTGATCTCAAGGATGGATCCTTTGAAGTATATCTTTCAAAAACCCATGCCCACGGGTAAGTTGGCCAAATAGCAGATATTGCTAAGTGAATTTGACATAGTCTATGTCGTGGAAAAAGCAGTGAAAGCACAAGCAGTAGCAAATCATCTGGCAGAGAATCCAGTAGATGAAGAGTGCATGCCTCTAAAGAATTATATTCATGATGAAATAACCTTCATAGGAGAAGATACCTTTGAAGAATACAATGGATGGAGGATGTTCTTCGATGGAGCCAAGAATCTCAACGGACCAGGCATTGGGGATGTCTTGGTCTCACCAACAGGCCAACACTACCCGGCATCAGCAAAGCTTAGATTTCATTGCTCTAACAACATGGCCGAATATGAGGCTTGCATCTTGGGTCTCCGATTAGCAATCAATTTGGACGTCCAAGAGATTTTGGTAATAGGGGATTCAGATTTATTGATTCTCCAGGCATAAGGCAAGTGCGCGGTAAGGAATCAAAACTTCTACCATATTTGGACTGCATGCAAAAGCTTTGCAAAAGATTCACTAAGGTGGAATTCAAACATATTCCATAAATCCAGAATGAGTTCGCATACGCTTTGGCCACATTATCTTCCATGTTTCGGCACCTTGATCAGAATTACTATAATAACCTTGCCCAACACTGTGAATTATTGTCCGCTCTTGGGCCTAGTCCATCACAAATTTGTCCCTTTGGGCTCACCCCAAAAGGCGCCTCATAGTATGTAGACGAGTCCTTTACTTATATACCAGCATCTCTTATGTGTTTTGCCGATGTGGGACATCGCATCTCAAGATGGGTTGTTACATACACCCCCCTCTATGGACTCAGCGTCCTCGCTGAGGGTTGTCCCACCACATGGAATTCACCTAGACTCAGCACTGAGGTTTGCCTTGCCTCACCGTTATTCGCCTAAACTCAATCGAACTCTAGCCCCACATCAACAAGGATGACAAAGGAGTGGCTCTGATACCATCTGTAATAACTGGCCCAACACTGTGAAGTATTGTCCGCTCTTGGGCCTAGCCCATCACGGATTTTTTCCTTTGGGGGCCTCATAGTATGTAGCCCAGTCCTTTACTTATATACCCATTATGTCTCTTATGTTTTGCCGATGTGGGACATCTCATCTCAAGATGGGTTGTTACAATTACATTGATCCTATTCGCATTAACATACATGAGCAACCTGTATATTGCTTTCATGTGGAAGAAGAGTCACACAAGAAGCCACGATGATATCCAGGGATACTTAAAGAGTGTCAGTTATCCAGAGGATGCAATAAATGTCCAAAAATGCACAATTAGGAGGCTAGCAAATCAATTCTTCTTAAATGGAGAAATCCTATATAGGAGGACTCCCGATCTGGGTTCGCTGAGATGCGGTGGAACTTAGGAAGCATCCAGACTTGTAGAGGAGATTCACATAGGAACATTTGGCCATACATGAATGGCTTCACCCTTGCAAAAATGATCCTCGGGTCAGGCTATTTTTGGTTGACCATGTAAACAGATGGCATTCGCTATGTTCAGAAATGTCATTAGTGCCAAACTCATCTAGACATGATCCAGATTCCTCCCAACAAACTCCATGTCACTAGCTCACCCTGGCCTTTTGCATCTTGGGGCTTGGATGTCATTGGTCCCATCGAGCCAGGAGCATCGAACGGACATAGATTTATTCTTGTGGCAATTGACTACTTCACCAAATGGATAGAAGCCATATCTCACAAGTGTGTCACCAAGAAGGTTGTCGAAGATTTCGTCAAGAACAACACCATTTGTAGATTCGGGGTGCACGAGACAATCATCACCGATAAAAGTGCCAACCTCAATAGCAATCTGATAAGGTACACCTGTTATCGATTCAAGATCAACCATCAAAATTCCACTGCATACAGGCCACAAATGAATGAAGCCGTAGAGGCCGCGAACAAGAACATCAAAAGGATATTACGAAAAATGATTGACAATCATAGGCAGTGGCATGAGAAGTTACCATGTGCATTATTAGGATACTGTACTACCATTCGGACCTCCACTGGAGCAACGCCCTACTTTTTGGTTATGGAAGCAAAGTTGTAATTCCTGCCGAAGTTGAGATACCATCTCTAAGAATCATTCAAGAAGCAGAGTTGAGTGTCGCTGATTGTGTACGAGGAAGTTTTGAGCAATTGGCGCTGATAGACGGAAGAAGAATAAATTCCATCTGTCACGGACAGCTTTACTAGAACAGGATGACCCAAGCATTCAACAAGAAGGTCAGGCCGAGATACTTTTCTCTCGAACAATTAGTCTTGAAGTGAATCTTTCCAAATCAAGATGAGGCCAACGGAAAGTTCACACCAAACTAGCAAGGCCCGTACATGGTCCATCACGTCCTGACGGGAGGAGCACTTATACTCGCAAAAATGGATAGTGAAATCTGGCCCACACCTATCAATGCAGATGTTGTGAAGAGATATTACATTTGGATTTTATCTTTTGCTCCTTGTACTTGAAACTAAGTCAGACCTGCTTCCCATTTAAGAAGGATATGTAGGCGCTCCTATGGAGTTCGCTCTTACCATAATAAAAATCTTATTTCCCTTTTTGACCATAGACTGGGGCAGAATCTTTGTGAGGATCTCAAAAATTCTTTTGGAAAGAGCACAACCTTCAACAGAAAAGATAACTAGGGCAGAATTTATGAGATGAGCTCAAAAATTCATGACAAATAGCATAGTTCTCACAAAAGAAAATCATAATTCTACACTGGGTAGCCCGAAGATCCTTCCTCAGTTGGACGTTGGGTTTGTCTCAAAATATGTCACCATCAAGATTCAACATAATTAGTAAATTATCAACTGTTTTTATCTTTCGAACGTTTCAAATATATATATATATATATATATGTGTGTGTGTGTGTGTGTGTGTGTGTGTATACTACTCTCAAAATTCTAATGGTATACCATCTTGCCCCAAGGCAAATGCCTAATAAAGGTTTGGACATAAGCAATCAGTGAAGCATACTGACCACGGTAAAGGACAGATCAATCTCCCCCTTTAATATAAAATGACTATCTTCTTTGGATGCAGATTAGACATACACACATTTCAGCATTGTCCGAGCAAACAACAATCTAGTAAGATAAGATATTACTCTATGCTTTGCATTGCATTGGCCCAGAAATTATATTGCATGTGCCCGATATTTGCATTATAAATGCCCGAGATCTGCATTCCCATGTGCCTAATATTTGCATTGCATATGCCCTAAAATTTGCATTATATTGTGCTCAAAAATTATATTTTGCACGATATTGGCCCGAGAATTTGTATGTGATCGAAATTTGTATTGCATTGTTCCCGAAATTATATTTTCTTAGGCCAAAAAAATTGCATGACATATTATACCTCTAAGGCATCATGGTCCGAAGGCATCATTTTTATGGCCTAAGGACATCATTTCATGGCCTATGGATTTAGTTTTTGTTTACCATGTTCCGAAGGTGTCATCATCCAAAGGCATCATATTTCATAGCATACGGACATTATTTCATGACCTGAGGATATAATTTACGATTAGCATCGCCCAAGACGCCATAGCCTAAGACATAATCCTTATCGTCTTATGGCAAATTTCATGGTCTAAAAGGGAACTTGCATCATTTTATAATTATTTCACTATTTGATAGGTGTGTTGTAACCATTTTGTCTAGTGTTTCTTTTAGTTACAGATTACAGAACTCGTGAACTTCTGTATATTACTCCTTTCGCTTCAAACTATGCATTTTGTTTCGCTATCAAATGCATTAAGCCTTCTGCTTTTCTTTCCATATCGGAATTATTTTCTATACCCCAACCTCTCCGATTCAAGCTACTATCGTTTCTATCTCAAGTCTCGTACCATTAATTTCATCATTAGGAATTTCATTCGTTCCTAAATCCAGAACTACACACGACCTGATTCTCGTATAACCAGAGATATGTAGGCGACTTGAAACCGAAGTCTAGGTCGTACTATTCGCGCAACCCCTATTGTTCTATTTGGTCCCTATGATAACATTTCATCGGACAAAATCGGCTACTCCGTCAACTTTCTTTGCTCAACAATTCATCCTTCATTCTCGAGCAAAGAAGGGGTAGTTGTTGACACCCGATTTTGATCGACCTATAACCCATTTTAGATTGTCGTCTAATTAAATAGGTATTTTTAAAAAAAAATTAAAATTTTTATCCAAAGAATCACAGATTTTATAATATAATAAAATAAATAAACTTTCAAAATTTGTTCGTTAATTATTTTTCACTTTTTAAAAAACAATTATTATGAATTTAATATAATATTCATTTCTTTTTTACTTTCTGTATTTATTATTTTTACTTAGTATTGATAATATATTTATCATCATCATCATTATTTTTAGTGTTTATTTTAAAAATAATGTTACCATTTTATCTTATTAAATTTTGATTTTAAAAAAATACTATTTAATATTTGCAATTTTTTTTTACACAATTATCATATATTATGTATTTCCTTTTAAAATATCGAATATTTTATTTGTGCATATATTATAATTTAATTAGATGAGAACCTATCCAATTTTATCCCAATTTGTTCAATTCATAGCCTGTTAATCCAATTCATTTTCAAATCTAATCAAATAATTGAAATTTATTTCAATTTTAGTCAATTTTTTATAATTTCTTTCAGTTTTAGCCTCAATTGAGCAAATTTGTGACTTAATTTTAAATCTCCAAATTCATTTTCAATAATATTTCATCCGGATAACCCATTTCAAATTCGGATCCGACTCATCTCTTCAAAAATTAATCTTAAACGTCTATTAAATCTGATCCGACCTCCCTAATTGACCCCATATTTTATTTTCCTTTTCAGTTCCCCCCAAGACCCCAAAAACCCTAAATCCCTTTCCATTTCTCATCTCCACCTAGCAGCCACATCTCCATCTTCTCCCCCAACTTTGGCCACACCTCCACCAGCGCCGCACCACCTGCTTCCACCGCCGAAAATACTCCCTCACTGATCTCCCTCTCTCCCCTCGCGAACCCCTTCCTCCTCCGTTCTACTTCTCTCTCCCTCATTGTTTCTCCAACGCCACCACCCCCTCCCTCTCTCCACCATTGCCGACAGCCCTCTATCTTCTCTTTTCACTTTTTTTTCTTCTACTCTCGGAAAACTCCCAAAAACTCGTCACCCCTTTTTTTCCTCTCTCCCATTTGCCCCAAAATAGCCCAGTCACAACCCCTTTTTAGCACAAAACTGACCCCCTCAAATCCGTTCTCCTCTTTTGTAGTCCCGCTGCCGACAAACGTCACACTCCGCCACCTCTCCGCCCCTTTTCCGACAAGGAAAACTACCGTGCAACAACGTCAATGAAGTGAACTTTGGCAAAAATGCTATGAAAATATTTCGAGTTTCGATACATCCCGTGTTTGGTTTGATTTTATTTTTATCTTGCTCCTTGAATTTTGATAATGTGGTTGTGAGATTATTCTAGCCTGGCAAATTATTTGTTTTCATGGCTTCTCCAGTTTTTCATTAGGAAATTAGTCTTGAAATTTGGCAGTCTTTAACATCTTTGTGGGATTGATTCCAGATTTCTTACTTCAATCAAAATAATTCTCTTCAGTACTATAAGTAGATTTTTGACTGCATATAATTTTTAATCTCCTTAATTGTGTTCCTTCCTTTTCCTAGCACTTGAGATTTTCTTTGGTAAGTTATGACAACCTTTGGGCTAAATTTGGTTAATTACGTCAAGTTTATGTGCTTTATTTCCTTGGAAAGTTTGGTACATAGCTAATTGAGTAAGCTGTGATGTGAATCTTTGATTCATATTCCCATTCTCTTTAATATTGACCATACCGTGACAATTCTATAGCACAATTTTGAAGGATCGAATTACTTTGCTTGTTTGGTAAGTTTTGATATGATTTATTCAGTTGCCTTGTGTATTTTCTTTTTTTTTTTTGCTAAATTTTCTGAAAGCTTAATTTTACACGTAAATATATGTTTTTCATTAAATCAAATTATTTATATTGTAAAATTGTCACTGAAATAGTTCCAATGTTATTATTATCATTTATGGAAAATGAATCAAATTAATTGATTTATTTTTAGGTCAAATAAGAATAAATCAAGTTGATTGACTTTTTATTTTATTTTTGGTAAATGTAAGATTGATTCTTGCCTTTATACATGTTCCCTTTGCCTATATAAAAGGTTGTTTTTCATCCTGAAGAGGGGACGAAAAAAAATAGAGGGAAAATTCTTTTGGTATTTTAAAAAGTTTTACTTTAAGAGGTTCTGGCATTCTTGAGAAAATACACTCGAATTCTTCTGGAGTACGAAAATTTCTCACATTGCTATTTTTCTTTCTGAAAAAGAAGAAGAAGGCGAAGACTGGTGGTCTCAAGTTCTACGAATTCTTTTTTCCAATTCTGTTGCTTTTTTTCCCCAACTGGTGAGCTTTTTTTTATCATATTATTATTTTCGTAAACTACTTTTCTCTCTTTATTTAGCAGGTTCCGAAGTTAAGACGGGGTGTGAAGAGTCGCCAGAGGATGGGATGAAGGAAGCTTGAAGTTTGTTTTTTGTTTTGTTTCATTTATTTGATGTATTGTTTTTTCGCAAACTTGTAATAATAATAGTGAAACCGGGGATCTAGTTTAAATGGGGGGAGAGGATATACGTGCTACTTGTTTACTTTAATGATTATTTATGTGAATGTGATAGATAGATAGATATGCATATAGGAATTAATATAGTTATTGAAATCATGCCACTATCATATCATGCTGAGGTTGGTTGTTAAAATATTTAGTTTGTTCTTGTATAGAAATGACCCAATATAGCATATTAATAATTGGTTGTATGACATGTGCATTAGATGGTCTTACGTTCTCATGTATGAATATTTGTCTAGTTTGTTCCAAAATCACCTATTGCCATTTGAGTATCTTTTTCCTATAGTTTTTTTTTATTAAAAATCATGTTTATGTTTAAAATTTTAAAAAATGATAACTTTGTCATGTAGTAAAATTTATTTGAATTATCAAGTAACTTTTAGTATGAATTATATTTAGGCGATTATTTTCAAATGTTATTCCCACAGAGAGCATGCCTATAGGATTGCAAATATTCATTACTCTGAATTTTTTACATGAAATTGATAATAAATTTTGCATATCATGTGGTTAGCAATCATGTTTATAGGATGTTATAAACATTTTAAATTATGTTAAAGATTCATTTTTTTAATAATATTTATTTTACTTAGAAATCACGTCTTTAGGATTTATTTTTGAAGAATTTTCATAAACAACCACCTAGTGAAACATAATAGGCTAAAATAGTTACAGTTTTGAAAATTACATTTTATAGCTTTTGAACATGTGTTCAGATTTGTATAAAATGTGTATGCACTGTTATTTTATACAAAAAGATGAGCTGGCATTTAATGTTGATTAGTTATTGATTAGATGCAATGAAAGGAAACGTTCCCTTAAATAATAGAAGGTCAATGTAATCAATATTTATTACCTAATATGAATCTGTAAATTACTCAGACAGTGCTACAGTTTTGAAAATTACATTTTATAGCTTTTGAATATGTGTTCAGATTTGTATAAAACGTGTATGCACTGTTATTTTATACAAAAAGATGAGCTGGCATTTAATGTTTATTAGTTACTGATTAGATGCAATAAAAGGAAACGTTCCCTTAAATAATAGAAGGTCAATGTAATCAATATTTATTACCTAATATGAATCTGTAAATTACTCAGTGTGCATATATATTTGCAGTACATAAAATAGCTTTAACTGTATGCAGGTATGCATATAATTTGCAATGTATAAAATAACTTACACTGTATAATATGCTTATGCAATTGTATAATATACTGGCAATAGCTATATTGTAATTGTATACTTAATCAGACAGGTGTACATATATACTTGCAGTGTATAAAATAGCTTAAACTATATCCAAGTATGTATATATATATTTGCAGTGTATAAAAATGGCTTAAACTGTATAATGTGCTTATGCAACTATATAATGTGCTGACAATAACTATATAACTTATACATAAATAATAGTACATATAAAAAAATGTATATAATAACAACATTTA
This sequence comes from Solanum rostratum, assembly GCA_029948455.1. NCBI lineage: Eukaryota > Viridiplantae > Streptophyta > Magnoliopsida > Solanales > Solanaceae > Solanum > Solanum rostratum. The sequence goes on along the minus strand of CM057046.1, from coordinate 25,554,114 downwards.
CATAAGTAATGAGATATGTGTGTATAACTTATGCTTAACTATGTGAGAAACAATTTTTTTTTTAAAAGTACCTGATTGTTTTTTGCGATTTCGTCTGAGTTATCAAAATCAGACTCATCGCCATTTTTCTTACTTCACCAGTGCTGGAAGCCAGGTCCTCTGCTTTCCTCTTCTTTTTGGAATTGCTTGGCCGATGAACATTGTCATTCCGATACTTGGATCTAATTTCTACACTGGCCATATCTCTTGCAATGCATCTTGCAATGGGCTCATCCTCTTGAGTTATACCCAACGAAAAAGAAGGCAAATCATCCATAAACTTATCATGCAAGTTTATACATCTAGTTATCCTCTTAGATGATCATTCCTCGACCATAATGTGCAGTTGTATAGTGGTGATTTTTTTGACTGTGGAAAAAAATTTTAAAATAAAAATTAAAAACCGCCAAAAATTGGTATGAAATTGAAGCTACAAGATCTGGATGAATATTAGGGAAAAAAATTTGAAATCCTTACATGTGTAATTGATGATTTGTTGAGAGATTGATGGAGATAACTATGGAAAAAATCTTGGTATTTTTGTATAGAATGGAGAGAGAAGATGAATGTGGGAGATGAAGAGATTTATACCAAAAGTGTCTGGGTCCCACAAAATCTTATAGCAATTTTTTTCAAACGTTGGTTACTTTATGTAATTTTAAAAAATTGTAGTTAATTTATGTGGTTTTGTAGTGAATGTTTGCTTAGTTATGAAATTTTCCCTTTATTTTTTCACATTTAGAAATCATGTCTTTAGGATTTATTTTTTAACATATAGAAATCATGTCTTTAGAATTTATTTTTTCACATTTAGAAATCATGTCTTTAGGATTTATTTATTATACATTTAGAAATCATGTCTTTAGGATTTATTTTTTCACATTTAGAAATTATGTCTTTAGGATTTATTTTTTCACATTTAGAAATCATGTCTTTCAGATTTAGTTTTTTTTTTCACATTTAGAAATCATGTCTTTCGGATATATTTTTTCACATTTAGAAATCATGTCTGTAGGTTTTATTTATCACATGTTAAAAATCATGTTAATAGGATTTTCTTAATTTTTCATATAACTTAAATACGTTAGTAAGTCTTTTCTTCAACTTAGTATCTACATATTTTAATATGATAATACTTTTAGGAAATTCCTTGTCACAAGTTCAAAAAAAAATGTTTGAACATTATGCAAACACTTAATAAGTTTAGTTTTTCTTTTGTCTGTGTATGAAGCATGTTGACTAGTGTGGGAGACATACTTGAGACCTTACACGTGCTAATTATTGTCCAAGTTATTTTTGGTTGACGTGAGGTCCTTTAGAAAGCCCTATATTCCCTTTAAGTCTAGAATTCACTAAAATTAGAAGTCTAATGTCTCTTGGACCATAGGAAGGGACAGTACGCACTTTAGGACTCGTTAGAATTTTTTAATTTTTTTGGTATGCTTTTAGGCTAATAAATAAATCAACTTAGGAGGGGTAGGGGTAAATAGGACCCTCGAAAATGATGACTCTGAACTCGAGCTTTAATAGGAGGGAATCTTGATTTTCGTCTTTAGGCTTAATAAGCCGTGTGAGGCTAAAATGACAAAATTTAATTTTGTCCTCCAGAAATAAAATTGAGTAACTGATCCGAGTGGTAAATAAAATCGCTTAGCTCTTTTCTTTCCTTTTTATGCATCTTTAAATGTTTGGGGTAGTTATGTTTTAATCATTTACTTTCTGCTTATGTTTATTTTCTCACTTAGATTTATTTAGGATATTTTCTAAAATATGAGACCACCACATAAATACGAGATATGGTCGAGACCCGCATTTACGGACCTCGAAGGGTGCCTAACACCTTCCCTTCGAGGTAACTTGAACCCTTACCCGTTCTCTGGTGACTTGACCCTTATATTATTTTTTTAGGCTTAGAATGGTGTCCTAATGCACCTCAAATCATTAGGTGGCGACTCTTCAATATATTAAATCCCAAAAGAGTCATTGCCATGACGTCATCCAGGTTCCCGTTTCTTCGAGGAGAAAAAATGGGGTGCGACAACATACTCTCGGATATATAACTTAACATATTTCTCAGCATTAAAAGTAGCCTTAATCGGTAAGAAGTGAGACGATTTGGTCATTCTTTCAACAATTACCCGCATGAAGTCAAATAGCTTGAGGGTACAGGGCAACCCAATCACAAGGACCATATTCACATTCTCCCATTTCCAACTAGGATGTCAATGTCTTGGGCCACACAACCGGGCCTTTGATGTCCCACCTTCACTTTCTGGCAATTAGAGCATTCAGATACAAATCTAGCTATGCCCTTCTTGATACCATGCCACCAATACATTTCCCTCAAATCTCGATACATCTTGGTTGGTCTTGGTTGTACAGAATATAGAGACTTGTGGGCTTCACTCATAATCGCCTCCCTAAGACCATCAACATTTGGAACACACAATCGATCTTGGTACCGAAGTACACCATCTCCCCCTTGGAAGAAAACCTCTATCTTTATTTCAACAACCAATCCTTCCACTCAACCAATGAAGGGTCCAAGTCTTATTTTGCCTCGACATCAAAGACCACAGAAGATCAAGCCCCATTCTGAACTTTTATACCACCATCATTAGATTCACTTAACCCAACCTTTAATCTTGCTAAATGGTGCACATCCCTCACCAACCCCCTTTTGACCTCATCTATATGATCAGCTACAACATCTTCCGTGCTTTGATTGCATTACGAGCCCAAAGTAACTCCCCCTATTCGATAGGGAAGGATGGAGATACGAAACCTTAAGACGCGTCCTATGGCACGATATGGATCATGAAAAGTGAAATATTTCCTAAAATGCCTTGTAGCCTCCTACTCATAGATGTAGTGCACTTCACACCCATGAATAACACTCTACTTAACGTGACATGTTGGACTCCAAGCACCATTTATGAACCTAGTGTTCTGATACCATCTTTGTCACGACACGGACCTAGGGCCTAGGAGTGACATGGTGAATAAGAACTCGAGAGTTCCCAAACAATCCTCATAGAATCCATTTACACATCATCAATTCAAAAACACATAATTAATCAACAAGCACATAACTTTAAGGGAACGGGGCATTGGACTCAAGCTATGGGGATTTCATAGGAATATGGATTTGCATAGATTCACATAGAACATAAGGACTAAGGGGAGGGTAAGTATGACTCGCGATATGGGGATAGAAGGGACTTAGGACTTTTTACATTTCCACATCTCATCATGAACATATATCGTCATAGGACTTTCCACATTCCACATCTCATCAGGAACATATCTTTATATCATCAACATCAAGAGATAGCTATAATCATAGTCCCCATAAGCAAATAACATAACATATAACAAGCTCGTACATAGAGTTTACATGATGTCTAATAGTGCCTCTAGTTCATAGAATAGGATGGGGGCCAAGAGATGTCTTGTGCTCACCCTCAATATAATGACATAAGTGGAAATAACATAATAGGTAGCTAGAAGGTGACTGATTCTTGGATGATAGGACTCACCATAAGCAACTCTCACAATCCAAACTAACCATCAATAAGTGGATGAAGATAGTCTTCGGTCCCTACATGGTTAGATCATGTGGACAAAGTGTATGCATTCGTACAATTGAATGTACTAAGTATGCCGGCATGCAATGCATATGAACTCATTAAACTTGCATTCAATGTTAGGTGACAAGGACACATATATAGAAAGATGTATATATACAAGGAAGAGAAACATATCAATATGACATGAAATCCACGATGCATGAAATTCCAATATACTTCAACATAAAGGAGGACCATAACCGAAATCTCAAGCCCATGCGAGCTATTACATGACTTTCCCTGATGAAAGCCTTCCATCGGGTGAGAGAAGATTACTTGCCAAAGGTAGTTTACACCACAACTTATGACCCGGTCATTTCAGTGTGATGGCTACTTTCCTTATGATCCGGTCATTTTGAAAGAATTTCCATATTCATATCATAATCATTCCTTAAAGGGACATAAACATATACCTATGCTGGCACATAGTTATGGGACTTGGGTACTAGACCCTTGGAGATAGCCCCCCTCCCACAAGTCCGCTCTGTGCTAAGTCATTATCCCACGAGAATACATGTACATATACGACATGACACATGCATGTAAGAACAAACATAATTATTTGTTCATCGAATATTCTATCTAATTTGTGACTCCTAGATAATTATAAGCTGAATTTTACTTACTTTAAATGGAGAACTCATTCTTTTTGCCCTTTCATTTTTTCATTCCTTTCTTTTTATTTCATTTTTTAAGTTGCATCTCCTTTAAATCTCTTACAAAATGCTTCAGTTGCACTATTCTTTTTTCGCTTCTTTATTTATTTATTTATTAATTTTTCTCATTTTCTTTAAATATTCATTTTCATAACTCATATCTTATCACATATTCAATTGCTACTGTTAATATCCATAAATCTTAGAGGTCGTTTGGTTGGGAACAACTTATCCCAAGATTAGTTATCCTGGGATGTATATGGGATTACTTATCCCATCACTATGATATAAATGAGGGATAAGTTATCCCAAACTTGGCAACCAAAGAAGATACCAAAATCTTATCTCTTTACTACTTTTTTTATCCCATGACTATTTGTTTTTATCCCTCACACCGAACAACCCCTTATAGTTTTCATAATTATAACTTCAAATTATTTAATTAAAAGCTATTTTGGTATTCCTCTATTTTTATCTATATAAATTCGTCCTTTTTATTTCATACAGTCCGTACTCAATATTATCCTTTTCATTCTATAGTTAAAGTCGTGAATCACTTATTTCATGATTGTACTATTTGATTTATGGTTTAGTTTGACCCGATAAGAAGGTTCTTGATTTTTTGTTAATCATGAGAGAAGGTGTCAATAACAATGATTAAGGTCTTAAGAATGAGATGTATGTTATATATTTTCTTCTTTGTTTTGTCTTTCTAATAGACTTGTTTAACAATAACGTGATAGATAAATGATTTAAGAAGTTTTGGGATCCCAAAATGGAGTGAGACTATATAATCACCTGGCAGATGCTGATGATACAATATTGTTTTGATGTTGGTAGGTTCTGTTTGCAAGTGATTATGAAAATTCATAAGGAAGAAAGTTTGTTTTTACTTTTAGCAAGGCCGCTTACGTTGATATTCACGTAACTGACGTTCCTAGAGGCATGTTTCCTTTGAAATATCTAGATTGTACAATAGAGCAAGCCACAAAAAGAAAACCCATTACTCACAACTTTTGAAAAAAGGTAAAATTCATTTGGTGGTAAGTCTTCTGTAATCAACAATGTGCTCCAAAGCATATCCTTATCAACTATCAGCCATCATCCCTCCAAAATGTTTTTGCTAGATTCTTACAGAATTTTAAAGAAGATGACAGAAACAAACATTGGTGTCTTGGGCAGAGGTTTTCTTACTTAAAACAGGAGGATTGAGTTTTAGATCGTTGCTTGATGTGGCAAAAGCTTTGTTTTCGAAGACCTTTTCAATAATTACTCTCTGTTTAAAAAAGAATGATTCTAATTTAGTATGTTTAAAAAAGAATGACCTCTTTCCCTTTTTAACAATATTTTAATTTCAACTTTTCACTTGGCATGTTTAAGACCATAAAATTAAATGACATTTTGATAGATTTGACATAACTTTGATTTACAATCACACAATTAAAAAGTCTTCTTTATTTTATTAAATTTCGGATTAAGTCAAACTAAGTCATACTTTGAAAAGTCTTTCGAATTTCTATAAGAAAGTACTTTTTAAACATAGAGAGTAAAAATTGTATTTAAAGGGTAAAAAGCCAACTGTGTTGCTAAGCTTAGGCCACTATGAAATGTTGCTCCTGATTTCATTTTGTGGCAACGTTAGAAGAGAAGAAACATTATTAAACATGGTCGTAGGATGTTTATTATATAGCATGATATTAAAAGTGAATAGAAACCTCTACTACTTCTCATCAGCTTACAGATATTCTTGATTGAGGATTTACCTAACAGTTGGTGTATGTGTTGAAATTTGCTTTTAGTTATTGCACTAGTTTTTAGCAAAATAAATTATTTAGTTTAAGATGAATTTGAATTTTAAATTTCGGTTAAGTTGTTAAGATATTTTAGGTTAGTTTGAATTTCAAATTATGCTGATTTTTATTTTATGCTGGTTATTTAAAGCCCCTCAATGTTTAATAAAATTATTGAAAGCCATTGAAAGCATTTCAATCCATTGAGAGACTTTTTCAATATCTTTTTGCTGCCCATTCTTCCATTTAAAAAACCAACAGTGGTATCAAGAGCCTCATTGATCTTACGAGATCTGTGAGTTCTTCCAAAAACTACCATATTATTTTCAACCCGCAAGGGCTACCCTTTTTAACCCGCAAGGACTATTTTTAACCCGCAAGGGCTACTTTTTAACCCGTTAGGGCTATTTTCAACCTGTGTTTTCTTTCAACGCACAGGCTTTTTTTAACCAAAGAATGGCAAGCAGCAGTCTCTCCTTAAATGCCCCAAAAATTTTTACTGGTGAAAACTATTAGATTTGGTCAGTAAAAATGAAATCATATCTTGAAGCCTATGATTTGTGGGAAGTTGTGATGGAAGATATAATCTTACAACCTCTTCCTGCAAATCCATCTTACAACTTCTTCCTGCAAATCCTACTCTAGCTCAGATTAAAGCTCATTCAGATGAAAAAACCAAAAAATTCAAAGCCAAAACTATAATTCAAAATTCAGTTGTGGATTCAATTTTTTCTAAAATCATCGCTTGTGAGACAGCAAAAGAAGCTTGGGAAAAACTAAAAAAAAATACCAGGGAAGTGATCGAGTCAGATAAATGCAAATTTTGAATTTAAAAAGAGATTTTGAATCTCTTAGGATGCAAGAGAATGAAACTATTGTTAACTATTTTAACAAGATATCTTTGATTGTTAATAAAATGAGGTTGCTTGGCGAGGATTTCAAAGATGACGGAATAGAAAAAAAAATTCTTGTGACAATTCCAGAGAGATTTGAGTCTAAAATTTCATCTTTGGAAGAGTCTAAAGATCTCTCTACTATATCTGTTGAAGAATTAATAAGTGCCCTTCAAGCACAAGAGCAAAGAAGAACTTTTAGACAAGACAGTGTTATTGAGGGTGCTCTTTATGCACAAAGCAGAAAAGAAAAAGGCAATTATCCTCTTTGCAAGCACTGCAAAAGAAAAACACACTTGGAAAAATTTTGTTGGTGGAGACCTGATGCAATATGTGGAAATTGCAAGCAAGCAGGTCATGTTACAAAAGTGTGCAAGCATAAAAATAATCTTCAAGCAAGAGTAGCAGAAGCAGAAATTGAGGAGGAGCAACTTTTTAAATTGCAGTAACTAAAGCAAAGGAGGAGTGTTGAAATTTGCTTTTAGTTACTGCAGTAGTTTTTAGCAAAATAAATTATTTAGTTTAAGATGAATTTGTATTTTGAATTTTAGTTAAGTTGTTGAGATATTTTAGGTTAGTTTGAATTTCAAATTATGCTGATTTTTATTTTATGTTGGCTATTTAAAGCCCCTCAATGATTAATAAAATTATTGAAAGCCATTGAAAGCATTTCAATCCATTGAGAGACTTTTTCAATATCTTTTTGCTGCCCATTCTTCCTTTTAAAAAACCAACAGTATATTAGTAAAATTCTTTGAAGCTTATACCCCTATCTTTGACTCTAAAGTGGTGAAGTGGAATAATCCTGATGAAGATTTAATACCCCTATGTACTCTAGCTTAAGATTGGATCAAAACGTAATATATTTAGTCGTTTAAGTTGACACCAAGCTGGAGAACTAAAAGGGGTTCAAAATAAATACAAAAATTGTTTTGGTGGAATTTTTGGCCAAGAAATTCAAAAGGTAATTTTTCGTAGCAAAATTATTAAATCAGAAGAGTACGCGACAGGTCCACGCCACAGATCTTCCCTAACATAGTTCATTTTACACTTTTGTTCATAAAATGCAAATACGATTTACATTTTTGTTCAAAAAATGCATTCCTTGAATTTGATCTATGCTTTTATTCATAAAATGTTTCAAACAATGCATTTTATGTGTTTCGAGAAAAATTGAACTAAATTGAAATACGTCGTGGAGATGCTCAATCTTAGTATCATTTTTCAATTTTTATTAAGGGTTATTCCAATTTTTCCCACCCACCCACCTATATTTAACCCAGGTTATTTTTAGATCATATTCAATCATATTTCAGTTCCTAAATGCTATTTTTTTCACTTTAACTCTAAAAACTTTGAAAATGGTGGATTGGGAGAAAAACGAATCTGGGTTAAAGTCCATCTTTGAAATTCATGTAGTAATTTCTCATTCCAGGTATGTAAGGCTATCATAGCATTGGACGAAATTCGTCCACACGCCCCTTCATCTTTATTGATTCATGTTGAATTGAGTTTGAGTTTCAGGTTCCTTGAATTTGATTTTTGAGTTATCTATTGTCTTATTGAGTTACTTGTATGTAAATATGTATTGTTAATGTTCATGAGTTGAGCATTTTATTTAGATACATATTCATGTCTTCATTCACATGAACCCTAATTGACGATTATATTTGATTTTATACATAAATTGAGTTAGTTCTTCGTCCTTTGAGTCTTATTAAATTATGCATTAAGATTATTTTTATTTTTATACTTTAATTCTTGAGATTGTCATTCATGGTTACATTCTCGTAAAGCCGAATTGAGTCAATGATCATGGGTTTTAATATGAATTATTTTGAATTGAGATTTTTAGTTGTTTTTGTGTGTTGAGCAAAGACAATTTTGTGTTAACTTGAAACATATCTTATTGATTCTAAATGACCATGATTTTTTGAGAATAAACAATGAATGGAGAACGAGTCTTGATAAGACGTGAATAACTTCTGAAGTGTATTTTAAACGAAAGCACATGATGTCTTGAGAAAGGGTTGTGATGAGTTTTGAAAGAGTTTGAAATTATATTTTTTTTTATTTTTAAAAGAAGATTTGATAGTTTAGATGAGATTGAACGGATGAGATGTTTTTCAGTAATTTACTCACTTTACAGATATGAGCACAATGATTTAATTTTGGGAGTAGTATTTAGCACCAATTTAGATAAAAGAATAAATGACTCAAATTTCATAAGCTACGTAGCTAGCGTAGGACAGGATTAAACTGTTAAAGCCGGATGTTTCCTCACATGTCCCAAAAGAGGATATTAATTGATTGTAGATCCAATGATGGTGACCATCCCTGAACCCTGACAAGGTATTGGACACCTGATGTCATCACTGACTCATATGTTGATGATTCATTGTTAGAGAACCTCTGATTTATTGAATGGTTCAATTTGGTTGAGTTATAAGCTATTGAATCGACTTTCAAAGGTTGATTTTATTCTTCAAGTTGCATGTTTTACTGAGTTGATGGTTTAGTTGAGTCTCTTGAATTAAGTACCTTTGATTATGCCCTTTTCTTTTCATCTATGTTACATACCATACATTTCATATGCTGACATTAATTTGGCGCTGCACTATTTTATGATACATATATATATGTTAGAGATTATTAACAGATGCTTCGATGAAGATCCATTTCATTCTTGATGGTGGTGAGACCTACTCGCTTCCAGAGAAATCTTGTGCATTGCTTTTGAGTAGTTCTTAGAGGTTACCATGGACTTGTCACTGACACCTTCTTGATAGAGTTCTCATAGACAATGATAAAGTAAAGTTGATGTTTCTATTTAGAGAATTGTCTTGAAAGCTATTACCTACTGAATTGAGTTGATTTAAATGATTTTATTAAAGAAACTATTTCCCTATTGTATTATTGAATTGATTAACCCACCTTTTTTTATTAATCTTCTTACTATCTATTTGAGTCTTTCACTGAATGATTGAATAAGCATATTGAGTCAAGTGGTTTGCTTGGGGAACAATGATAGTTTTGAGTGTCATTAACGCCTAGAGTACCCTCTTAGAACATGAAAACTTGGTATTAGAGTGCAGAGTTCAAGCTAATATCCTAGAATGTCTATGAAGCGACATCAGTAGGATTTTATTTATGGTTGTGAGGGCCCAAATTCTATAAGTAAGGAATATTGACATTTAGGAAAATTACTTATATTTCAGGTAGTTGGAACGAAAAATTTCAGATCCCTATCGAGGAGTTACTCTCAAATGAAGTATTCAAAAAGTGAAGAGACTCTACCAGACTTAAGAGGAGTCGATTAATCTGCTTAAGTTTATTGATTCAAAAGAATGCACTATTATTCATATTAATTATGCATTTGAGCCAGAAGAAGATGTACTCCCCAACTCTTTTTCTCTAAATCTTTCTTTAGACATTATATGGGAAATTTCGTATGTCTCTATGGGTTTACTGTTACCATTAATGACTGTGTGGTTTGAGGATTTGTATATCATAGGTAGAATCAAATAACCCTAGAACTAAAAAGACAAAGGTGGAAGAGTAGAGACTAAATTGCATGAATGGTAGTTGATTGAGGCTTGTAACTAAAGCTATGTATCTACCAGATAAGTAATGAGGTGATAAGTCAAGTCTATTTCATTTTGATTGAATAGTATGTTTCACCAAACTTTCATGATGGGGTATAGCGAAAGAGTTATGGTTAAGATGAGTTAGAGTATACTCAACTCAAAAAGAAGTTTATGTTGATGTATTATGGTAATAGCGAGGTAAAGGATAGGTGTTGGGGAGAAAAATAAAGTACTTTTGAGGTGGTAGATCTAAACTAGGCTCATGATTTGACAAGAGAACCCCATGTTATTTAGAGAGATATGAGCATAACTAGACAAGGAAGTATAAAGAGTGGGAAGATAGTGCTTAGGTTGTGAAAGGTAATGTGATGGTCGATTATAACTAGATAGGTGGGAAGATAGAGATTGATTACTTATCATAAGGTTTTGGTGGATTGATGTTTCCCAAGTGTACTCAGTAGTTGTAAGTTAGTACAGTATGCAAGAACTGTGTTGAAAGACATGTTTAGTACTAGACCCTAAGCTCAAATCTTAGAAGTGCATTGGGAGGTTTTCTCTACTACACTTGATTTAGCATATATGAGAAATTAAGATGTTCACTTAGAAGAAGTTTAATATTGCTAATTTGGTAATGAAAACAGTAATTTGATTAGGTGTATGTGACCCTTAGATGAAAATGGTAGTTTGAGGTTAAGTCATTAGGTAAAAAGAGATCTAAGATATACATTGGAGATAGTGTATAGTATAGTTGGAGTTATATGAGGCTCTAAGTTTATGATTTGCTATGGATGCTTAGTTACCATAATTCAACAACCAATTAAGAGAAGGCTGAAGAAAACACTATAATTTTACGTAGCATATATAACAATTGGATCAAAAGGGGTTAGATATAGATGATGAAAAGTCTTTCAGTATACACCACGTTTTCTACATCAGGTATATGTGAACTTAGAAGTGAGTGTTACGAAACTAAGAAGGAAGAGGTTGGATCATAAGAAATAGAGAAAATGACCGTATATGTCAATAAGAGCAACAAGTATCAAAAGACACCTATAATGATCGAAGGAAGTTAAGAGTGGTATCACAGAAGAGAGTCCTAGAGGTCATTTCATGTCTTCAAGCATAGTATAATAATTATTTAAGTATTTTGACATATAGTGATGTATGTGGAGAATTGTGCTATAACTTAGTAAAGAGTATTTGTTCCTCGACTTAGGGCAGTACCTTTAAGCAAGGGGAGATGATGAGGTAATGGATGAAGAAGAGTTTTGACTTCAGATAGTGATGAGTTGGCCAAAATGAAAGATCAATGCTTTTCTATCTCATAACTCATATATTTCAGTCGAAGTGGTATCCTATTCCTATTTTATATATGAGCACCATGCCCATGGTCTAGACTTATGTACCTTATAATGATTCATGCCTATGCTTGTTTTTGAGGATTAGAACTGGAAAATCCATTCAACAATCCTAATCTTGTCTCATAAATCTAAGAATTTCCAACCCAATGTTACACAACACATGACTTTAGTTTCATGGTACATACAGTCCCATAAACTCATGATAAGCCCTAAAAGATCTGTGAAATCATATTATATTATGAATGCTCTCAGATTAGATTTCTCAAATAAATTATGCTTATGATCTTTTGTTGTAAGCCCTTCTAGTTATTCTTTCATTTTATTCTTGAGAGTGATGATGATGATAGTATATAATTCATGAAGATGGAAGAGGGTGAGTATTCCTTATTGTGATAGTTGTGGTGTGCTTATTCTATTCAAGGCTCTAGAAGTATGGAGGAGGAGGGAGATGAGACATTGTAGTGTGCCATAGATAAGTAAGAGTATATTGGTGTGTGACTTTGGGTAGGAGGTCATGCGATAATGAATGCAGAGATCTTAAAGTTAGCTTGACAATTCTTAGGGTTGTTGACTTTAAAAAAGCGATAACATAGATGGAATGATAAGCTTGAATGTGTTTCATTATGTAAGATTGAAGTAGGCTATTGATGACTTCTTGTTAAAGGTTTTGATTAAGTGTACTAGAGGGGTAACAAGGAGTAGTATTATTTGAATGGAAATTCCTACAAAGTATATAACACAAATCTCGTGATTTAAATATTTATAAGTATGAAAATCTTATAGGTAGCATCGAGAGACATTGAGTCAGGCTTGAACATGGAATGAGTATGTAGTTAGACTTTGACTTTGATGAGAGATATATGCTTTAGGTAATGAAGTGTTATATTCAAGAAGAAAAGTGTCGTTGAGAAGACTTGATAAGCTGAGAAATGGCATTCCTACCTCTTCATATGTAGTAGTCCTATCCTATATCAAACAATAGTTTTCTCTTTTGAGCTTTGAGGAATTTTGAGCATTTGAGATTGTAGTACTTTTTTTTTCTTTAGGCATGATGTCTACAAATAAGTTGAGTTTCTTATATTTGAGTTGATTTTCATCCTTGATCTTGAGTATTTGAGTTCTTGAATTCTATTTGTGCCTTTTAGTGATGATGTTGTAGGTAATATTCCTCTGCCTAATTTGAATTGATATGTATATTCTTGAGTTTGAATAGTTGATTGTCAGAGTGTTTGAACATTTGAGTAATTGATTCCTGAATCATACTTGTTCTTGGAGATAACACCTAGCTTAATTATCATTCGAGGATGGAGGATCCCAAAGGGATGATATTCTAATACCCCTTAAATACCAAAACTTATGAACGAATCAAAAGTAACACCCCAAGTCATTTAAGCTGAGATTGAGACGAAGAATTAAAAAGGGTTAAAAAAATAAGTACTTTCGGTGGAAGTTTTGGCTAAGAGATTTGAATGATATTTTTGGTGGAAAAATTGCTTAACTAGAAGAGTACACAACAAGTCTACATCATCACAAACCTTCCTTAATATAGTTCATTTTACACTTTGTTTATAAAATGCACTCTATGAGTGTGATTTTCTCTTTTGTTCATAAAATGCATTCCTTAAATGTGATTTATGCTTTTGTTCAAAAAATGCATGTCACCAATGCATTTTATGTGCTTAGAGAAAAATGAACTAAATTGTAACTTTGCGGACTTGCTTAATCTCAATATCATTTTTTAGTTTTTATTGAGGGATATTTCCAATCTTTCCCCCGGCCCTCTTATATTCAACCCACGTCGTTTGAGACATAATTCAACCCTATATGAGTTCTTAAATGCTATGTTTCTCACTTTACCTCTAAAAACTTTGAGAACGGTGGATTGAGAGAAAAGAAGAAGCTAGGGTTCAAGCCTAAATTTTAATTTTTTTTCAAAAATTTCTTATTCCAGATATGTAAGTCTAACACAAAGTTGGACTACATTCATCCACATGAACTTTCATATTTATTGATTCAAGTTTAGTGAAGTTTGAGTTTTTCGGTTCCTTGAATTGAATTCTTTGAGTTATCTATTGTCTTATTGAGTTTGTTGTATGTGAATATGTATTAATGATGTTCATAAGTTGAGTATTTTATTTGGATGCACGTTCATGTCTTCATTCACATAAACTCTAATTGAGGATTATGTTTGATTTTATGCATAAATTGAGTTAATTCTTTGTCTTTTGAGTCTTAGTAAATTATGCATTCATATTATTGTTATTCTTATACTTTAATTCTTGAGATTGTCATTCAAGGTTACATTCCTGTGAACCCAAACTGAGTCAATGATCATGGGCTTAGCTACACATTATTTTGAATTGATATTTATAATTATTGTGTATTGAGAAAAGATGATTTTAACTAATTTGAAACATATCTTACTGTCTAAATGAACATGAATTTTTTAGCATAAACAATGATTTGAGAAATAGACTTGACGAGACATGAATGACTTTTGATGCGTGTTTTAAACGAAAGTATGTGATGTTTTGAAAAAGGTTTTTGATTGATTTTGAAAGATCTTGAAAGTATATTACTTTTTTTTTTTTAAAAAAAAGAACTGATAATATATTTTTAAGCAATTTACTCACTTGACAGATATGAGATAAAGATTTAATTTTAGGATTAGTATTGAACACTGATCTGCATAAGAATATAATAAGCCAATTCCCATAACTATGTAGCCAGCGTCGGAGAGGATCAAACTTTAAAGTTGGATGTTTCTCACATGTCCTAAAAGAGGTCTTTGATTGATTGTAGATTTAATGATGGTGATCTTCTCTTACCCCGATAAGGTATTAGACGGTTGTTGCAACGAGAGTACAATTCTTGTATCGTTACTCGCTCATATGATGATGATTGTCGATAGAGAACTTCCCACCTAATGAATGGTCTCATTTGATTGAGTTTCGTACTATTGTGTCGATTTTCAAAGCTTGATTTTATTCTTAAACTTGCACATTTTACTGAGTTGAGTTGAGTATCTTTTATTATGTCCTTTTTCTTTTTAGCTATTTTACATACCATACATTCTATATACAGATGTTATTTGGTGCTACATCATTTTTATGATGTCGATACAGGTGTTAGAGATTATTAATAGGTGCTCCGATGAAGATCCATTTCATTCTTGATGGTGGTGAGACCTCTTTACTTATGGAGGAATTTTATATATTGCTTTAAGTAGTTCTTAGAGGTGACCATGGACTTGTCACTGTTACCTTCTTGGTAAATGATTAGGGATAGAGGCTTCATAGATAGTGATAAAGTAGAGTTGATATTTCTATTCAAAGAATTCTTTTGAAAGCTTATCTACTGAGTTGAATTGATTTGAATGTTCTTAATTAAAAGAAACTATTTTCTTATTGAGTTATTGATTTGACTATCCCACCTTATTGATCTCCTTATTATCCATTTAAGTCTTTCCTTGAATGATTGAAGAGCAAAGTGAGCCAAGAGTTTCGCTTGGGGACCAACAATAGTTTTTGAGTGCCGGCTAAGCCTAAGGTATCCTCCTAATTGGTACTTCAAAGTGCAATCCTGGACCAGGTGCAACTACATTTTGTATCAGAAATAGTGTGGGAGATTTTATTATGGCAATATCCAATAATTTAGAAGTTTTATCTGGTTTAGAGGGTGAGACAATTTCTACGAGGAACGGATTAGAGTATTTTATGGCTAACAATCTATAGCCTGTGATTCTGAAAACTGATTCGATCATCCTCAAGAGGATATAGGATAGAGTTTGGAAAATTCTGTGGTACATTGTGGTAGAAATTAAAATAATTAAACATCTTAAGCACTTGTTAAAATGGAGGTGAATTATACGCTAAAGGGAAGAAAACATGATGACGCTTTTTTCGCTAATCAGTTTTTGTTATTTAATATTAATTTATAACAAAACTTATGAGGTACCAATCAAAGGAAGAACATAAATAACCATGGATAAGAATTAGATACTTAATCTTCGGGTTACAAAATGTCAAAATAGAGATATTAATTTAGCAAAAATATTGATAGTAGATTTTTAATGGTATAATATGAAGAAGACAAATCAAAGCAGGAATTTGAAGAGCAACTAGTCAAACATGGATCATATTGAGGAAAAAACTTACCGTGATAGAGTTTAAAATAGATCAGTTCCATCCTTTTGTTCTTCAAGTGGTATTAGTTCTTGTGTGAGAGAAAAGGGAAAGAAAAGATAAATTTTCAATTTAGAACAACTGATTTGAGATTGAAGAAGGAAGTTTAGTACTTCTCTTAGTGTTTGAAGATTGGATCTACTGAAAGATGAACTGAAGAAGTGTTCTCTTGGATGGATTTCATTACATGTTTTGAGGCTTTGTAAATGTCTGGATGAAATCGACCAAAAATCATGGTTGATACAGATAAATCGAACATCTAGCACAAAGGAAGATCTATGTGTTTCTTTCCCCTTCGTTTGTTGTGTTCAACATCAAAGCATCAAGATTCATTATTGGCAATTTTAACAATGCAAAAAATGAGAACATGGGCTTAGCTGGTAGATTTCCCTTTTATTATTTCCGCTTCTAGATATTTTTCCTCTTTTTTTTTCTCCTAAATCATGTTTTGGACCTTTTAATAAGGATTTATGTGGACTTTTTATATAGTTTTGCTTATTAATGGTCTCTTTGTCTGATCTTTTGAATGGAAAAAGATACTTGTTCAATTTAATTTTCTATGAATTCTAATTGTCATAAGTCTATTTTTATTTGGTCTTAAATTAGCCATTATGACTTTATAAAAATGTTTCTAACTATGAATCAAAGATCAACATTTACAATTGCTTGCTTAAAAGGAATTAATTTTAAACCTTAACTGTCACGACCCAAGCCTAAGGTCTAGGTGTAACATGACGAATGGGAATTTGAATGTCCCCAAACAACCCTCATAGCATACTTAAGCACATCATTAGTTAGAAATTGCGGAATAAATATCATTAAACAAGACTAAGGGGTAGAGAAAGTAAGACACTCTATGGGATAGGGCATGGAATTATCATCACACAATTTCAACAAATAAGTCTAAAGGAAAGAAGTATGTGAAACACTATGGAAAGTAGAGACTTAGGACTTTAATCATCTTTATATACATCTCAAGTAAAAAAATCATGGGGAAAGGAGTTGAGGATAACCTCCAAAGATACATAGCGTAGCATAATTCATACATAGCATGATATCCGACAATTCCTCTACTCATAGTGGGACGGGGGCGATGACATACCCCTAGCTCACCCTCAACATGAGCAACATAAAATAGTCATAACATATATTAGGTAGATAGAAGGTGGGTATTGTCCTTGAAATGAAGGACTCACCACTAGCAAACTTTCACAACGAGCTTAGTCAGGAAAAGGTAGATGAGGAAAGGCTCTGGTCCTTACATGATTAGATTATGTAGGCAAAAGTATGTGTTAGTATGTTTAAATATGCTAAGTATGCGTACATGTAATGCATCTGAACATAATAATCTACATTTCAAGGTTTGATGGCAAGAACACATATATATAGAGAGAAATATATAGAAAAAGAATATCATATCAAGATGCCTTATATTCTGGTGCATGAATGACATAATACATAAATATAAGCGGGGATGGGACCTCAACCGATATGTAAGACTGCATGAGCTATTATATGGAATCCCAATGTTGTTGTTACACTAGAGAAAGAGTAGCCTACTTGCCAAAGGTACACTATACCTCACCTCATGGGAACAACACCCTTTTCGAAGAGTGGGGCTCATGTACATAATTATCATATTGGAAAAACAAAATCATATGGTGGCAAATAGTTATAAGAAAGGTAGGCTTTACATTAAGGACCCCTTGGGGCGATCCCCCACCTCCAATCTCATTTGGTGCTAAGTCATCATCTCACGAGAATACATATACATATAAATTCTTAAAATAGGATCATAAGCCATTTCAATTCATAGTCATGCACACTTGGGGGGTAAAGCCAGTATGTACTTCACTTCATGATTATATGCATAGGAGTAGATCATTCACACTTGTACATGATAGTGTATACGCACTCATAAGTGCTTAAAGCCATATCATAGACACTATTTTGATCACATTCATGTCACAACTATGCTTGTCTTGAAATCATAATCATAATCATAATTGGAAGACAACCACATCATAAATCTCATAAAAAGCCTTGTTCATGCATGCCAATGTCATGAGGAATGAGAGAATAGCATGGGTTCTTGAAATTCATACTTAAAATATGATGATAAGATGAAATCATTCATAATCCATGGAGAAATCAACAATCGAATCGTATTTGAATTACCTATGCTTAAATTCAGAATTAAAAGGGATATGCAAATTCAAATCTCATAAAATCCATGTAAATTAACATAATAAGACTAAATTCATGTTAAAATCAACAATTGATATTGAACTATATCATAATTTAATCAATTTGAAGTTAAATCATAAAGCCCACTTGTAAATCATACTTAGAAATCATAAAATTGAAGAAATAGATTTTGGGGCTTCATGATTGAAAGGTAGTCATGAATGAAACCACATATACCTTGCTTGAATTAGAGAGATTAAGATGAGATAGACTTGAACTTGAAATCACACTTGATACTTTAGCTTGAATCTTCAAAGTATAGGCTTAAACGATGTTTTGAGACTTGAATTTTAGAGACTAAGTGATAAAATGGAGATGAAGTGAACGTACATGACTAAGGAATATTTAGGGATATTCAAATAGGCATAAAGGTCTTAAAAGAACAAGGGATGAGGCCAAATCACCAAAATGTTCCACTTAAAACAGACATAAAGTGTACGGAAGCCTTTGTAGGTCATGGTGTGCACCACAGACCATATAGGGCTCTGTGGTGTGCATAATTTAGCAACCAGTGGGGGTTCAAGTGGAGGGTGCCCTTCATAAGACCTCCGCGGTCAGTGGTGGAACCACGATCCGTGGAGGGTTCTGTGGTGGAACCATTTCATAAAATACCTGAAGGAAGCCATGGGAAAACCCTCTTTCGGACCAAGGTCACCAGCATGACACCCTACACAATCCGTGGAGTACACCACAGGCCGTGGAGGGTTCCTTAAACGTTTCCTCAGTGTTGTTTGATCCTAGCTCTACTTATTCATATGTGTCCACATACTTCTCTACTGGGTTTGATTTATTATGTGATCATATGCTTGTGCCTATGCATATTTCTACCCAAATAGGAAGCCTTTATTGGTGGATCGGGTGTACCGATCCTCTCTTTCTCTTTGTGTCACGACCAAAAATCGAAAGGGGAATAAAGGAAAGTAGAAACTAGTAAAACCTATCCATAAGACTTAATACGAACTCCCAAGACCTGGAGTCATGAGTACAAGTGCATCTAAAGTAGTCTGAAGCGTAAATACAACTGTTTCAAATGGAGATACAAAGTTTTCTGATAATATCTAATACAACGTTTGAAATACAAAGCAACAAGGGAAAAATCTCAAAGATTCACGGTGACTCAAAGTCTGAGCCTCATGCTAAGATATATGATAGATCGAAGAAGACTCTAGTAGTGTGAGATCAACTACCCTAATAGGGTCCCTGTGCTCAATATACAGGGAGGAGAGAAAGTAGGGGTGAGCATGCCAAAATGTACCTAGTAGGTTCAACCGATTGTTAAGAGAAATGTAACAAGTATGTAATAATAAAGAATCGTATCACCTGTAAGGAAAGAGTTAGTGCAAAATATAAACATATATATAAAAGTAGAATAAGATACTAATAACAGTCAATGATACAATCGTATAGTGTATGAATGCAATGCATGGGGTGGAATCATGGTGGACTTTGACACCGGTGTATACATTTATGGAGCTGAAGCTACCAGGTAGAACCCATAGGTGAGAAGTGTCACGACGGTCGCTGGCGTCGATGACACCTAGTCGGACTCTGGTGCCGGTTAAGAGGTCTCTAGTATCAGGATAGACTCTGGCGCTGATGATACCTCGGCGGACTCTAGCGCTGGTAAAGAGATATCAAGCATGTCTGTCTTAGGGCCAATGCAATATAAGATGATATGCATGCCAATTCGCGATATCATGATGTATAACAATAATAATATACCTCGGTAAACTCTGAAACCGGTAAAGAGATCTGAAATAATACGACCATCTCAAATATCATAGTGTCTCAGTGGTACATATACAATATGAGATGTGTACATGCCAATGACACAATACTAGTTTTTGTGTGTGTGTGTGTGTGTATATATATGCAATATGTCATCCTAATGATATGCACAATAGCCATAACATCATAAAGGCTATGCCAAGTTTATCAACTAGTACCACAATGCCTTCAATAGTATCACAAGTTTCACATTATCCTCAGAATTCTCAACTATGTCATAAATATAATCAATTTACCACAAAAGTCTCCCAAATAGTATCACAAGTTTCACATTATCAAAATCATATCTAACATATCTTGATACTCAAGATTTCATCTAAATTTATCAAAAGGATCACAAATTACTCAAATTTTTGCATGACCGATAACACATTTCCATCACACTTCTATCATATCAGTCCAATGACTTAAATGCCGTCCCAAAAGGTTAGCCGAACCTACCTCAATGCCAAAACCGCACTCGCACAATCTTTCAATCAACTTAAGCCTCCAAACGATCACTGAATCGATCAATCACTATAAAAAATAGATACTATGCATCAAGAGATGAATTTTAATACCCATATTAGCATAAATTATGCTTAGGGGAAAAATGGACAAAACTAAATCCAGAAATTGACTTGAAATTAAGAATCTACGCGAGAAAAGGAGTTTGTGTCACGACCCAAGCCTAGGGCCTAGACATGACAAAACGAATGGGAACCCGAGAGGATCCTAAACAAGCCTCTTAAGCATACATATTACATCCTTGGTTTCACGAAAGAAATAAAAGAGCAATAAACATGTATCACATACTTTCTAAGGGGCGGGCAAGTATGACTCACGCTATGAGGCATTTAGGGACTTGGGAATTTCATGACATCTACCCACATACAACAAAATAGAATGGAAGAAGGAACTAAGGGGATTGTTCACATTTACAAAAAGATAATAGTAGTCAAACTCAATACATAACAATCCATATCCAATAACACCTCTAGTACGAGTGGAAACAGGGCCAAGACATCTCCCGAGATCACCCTCAAAAGATAGACAAGTCTAAACAAAAGCATGAAAGTAACGTGGATATTGTCCTCGAAATAGAGGACTCACCAATAGTAGTCTTCAACAAACCCAGCCTGTTATGTGGAGGAGGAGGATGAATAGTAGCTCCAGTCCCTACATGGTTAAATCATGTTGGCAAAAGCATGCGTTAGTACTTGGAATGTACTAAGTATGCGGGGTGCAACACAATAAAGGACATAAGCCATAATTAAACCATATGCCTGATCATAGCCAACATATATTAGCTCATTATGAAATAAATGTACAATGCATTAGTCAAGACATGCATGAAGTAGACCATCCACTCTCCTTACGATATAACCTCTTTGGAGTGTGTTACAAATATCCCTACCTTATGACATAGCCTTTTCGGTAGACCATATAAGATATCCTTACCTTACGATATAATATTTTTGGTAGGAGTTGGGATTTATCCTACCTTACGGCATGACCTTTTTGGTAGGTATTATGAAGTGTCCTTACTTTACGATACAATCTTTTCGATAGCAGTTGTGAATGATCCAACCTAATGGCATGCCCCGTTTTTGGATGGTGTTATAAGATATCCCTACCTTACGATATGAACTTTCCGGTAGGAGTTGTGAAGTCCTACCTTGCAGTATAACTTTTTCGGTAGGTTTTATAAGAGTATCCCACCAAACCATTACATCATAATATCAAGAAGGAGCCCCATACTAGTCATACACTTGTAACATTCCCATGAGCTCATAGCATGCTTAATAGCCCTTTTTAACAATTATGATATTCATAATTCATATTTCTTACAATAAGATTATCATTAACATAGGATCTAGTCAAACACTTTAGTCAACACATGGTGGGTAAGTGTACCCTTAACCTTTAACATCATGCTAGCCAAGAGTATAGAACTTGAAAGGAGTAAAATCATTTCCCTTTTAAGGAAATCAAATCTATCCACCATCTTGTAGCAAAACACTCATTATTTAGAAATCATATTTCAAAGCATATAGTGAAAAATAATTAGTTTGAACCATCCTTAATCAACCCATCATAATCATGTACATCATATTCCCAAAACATGGACATGGAAACGTAAAACTCATCTCATCAAGTAAAACCTAGTTAACACTTTCTCAATACTCATAGGAATATATAAAATTTCACATGATATTTTACTTCATGAAAATGGGTAAAATAAACCATCATAGAATGCATAATAGTAACATCATAAGCAAGAGTTCATAAACTACCCATAACGATCCATAAATTTCATGTAGTTGGAGGAGAAGAATAACTGGACTTGTGGGAAGGAAGGTTCCCAGAATCAAACCCACATACCTTAGTGATTGTGATGGAGGAAACCTTATTTGTAGGTGGAAGGTTCTAAACCCTAGCTTGCATCCTTTACTTGAAAGTTTTGAAGAGCTTGCGAGAGTGTTTAGACTTAGAGTGTTTTTGGAATGAGGAGGAATGAGGTGAATTAGAGTTGTATACACTAATATGGGGCATAGATGGGTTCAAAACTTTGTAGCTTGGACTTCAAATAAAGAGGAAAGGTAAAATTTACCACTATTAAAATCTTGGACGGACAGTTCTACGTGACCCCGTCTATGGGTCGTAGAGCATTCTACGGGCTATAGATGGATTTCGTCTGATGACACTGTTCCAAACTTCATAGATTCTTTTTCTCTAGTCCCCATTCTATGAGACACTCTACGACTCGTAGAGGGATTTCAGTCTCATCTGATTAATTGTTCACTGAACTTTAGAAAGATCCCAAATTCCATCAAATTTGCCTAGGTCTATGAAACCACTTTATGAGCCATACTCCGTCTTATGAGTCATGGACCCTTTCATAAACATTAACAGTTTCAAAATTTCAAGCTCTCTTCTTGCATCACTTCTACCCCTAAAAGTGGGGTCTTACAGTTCGTAGGTGAAAATCCCACTAAAATTGAGTTCAAAACGAAGGAGTAATCATCAATTAAAGTTTCCAAATCAAAGAACAAAAATCCCCAATTTTTGACATTCAAAAACATGAAAATCAAGACTAAATCAAGATAAAAGTCCTGGAAATTACTCAAAATAATAAAAGAAACTTACCCAAGATAAATTCACAAAAAGTCTCGCCATAAATAGCCTCCCAAAGCTTGAAATTCATAAAAATGAATAAAAATAGTGTTTTCTTGAATTTAATACCATTCAAGTATAAAATATACTCCTCGAACGTGGAGCACTTGAGGCCAATACCTCCGCGAACGCAGGACTGAGGTGCGCGAATGCGGAGCCTAAAAAGGCATAACTCTGCAAATGCAGGACATTTTCCCCGAACGCAGATAAGAGCAACATCAACACCTCCGCGAATGCGGAGAAAGAAGGTAGGTGCACTAGAAAAGCAACTCGCAACTCACAACTCACATGAAAACTCGGAACGGACCCTTCGAACGTATCCGGAACCCAAATTTTACAAGATCGTTCAAGTATCCATACCAGAAAAGGTGATCCAGACTCAACAGAATAATCAGTTTTGAGGTCTGCATGACACAATTACCAATGCAACTCAAGTAAACTGGTTTAAAATTCAAAATATGAAAACTTCCTTCGACAACTCCAAAAATTATGACGAGACCATTTCTAGCATTAGTTTCACTATCCAAAATTATTGTAATTGTTATAATTTTGATGTGAGCTTTTGAACTCCAAATGTTGACCAAAGTCAAATTTGGGCTTTGGGAACAACTAAAAATGCAACTTTAAGTTTAAAAACTTCATTCAAACTCTAAATCAGTTCTGTAACTTCTCCTAGACTAGATTTGACGTTCGGAGCTAATGGGAGATCCGATACCCAAAAGTTAGAATGGTACAAAAACTCACTTTTTCAACAACTTAAGCTTTCAAAATGTCAAACCTCGTATTTTCTACTTTTAAAACTCAGGATTTCAGTTCCAACTACATAGATAGTTCAAAGTAGGTCAAAAACAACTTATGAAAGGGCAAATAGTACTTTTACAAATAATCTCAAAAATGACCAATACATCATTCACTTCTAAAAATAATGTTCGTCCTCGAACATAAAATAAAAGAAGTACCTAAAGCCTAAAAAAGGCTAGGATATTTGGCTAGCATATCTGACTCCAACTCTCAAGTAGCCTCTTCAATAGGAACGGTGTTTCCACTGAACCTTCTCTAAAGGTATATCCTTAGACCTTAGCCTCCGAACCTGCCTATCCAATATAGTTACTGGCTCCTCCTCAAATGACAAATATGGATCCAACTCAACTGAATCATAAGAGATCACATAGGACTCATCTAGAAAGTACTGGCGGAGGATGGAAACATGAAATACAGGATGAACCCTGATAAATTTGGTGGCAATGCCAACTCATAGGCAACCTCTCCAACCCTCCTCAAAATCTCAAATGGGCTAGTGGATCTAGGACTGAGCTTTCCCCTCTTCCTGAATCTCATCACATCTTTCATGGGTGAAACTTTTAGCCAAACATTGTCACTAACAAAGAACTCATAAGGCCTAACCCTCTGTTCAGCATAGCTCCTTTGATGGCTATGAGCTGTCAAAAGTCTAATTTGAATCAGTTGAACATGATCTATGGCATCTCGAAGTAAATCAACACCCAACACCTAGGTTGAAGCTGAATCAAACCACCCAATGGGCAATCTATACTTATGGCCATACAAAGCTTCAAATGGTTCCATCTGGATGCTAAAATGATAATTGTTATTGTAAGAAAACTACATCAAAGGAAATAGTGATCCCAACGAGCCCCAAAATAAATCACACAAGTTCAAAGCATATCCTCCCGCACTTGAATAGTGCACTCGGACTGTCTATTAGTCTGAGGTGAAAATCTGAACTTAGATCTAAACAAGTACTTGAAACACATTGTAAGCCCGTAAAAAATGGGAGGTGAAAATAGATCCTCTGCCTAATACTATGGACACAAACACTCCATACAATCTGACAAAATCCCATATATATAACCTAGCCAACTACTCCACACTATAACTAGTCTTCACCAGTAATAAGTAAGCTAACTTGGTCAAACGATCAACAACCACCCAAACTGAATTAAGCTTACCCAAGGCCATGGGCAACCCTGTAATAAAATTTATCACCCTCTCCCATTACCACTCAGGAACGGGCATCCGCTGCATCGATCCAGCGGGCTTCTAGTGCTCATAATAGTGGTGTTTTAGATCATGGTACATCTTTGCCACTTCAGGATGGATAGAATATCTAACACAATGGGCCTCCTCTGATATCATTCTCACCCAATCCCTTACCTTAGGCACACAGACTTTACTATTTATCCTCAAAACACCCTCAGAACCAATACTAGCTGCCTTGGCTTCACCTTTCAACACTTTATCGTAAACTAGGCATAATCTAGCATACTCAACTTGATAAGTACAAATTTGATCAAGCAATGAAAATCTGGCCTCAGAAAAAGCCAAAATACTCCGAGAAGGGGAAATATCCAACCGAATCATCTGTCTAGCAACTAAACCTTCAAAGCTAAGAACTTTTCCTCAACCCTCAAGAATGCCAAACTCTTAATAATATTAGCGTTTTGGCTCAAAGCATGTGCCACCACACTTGCCTTCTCGGGGTGATATGGAATAGAGATATCATAATCTTTTAGCAACTCTAACCACCTACGTCGTCTCATGTTCAGATTATGCTGAGAAAAGATATATTTAAGACTCAGGTGATTAGTAAAAATCTCACAATGCACCCATACATATAATGTTGCCATAACTTCAACAAAAATACCACCGTTCTTAGCTCCAAATAATGGCTAGGGTAGTTCTATCTTAAAGCATATGTTATTACCTTCCCCTTTTAAATCAATATACCACCCAAACTCACTTTAGAAACATCATTATACACCACAATGGCACTCTATCCCCGGGAAAAGCAAGAATAGGTGCTGAAGTCAACAAATCCTTGAGCTTTTGAAAGCTCACCTCACACTCCTCCGACCACTGAAATACCACATCCTTCTGAGTAAGTATGGTAAACAGGGATGCTATACAAGAGAATTCTTGAACAAAACGCCAATAATACCCTGCCAAACCAATGAAATTCTGAATCTCAGTCACAGAAATAGGCCTAGACCACTCACAAACAATTGTTACCTTTGTTGGATCTACCATAATACCCTCTTTTCTCACTACATGCCCAAGGAAAGCCACAGACTCAAGCCAAAACTCACACGTTCAGAACTTTGTATAAAACTTCTCTTCCATCAATCTTTGAAGTACAGTCCTCAAGTGTTGAACATGATCGAACTCACTCTTTGAATAAGCCAAGATATCATCCATAAACAAAATCATTAATATGTCCAAGTAGGGTTTGAACACTCGGTTCATCAACTCTATAAAAGCATTTAGGTCATTAGTTAGCCCGAAAGACATAACCACAAACTCATTTTGGCCATAATAGGTCCTCAAAGTTGTCTTCGGGATATCAGACTCCCGAACTCTCAACTGATGATAGTTGGACCTCAAATCAATCTTGGAGAATATAGAGGCACCTTACAACTTGTCAAAAAGATCATAATGCGAGGTAAAAGATATTTGTCCTTGATGGTCACTTTGTTCAGCTGGCGATAGTCAATACACATATGCATAGTACGATCCTTCTTCTTAACAAACAAGACAGGAGCACCCCAAGAAAATACACTCGGACGAATGAATCCCTTCTTTAATAAATCTCTAATTGCTCCTTCAACTCGTTCAATTCAGTCGAAGCCATCCGACAAGTGGCAATATAGATGGGCTTAGTGTCTGACTCCATATTAATGGCAAAGTCAATATCATGATATAGAAGGACACCAGGCACATCAGTCAGGAACATATCCATCTAGAAACCCTAATGGTCTCCAATGATGGTGACTCCTGAGAACAACCCCGAACATGAGCAGAATATGACAAGCATCCCTTATCCGTCAATTGACAGGCTTGCATATAAGAAATAACTCCCTTGGGAAAGAGCTAGGTGCTCTAGTCCATACCAACTAAGGTAAATCAAGGAAAGATATGTCATAGTCTTCGCATGGAAGTCAAGAATAGCATAATAAGGTGATAACCAATCCAAGCCCAACATCACATTGGTGTCAACGGTATCCAACAACATCATATCAGCAACCGCTTCTCTCCCCATGAAGGTCACAATAAAACCCCGATACACCTGATTCACCACTAATGATTTACCTACCGAGGTAGAAAAAAAATATGATCAGCAAGCGGATTACAAATAACATCAATATCAGATACAAAGTAGGCTGACACATAGGAATAAGTAGAGCCTGGATAAAATAAAACTGAAGCTAAACGGTTGATCTGCACCCAAAATACACCTCTAAATGATGTTATAAGTGGTCACTATTAAGTATAGAACCTAATAATGGTTAGGGTCGATCCCACGAGGAATAAAGTCTAGACCTGGAGTAATTATGAGCAATTAAGATGAATTAATCTACTTATCTCCCGAAAGGAGGGGTTTGTAAAATGCAATAACTAAACCTAAACTATAGTAATCAATCAAGTGCAAGTGTTGTGAAGTCAGTGAGAGAAGTAACTAAGGTATTGTGTTCCCTATGAATTCCTAACTCAGTATAGCTAGATAATCGTAACCATCTCTAGTATGTATTGTGCAGAACCGGTAAGTTATGTTTACCTAACCCTATGATCCAGACAGGAGGCAAATTTCACTACGTGATTTGATCCCTACTCGCAGTGTTGCATTACTAACCCTTACCTTTTGGCACATATAACCATCCTTAATCGATTTAGGTTGATTAGATGAGAGGGATCATGTCGAATCCTGTCAATTATCCCTTATCTCATTCATTACCCCATTGATCTAGTAAGTAAGAATCAGGCGAGTTCTAATGTTGACCACCATTAAAAAGCATTTTAATCAAAGAGATAACTAATACACACATATACACTTTCCAAAGATTATAAATTATCGAAGTTTTACATTGTTAGTTCTTCATGGTTCCCACAAACCTAGTTGTGGATTTAGCTACTCGTAATTGTTGTAGATGAAAGAATTATGTTTTGGAATATCATAATTAAACACTTACAATAATGAATTGAAGAACAAGTATTCCGAAATCTCCATGAAAATCACAATGCTATAATCTGAATGTAGTGTCAAAAGTAATCTTCAATAATCACAAGTAATGAAGTTTCTAACATTTCTAATTGCTCTCTGTTCGTCCTCTTCAGGGAAAAAACCTGAAAATCCTAATTATAATAAGTAAAAACCAAATCCAAAATGAAATAGAAAAACTGGAATCGGGCCTTCAGACGGATAAGGTCATAAGTCATAGATGGAATCATGGCCCTTACCTGGGGCTTCGTAGTCTGCACTTCACAAAACTACCTTCCATATACGGAATCCTCATACGGGTTGTCTTATGACTTACAGCTCGTAAGTGGTCTCATTTGATAACTTTTCAAATATTCTTCAAAACTCTGATCCTCGAGGCACGATCTTATGCACGACTTATCACCTGACTTACAACCCATAGGGGTCTTCGACTGATATCATTTTAGCACTTAGCATATTTTTTTATCTTTAGCATATGGATGAAGATACGTACCATCAAAGAATCTACCATTCATCTAACAACTCATAACCTCAACATCTAAAAATTAGCCCTTCATAGGATCTAACTCACGATCACTTCTACGACTCGTGGAATGAACTATGGCCCGTCGAAAGCTTTGTACTTCACTAAAAACCTACAATCTACCGAACTTTGCCCAAAATCATCCCCATTGTTGTAATCCTGCAAAATAAACACAAAAACACATCAAACCTACTAATATCGCTTTGAGAACACACGAAACCCTAAGTTTTAAGCATCCAAAGTGTTGTATTTTTGACGTCATATCAACTGTGGCACATTAGAACTATACCTATGATAACAGTATCAGATGCCTCTGCCTCAGCTCTATCTGGGATAACATAGCAGTCTCTACGTCTTTGGCCATAATGTGTGTTCTTTGCTTGACCCTGGTGCCAATGCCTTTTATTACTCCTTATGTTGCCATAAACTATATGTCTCCAAAAATGTTGATAGAATCTTATTTGATATACACTCCTATTGGTGAATCAATCCTAGCCAAGAAAGTCTATCGAAATTGTCCTATGTCGATCTTACATAAAGTCTTCACATGTAATCTAATTGTCCCATAAACCTCTCTTTTATTTGTTTGGCTTGGTCGGGTTTAAGTGGGGCTCTAACCTCATGAAACCCCAAATAGGGGCCGTAGGAAGTTCTATGGCGCTTAAGACCTAGTCTTGTGGTTTTAAAACCCTAAGTTTTAGGCCTTGCCTACTATGGTACATCCTTGTGGGTTGTCTTTGTAAGTGGCCCCCAACACTTGGAAATTTTAGATTCTTACCTGGGGTCCATGAGTCTCATTCACGACCCCTACGTTAAGTTGCCTCGTGGACTGGAGTGCATGAAATTTTTTTCTCATTGGAAATGGTTCTACGAGTCAGTATATAGGTCATGATAGAAACTACAGCTTATGGAACTAGTCGCAGAACCAACGTTTCTCTGTTTTTTACACTGGTTTGCTACCTTGACCCTATTCCTGTACATTCTCATCGGAACAAACTGTTACCGGACAATCATCCAATCTGTGAGTCATAAATTACATAAAATAAGAATATTAAACTACCTAAGAGTCCAAAAAGCAAAACCAAAGCAAATACATAAAATTTACGACAAATATATCGGGTTGCCTCCCTAGTAGCGCTTGATTTAGTGTCGTAACACGACTTAGGCCACTTGGTTACTTAGACTTCACCAAGTGCCCATGCCTCCATCTTCAGATCATTAGGCCTCTTCATGGATTAACAGATATTAAAGGTGACTTCTTCGTCATTGAATCTAAACTTGATTTGGCCTGACTCTATGTCCACTAATGCTCATCCAGTGGCTAGGAAGGGTCTTCTCAAGATGATTGAGGACTTCAAATTTGACCTCACAATCCAGAATCATGAAGTCTACGGGGAATATGAATTTTTCCACCTTGACTAAAATGTCGTACAATATCCCCATAGGCGTTTTCACTGTCTTGTTAGTCATTAACAACCGTATACTTGTTGGTGTAGGGGATCGCATGCCAAATTTCTTGAACACTGCGAAAGGTATTAAGTTGATGTTAGCTCCTAAGTCATATAATTCCTTTGCAAAGTTGATATCCCCAATGGTGCAGGGTATGGTGAATGCTCCGAGGTCCTCTTTCTTCTACATCAATGACTTTGGTGCAATAGCACTGCAATGCCGAAGCTCTTGCGGGAGCTCTTGCTGCACCATCCTCTTCTTGGTCACTAGGTCCTTCATGAACTTGGCATACCCAGGTATTTTCTCTAATGCCTCTAAGAGTGCAATGTTGATACTTAGTTGGTTCAACATGGAGATGAAGTTTTGAAACATACCTTTCTCATCCTTTTTCTTGAGTATCTAAGGGAAAGGTTGTGGAGGCCTAGGTATGGGCTTCAACTTCCTTGGTGTCACCACTTTATTGCTCACCCCATCCTTGGCTTTTTCATCCCTAATATCTGCATTTTTTCTCTGTACAACCTCCTCAGAAACCTCATTATCATCCACTGGCATTGGTGGGTCGATCATCTGCTTACCACCTCATGTCGTTATTGCCATGCACTACGTATCATTTTTCGGATTTTGTGCTATGTTGCTTGGAATTGTACCCTTTTGATATTGGTTCAACTACATAGACATCCGAACAAATTGTGCTCCAGCTGCTTGATAGCCATGAAATGAGACACAATCTTCTGATTGATGCCTGAAATCTCAGCTTTCATTCCCTTCAAGGTCTGATCTTGGGCGTCTATCTTCTTCAGTTCTTATCAAACATCTCCTCGATTCTCAAACTACCTGTCACGACCCGAAAATAGACGTAATGGCACTCGTCTTATCCCACCAAGACAAGTCAGCCTAAAACCCAATTATAGCCATAAAATATGGAAGGATAATACAAAGTGAAAATTTTAACTACCGATAACAAGTCAACTTAATTAAAATCCCCCAAGACCTGGTTGTCACGTGCACAAGCCTCTAAGGTATTACAATAGGTTTAAAAGAAAAGTTTAAGTCTTAAATGACATTGTTTCTAAAGTAGAACAAAATCATAAATAGGAGTGAGAAGTCAGCTGGGATGGCAAACAGCTACCTCACACAATCTCCACAGGAAGCCTCAAACAAGGAAAATATAGAGGGTATCACGAAAATCCGGGCTCATAACCTACAAAAATGTAGTAGCAAGGGGTGAGTACCAAACACACGGTACCCAACAAGTGAACTACTAAACACAAAATTAAGTAATATAGAATGCAAGTACTCCTAACACTCCAACGGAACCTCCACAACTACCACCTGCATAAAGTCAGCTCAACCTAACAGTTCACAATGTACATAGCCTATAACTCAATACTCACACCAATATTTATAGTTCAACAACATAATGATCAAGTGCATCCATCACAAGTTGCATAAAAGGTACTCGCAAGTTCATAGATAATGATAATATGTTATGTAATGCAATGCAATGTCAAATATCATGATGCATGTCTGACCTAGTGATACACACCCGCTGCCTCGCAGTCTGGGACCCATGGGGGACTTTTAGCCCGTGCATCTGTCGCGGCGCGCGACACGACCCTCGAATCATATATAGTATCCGTCGCGGCGTGCGACACGACCCTCGAATCATATACAGTATCCGTCGCGGCGTGCGACACGACCCTCGAATCATATATAGTATCCGTCGCGGCGTGCGACACGACCCTCGAATCATAATATCTGTCGCGGCGTGCGACACGTCCCTCGAAATGGTACATCCTTTTTAATTCTTATTCTTTCTCCAGTCCTCATAACACTTGTCACACAGGTCAATGCAAATAGGCATGCTTACATGATAACGGGAAAAATGACTAATATTCACACAGTGCACAATTCACAACAACATGGTCTTAATACAATGTCAACACTAACTCAATATGTCAAAAATCATTTACAACCTTCACACAAGGAAGCACAAGATTCTATATACTTAACAAAGGTTAAAAAATTCACTTGCCTCAATTAATAGAATAACCCTCCGAATCTTGAGTCTTCCGTAACGCTTTCAGATGATCAAAATCTGTTCAAATACATAATCTACATAAGAATACGAATCCAATGACACCCATATTGCTATATTTATTTTTTTGCTCAAAAATCGGGTCAAAAAGTCACCCCGAGCCCTTAAATTCGAATCTGGAAATTTCTTTCAGATTATGTTTACCCATCATAAAATACACTCATATGTTAAATTTCTGCTAAAACAGATCGTTATTCGACCCCCAAATCAAAATTTTATTCTAAGAACCCTAGGACTATATTTTCTTAATTTAACATAAAGTATACACGTTTCTACCCTAAAAATTTATTCATAATCTCATGAAAACTTAATAGAAAGGATGATAATAATTACCTTGATGTTTCGGAATAAAAATCCTAATTTTTCTTCTCTTCTTTTTCTTTCTTTTTCTTCCCGCATTTTATTTTTCTTCGTTTATGCGTGAGCATCAAAATTTTTGTTGCCTTCTGCTTCTATTCTGATTTCAGGGCTGCTGGCAGCCCTTTATTATTATTATTTCTTTTTTTTTCTTTTTTTCTATTTATTTATTTTAATATATTAAAAGTAACAAATTCTATTAACCTATTTTTGATAAATATGAAATAAATAGTATAGGGTATTTATTAAAAATATTAATTTTAATTCACTAACTACATTGATTATCTAAAATTATCCATCAACTAAATGACCGTAATTATCGAATAGTCCAAAATTTTCAATTTAAATTTACGGAAAGAATCTTTTATGAAAGAGAGTATTTATTTTTAAAATGACCTAACGGGTCATTACATTATCCACCACTAAAAATCATGTTCGTCCTCGAACATAAGAAGGAGAAGGAAGAATAATGGACATTACCAAAATCCAAAGTTATGATCTTCCAAAATCAGTATTTATCTCTCCAAGTAAGCTCCTCCTTAAGACCATGCCACCAAAATTCACTATTAAGAACTGTTTTTTTTTTTTTGAATCTAACCTTGATAGATTTACAATTCGGTGGTGATTTTCAAGCAACGGGCTAACTCATGAATTCGTTATGAATAACAACCCACTAGTCCATAACTCAATAAATCTTTTCTCACATAATCATGATAAAATTCGTAAATCAATACTAGTCATAATCAAAAGCAAACCTAAATCAACCATCTCACACCTCAATTGCACAAACCCTCATAGATTTTTTTTATTTCATTCTCATAGTCAAATCTTCCCACGATCTTAAGTTATAAAATGTGATCTTTAGACATTGGATACTCATCATAGACAATCGGATTTTTCTGAGCCAATGATGAAAATGATTTTAGTAACCACTTAGTGAACGATACACCAAAACCAACAGATTCTCTAACAACACTATCAGGAATACTATATCAATAGCAATGATTATAAACAATCCTTAAGAGTGGTAGAGCTAGACCCAATATGCCTCACATTCATTCATACATAGCCAGAACATAACCTCAACGACAAGATGAGCCTTAAAACTGCTGGACAACTATAAATATTCATGGTAGCTCTTTTATAAATTCACATAAACAAAGTTGTGTGTGTAGAACCACTTGTATACCTCAACTGTCCCAAATAATACTAAATATGTCAACATTGAAATAATCAAATCTGCATAAGCATCCTATCTTACTAAGAGAAAATTGTAGGATCGGTTCACCCGATCCACCACTAAGGATCCGTCTACCAAGGTGAAGACACGAGTGGGAATAGGCAAGGAGTAATACTCTAAAACATGCTCTTAATGAGGTAGGTAGTCATATAAGAATGCACAGACTTGAGGTCGAATGATACAAGATACTCCTTTCATAATGCTCCTATCAAACGTTTTCATTCATCTCACCCCATTTTTGCTACTCACAATCAACCTGTCCGGTCCCCATTACAATCGTACACATACTTAATTTATCAAAGTTCTTATACTCTTCACAATACTACATCAAAGACAATGCTCTTAAAACTATCAGAACATCATAATCATACTAGTCATTTACCATTCTCTCAAATTATTACTAGTATCAAAGTCTTCTTAGCTACACATTATCACCTTTAAATATTTCAAACTATGGTTTCCTCTCTTTTTATTTAAGTATTATCTTTTTTTTTATAGACATAAATGACACACAAAGCTGATAGCGTAAATTTTAAATTTGATAGTACTTTTCTCATCGAAGTAAGGTTACTTAATTCTAAAGTCAATTTCATGCAATCTTTCACATCCCGAATTTCAACTACCATTTAAATCATCATATACCTCATGCCAAAACTTAGAGAAATTCAATCGCCTTAATCATTTTGCATACCATAAGCACATAACCTCTAGTCATCATCAAGTATCTATGTAACGCATCACAATAATGTGTGTAGTCCCATTAATAAAGTAATTGCAACCCCCTCAATATCCTCAATAAGTGTGTAGAGCTATGGATCTATATCGCAGTGCCCTCATAAGTCATCTATCATAATTGGACAATCTAGACCAATATAAAAATATAGCATATTTTAAACATCATTATTTGTCATTCGGATCAAAACCCAGTCTTCATAAAAGTTACGAGTAAATCCTAGAAAATTTGTGCTAAACAAGTACGCATTGCATGGTCATATCTAAGCTCAAAGATGAAAACAAGTAAAACCTTTAATTTCTAACCAAGGATCTATATCGGAGGTCTTATTCCTTCACTTTCTTAAATTCTTCCTGTGACACAAATTTCAGATACCCGGAACTCTTCAGTATATTAGATTCTCATTCACGTGACATTTTACCTCATGCTCTAAGCTAAAACTTTAAGTGGAGCACTTCTTTAGGTCCTTCAACAATTAAAAAAAAAACTAACTAAATTTATGACTCAAATCACATGCAGGTTCTTCCAAATGTTGAATACTCATGGCTATCCATTATTTCTTATCTTATCAATAAATATCTTGGCAAATTATATATACTACCAAAAATATACACTAATTAACAATGAAAATCTCGAATCTTTATTTTTAACTTGTACTCCAATTCCCTTACCTATTGGCATTAGCTCATACTTGAGATCTTTATGAATTCATATATCTTAACTTATGATTGATCCCCTGTTTATCGACCCTACAATATCCTTTGTAAAAAAAATTTAATGTACTAATTATCATACTCAAAATCACAAAGAGAGATTATCACCATATTCAAGCCCAACATTGTAGATTATTTTTTTTTCCCTCAAATATTATCCAACAGTTTTCTAGCCAAAACCAATGATACTTAATACTATCACCATAATCAAAACAAAACAAATGGAATCACATGGCTTTAAATTTGATTTCCTACTCTCTCCAAAGTTACATTTTTGACCTTTACCATCGAAGTGAATATCTCTACATCTTACTAATTTATTCATTTATGACTCTAGCTCATTTCAATTCTATCGAAGCAATATCTCAACACATTTTACATCTTTCTTATGATCACGTTACTCATCAAATAGTAGCAAACGTAACTTTTGATACCTGCAGATTGTGTTTGCCATACATAATTCACTCAATTAAAAATTCTCATCATATGACTACATCTTGATCATAATCCATCACAACTTTTATTACCATTATGCTCTATAGCCATTGCCATCATCTCAAGGTTACTATCATCATTGATATGACACCAAAATTATATCGGTCAAATATAAAGAACTAACTCCCTTGGATCTTATTATGGAGTAATAGTCCTCATTTAGAATTCCCCGAACACACCTCACAACTTAAATACATTAATTGTACCAAAGATCCACCACTAAAATTTGCCTTATAAATAATACTTAACACAAGTATCTAGAGTAGCAAACTAGTTGATTTCTCGAATATGAGTACAACATTAAACATTATTAAATGAGCCCATGATACACTAAAAATTTCTAAAATAGTTTGTATTCACTATCGACAATTGACATATCTATTTTCATATACCACTAATACTATATTGTGAAAGTCCATTAGATCCACCACTAGAACACATCATACCTATCAAGAAGGTAGCACCAAACTAGCCCGCATGCTTCTACCTATCCTTTTAACATTCCACCTTAAATTGTTAAACCATTTTCGAAATCATATATATACCACATTAATAATATTTGTATTGCTGCCTAACTAACCCCAAAAAGGATAACATATTCATAAAATCGCTCAGTTCATTGTTTGACCTCATCACTCAAATATCCTCAAGTGTATTATCGAGTCATCACCTTACTCACCCTTTTCTAATAATTGAATCTTTTAAATGTAACCACCCATTCTTTTTACAAGTATGTCACTTATATTTTAATACTAGATCTAACATTCAAGTTATGTATAAACCACTAACTACTCATTTAAAGAACCAAGCACGAATCATCTCTATAAATGAGAGAGAACGAATAAGATGATAAGAGTCACACTAAATCAGGGACGCACGATGGAAAAATAATAAACAAAAGGAAGTTTCCTAACAGTCTTCATAGCCTCACCCGAAAATAGACGTAATGGCACTCGTCTTATCCCACCAAGACAAGTCAGCCTAAAACCCAATTATAGCCATAAAATATGGAAGGATAATACAAAGTGAAAATTTTGACTACCGATAACAAGTCAACTTAATTAAAATCCCCCAAGACCTGGTTGTCACGTGCACAAGCCTCTAAGGTATTACAATAGGTTTAAAAGAAAAGTTTAAGTCTTAAATGACATTGTTTCTAAAGTAGAACAAAATCATAAATAGGAGTGAGAAGTCAGCTGGGATGGCAAACAGCTACCTCACACAATCTCCACAGGAAGCCTCAAACAAGGAAAATATAGAGGGTATCACGAAAATCCGGGCTCATAACCTACAAAAATGTAGTAGCAAGGGGTGAGTACCAAACACACGGTACCCAACAAGTGAACTACTAAACACAAAATTAAGTAATATAGAATGCAAGTACTCCTAACACTCCAACGGAACCTCCACAACTACCACCTGCATAAAGTCAGCTCAACCTAACAGTTCACAATGTACATAGCCTATAACTCAATACTCACACCAATATTTATAGTTCAACAACATAATGATCAAGTGCATCCATCACAAGTTGCATAAAAGGTACTCGCAAGTTCATAGATAATGATAATATGTTATGTAATGCAATGCAATGCAATGCAATGTCAAATATCATGATGCATGTCTGACCTAGTGATACACACCCGCTGCCTCGCAGTCCGGGACCCATGGGGGACTTTTAGCCCGTGCATCTGTCGCGGCGCGCGACACGACCCTCGAATCATATATAGTATCCGTCGCGGCGTGCGACACGACCCTCGAATCATATACAGTATCCGTCGCGGCGTGCGACACGACCCTCGAATCATATATAGTATCCGTCGCGGCGTGCGTCACGACCCTCGAATCATAATATCTGTCGCGGCGTGCGACACGTCCCTCGAAATGGTACATCCTTTTTAATTCTTATTCTTTCTCCAGTCCTCATAACACTTGTCACACAGGTCAATGCAAATAGGCATGCTTACATGATAACGGGAAAAATGACTAATATTCACACAGTGCACAATTCACAACAACATGGTCTTAATACAATGTCAACACTAACTCAATATGTCAAAAATCATTTACAACCTTCACACAAGGAAGCACAAGATTCTATATACTTAACAAAGGTTAAAAAATTCACTTGCCTCAATTAATAGAATAACCCTCCGAATCTTGAGTCTTTCGTAACGCTTTCAGATGATCAAAATCTGTTCAAATACATAATCTACATAAGAATACGAATCCAATGACACCCATATTGCTATATTTATTTTTTTGCTCAAAAATCGGGTCAAAAAGTCACCCCGAGCCCTTAAATTCGAATCTGGAAATTTCTTTCAGATTATGTTTACCCATCATAAAATACACTCATATGTTAAATTTCAACTAAAACGGATCGTTATTCGACCCCCAAATCAAAATTTTATTCTAAGAACCCTAGGACTATATTTTCTTAATTTAACATAAAGTATACACGTTTCTACCCTAAAAATTTATTCATAATCTCATGAAAACTTAATAGAAAGGATGATAATAATTACCTTGATGTTTCGGAATAAAAATCCTAATTTTTCTTCTCTTCTTTTTCTTTCTTTTTCTTCCCGCATTTTATTTTTCTTCGTTTATGCGTGAGCGTCAAAATTTTTGTTGCCTTCTGCTTCTATTCTGATTTCAGGGCTGCTGGCAGCCCTTTATTATTATTATTTCTTTTTTTTTCTTTTTTTCTATTTATTTATTTTAATATATTAAAAGTAACAAATTCTATTAACCTATTTTTGATAAATATGAAATAAATAGTATAGGGTATTTATTAAAAATATTAATTTTAATTCACTAACTACATTGATTATCTAAAATTATCCATCAACTAAATGACCGTAATTATCGAATAGTCCAAAATTTTCAATTTAAATTTACGGAAAGAATCTTTTATGAAAGAGAGTATTTATTTTTAAAATGACCTAACGGGTCATTACACTACCAGCCAAAAATTCATGATTATGTAGTGGCACATACAGACCATTTTTGTACTCATCTCTATGATCCCAACCACCATCTCATAATAGTACTAATTCATCTTTGCCACCTTCTCCAGTCGTTCAGCCACAACAGGAAATGGGAAATCTAAGAATGAGCCTCTACTTATGGTGCTAGCCATAACTTTGCAATTGTTGTCTAAGGCCTGGTAGAAGATCTCCACTAAGGAAACATTAACAATCTTGTGGTTCAGAACACTCCTCAAGCACTTAGTGAATCGTTCCTAGGTAGTGCTTATTGAGTCACCTGGAAATTGCTCGAAGTTATTAATTTGATCCTTTAACTTCAGGTTCTTCAACCTCGGAAAGTACCTCTCCAAAAAGGCTTTCAGCATTTCTGCCCATGTGGTGATAGAACCTTGTGGGAGTTCGAATAACCATATTGTCGCTTCGCCTGTAAGAGATAGTGGGAAGACACGAAGCCTAATGGAATCTGTGGATAGATTCTGGTTTCTCATCATACTCTTGTAGACGAACACAATATTGTATAGATGGTAATGTAGATCCTCTTATGGTAAGCCCGTGAACAACCCTTTATTCCATAACATTTGTAGGAACCCACTCGATACAACATGCTTTGTGTCATCGGATAAAAAAGGTAAAATGATAGCTCTGGTGACATCTACTGCCATAGGGTCAAGCCTGTATTGATTCCATGTATTAGCAGCAGCTTAAAGATCCTGTGGTGGTAGATTCACATCCTCAAGTGATGGTAGGTCATCATTATTCCGCTTTAATGGGATGTTTGCAACATTATTCGTAGTGTTGTCTTGGGTCATTCTCCATAATGTTCTCTAGATCTTTGGATCAAATGGATTCAAGGGACTGCCTCAACTACGAGTATTGGGCATAAACTACTCCTGTATGCTGGAACATAACAAAAACAACAAAAAACATAAAATAAGGAAAATAAGAGTTAATTCATTAATTACCCTGATTAAACTAGTCTAAAAGTCACATTCCCCAGCAATGGTTCCAAAATTTGATACACGCCCAAAGTATACCTCTCAATGACGGTATAAGCAGTCGTTGTCGAATATAGAATGTAGCAATGGTAAGGTTGATCCCGTGAGGAATAAGGTCTAGACCTGGAGTAATTATGAGCAATTAAGATATCGCCGGAAAGGAGGGGTTTCGTAAAATGCAATAACTAAACCTAAACTATAGTAATCAATAAAGTGTAAGTGTTGTGAAGTCAATGAGAGAAGAATCTAGGGTATTCTGTTCCAAATGAATTCGTAACTCAGTATAGCCAGATAATTTTAACCTTTTCTAGTGTGTAGCATGCAGAATTAGTAAGTTATGTTTACCCAACCCTTTGATCAGGGCAAGAGGCAAACTTCACTACGTGATTTGATCTATCCCCGTAATGTTGCATTATTAATCCTTACCTTTTGTCCAATACAACTATCCTTTGAACTTGTTGATTTGACGAGGGATTAGATCGAATCCTATTAATTATCCCTTATCCTATTCATTACCCCATTGACCCGGTAAGTAAGAATTAGGTGAGTTTTAACATTGGCCACCTTTAAAAAGCATTCTAATCAAAGAGATAACTAATACACACATGCACAAGGATTATGAATTATCCAGGTGTTACTTTGTTAGTTCTTCATGGTCCCTACAACCCTAGTTGTGGATTTAGCTACTCATAATTGTTATAGATGAAAGAAACATATTATGGAATAACATAAATAAACACTTACAACAATGAATTTAAGAACAAGAAATCTGAAATCTCCACAAAAATCACAATGTTATAACCCAATGTAGTGTCAAAAGTGATCTCGGATAATCACAAGTAGTGAAGTTTATAACATTTCAAATTTCTCTTTGTTCGTCCTTTTCTAGAAAAAAAAAGCCAAAAGGCTATTTATAATAAGTAAAAACCAAATTCAAAATGAAATAGCAAAATTTGAATCAGGCACTAGGAGGGACAAGGTTACGGGCTGTAGATGGAATCACGGCATATACTGGGGCTTCATGGTCTGCAGTTTGTAAAAGTTACCTTCCATATATGGACTCCTCCTATGGGTCGTCTTAGGACTTATGACCCATAAGGGGTCTCGTCAGATAACACTTCAGAAATTCTTCAAAACTCTAATCCTCCAGGCACGATCTTATCCACGAGCCGTCACCTTACTTATGACCCGTAGGGGCCTTCGTATGATAACATTTCAACACTTAGCATATTTTCCGATCTTCAACATATGGATGAAGATACTGGCTATCAAATAATCTAGAGTTCGCCTGCCAACTTGTAACCTCCACATCTAAAAATTAACCCTACACAGGATCTAACCCACGATCACTTATACGACTCGTGGAATGAACCATGGCTTGTGGAAAGCTTCATACTTCAGTAATAACCTACAAGCTATAGAACTTTGCCCAAATTCATCCCGATTCCTGTAATCCTACAAACTCAACACAAAAACATATTAAACCTACTAACATCGCTTTGAAAACACACAAAATCCTATGTTTTAAGCATCAAAAGTGTTGTATTTTGATGGCACATTAACTTTGGCACATTGGAACCATGCATATGATTCGCATCAGAGGTTTCTACCTTGGCTCTATCTAGGACAACATAGCAGACTCTACATCTTTGACTATGATATGTATGATTTTCTTGACCTCTGTATCAATATGTCTTTTATTACTCCTTATGTTGCCATAAAGTTTGATGTGTCTCCGAAAGTGTTGATACAACCTTATTCGATCTATGCTCCTATTGCTGAATCAATCCTAGCCAAGAAAGTCTATCGAAATTGTCCCGTGTTAGTCTTACATAAAGTCCTCCCATCTGATCTAATTGAGCTTGATATGACTGATTTTGATGTTATTCTTCGTATGGATTGGTTCCATACATCCTATGCTTCTATTGATTGTAGGACCCACAAGGTTATATTTCGAGTCTGTAATTAGCCTATCCTTGAATGGAAGGGAACCAATTCACTGTTCAAAGGGTTGTTTGTTTCTTATATAAAAGATATGAAAATTATTTCTAAAGATTGTATATATCATGTTGTCTGAGTCATGGATGTTGAGTCTCATGTTCCTACTCTTGATTCAGTCCCCATATTTAATGAGTTCCTCAATTTCTTTCCCGATGACTTACCTAGTATTCCTCCCATAAGGGAAATTGACTTTGGTATTGATCTCTTGCCTGACACCTAACCTATTTTTATACATCCATTTCGAATGGCCCCAGTGAAATTGAAAAAATTGAGGGATTTTCTTGATAAAGGGTTCATAAGGCCTAGTGTATCACCATGGGGTGCTCTCGTATTGTTTGTAAGGAAGAAGGATGGTTTACTTTGGATATGTGTGGGTTATAGGGATTTGAATAAAGTAACAATAAAAAACAGGTACCTACTTCCAAGAATCGATGACCTATTTGATCAAATACAAGGTGCAAGCTACTTTCTAAGATTGATCTCTGG
Source organism: Solanum rostratum (assembly GCA_029948455.1). Lineage (NCBI taxonomy): Eukaryota > Viridiplantae > Streptophyta > Magnoliopsida > Solanales > Solanaceae > Solanum > Solanum rostratum. The sequence goes on along the minus strand of CM057046.1, from coordinate 25,511,690 downwards.
TCCGGATATCATCAATTGATTGTGAAGGAAGATAATAACTCAAAGATGACATTTAGAACTTGGTATGGTCATTTTAATTTTTTAGTCATGTCATTTGGACTAACAAATGCTCCTTCCGTTTTTATGGATTTGATGAATAGGATTTCAAATCATACTTGGATATGTTTGTAGTGGTGTTCATAGATGATATATTGGTATACTCATGGTATGTAAATGAGCATGAAGACCATTTGAGGATTTTGTTGCAACTGTTGAGGTAGACAACTCTTTTCTAAGTTTAGCAATTGTGAATTTTGGTTAAGACCGGTGGCTTTTCTTGGTTACATTATTTCGGGTAATGGTATTAGAGTTGATCAAAAGAAAATGGAGGCGGTGAATAATTGGCCTAGATTTTTGTCTCTATATGATATTAGAAGCCTTTTGAGTTTGGCGGGATATTATAGAAGGTTTGTTGAGGGATTTTCCTCCATTTCTTCTCCTTTGACAAGGTTGACCCAAAAGAGGGTGAAATTCTAATGGTCCGATGAATATGACAAGAGAATTCAATCGTTGAAGGATCGTCTTACTTTGGCTCCTGTTTTGACATTGCATAATGTTCCAGATGGTTTTAAAGTGTATTGTGGTGCCTCATATATAAGTTTGGGTTGTGTGTTGATGGAACATGGAAATGTCATTGCCTATGGTTCAAGGAAATTGAAAGTGCATGAAAAGAATTATCCAATGCATGATCTTAGTTTGTAACTGTTGTGTTTGCACTACAGATTTGGCGACGCTACCTCTATGGAGTACATGTTGACATATTCACCGACCACAAGAGTTTTCAATATGTGTTTAACCAAAGATATTTAAATTAAAGACAAAAAAGGTGGTTGGAACCTTTGAAGGATTACGATATGACTGTGATGTATCAACCCGATAAGGCTAATATTGTGGCCATGTAATGACCTGAATGCTCATTTTTGACATTATCTGTGAAGTTTACTATTTTACCCTTTTTTTAAAGTTTCTTGGAGCCTAATTTGAACTATTCAAATGGATTGAATTGAAATCCTAAGTTTTAACTGTTGGAAATATGAAATTTGGCATTTGTTGGAGACTTAAGTTATTAAAAAAGTGAATTTTTGTTTCATTCTAAGTTTCGAAGGTCGAATCGAGGATTCAATGATTCCATTAACTCCGGAATGTCAAAAATAAACTACAAGATGTTGCAGAGCTGATTTTGGAGTTACAATGAGGGTTTTAGGCATAATGTTGTGATTTTAGTCATTTTCGGAATCAAAGTTTGACTTTGGTTAACATTCAGAGTTTGGCAGCTCAGATCAGGATTCTGACAGTCCCAACAGTTTTGGATGATGAAACTAACGCTAGAAATGGTCTCGGAATAATTTTGAAGATGCGAGGGTACTTTTGGTATTCTGGATTTTAAACTAGTTTAATTGACTTGAATTGTAAATGTGGTAAGAAAGCCTTAAAACTGATTTCTGATGACTCCATTGAGTTCGGATCGCTGGTTTTAGTATGGCTACATATAAAGTTTCTGAAATTCTGAGTTTGGATGAGTTTCGGAGGTCCATTTCGAGTAGGGAAAAATTGGACTTGGCTATTATTGGTTGTTGATATCTGGTGGTAGACAGCCTCCTTCTCTGCATTCACAGAGGAGTTTCTGTATTCGTGGAGGAGTGGGTCTACTGACCTCTACGTTTACGAACTAGGTCACGTGATTGTAGAGTTAAGGTTTATTGGTTTCCGCATTTGCGGGATGGGCTCCACGATCACAGAGTAGTTTTTATACCTAGGTAGTTTTAAACTCGTGAAACACCATTTTTAATCCATATTCGAACTTCTAAGCTTTTGGGGCTGATTTTGAAGAACGCTTTTTGAAGATTCCAGTTGGGTAAGAGTTTCTAACACTAAACTAATCATTTTCTATGAGTTTATCTTGATTTTATCTTTGATTTCATGAAACTAAATACCCAAAATTGGGTATTCTCAGACTATGTTTTCAAACTTTAGTTATTGATTTCTCATTCAATTTAAGCTTGATTTTAATGAGATTTTCGTCCATGAACTGCATTTTCTTGCATAGAACTCGATTTTAAAGTCAATTTCCAGATTTAGAACTTTGGATTTTAGCCCTAAAATTGATTATTTTGCCCTAAGCATAAATTATGCCAATATGGGTATCAAAATGCTTCTCTTGATGGGTAGTAGCTATTGTTGATAGTATTTGACCGAATTGGAGGCTCAATTTGAGGATTTGAGTTGATTGAAAGCTTGTCCGGTTGCGATTTCGCTATCGAGGTAGGTTTGGGTAATCTTTTAGGACTAGATTTGAGTTATTGGTCTTGTTCATGTGATAAATGTGAGATTTAGATGGATGAATGTATAATTGAGTTGATGTGTTGAAATGATGATGGAAAATTGATGTCGATTGAGCCGTACTATGGTAAACTTTTTATCCTATGGATGATCTGAGATGAATTATGATAAAATGATAAGGACTTGAGATAGAATGTGACTAAATAAGACTTATGAGACCAATTGGGATGAGTTAGGCCGGGTATCATAGTTGTATTTGTACATTTTGGATGTGTTAGGTCCAATAGTATTGATATTCTTGCATAGTTGTAACGAGTAAGGTCTAATTTTATTGACACTCTTAATTATTAATGTAAATGTGATGACCTAAGATATGATGATGGCTTTATCATTAGTTGTGACACTTGATAGTACTCCTTGATTACATATGATTATTACGGGCTTCATGCAATTGTATACCTATTGTAATGTTATTCTATGTCTACATGCATATTTAGATTACACCATTGATTTACATCTATTGTGTGCGCTTGTAATACCCTTTGCCCCGGATAGGAGGTAAGGGCATTAAGATTCACATTGGTACCACCCCCTTGACCTAGGTAGAAGGCGAGGGTGAAATTTATACTACTTATACCTTGACCACGGGTAGGTGGCAAGGACTTGGCATCATATTATTCATTGACTATAGGCATGTGGCAAGGTTGTGGCATTCTCATATTACATGACTGCGGACAAGTGGTAAGGTTGTGACATTCTTGATATTTGAATTGATGAGTTGTGCATTATATTTCACTTTGTGGTTGTATGGCATCATGGATCCTTGGGGAAATTTTAGCTCATTATTATTGTATATAATTTATCGTGTGTTAACCTTTGTGGATGCAGGGATAAGATTCTTCATTATTACATACTTATTCGATTTCTCTTACCCAATTGGTTGAACCTACTGGATCTATTTTGGTGTACTCACCCCTACTTTGTTTCCTCTCTGTAGATCATGCATAGGGTTAAAGACAGGATAGTTAATCATTCCATCCGAGTATTATCGATACCATCCAGATCTCAGTAGCTAGGATCAGACTTTGAGTTGTCATAGATCTTTGGGTCCTCTTTTGATTTTTCTTATCTATCAGGCTATGCATCTGATAATATGAGACAATATTGTATTTTCTTTCGAGACAGTGGTATTTACCCTCCAATACTATTTTAGATGCTCTTGTACTCATGACTCCAAGTTTTGAGAAATTTCATATATCTTTTGAGTTTGTTTTCGCTTTATTTATCATTCTTTAGTTATGATCCATTTTGGGTCATGACAAGTTTGGTGTCAAAGCTCTAGGTTCATGGGGATTGTGAGTCAAAAGCAGGGTATCCAGTAGAGTCTCGCGGATCGGGTGCGTAGATGTTCATACCTATCTTCGGAAGGCTACAGGATACTTGTTAGGAAAGAGTTTTCGCATCTTGTTTCCATTCGTGTATTCCTTAGTCTAATATACTCCTTCTGTGCAGATGCCGATTACTCAATTCCGTCGCTCAGTGGGAGAGCCTGAGTAAGCTGATGTGACTCCCACTTGAGGTCAAAGCAGAGCTTGCTATAGGGCTAGGGGCTAAAGGATTTCTAGAGGGGCAGCTCCGTCCAAGAGACAGACCCGATCGGCTTCTCTAGATCCTGCTATGGTGGCAGAGGTGTCTACTATTCTATTCCACCTGGTTCAGCTCCATCCCTTACACCATCAGTTCAGGAGCTACGTATGAGGTTATTGGCCAGATTGGAGGGAGCATCTCCATCCCCAAGTATTGTTGAGATACCAGTTTCTACCACGCCAGGTTGTCCTTTTAGTGCTCCACCTAAGTCGGCTATGATTCATGTTGGTCCATCTTCAGCTCCAGCGGACTCTCATGCGACTGTTATAAATCCACTTCAAGCATCTAGACCAAGTTCTGGTACTCAGCTTCAGAGTTTAGTTGTTGCTCCATCTATTGCACCTCCCATGTTTATGGTTCCACCATCTCCTGCTAGCTCAGTCATGTCTACAACAGAGAAGTGTTTTAAGAGGTTTGTGCAATTGACTCCGTCACATTTCGATGGCGCTCCTGGCGATAAAAACTATGATTTTCTGTCAAAGTACCCAGACTGGTTATGTACCTGGCTATTCTTGAGTTGCATGGGGTTGCCTACACTTCATATCAGTTCACCTATCTTACCAAGGAGTGGTAGAGGTCAATGGTAGCTCATTGGCCGGTTGGATATCTAGTTATGACCTAGGGACAGTTCATCAAGATATTCTTGGAGAGATTCGTGTCCTACAACCTCCGAGATAGCCACCGGGATGAGTTTGATAGCCTACAACAAGGATCTATGTATGTTTCTATCTACGAGGCTAGATTTCATGACTTTTCCAAATATGCTTTGTCTAGCATTCCTACTAAGTACGAGAGGATTTGACGGTTTACCAAGGGCTTGGCAGGGTATCTTCAAGCGGCTACCGCTTCTTTGATGTTAGCTGGAGGTACTTTCTAGAGTGTTGTGGATCACACTCGTTTTATAAGCGTATTAGGTAGGATAAATCGGGTGGCAAGAAGAGGTTACATCGACATAGACAAACAGGGTGGCGGGAGGAGGTTTCATTGACATTGATAGTTTAGTGGACACCCACCACGAGACCGAGAGATTCAGAGGCCTGGCCATCAAGGCTGGGTAGTTCAGGCAGCTCTTATAACATCTGATGTGTTGATAGATCCAGATCTACTCAAGTGGGTAGTTCACCCAGACATGGTGGTTCTTTGGCACAGTCATCTTAGGGGTGAGACCCCAAGGCTTGTTATGTTTGTGATGAGTTGGACACTTCACCAAATGTTATCTAGAGCGGGTGTTTCCTACTCATACATCAGGACCTCAAGCAGTAGCTAGAGACACCTCTCAGGGCATGAGGGGTGGTGCTAGAGGAGGCCATGGTACATGGAGAGGTGGTGCCCATGGGGGTCCATAGGCTAGTGTTGGTCGTAGAGTTTTCTATGTCGTTCTTGACAATGCCCAATGATGTGCTATCAAAATACAACACTTTTGATGCTTAAAACTTGGAATTTTTTGTGTTCTCAATGCGATGTTGATTGGTTTTATGTGTTTTTGTGTTTGTTTTGCAGGATTTGAGGGTTGGCATTGATTTTGGGCAAAATATGCAAAAGTTGCTGATTTTGAGGATTCACAAGACCCTTTACGGGTTGTATTCTATGGGCCGTGAAGGATGTCTCATATGTAGTTCTAGTGAAGGGTTGGTTTCTGAAGAGGATCAGAGAGTGAAGACTTGTAGAAATTTCATCAGACAAAACCCCCTACGGGCCGTAGAATCTTTTACGGGCCAAAGAGGGATATCATAGAAGCCAAGTCCAGAATTAAAGAAACAAGGTATGAAAGCCCGACTATGGGCCGTAAATCACTATACGGCCCGTAGAGCACCTTGTGGAGCCTGCCGACCCAATTATCCTATTTTGTTTTGGATTTGTATTTCAAACATTATAAATAGATCTTTTCTTGGGGGGGGGGGGGGATGGAGAGTTAGCACGAAAACGGTAAGATACAGTAGAGAAAAACATTGAAGAGTTTGAGAAACACTAGTACACTTTAATTTCATCTTCTAATCACAATCTTGTGATTCTCATTGAAGCTTGGATTTTCTTGTGCTTAATTCAATTGTGTAAGTTCTGTATTATGATATCCAAATTCATAAGTCTTGCATCTACATAAATCATGAGTAGCTAAATCCATAACTAGGGTTTTGGGAACCATGAAGAATTAACAAGGTAAAATCGGATAATTCATAATTCTTGGAAAGTGTGTATGCATGTATTAATTAATTCTCTTCATTTTGAATATTTTCTAATGGTGGCAAACATTAGAACCCGCCTAGTGTTACTAACTTGATCAAGGTAGTAATGAATAGGAAAAGAGATTAATTAATAGGAGTCAATCGATGTTTCTCATCTAATCAATCGAAATGTGCCAAGGGAAGGTTGTACTTGACAACAGGTAAGGATTACTAATGTCACAATACGGGGATGGACCAAAGGGTTTGGTGGACTTAACTTATCGTTCTGCATGTTACACACTAGAAACAAATTTGGTTATCTGGTGATACTAAGTTAGCGAATCATGGGGAATACAATACCCTAGTTACTCTCCATATTGGTTAACCACTTACGTTAGTAAAAGGATTTCTTTTTACTTGTTATTATTAACCCCCCCCCCTTTGAGAGATAAGTTGGTTAATAAATCCAACTTGCACTATTGAATTCTTATAAGTCTACCATATTCCCTATGGGTTTGACCCTAACCTTGGTTAGGTTATATATCTTGACAATGATAGCTTTAGCCTAAAAAAGGAGGTGTAGCTTGGGAGACATCAATATTTTGGGTGCGTTGCCGGGGAATATGGCTAGACATATCTAAATTATGTAATTTGGGAATTAATCATTTTTCCCTCATTTTATGTTTTTGTTATTTTTTTCTTTCATGGTGTAAATGTATTGAATGCTCAACACACGAAGTCGAGGCATACCCTTGACTCCATTTGACCCAAAGATCTAAGACTGAGGAGAATGGTCAAAGATAATATCAATAACATGGTTAATATAGCTCTAAACCAAAATGAGAATGAGAATGCCAACAATGAAAATGCACTTCTCTTAATGATATTGTCCACAGTGACAAGGCTTCAATGCCGAAGCTTACTAGTGGAATCAATATCGATGGAACCCTATGGCTATAAAGGTGACTGGAGCTATTGTGTTGTCACTACTATCGGCTGACACAAAAATCGTGGCTTCGAGTGGGTTGCTTCAGATGCTGCAGAACCGTGCGTTATTAGCAGGCCTACCATCAGAGGATCCGCATGGCCATCTACACAACATTGTATTTGTCTGTACGAGTGTGATGGGAAAACAAAATATTCCTATGGATGTTGTGGGATTTTGTCTCTTCCACTATCTCTGGCGGGAAATGTAACACTATGGTTATCTGAGCTCCCGCTGAGTTTGATCACCCGTTAGTATGAGTTGCAGAAGGCCTTTCTGGAGAGCTACTTCCCCAGATCAAAGAAGCTCAAATTAAAAGATCAAATCAAAAACTTTGAGCAACTTCCTGGTGACTCAATCACTACTACATGTGAGTGGTTCACTAAGTGCTTGAGAAGTGTCTCAAACTAAAAAATGTTTTATGATGCCTTGGTGGAGATCTTCTACCATGACCTTGATGAGAGTAGTCAAGCTTGTGCCAATACCATTATGGAGGTAATGTTCTTAGATCAACCATTTGAAAGGATCTCTGAAAAGATGTAGAGTGGTCAAGACCAATCGTGCATGGGGGCACAAAGACAAATTTTCAACCAAAAGTTCATGCACTGTCAGTAATGATTCGGAGCAAGCTAAAATAAATAAAAATATTATGAAAGAGCTTGTCTGAATTTGTACAGGTATGGAGGTGATGATGAAGCAGAGCCAGGAATGATTCAACACAGTTATTCATCAGCCCTCGTGAGTACCCATGTATGATGATCTCTACTATGAGGATGGCACGTGTTTCATTGCTGATCAGACGGGGGGTTTCCGAACCAAAGCCCAAGGTTCCAATCAGGACTATTGGTGCCACGATCAAGGAAACCAAGGTCAGAACTTTAATCAAGATAGAGCTTCCAGAGACAACCGCGAGGGTACTATGATAGGAATTGGGGCCAAGACAAAGATGCAGATCGCGGCCACAGAGAGTTATAGAAATGGTCCTTATATGCCACCACACAACCGCGATACAGGTGTGAGTAGATCAAGAATTGAGGAGATGTTTTACAGCCTGTTGAAGAAAGCTGAGACATAGGATGAGACTCTAAGGGGAGTAAAATCTGAGATCTCTAGTATAAATCAGAAAATCGAGTCCCATTTTGTTGCTATCAAATAGCTTGAGCAAGAGTTTGGTCAGGTGTCACCTTAACTTAATTAGCATCAGAGATGTATAGTGCCTAGCAATATAGTTTAGAATCCCAAGAATGAAAGGAAGTGCATGGCGGTGACTACTCGTGGTGGAAAGAGTACCATTGATCCTCCTATGCCAATAGATGAGGATGATGTTCGAGAAGAGACATTTGAGGTCAAAGATGTAGATACCGGAGATGATCGTGGCAAGGGGTGAGTGATGCTGTAGAGGTGCCATAGAAGCTGAAGCCCATTCCTAGGCCTCCTCGTCCCTTCCCTCAAAGAATTAAAAAGGAGGATGAAGGCAAGTTCAAGCACTTTCTCTCCATGTTGAAACCACCCTCGATCAACATCGCTCTCATTGAAGGGTTGGAGAAGATTCCAGGTTATGCAAAGTACATGAAGGGCTTGGTCACGAAGAAGCGTACCGTGACACAAGAGCTCTCCCAAAAGCTTCAACATTGCAGTGCAATTGTTACGAGGTAGTTGGTTCAAAAGCGAGAAGATCTCGACGTTTTTACCATACCCTACACCATTGGAGATGTGGATTCTGCAAGGCCATTGTGTGATCTCGGTGCCAATACTAATCTAATTCCCTTTGCAACCTTCAAGAAGCTAGGACTGGGAGGCCCTACTCCGACAAGCATGTGGTTGTTGATGGCTGATCGCACGGTGAAGAAGCATATGAGGATACTTTATGATGTGCTTGTTAAAGTAGAGAAGTTCATATTCTCCGCAGACTTTGTGATCCTAGATCACGAAGTCTACTTCCACGTCCCAATCATCTTGGGAAGGCCATTCCTAGCCACTGGTCAAGCACTAGTAGATATGGAAGATGGTCAACTTAGGTTTAGGTTGAACATTGACGAAGTTTTCTTCAATATCAGTTAGTCTATGAAGAGGCTAGATGATCTGAAGAATGTGGTTTGGGGCACTTGGTGGAATCTGAGTAACCAAGTAGTACAAGTTGTGCCGTAACAATAAATCAGTCACTACTTGGGAGGCAACCCAAGGTTTTTGATGTAATAAGTGGTAGTTGTAGCTTTATTTTTAGTTTTTGGACTTATAGGTAGTTTACTTTTTCACATTTTGGTTGTAATCTTGGATATTAGGCTAGTTGCATGTAGGGTAACAGAGTGTTCTGTGAAGAATGTGCAGGTACATGGTTAGGTCATTCTACGACTGGGACACCATCACGCAGACACTTCCAATGAGCAAAAGGTTATGCACTACAGTCCGTGAGCCATCTTTACGGTCCGTAGAAGAAACTACGGGTCGTGAGTGGGGTTGGTGGACCTTAGGTAAGTTTTTTTGAGTTTTTTTGCTAAGTGTTGGGTTTCTACGGCCAACCCTATAAGTCGTACCTCATTTTATAAGTCGTAGATTGGTCTGCGAAACCTAGTCCTCCAAACTATGGTTGGATCTTCTACGAAACCATGATTTAAGGGCCGTGAAACACTCTACACACTATAATCGGGGTTTTATAGAGTCTAGGCCCATTAGTTTTGACTGACCCGATCAAACTAAAAATAATGGGGTCAACATATTTTGACCCCATTTCTTGCCCTAATTACAAACAATACCCAACAAAACCCCACCCCAAATCTTTCTGACCACCAATGGCAGCACCACCACCTTTTTTCAGCAAGCTTTTTCGGCAGCCTAAGGTTCCTAGTGTCTTATTACCTATTTCAAATCCCACAATCTAATCAATCAATTTGGTAAGTTTTTGGTCCTTCAAACACCATCAATTTACCAATTACTGTATGGTTAGGTTGAAAATTTTATCGGGTATGGTTAATTTAGACATGACCCATATGTGCAAATTGATATGTTTGATAATTAAAATGTGGTTACCAGTGCTTGAACATGTGTTTTAGGACCAAACTTTGGTGTAGTTACCCTGTTGTGTGTTTGGAATAATGTGTTGATTCCCATGTAATCACTCACCATATGAAACAAATTGATTATGTGTTTAAAATTTGGTGTGTGATACATGGGTTCATGTTTTTTGTGTTAATTCATTCAAACGTGGTCGAAAGGGTTGGGAAAGCATGCCTAATAATTTTTGATGGGGTATATGTTCTAATTATCATGCTGGGGTATTGGTTGTTTTGTTATGAATCATGTGGAGTGTGCGCGTATTGCTTTGATGCTGGTAAAATAGGTCAAAAAAGATGTATGGGGTCCATATTGATGGACTTAGAAACTCAGGTGACTGAGTTTTCTGGCCTAAGAAGGTCTTTTATGGCCCATGGAACATTCCACGAGTCGTAATTTCCCCTCATATGAGATTCCAAAAACCTGAAGTTTCTGAGTACCTATCAGATGAGACCTTCTACGAGTCGTAAAGCATTTTACGACTCGTAGAAAGGTCTCATGGATCCTTGCTTGTAAAAAGATTCAGACACTGGAGCAATCTACGACTTAGTCTATAACTCATAGATCTTTTTACGAGTCATACATGGTTTCACATAAGTCATTCCAGTAAACAAAAAATTGTGAAAACGAATTTATGAGAGCCTTCCACGGCTTGTAGTTTCCACTACGGCCCATAGAAGTGCTTTCGTAGCCCCTTCTGCAATCAAATTTGATATGTTTTTGCATTTATTTCTTGATCTGTTAGGCTAACCAGGCTGCATAAATGTGGATTTTTCAGGTATTATGGCCCTAAAGCACAGATGTGAGCCATGTAGAGGAGGCTTAGAGATAAGCCCTCGGAGAGGAGCCGACCCTCACATTGAGTGGTTCACTTAAGAAGCTCGGTGTTCGACCTAGCTTAGAGGCCGAGAGACCACAGGCACGAGCTACCGCAAGACTTGGGCAGACTTAGGCTTTTGTCGTTCATATTCCCCAGTCTAATGAGGGACACAACGACAAAAGCAGCTCTATTCAGATGACTTCGTCCAGAGAAGAGTCAAGCTCAGAGTTAGGCTCCAGCAATGAGTCAGAGACATAGTTCTTTGCCCGTTCGTGGACATCACCATCACCTCCAGATGCCCTTACTAGTCGATGATATGTCGCAGGCATGTGGGACATATACAAAGAGGATTTGCAGACCACAGAGTGGGGCAAGCCAGCCCACTCCATCTATGAGGAGCCTAGGGTCATCTTAGCTGGATTAGACAGTATCCCCGATCTCCAGGATACTATCAAACGATATGGGCTCTAGTGGCTAACTAAATCACTAGGTAGGTACTCCCCAACCATGGTGCAGGATTTCTATGCTTCGTACGTAGCCACTATTCTGAGCACTTTTCCCAAGGGGAAGAAGCCCCTTTCTCAGCCCAAACTGACACCGACCTGAGTGAGGGGCCGGCAGGTGGACATCTCGGAGACCACCATACGCCATATGCCATTTGGGCCGGAGTTCCCAGCTCCCACAATAGAGTTTGACCACAGTGTGGGGCAGACTAGGGACTTGGGTCTGATGAGAGATACAGACCATAGAGTTGGCTTGATGAGATGGGTGGCCAGTTTGATTATTGAGTACGATCTGGAGCCTGTATAGGTAGCCACTCACTCAGAACCTATCATGAAGGCTTCTCTTAGTTTCCCCACCAAATTTTGGTAGACAGCTATCAAATGACGGATCTAGCCAACGCTTGCAAATAAAACCTTGATGCCGGAGCATGCAGTTTTAGTAGCCCATATCTTGGTTGGCTATGAGATAGACTAGGCCTGCCTCATCATCGGGCAGATCCATGAGGTGGCCCTGAAAAGGTTTACCTCTATCCCCTTCCCATGCGTGATCTACAGATTCTGTCTAGAGTCGGGGGTGGAGAGTTTACACTAGATAGACTCACTGATTGAGGTCCAGTTTACTTTTGATGCCAGCGTGATTAAGCCTGAGGAGAACCCGGTGGCACTCTGGCGAGCACCGCATTAGCCAGCTCATATGCAAGAGATGTTCACCTAACGCCACTGCCTGAGGTTCCACCCACCACCACCACTATTGCTTCCACAGAGGAAAGGCCCCCATAGATTGAGAAAGATGTTGAGATGGGGCCTACTACCACTATTCCTTCACCATAGGCCACTTCATCATAAATGGCACCCGTGGGCATGGTTTACATGTCTGCGGTATCTATTCAGGCCATGGCGCAATGATTATCACAGGTGAGTCTCAGTTAACTTAGTTAATTCAGCAGATCAGGCCCTAGGTTCGTCTGGCCATAATAGAGTCCGAGGGATGTATGCATGCATTCACAGTTGCTATTATTCAGGACCAACGTTCCACCATTGATGCTCACATTAACGCCTTCGAGTTGAGGTTCCAATAGAGCCTGAGTATGGCCCGGCCAGCAAATTTAACGGTCATACAAACGAAGATCCAGCGACTCTGGGCTGACATGACAGTAGCATTGGTGGCACCAGTATCATTGACAAAGACTACACTCCTGGTATCGGTGGTAGACCTATTTGCTCCTGAGGAGCTTACACAGCATTCCTATGGGAAGACACTCGACACGGATGATGATCCAAATGCAGTGCGATTACATGCGGGGTGACTGAGCAGAATAAGCTCGTGCTTATCTTGAGACATTCGAGGAAGAGGAGGAGATAAGACAAGCTCATATGTTTGAGCAGGTGAGGGGTGTTGGCCTCTCCGGACATGATTCTAGCACTAAGGAGGCCACCACGTAGGTTGAGGGTGGTCAGACTCAGCGACACACTTGCGCTTAGGTGCCCAAGTATGTTTTTTGACCCCGTCACTTTATTTTATTTTGATTGTGTCCATTGAGACTAATGCACCTCTTTCTCGATGGGGTGTGGGTAGTTATGGTCCTTAGCGTAGTCTGAGTAGCATTGGCCTAGAACTACGCCAATTTTTGAATCCTAGGGGTTTTCTTGCCTGTGTTCTTTTTCCCTATGGATATTTAATTTCTATTGAACTGACATGTTTAGGATGTTTAGGTAGTATGGGTAGCATATAGTACTGATATCTATGACATATATGTATTTTTATGTTTGTTTGTGAAAATGATACCCACTAAAATTTTTGATTAGTTAGTCTAGATAGAAACCATGTGTGGTTAAGTGTGTTAACAGTGCTTGTTCTGATAATGGAAGGATAAAATTGAGATAAAAAGCATGATCTGAGGGGCCTTTGTTGATAATGTAATCAATGTCATGTAAATGTGAGATTAAAATTGCTAAATTCATACATTGTGTTTCAATTCAGAACTAGGCCTGCTACTCTAACATAGACTTTAGTTTAGGTTGTTAGGAAAGGATCTTAGGTCATTGTTCATAATAGTATACTTAGCCTAAATGATCGACCAAATATGAAAAATATCCCTTGATCCTAATGTTTGTGCCTGATATGTACCTATTCTCTATAAAAACCTAAGTGACCTAGCCTTATTGGTTGCAGAATCCTAAAATTGGCTCTGGTCTTTCCTTGAATATTGTGCACCTCGACTGAGGCAAAAAGCCTACGTTGAGGTTGGCTAGTGTAACGATAAAACACAAAATGAGGGGGAAAGTTAGTGATACATGGAAAATGAGTAAAATGTGTAGTGGGTGCAAGACAAATAAGTGATGCCTTAGTTATGAGCTAAAAAGAAAAATCAAGTGTAAATACAAGATAAAAAGCTAAAAATAAAAAGAAAGCACCTAGAAAAGTTGATATAGGATAAAGGGAGAATGGAATGAAAGTAACAGTGTTGGTAGAGCAAAGGTGAAGATAAACGCAGTGACAAGGAGGGCCTTTGGTCATTATATACCCAAAATATCATATCAAAGCCCCCTAAGCCTATGTTACAAGCCTATAAAGTCCTAAAGTGATCCTAGTCCAAGTAGTCAAAGGTCTTAGTCATGAGTATAGGGGCAAGCATATGGTATTGGGCATGATACATGAATGTCTTTTGTAAGAGTGAGTGATCTTGCGTAGTCCCAAAGTTATACATGAAAACATAAATGAGAGTGAGATATGGGACTTCTTTCTGTGAGGGCACTTGCATTGCATTGTAAATATTAGACTTATTCAGTGATTTTGGCTTGTAGATAGGACCTCGCTTGTCATAGTTGCATTGTCATATGCATTGTCTATATTAGTTTGCTGGATAGCTACCTGGTTGTATTTTGAAAAGTGGTGTAGTATTTGTGCTTAAGTTTGATGATATGTATGCCATTAGGTAGAGGTCTGCGTGTTACAGTGCTACTTATATAGATTGAGTCTGTCGCTTGAAGACAAGCAACAATTTTAAGTTAAGGGTGTTGATGTGCTATCAAAATACAACACTTCTGATGCTTAAAACTTGGAATTTTATGTGTTCTCAATGTGATGTTAGTTGGTTTTATGTGTTTTTGTGTTTGTTTTGCAGGATTTTAGGTTTGGCATTGATTTTGGGAAAAATATGCAGAAGTTGTTGATTTTGAGGTTTCACAAGACCCTTTATGAGCCCTAAAGTATTCGACGAGCCGTGAAGGAGGTCTCATGTGCAATTTCAGTGAAGGAGGAATTTCTAAAGTTTTGTCTATGAACTTGCAGATGAGTCGTGGAACATTTTACGAGTTGTAGACCAGGTCTCGTACCCTAAGGATCAGAAAGTGAAACTTTGCAAAAATTTCATCAGACGAAACCCCCTGTGGGCCATAGAATCTCTTATGGGCCATAAAGGGGTGTCACATAAGCAAAGTCCATAATTGAAGTAACAAACTATGAAAGCCCGACCACAGGCCGTAAATCACTATACGGCCCGTAGTGCACCTCGTGGAGCATGCGAACCCAATTATCCTATTTGGTTTTAGATTTGTATTTTAAACATTATAAATAGGTTTAAGGTTATTTTTCTTAGGAAGTATGGAGATTTAGCACGAAAACAGTAAAATACAGTAGAGAAAAACATTAGAGAGTTTGAGAAACACTTGTGTACTTTAATTTCATCTTTTAATCACAATCTTGTGATTCTCATTGAACCTTGATTTTCTTGTGCTTAATTAAATTTTGTAAGTGATCTATTATGATATTCAAATTCATAAGTCTTGCATCTACACAAATCATGAGTAGCTAAATCTACAATTAGGGTTGTGGAAACCATGAAGAACTAACAAAGTAAAACTAGATAATTCATAATTCTTTAAAAATGTGCATGCATGTATAGTTAATTCTCTTCATTTCTAATGGTGGCTAACATTAGAACTCCCTACTGCTACTGACTGGATGAAGGTAGTAATTAATAGGCAAAGAGATTAATTAACAGGACTCAATCGATGTTTCTCGTGTAATTAATTGTACTAGGCAAAAGGGAGGTTGTATTAGGACAATAGGTAACGGTTAGTAATGTCACACTTTGGGGATGGACCAAGTCAATTAGTGAAATTCGTCTCTCGCTCGGGCCAAAGGGTATTGTGAACTTAACTTACCATTCTGCATGCTACACACTAGAAAAGAATTTAGTTGTCTAGTGATACTAAGTTAGGGAATCATGGGGAACACAATACCCTAGTTCCTCTCCATATTGGTTAACTACATGTGTTAGTTAGGATTTCCTTTTACTAGTTATTATTGACCCCCCCTCCTTTGGGGAGATAAGTTGGTTAATTAACCCAAATTGCACCATTGAATTTTTCTAAGTCTACCATATTCCCTGTGGGTTCGACTCTAACCTTGGTTAGGTTATATATCTTGACAATAACCTCTTTAGCCTAAAGAAGGAGGTGTAGCTTGGGCGACATCACCTATCCAGATGCTTACAATGCAGTTACCATAAGTACAGTTCTGGTGTGCCACCGTTCAGCTTTAGTTTATTTCATCTATGCTCTATTTATTCCTATGTGTCAGCCTATTTAGATGTTGATATTGATATTATGTGTGAGCCGCTTGCAGATACTATATATGTATCCACCCCAGTCGGTGAATCTTTAATGGTGAAGCAGGTTTATTGGGTTGTGTTGTCACTTTTATGGGGAGAGATATTGTTGTTGATCTGATATTGGTGGATATGGTAGATTTTTATGTGATATTAAGTATAAACTTGTTGTCGCCTTATCATTGTATTTTTAATTTTTCATGCGAAGACCATGACCCTATCTTGCCCTAATTTGCTTCAGTTGACATAGACCAAGCAGCTAGTTACTATCCTAAGGGTGTTATTTCTTACAAGTATGCTTGTCGACTGATATGGAAGGGATGGAATATTAAGCTCATGTTCGAGTTGTTTCTCAGGAGTCCCTATCATTGGAGAATACCACGGTTCCTAGAGAGTTCATTGATGTATTTTTGACTGATTTGCATGTGTTCCTATGGATCATGATATTGACATTGCTATTGATGTAGACCTGAGCACTAAGCCTATATGTATTACTCTTTATTGGATGGCTCCGGCTGAATTGAAGGAGTTGAAGGAATAGTTGAATGATTTGCTAAAGAAAGGCTTTATTCGTTCGAGTGTATCTCCGCCAGGTGCTCTTGTATTATTTGTGAAGAAGAAAGATGCACTATGAGCATGTTTATGGACTATCATCATCTTAACAAAGTGACTGTCAAGAACAAGTTTCTATTGCCTCGCATTGATGATCCTTTTGACCAGTTGCAGCGTGCTTCGGTGTTCTCCAAGATTGACTGAGGTCTAGTTACCATCAGTTGAAAGTTAGGGAGTCCAATATCTCAAAGAAAACTTTCAAACACCTTTATGGGCATTGTGAGTTCGTAGTTATGTCATCCAGGTTGGCTAATGCCCTGGCTTCTTTTAAACAGTTGATGAACTAAGTTTTCAGGCCCTATTTAGAGATCTTTGTGATTGTGTTCATAGATTATATCTTAATTTATTCCAAGAGAGACGCAGATCATGTTCAGCACTTGAGGACTGTACTCTAGAGATTGGGGAAGAGAAGTTGTATGCTAAGTTCTCAAAGTGCGAGTTTTTTCTAGAGTCTATTGCATTTTTTGGCCATGTTATGTCAAAAGAGGGTATTATGGTCGATCCGGCCAAGGTAGCAGTTGTTCATGAGTGGGCTACTACTTCGATGAGCGAGATTCTGAGTTTCCTTGGTTTAACGGGGTATTATCAGCGTTTTGTTCAGAGTTTTTCATCTATCACAGCCCCATTAACCAGATTGACTTAGAAGGATATGGCATTTTAGTAGTTGGATGATTGTGAGGCGAGCTTTCAAAAGTTTAAGGATTTGTTGACTTCATCACCTGTTCTTGCCTTACCTGAGGAGGGAGTTCCATTTGTGGTATACTATGATGCTTCCTGTGTGGGTTTGGCTGGTGTACTGATGTAAAGGGGGAAGGTGATAGCCTATGCTTCTAGACAACTGAAGGTGCATGAGAGGAACTACCCTACTCATGACTTGGAGTTGCGGCGGGTATATTCATGTTGATGTTGTGGCGACATTATCCTTATGGATGTATTGTGAGATCTTTATCGATCATCAGAGTCTGAAGTACATCTTTTCTCAACCTAATCTAAACATGAGACCATGTAGGTGCTTGAAGTTGCTTAAGGATTAAGATATCACCATTCTATATAATCTCAAGAAATCCAATATGGTGGAAAATGCTTTGCCCCAGAAGGCTACTAGCATAGGGAGTTTAGCATTCTTGAGGGATGAGGAGAGGCCCTTAGCTTTGGAGGTTCAATCGCTTGCTAAACAGATGGTTCGGTTGGAAATTTCTCCTCCTCAGAGCATTTTAGGTTTAGTTGAGGATAGATCTTCTTTGCTTGATCGGATATGTGCCTACCAGTTCAAGGCCCCAAACTATGCATGATTCATGAAAAAATGTTTATAGGTGAAGACAAGGTGGTTATTATTGATTCTGATGGGGGTTTGAGGGCTAATGGTAGAGTTGCATGCCTATAGTTGGGGATTGGGTGAGATTGATATTAGAGGAGGCCTATTATGCTACATATTCCATTCATCCTGGTATGGCTAAGATGTATCATGATCTTAAACAACATTATTAGTGGGTTGGCATGACGAGGGACATAGCCAAGTTTGTGGTGATGTGTTTGAATAGCCAACAGGTGAAGTATGAGCATCAAAAGCCCAGTGAATTGATGCAAAAGATGCTCATTCCCAAGTGGAAGTGGGAGAGAGTGACCATGGATTTTGTTACAAGTTTGCCGATGGACTTGGGCAAGTTTGATTCAATTTGGGTGGCCGTCGATCAATTGACCGAGTCATCACACTTCCTACCAGTGAGGACTAGCTATAGTGCGGAGCAGTTGGCTAGGTTGTATATTTGGGACATTGTCAGATTGCATGGTGTGCCAGTGCCTATAGTATCAGACAGAGGGTCGATATTTACTTCTCATGTTTGGCGGGCTCTACAGTGTGGTTTGGGTACTAGAGTGGATTTGAGTTCAGCTTTTCACTCTCAGACTAAAGGCCTGTCAGAGTGCACCATTCGAGTATTAGGGGACATGCTTAGGGCTTGTGTTATTGATTTTGGGGCCCAGTGGGATCAGCACTTACCATTGGGAGAGTTCGCATATAACAACAGTTACCGTTCCAGCATCCAGATAGCACCATTTGAGGCCTTGTATGGCCAGAGGTGTAGATCACCCACTAGATGGTTTGATTTAAGTTCGGCTGAGATGTTAGGTGTTGATTTTCTTCAGGATTTTATGAATTGGGTCCGACTAATTCAGAGTAGGCTTTTGACTGCCCAAAGTTGCCAAAAGAGTTGTGATAATAAGAGGGTTAGGCCTTTTGAGTTCTCTGTTGGTAACAGTGTTTGGCTAAAGGTTTCACCCATGAAGGGTGTGATGAGATTCGGGAAAAGGGGCAAGCTTAGTCCCAGATTCATTGGCCCTTTTGAGATTTTGAGGAGAGTTGGTGAGGTAGCCTATGAGTTGGCTTTACCACCGAGATTATCTTCTATTCATCCTTTTTTCATGTTTCTATGCTTTGTCGGTACATTCTAAATGAGTTCCATGTGATTTCTTATGACTCTGTTGGGTTTATTCTAGATATGTCCTTTGAAGAGGAACCTATAGCTATGTTAGACAGGCAAGTCCAGAGATTGAGATGTAAAGATATACCTTCTGTGAAGGTTCAGTGGTGACACCGTTCTGCTGATGAGGCTACTTGGGAGTTGGAGTTTCACATGCGGGCCAGATATCTCAGCCTTTTTGAGGTTTCAGGTACTCCTCTTTTCCTTATGTTCGTGGTGAATGATGTAATCACCTGGTTGGTCATTTTTGACATTATTTTTGAAATTTATTATTACCCTTTTGTAAGTACTTTGGGCGTAATTTGAACTATTCGAATGGTTGTAATTGAAATCATGAGTTTTAAAAGTTAAAATAATGAAATTGTCATTTGCTAGAGGCTTGAGTTATTAAAAATTGAGTTTTTGTGTTCTTCTGAGTTCCGGAGGTTGAATTGGGGATCCATCGATTCCATTAACTCTAGAATGTCAAAATTGAATTACAGGAAGTTGTTGAGCTGAATTGGAGTTAAAATGAGGTTTTTAGGCCCAAAGTTGTGATTTTAGTTGTTTTTTGAATCAAAGTTTGACTTTGGTAAACATTCAGAGTTCAGAAGCTTGGATCAGAATTCTGACAGTTCCAATAGTTTCGGATGGTGAAATTAACACTAGGAATGGTCTCAGAATAATTTTTTGAGCTACCGTGGGCAATTTATGTATTTCGAATTTTAAACTTGTTTTATTGACTTAAATTGGTTAATGTGGAAAGAAGGCCTTAAAACATATTCTTGATAACTTTGTTGAGTCCTGATCACTATTTCTGGTATGGATACATATAAATTTTGTGAAATTCTGAGTTCAAATGAGTTTCAAGGGTCCATTCCGAGTAGGAAAAAATTGGACTAGGCTATTATTGGTTGCTGATATCTGGTGCAGGCAGCCTACTTCTCCACGTTCGTGGAGGTGTGGGTCTGCTAAGCTCCATATTCGCGAACTAGGTCACGTGTTCACAGAGTTGAGGCCTATGGGTCTCTCTGTTCGCGGGATGGGCTTCGCGATCGCGGAGTAGTTTGTATACCTGGGCAATTTTAAATTCATGAAACACCATTTTTAATCCATTTTCGAACTTCTAAGCTTTTGGGGTGATTTTGAAGAAAGATTTTTGAAGATTCTTGTTCAGTAAGTGTTTCTAACACTAAACTAATCATTTTTATGAGTTTTATATTGATTTTGTCTTTGATTTGATTAAATTAAACACCCAAAATTGGGGATTCTTAGACTATGTTTTTCAAATATAAACCATTGATTTCCCATTGAATTCAAGCTTGATTTCAGTTGAATTTTCATCCATGAGCTCTATTTTTCGCATAGGATTCGATTTAAAAGTCAATATCCAAATTTGTGTACCTTGGAGTTTAGCCCTAAAATTGACTATTTTGCCCCTAAGCATAATTATGTCAATATGGGTATCAAAATGCTTCTCTTTATGAGTAGTCGCTATTGTTGATAGTGGTTGATTGAATTGGAGGATCAATTTGAGGATTTGAGTTGATTGAAAGCTTGTCCGAGTGCATTTTTGGGATCGAGGTAGGTTCAGCTGACCTTTTGGGACTGGATTTGAGTTATTGATCTTTTTCATGTGATAAATGTGAGATTTATATGGATAAATGTGTAATTGAGTTGGTGTGTTGAAATGATGATGGAATAGTGATCCTGGTTGAGCCGAACTTGGGTATAATTTTTATCATATGGATGATCTGAGATGAATTATGATGAAATGATGAGGACTTGAGATAGAATGTGACTAAATGAGACTTTTGAGACCAATCGGGACGAGTTAGGTATAGTATCAATGTTATGTTTGTATATTTGAGATAAGTTAGGTTCAATGGTATTCATATTATTGCATACTTGTGACGAGTAAGGTCCGGATATTATTGACACTCTTTATTATTGATGTAATTGTGATGACCTAAAATATGATGATGGCTTCAGCATTAGCTGTGACACTTGATATTACTCCTTGAATACGTATGATCATTATGAGCTTCATGCATTGGTAATCCTGTTGTAATGCTATGTATCAGATATTATGAAATAGCATTGTATTTTCTCTCGATGGAGTGTATTTACCCTCCAGTACTATTTTAGATGCTTTTGTACCCATCACTCTAGGTTTCGGGAGATTACTTATATCTTTTGAGTTTGTTTTCGCTTTATTTATCTTTCATTAGTTGTGGTCCATTTTGTGTCATGAGAAGTTTGGTATCAGAGGCTTAGGTTCGTTTGGCTCGTGAGGCTAGAGTAGGGTGTCTAGTAAAGTCTCGCGGATTGGTGTATAGACATCCACACCCATCTTTGGGAGGCTACGAGATACTTGTTAGGAAAGATTTTCGCATCTTGTTTCCATTCATGCGTTCCTTTGTACTACCCATTTTGAAAGTGTCTAATCTACTCCTTTTGTGTCAATTCCGATTACTCGATCCCATTGCTCAGTGGGAGAGCCCGAGTCATCTGATGTGACTCCCACTCGAAGTCGAGGACGAGGTAGATCTCGTGATAGGGTCAGGGGCCGAAGGATTTCTAGGGGGCAGCTCCGTCTAGGGAACAAACCTGATTGACTTCTCTAGAGCCTACTATGGTGCCAGAGGGGCCTACTGATTCTATTCCACCTCCTTCAGCTCCATCCCCTACACCATCAGTTTAGGAGCTACTTATGAGGTTTTTTGTCAAATTGGAGGGAGCATCTCCAACCCCTGCTACTGTTGAGATACCAGTTTCTACCATATTGATTGGTCCTTCTAGTGCTCCACTTAAGTCGGCTATGATTCATGTTGGTCCATCTTTAACTCCAGTGGACCCTCCTGCGACTGTTATTATTCCACTTCAAGCATTTATACATAGTTCGGGTACTCAGTTTTAGAGTTTGGTTGTTGCTCCATCTATTTCACCTCCCTTGTTTATGGTGCCACCATCTTCTGTCAGCCCATCCATGTCTATAACACATTATTATTGTATATATTTTATCGTGTGCTAACCTTTGTGGATACAAGGATAGGATTCTTCATTATTACATACTTGTTCGATTTCTCTACCCAGTCAATTGAACCTACTAGGTACATTTTGGTGTACGCACCCTACTTTGTTTCCTCCATGCAGATCGTGCGGGTTCAGGACAGGGCAGATGATTATTCCATCCGAGTATTATCGATAGCATCCAGATCTCATCGGTGAGGCTCAGACTTTGAGTCACCATAAATCTTTGGGGTCCTCTTTTTATTTTTCTTATCTATCAGGCTATGTATCAAATATAATGAGACATCATTGTATTTTCTTTCAAGAGATTGGTATTTACCCTCGAGTACTATTTTAGATGCTCTTGTACTCATGACTCTAGGTTTTAGGATATTTCCTATATCTTTTGAGTTTTCTTAGGCTTTATTTATCTTTCTTTAGTTACGATCTATTGTGGGTCATGACTGGCCAATGCATTGAGTAGATTGTCTATGGGCAGCATGACACAGATTTAGAGTGGAAATAAAGAGTTGGAAATGGGAGATAGTGAATATGGATTTCGTCATGTGTTTTCCAAAGACTAGAAAGCAATTTGACTCACTATGGGTGGTTGTTATTAGAATGATAAAAACAACCCATTTTTTGCCTGTAAAGACTCTTATGGTGCCGAGGATTATTCCAAGATTTATATTCAAGAGTTGTTAAAGTTGCCATTGTCCATTATATCCGATATAGGTGCTAAATTTACTTCTCATTTTTGGAAGCCATTTGAAAAAGATCTTGGCACAAAGATGAAGTTACATCCTCAAATGGATGAACAAGCCAAAAGAACAATACAAAAATTGGAGGATATGTTGAGGACTTGTATGCTTGATTTCAAAGGGGGTTGGGATGACCACTTACCTCTCATTGATTTGCTTATAACAACAGTTTTCATTCATGTATTGGTATAGCTCCATTTGAAGCATTGTATAGTAGACGGTGTAGATTACCTGTAGGATCATTTGAAGTTAGAGAAATGTCCTTAATTGGATCAAATTTGGTGCTTGATGCCATGGAGAAGGTAAAAGTCATAAGGGAAAGGTTGAAGGCTTCCTAAAGTCATCAAAAGTCATATATCGATGTTATGAGAAGAGAATTAGAGTTTACTGAAGATGATTAGGTGTATTTCAAGGTCTTCCCAATGAAAGGAGTGATGCGCTTTGGTAAGAAAGGCAAATTGAGTCCTAGATATGTGGGACCTTATGAGATAGTAAAGAGAATTGGGAAAGTAGCCTATGTATTAGATTTTCCTATGGAATTACCTATGGTTCATCTGGTGCTTCATGTTTCCATGCTAAGAGAATACTTGAGTGATCCTAATTCCATTGTTCCATCGAAATATGTATCCATTGAAAAAGATTTGACTTATGAAGAAGTACCGATTGAGATTTTTGACCGACAAGTGAAGAAGTTGAGAAATAAAGAGGTTGCATTCGACATAGGTGTTATGGAGGAATCAACAAGTTGAAAGTATTATTTGGGAAGCTGAGCGAACATGATGAAATGATGCCCTTACTTCTTTCTTTCTATTCAAGCCTAAGGTACTTAATATGATCTTTTTCTTCAAAATTCTTGCAAAGGCATATCTCTTGTTCAGTTGCATGCATGCATGATCATGAAACTATTTTTAAATGATATTTGATGCATAAGGCTGATGATTTTACGAAAATAATGATTAAGTTGCATTTTTGCGTATATGCTATGATGATAGATGTGTTCCTACTCTATTCAAGTGCAATTCTGTCTCATTCAAGGACGAATGATTGCAAGGGGGAGATATTGTAACACCCTTCATGTCTTTATGCCTAAAAACTGAAAGACAGGAAATTTGTTGATAGTCTGACCTTATGTGCCAATTTACGGCCCATAGAAGTAACCACTGGTCATAGGTTCACTCATGGAAAGTGTAGAGTGAAAATGGAAAATTTGAGAAATTTTTAGAAGATAACTTACGTGATACTAGACGGACCATATAAGGAATGACAGTCCGTCAACAGGTCTCGTAGGTAGAAGCCTTGAGGAATCCAAAATTTGTCTAAGTGTAGAAACAACTTATGGAAGGATTTATGCTCGTAACTGGAACGGCATGTCATGTTGCTTGTTCATGGCTTAGAGTTGCAATTCCAGTAGCTCAAGTTTTGTGACACCCGGTTCCACGAGCTAAGGTACAGACCATAGGTGCATTCACGGCCCGTAGGAGAGGTTTCATGGACGACTTCAACAGTTTTTAATGAAGGATGTTTTTGACATTTCCAATCCGTCTAAGCCCTAAATTATGTCATTTTGGCTACCCTAATTGACTTAACCGACCTAACCTTTATAAATCCTATTCTTAAATCATTCAAAGCTTTTAATTCCCAAATTTCTCTCAAGGTTTCTCAATAATTCTCCCTCTAATTCAAGGGTTCCACTGAAGCTAAATCTTGAAGGTTTGATCAAGGATTTCTAGATTTTTCTTCTTCAATTCTAAGGATTCTACTTGAGGTATGCAGGGCTTTATTCATGGATTAGTTTCATCCATGAAGCCCAATCCAAAACCTTCTTTTTATCAAAATGTTTTGATGATTTCTTATGGGCTTTTTATCCAAAACCTTATATGCTATAAAATAACAAAACTACAATAACCATATTACAACATGATTAATTCTTTTTTATGAGTAGTTAAATAAATACTCAGGGCATTAAATCAAGCTTCGTTAAATCGGAAGTTAGCATTTGACACCGATCCAGATCTGAACTTTTCTGTCCAGCAGCGTCAACTCTACATCCGGCGACGTGTGAGTCTGTTCCCTTACTCCGACGATGTGCGAGTCTGTCCAGCGGTGTCAACTCTACATCCGGCGATGGCGGCAGCGTCAATTCTGTTTCACGGCCAAATCATTCTTTTTCTGTTCTTCTCTTACTACCATTTCTCTAGTTACTCAAGAATTTGGGACTTGGTAATCAAGAAACCCTTTTCTGTTATTTATTTGATTCTTGTGGAATTGTGGGAAGAAGCAAAGAAGGAAACTTCACAGAACCAAATTCTGGCGGCTTCCAACAAATCCCGGCAATGCCCAAGTTTTCAAAAATCAAGATCCCGGTAACAGATTGCTCCGTTCACTGCTCACGGTCCAATTTTTAGGTCAAAGTACTCAAGTGATATCCTCCTTTTGGCATTGCTTCCGGTTTGTTTCTTTGTTTCTTCGCCATCTTATATTTCTTGCATGTTTGAATATTTAGTTTGATATGCTTTTGACTTTATTGGACTATATCGGTTCATTGTTTTCTTGACTATTTTTATATAGTTGGTTAGTAGTATACCTTATTTGTATTATTTATATCTTTGGGTGGCGGTGTATGGCCGTTATTCTTACTTAGCATACTTTAAGTTGGTAGTTTATTACTTAAAGTTTAGTGACATCAGGATTGAATGAGAGACTGGGGTCATGTCGTCAGTTGGGGCGGGGTCAGGGGTAAGGGGTAGGGGTGGTGAGAGGGTAACAGGCCTATGTAAGTTAAGGATAGCGTTGTGGAATATAGGATCACTAACAGGGAAATCCATAGAGCTAGTAAAATGTCTTAAGAGGAGACATATTAATATAGCGTGTGTTCAGGAGACCAGATGGGTAGGTACCAAAGCGCAGGAAGTGGATGGGTTTAAGTTTTGGTGTTCAGGAGGTTCTAGGGATAGAAATGGTGTAGGTATCTTAGTAGATGAGGACCTTAGGGATTTTGTGGTTGAGGTTTGGAGGGTTAATGATAGGATGATGTTCATCAAACTCATGGTTGGTAGGCACGTAGTAAACGTAGTGAGTGTTTATGCGCTCCAAGTAGGCCTAGATGAGTAAGTCAAAAGGCTCTTTTGGGAAGATTTGGATGAGGTTGTGCGAGGCATACCGGAGACAGAAAAAATCTTCATTGGGGGCGACTTCAATGGGCATATCGGGGCAAACAAAAAGCGGGTTTGAAGATGTATAGGAATGGAGGCGAGATGTCTCTCTTGGATTTCGCTAAAGCCTTCGAGTTAGTTATTGCTAACTCATGTTTCCCGAAAAGGGAAAACCACTTGATCACCTTCCTTAGTATGGTAGCTAAAATGCAGATAGACTACCTACTTCTCTGGAAGGGCGGTAGAATTGTATGTAAGGATTGCAAGGTTATTTCGAGTGAAAACATTTCCACTCAACATAGGCTTCTAGTGATGGATTTGGAGATTAAGAGAGGAAAGAAGAAGAAGGTTATTTATGCCCAACCGAGAATTAGGTGGGGATGTCTAAATCCTGCCCTTTCCCAAGAGATAGAAGAAAAGTTGAGAGACTTAGAGGCTTGGAGTAGCGAAGGAAATATGAACAATATGTGGGACACTAC
Source organism: Solanum rostratum (assembly GCA_029948455.1). Classification (NCBI taxonomy): domain Eukaryota; kingdom Viridiplantae; phylum Streptophyta; class Magnoliopsida; order Solanales; family Solanaceae; genus Solanum; species Solanum rostratum. The sequence goes on along the minus strand of CM057046.1, from coordinate 25,485,115 downwards.
TGCTAGCTGCATTAGAAAGGTAGCTACGGAGGTACTAGGGGTTACGAGAGGGGTCTTTGGTGGATGGCGGGGTGACTGGTGGTCGAATGAGGAAGTTCAGGCTTAAGTGAAAGATAAGAAGGTTGCCTACACAAAGTGGTTGGAGTGTAGGGATGAAGATGAAAATTGAACTCTTAAGGAGGCTTATGAGACAGCGAAGTCAGAAGCAAAGATAGCGGTGATAAGTGTTAAGACTGCAACATTTGAGCGCCTGTATGAGGAGCTAAGTGATAAAAAGGGGGGACAAGAGATTGTATAGGCTTGCTAAAGTAAGAGAAAGGAAAGCTCGCTACTTGGACCAAGTGAAGTGCATCAAGGATGGGGGGGTGAGGTGTTGGTGGATGACACCTCCATTAAATTAAGGTGGCAAGCTTACTTTCATAAACTCTTAAATGAGAAAGGAGATAGAAATATTGAGTTGGGGGAGTTGGCATGCTCTGAAAATCATCATGACTTGGGTCATTGTAGGCGGTTTACAGTTGAGGAGGTTAGAAGGGCTATTAGTAGGATGAAGAGAGGGAGGGCGATTGGTCCAGATAAGATCCTGGTAGATTTTTGGAAGAACATAGTCATGGATGGAATAGAGTGGTTGACTAGACTGATCAATGTTATTATGAAGCCTGCCAAGATGCCGGATGAATAGAGGAGGAGTACGATGGTGTCGTTGTACAAGAACAAAGGGGATATTCAAAACTATAACAACTACAGGGGTATCAAGCTGTTAAGTCACACTATGAAGGTTTGGGAGAGAGTGGTGGAGATGAGGGTGAGAGGAGTAGTATCTCTTTCATAAAATCAGTTTGGATTCATGCCGAGGCGGTCGACTACTAAAGTGATCCATCTTTTTCGAAGATTAGTAGAAAAGTATAGAGAAAGAAAGAAGGACCTTCATATGGTGTTCATTAATCTGGAGAAGGCCTATGACAAAGTTCCTAGGGATGTCTTATGGAGGTGTCTAGAGGTGAAAGGTGTCCCAATGGAATATATCACGGCGATTAAGGATATGTACTATGGAGCCAAGACTCGGGTAAGAACAGTGGGAGGAGAGTATTTCCCTATTGAGATGGGACTCTATCAAGGATCGATGTTAAGCCCTTTCCTGTTTGCCCTAGTGATGGATGAACTGACGCGATCTATCCAGGAGGAAGTTCCATGGTGTATGCTATTTGCAGATGACATAGTATTGATTGATGAGACTCGGACTAGAGTGAAAGATAAATTGGAGGTTTGGAGACACGCATTGGAGTCCAAAGGATTCAAACTAAGCAGGACCAAAATAGAATACATGGAGTGCAAATTCAGTGTTGCGAGGGAGGAAATAGACATTGATGTGAAGCTGGCCACTCAACCTATCCCCAAGAGGGAAAACTTTAAATATCTGGGGTCTATCATCCAGAGTAGTGGTGATATCGACGATGATGTCACACATTGTATTGGGGCAGCTTGGACTAAATGGAGGCTTGCCTCGGGAGTGTTGTGTGACAAAAAGATACCACCTAAACTCAAAGGTAAGTTTTATAGAGTGGTGGTTAGACCGTCTTTGTTGTATGGGGTGGAGTGCTGGCCAATAAAGAATGCAGATGTTCAGAAGATGCATGTCGCAGAGATGAGGATGTTAATATGGATGTGTAGTCACACACGGAGGGATAAGATTAAGAATGAGATCATTCGGGAGAAGCTGGAGGTGGAACCGGTGGCTGATAAGATGAGGGAAGCGAGACTGCGATGGTTTGGACATATACGAAGGCGAAGTACCGATGCGCCGGTTAGGAGGTGTGAGAGGTTGGTTTTGGGAGCTACACGGAGAGGTAGAGGTAGACCGAAGAAGTATTGGGGGGAGGTGATTAGACAAGATATGCCGAATCTGGATCTAACCGAGGACATGACCTTAGATAGGAAGGACTGGAGGTCGCAAATTAGAGTAGCAGGCTGATTGGTTGGTAGGGTGAGGTGGATGGGTGGTGGTTTAGTGAGGTAGCAAGGGTAGGCGGGATTGTTGTTTATCGAATATGTGTTGATTTTATCGTATTTACATATTGACATGTGCTTTTTCGTAGATAGTCACTCCATTTATTTCGATTTTTTTAGTTTTCTTTCACCTTTTGTTCCCTTTGCAATATCTAGTTATTCTACTTATGGGTTGTTGAGTCAAGGGTTCACAGGAAACAGCGTCTCTATATCTTACGAGGTAGTGGGACGGTCTGCGTACATTTCTACCCTCCTCAGACCCCACTTGTGGGATTCAACTGGGTATGTTGTTGTTGTTGTTTTATGGGCTTTTAAGCTATGATTCCTAATACATGGATTTTGATACTTATATGATGATTATGACTAACCATGCATGAATTATGATGAAATACATGATCTATATGATTTTCAAGCAAACGTATATGGTTTTAAAGTATGCACGATTAGGGCTTGATGATTTGATTTGGGTTTCTAATTAATGATTTAATATGATTTCAATTGAATGTTTTCTCTATGAATCCTATTCAATTGCACGATTTTAACTAAATTGTCCATAGACCCACACTTAGCCCTGTTCTCTTAAAATAAAGTCATGGATTTCTATGACTATGATCTCAAGTATGAAAAGGTATGTTTTAAATAATGATGACGATGTTATGAAAGCTATGATGATTCTATGCTAAAGAGGGTGATGCAACCCTAGTGTTTATGATGATGGTGTCAAAGTGGGAATGTCTACCCACACTATGATGAAAAGCAAAGTAGGTGGACTATTTATATGATATGATATTTTCATAAAAGTTATGATAACTATTTATGAATTATAAAAGCATGATTTTGATGAAGTATGAACTATGTTGAAAAGTTATGTATATGCATAATTTATGTATTTCATGGGATATGACTTAGCATTGAATGAGATTGGTAGTGAGGACTCGACCTAACGGGTCTGTACCATGTAGGGATGATGATTGTGCCTATATGGTATTATGTTAGTGGATCCATATAAGTAAAGCATGTGCCGGAATGAGAAGGTTCCCGTAAGGTTTTATGTTAAAATACTAAGCGAAATGGGAAGGGTCCCGTAAGGTAAGGTATAGTTTACCATGGAAAAGTAGGCTACTGTTTTACTCGATGTAGAGGCAACATCGGGATTCAATGTAATAGTCGGCATAATCTTATATGTCGGTTATGGTTTTGTTTCCACATATGTAATGTAAAGTTATGAATGGATTTGATGATGCTTCTTCTCATGATTTTAAACTTGCATGCTTATACATATTGTGTCCTTATCCTATTGATTATGACTATGCATATTGATATTATTGTGATGTCCTTTGATTCATGGAATACCTACATACTTAGTATATTCCATGTGCTAATGCATACTTCTTTGCCTATATGATCTAACCATACAGGGATGGATGACGAGGCGACTATTTGATGAGTCGTGAAAATACGACTTTTACGATGCTTGACACATAGAATTATTATGATTTATTAAGTATAATTGTTTGTTTAATATGCGTTTAATATTTGTTTTTATAGGAAAAAGGAGAATTCCATGGAATTAAGGACGCCGAACTGATTTAGAGCTAAAATTGGCTAATCTCGTGGAAGAACACTATTTTGTCTTGATCTGAACAAGGAGTGGAAACAATTTCATTCATGATCTAATCCAACATTCCATAATAATCCTTAATTAACAACAATTTTGTGGCTAGAAAACAAGGAAAATACCAAGGCAGTGGTGAAAAGCACAAACGTCAAGCTATCTCGGAAAGACGATCAAGACACGTTGTTAGTGTTGTGCTTGGGAGTTGCTACTGCCCATGTCCATTTGTGATGGTGGTAAGTTGATTAGAATCAGTGGCTATTTCCAGGAGATATTGATCCAAAGAAAAACAAAAAGGAGCAAAGAAACACCCCTCGTGAAGGTGCACGACCTGTAGTACTCTTTACTGGTTGTGAATCTGTCTCGTCCAGGAGAAGGCAACAATTTTGTAGTCAAGGTCTTTACCATGAACTCTTGCATAACTCCTGGTGCACTCCACGATCCGTGAAGGTTCTCATGGAAAGCACCAAGGCAGTAAAAAAGTCCCAAACGCAAAGGCAAGCAACAAGGCAGCCTTGCACGACTCGCGGACAGTTTCACGAGTCGTGAAGTTGATCGTGAAAAGGGAGCTGATTATGCACAGTATTTGCACCAAGTGAAGGACCACGACAGGCCCTTGTTGATCATGAAAATCACCACGGGTAGTGGTCCTGGTCGTGAGACCCTCAGCAACTAAAAATCGAAGTCCAATTAGGACTCCTTTCCTACTTAATTTAGGGTTACTTTTCCTAATCGTTTTAGGATTGTTTTAAGACTATAAATAGAGCTAAGTTTTATTTATTTGAAATAGCTTGTGCCCTATGTTTTGGGGCTGCTATTGCATGATTTTTTACATCAATTTTCCAAACATTTTCATCAAAAACGTGGCTGGACAACAGCAGATTTCCAGCAACTTTAGTTGCTTGTCTTGGTTATTGTTTGACATTTAGGTCAAGCATTTGTCTCCAGATTTTTTGTGTGGCTTCAGCAATTGATTTAATCTTCCTTTTAAGTAATTTTAACATGGATTATATAATGATTCTTGTACTAAACCTTGCAGGTTCAATAATCTAGACCCACAACTAGGGCTGTCGGAACTATGACGTCTTAATGAAATAGGCAAAACGTAAGGTTTTATTGAGACTTGTATTGCATGTATTGTGATTTTCTATGCTTAAAAGTCATTCATGATGAGTGCACGCATTGAGAACTTGCGCATATTTGTTGTCCGGAAGGAAATTAATGATTAGGAAAAAGGAATTACAGTGGGAGATAAAGGCAATCGACCTAAGTTTAAGTCACTTGAGCCCAGGAGGGGATAGTATACTTAGGCTTAGTAATTAGCTTGTATCTAAAGAACTTGAGACCGAGAAGTGATAGTTTTCTTAATCCAAAGCGACGCTTAGTATTGAAAATATTCTGAGACCAGAAGGAGATGAATGACATACTTCTAGGAAGGACCGGGAGATGATGAACTAGAGGTTACCAACTCGCTAGATTTTGCATACAATATAATGAACAATAACCCTGATGTTAAATGCTTACTAGTTATACACCCTAGTCATCTACAAATCTGTCTAAGCTTTAATTTATTTTATTTGCATTCGTATTCGTAGTTAGGATCTTAAATCAAAACCCCCCATTTTTACTTTTCTGCACTTCTTTGTTTTCTAGAAGTAGAACCTACGATCGAAGTAGAATAATTAGTAGAGTTGTTTCAACCTATCCCTGTGGGATCGACTCCGACCGTTAGTTAGGTAAATATATTGCTAGCGATCATCCATTTTCTATAAAAAAAAAAAAGTATGTTTAAACAGTGCCAGGAATAGCGTCATTGCTGGGGAATATGGTTTTGAGATAATCTACTAGTTTCTATTTAGGTTGTACTTCTATTTTCTAGTTTAAGTGTTTGTGTTTGTTTTTATTTTTGTCTTCGTTTTGATTACTACAGGGGACAAATACTGCAAAAGAAATAATGACATTCAAAATAGTTTGTGGTGATGGGTGTGCTCTCTCCAATAAGCTTTGTACTAGTATTAGTTCCTGCAGGGATTTGATAGCTCTATTCGGAGATTTGCATGAGATTATGAAAACTTCGATGATAGACTTTCTAAAAGAAAGAATGGATATAATTGATGAGATTGGCATATTTGGCTCAGATATTGATGATTAAGATGTTTTATTGGGTGTGAAGGTTTATGCTTCTGACGCCCAATAGGTTAGTGATAACTTATCCGAGGAAGAAAAGGGGCTTGTGAGCTAACTTAGGGAGCTAAACCTAGAGGGTCATCTACTTGATCATATTGTTGTGGATGTTTTCCCTGTTGAGAAGAGTACACTATAGTTATGTGAGACATTAGATAATGTTTTTAAAAACTCTAGTGCGAGTAAAAATGAGGGTGTGAATAATGATCATAATAAAATTCATGAGTTAGGACCTATTGGACCTCATTCCAATTATTTTCTATCCTATGTTTAGATGATGAGATATTGATCAAACAATCCGAACATGTGGAAGAATATGAGGAGGGACAATATGTTTATATTTTTAAATTTGTTAGGTCAAAGTCGAAAAATCACATTCCTCATTTAAAGGCCAAAAATCACTAGGTAGATCTCTATTATTTGGTCTATTTATTTTTATCCCACCACCCCTGGAGCATAGAAGAAAATTGGAAAAGAAGCTAGAGGTGCAATTCATAAGTTCAAAGTGGAGGAAAAGGTAGAAGGCAGCACATGTGGATACCTTATGAAGTCTAAGTAATCAGGTACATTACTACTAATGTCTAGGGCATCGCAGGTATGATCACTTCTCTATTTTTATACATTGGGTCACATGCATTGGGGACAATGCATAAATTTTAGTGGGGAGTGGGGCATCCTGAACCCTTTGGAGTTTTTCTAGCCATGTTTCTGTTCTCTGAAGGTGTATTATCTAGTAGAACTGGCATGTTTAGGTTATTTTGTTTGTGTAAATATAAGTGTTTATAGGATTCTATAGTAGTTCATAATTTTTGTAAAAAAAATGCCCCAATGAATTTTTTTAAATGCTTGTATGTGTGTGATCACTGTAAAGCATTGTATAAATCGTCTAGTTAGCATCTTGATTAATGAAGCATGACTGTGTTGGTAAGTACTGAATAGTGTGGGATAAGTGTTATGTGCATGTGAGCTTATTTTCTTAATTCGATTGATGCACTTGTAAGCTAGAATTTGCCTGGTTAGTCCCACTAAACAATTGAATGATTGGAGTAGGATAGGATCTTAGGCCATTTTTGTTGTGAAGTCAATTAGCCTGAAATTGGCCAACCAAATGAAATTGTTCCCTTTGAACCAAAAGTTGAGCCTGAATAGACCTTTTCTTTGTAATCATCCAACTCACCTCCTCTATCTATCTGCAGCTCTTTACTTTGGCCCTGGTCTCTCCAAGGACAACTGCTATTGTGGAAAAAGAAGAAAAGTAAGAGATGAAAAGAGTCAAGTGATGAGAAGAGAAGGAAAGTTTGGGGTGTGACTGTGAGTAAAACAAAAGAGCGAAAACAAAAAGAAAGAAAAAGAATGAATAAAAATGAAAATAACTCCCAACGGCAAAGAAAGTGGGGAAAATAGAGGCAATAAAAGTTTAGGGGGCCGAAATTAAACGGCTAGCCAAAGTAGTGTCTTGGAGGTGCAAATTAGTCACTTTGATCCAAAATGTATCTCACCCTAGCCTGAGCCTACATTACAAGACGCAAAAGTCCTAAAGTGATCCTAAAAAAGCCATTCAAGAGTCAAGGTGGTGAAAATAAGGGTGGACATATGTTCAATACTTATGTGTTGGTTCAAAATCTTTTGTGAGCATGAGTGTCTACATTCAAGTCTCTATTTTGCATTTTCATACTGTGTTTGAGATATCATTGAAGTGAAGGCACTATCCTTGCACTATTTGGTTGCTACATTAATAGGTTCATCTTCGTTCTTGACCCTATTTGGGCCAACTGGATATGGTGTAATGTTAATTTGATCTATGTGAGTCTGTTTGGGTGTGAACTCATTGCACATTTCCTTTTTGGGCATGAGTTTTCGGATTGAAGGGTTGCTATGTACCTCTTATTAAACACTTGTATTTGCGCGTCGTTATGTTTTGTGTTTGGTTATTGCTTGAGGACAAGCAATGGTTCTAAGTTGAAGGTGTTGATGAGTCATGAAAATATAACTTTTACGATGCTTGATACATAGAATTATTGTGAGTTTTTAAGCGTGTTTGTTAGTTTAATATGCATTTTATGTTTGTTTTATAGGTAAAGGAGAATTTCATGGAATTATGGACGTCGGACTGATTTGGAGCTAAAATTGGCTAACCTCGTGGAAGAACACTCTTTTATGTTGATCTAGACAAGGAGTGGAAACAATTTCATTCATGAGCTAATCCAAAATTCCATAATAAGCCTAAATAACAACAAATTTGAGGCTGGAAAATAAGGAAAATGCCAAGGCAGTGGTGAAAAGCACAAGCGTCAAGCTATCTCGGAAAGACAATCAAGATGTGTTGTCAATGTTATGCTGGGAGTTGCTACTGCCCATGTCCATTGGTGATGGTGGGAAGTTGATTAGAAGCAGTGGCTAAACTTTCTAGGAGCAATTGACCCAAAGCAGAACAAAATGGAGCAAAGAAACACCCCTTGTGAAGGTGCACGACCTGTAGTATCTTTACTGGTCGTGAATCTGTCTCGTCCAAGAGAAGGCAAAAATTTTGTGGTCAAGGGCTTTACAATGAACCCTTGCACAATTCTTGGTGCACTCCACGAGCGTGAAGGTGCTCATGGAAAGCTCTAAGGCAGTAATAAAGTCCCAAACGCAAAGGCAAGCACTAAGGCAACCTTGCATGACTCATGGATAGTTTCACGAGTCGTGAAGTTGATTGTGAAAAGGGAGATGATTATGGATAGTCCTTGCACCAAGTGAAAGACCACGACAGGCCCTTGTTGATCATGAAAATCACCAGGGGTCGTCGTCCTACTCGTTTTAGGATTGTTTTAAGACTATAAATAGAGCTAGGTTTTATTTATTTGAAACAGCTTCTACCTAACGTTTTGGGGCTGCTCTCGCACGATTTTTACATCAATTTTCCAGAACTTTTTCATCAAAAACGTGGCTAAACAGCAGCAGATTTCCAGCAACTTTAGTTGCTTGTCTTGGTTATTGTTTGATGTTTAGATCAAGTGTTTGTCTCCGGATTCTGTGTGTGTCTTCAACAATTGAATTACTCTTCGTTGTAAGTAATTTTAACATGGATTACATAATGATTCTTGTTCTAATCTTCACAAGTTCAATAATCTACACCCACAACTAGGGTTGTACGAACTATGACGTCTTAATGAAATAGGCAAAACGTAAGGTTTTATTGAGACTTGTATTGCAGGTATTGTGATTTCTTTGCTTAAAAGTCTTTCTTGATGAGTGCACGCATTGAGAACTTTCCCATATTTGTTTGCCCAGAAGGAAATTAATGATTAGGAAAAGGGAATTATGAGATAGAGGTAATCGATCTAAGTTTAAGTTACTTGAGCCCACGGGAGATGGTATACTTAGGCTTGGAGATTAGCTTATATTTAGAGAACTTGATACTGAGAGGTGATAGTTTTCTGAATTCCAAAGAGAGGCTTAGTATTGAAAACATTCTTAGACCGGAAGGAGAAGAATGACATACTTCTAGGAAGGACTGGGAGATGAACTAGAGGTTACTCAACTCGCTAGATTTTGCATGCAATATAATGAACAATAAACCTGATATTAAATGCTTACTAGTTATACTTTATGGTAACCACAACCCTAGTCATCCACAAATCTGTCTAAACTTTAATTTATTTTATTTGCATTCGTACTCTTAGTTAGGAGCTTAAATCAAAGCCCCCCATTTTTACTTTTCCACACTTGTCTGCTTTTTGGAAGTAGAACCTACGACCAAAGTAGAATAACTAGTAGAGTTGTTTTAACCTATTCCTTGTGGGATCGACCCTGACTCTTAGTTGGGTAAATATATTGCAAGCGATCATTGATATTCTGTAAAAGGAGTATATTTGAACGTTACCACTGTTCCAATTTCGTGCCCAGATTTGGTTCTTGTGCTTGAAGACTTGTTGGTTAGTTCCCATGCTCCGGGAACAAGCTTTATGATACTTTTCCTTTATGTTGAGACTTTATAAGTTTCATCTTTTGATGTATGTCATGAGCGTAGGCTAGTAAGCTATGTGCTAATCCCCACCAAGATCTATGATGTAGAGGCATGATTTGGACCTTAATGGATTGATGTATACTCCTTATGGAAACTATGACTTTTATTGTTCATTCTCTTATGTATGCTTACATTATCTTATGAATGCTTTTGATATGAACATGAGGCTTGGATGGGATATTTTCGGGTGTCTCATTCATTGTGTCATGACTAGGCCCCTGGTCTGGGTCGTGACATCATTGATATTATGAAGCTCTGATTTTGATGAGTTACTCTATGATATATGATATTATAAGTCTTTGTATGCTTTGACTATGAACATCAATTGAGTATTCCTTGGGATTGTGCCCTAGCACCGAGAAGACCTTTGTAGATAATCATTGTCCCTTAACTATGTTGCCACCATAGGTATGTGATTAGCTAATGGACCCATATAGCACTTGCTGCATGATTGACCAAAAAGGGAGATGTTCCCGTATGGCACATGCTAATTAATAACTGAAAAGGGTGTAATTCCCGATAGGACTTATCTCATACATTAACAAAAAAAAGTGGTGTTCCCATAAGGTGTTTATGGAACGTTCTTCGAAATGGGGTAAGTTCCCATAAGGTGAACTGTTTGTTTACCTTCACAAAGTAGACCACTCTTTATCCGGTATGGAGTGAATATAAGGATTCCATGTAGTAGCTTGTTTGGTCTTACATGTCGGTTATGGTCCCTTCCCGTATATGTATATGTGTCATGTGACTTGGTGATTCTTCATACATAATTTGACTAAGCATTGATCATTCATGGCATATTGAACTTTTGTCCATTTATATAGTTATGCATATTGTTTAATTATGGCTTATGTTCCTTGTTGCATTGGATCTGCATACTAAGTATATTCCAAGTACTAACGTTTACTTTTTGCCTATAGGATCTAACCATGTAGGGATCGGAGCTCCTATTCATCCTCCTCCTTCTCCACGTGGTTAGACAATTCAGTTGAAGATTTCTATTGGTGGGTCCTCTATTTTAGGAATAATATCCACTTACTTTCATGATTTGTTAAGACTTGTCTATTTGGGGATATTTATCTATTGAGCATGAACGCGAGAGATGTGTTCGCCTTAGTTTTGGTCATACTAGAAGTGTTGTTGGACATGGATATGTATGTTATGAGCTCACAACCTATTATGTTTATGTAACTTTTAAAGATATCCCTTAGTCCCTATTCTACTCTATGCTTGATGTTGTGATGAGATGAAAGTCGGTAGCCCTTACTTCTCCCCATAGCATGATTCATACTTACCCACCCCTTAGACTTTTTTTCTATGTGTTCATGCTAATCGTCTTCCCCATAACATCTCCATAGCTTGAGTCCAAGGTTCCATTTCCCCTAGAACTATGTGTTTGTTGTTTAATTATGCTTCTGCAACCAAGGATATGGCATGTATGCTTAAGAAGCTTGTTGGGGGTCCCTTTGGTTTCCCCATTTACCATGTTATACCTAGGCCCTAGGCTTAGGTCATGACAAGCTTGGTCTCAGGGCACTAGGTTTGTCAATGGTCCTCAAAAATCCAACACATCACGTCAACTATAGTGTTGTTCATGGTTGTGAAGTGCGCCACTACTATGTATAGGAGGATATGAGGAAGTTTAGGAAATGATTCACTTCTTCATAAATCTATGTCATGCTTTAGATTTAAATTAAGGTTTCCTTTCTCTAATGGATGCTCTTTTGCTCTTTTAGATTATACCACCAAGGATAATGGCACAAAGAGCTCCCATTCTTGAGGGAGAATCGGCCCCTCCAGCCCCACAACTCCCTAGGAAGAAGAAGGGGTCGCTCATGCTGAATATCAGAATGTGTTTACTTTGTTGTCAAGGATTTACAAAGATGAAACCCCTTTGGAGTTCTATGGCTCGAAGGTGGAAGAAGACCCCCAAGAATTTATTGACGAGGTGTACAAGATTCTTGATATTATGGGGATAAGCTCGGAAGAGATGGCGGAGTTAGTGGCTATCAACTAAAGGGCCTTTCTCAACTATGGTTTGCTTAATGGAAGCTAGAGAGAGAGAGAGAGAGAATAAAGACCCTAGATCTTGGGAAGAATTCACGGCCACCTTCCTAAATTATTTCTTTCCTATTAAACTAAGGGGCACAAAGATGATGGAGTTTATGAACCTGAAGCAAGGTTCAATGAGCATTTGGAAGTATTCCCATAAATTCAATAACCTCTCAAAGGATGCTCCTTACTTGGTTGTTGATCCTAGGGCAAGAATGCACAAGTTTGTGTCAGGAGTATCTAACTTAATCAATGAAGAATACTGCATTGCAATGCTCATAGGAGATATAGACTTGTCTCAGCACATGACTTATGCCAAGCCACTTGAAGGAGAAAAGCATGGAAAGAGAAAGAGTAGGGAGTCCATGAGGGCTCATTATGACAGTGGATTTCAAGGTGCTAGAGGTGGTCATTTCCAACAAGTCCTCAAATTCCAAGGTCAAGGGTCCTCCAATGCTCAAAACCAAAGGTTTGCTAATGATAGGGTGCCCAACCCTAGAGTGCCCAACCCTAGAGCTCAAGATTGTAATGGTGGTCAAATTATTCCTAAGTATGGGAGGTATGGTAAAAATCATGGTGGTAGATACTACAAAGATGTTTATGTTGGGTGTGTCAAAATGGACCACAAGATTGCGGATTGTCCAAATAAGGGTAGAGATATTCATCCCTAAAGACATGGTACTCATGGTGATCAAAGGGAACAAGGTGACCAACAAGGAGGTGCTCCACTTCACAATTGGTTTTATGCTCTTCAAGAAAGACAAGGGGTGCATCAAGCACCCAATGTTGTTACCGGTATATTAAAGATCTATGATTTTGATATATATGCTTTATTATATCCGGGTTCCACTCCCTCTTTCGTTACTCCATTTCTTTCTAATAGACTTCATGTGCATCCCAAATTGTTATGTGAACCCTTTGAGGTGTCTAACCCCATTGGTGAGTCCATTATTGCTAGAAGAGTCTATAGAGGTTTCCCCGTGTCTATATTGCATAAAGTCTTGCCTTGTAATTTTGATGAACTTGACATGGTAGATTTCGACATCATTCTTGGGATGGATTGGTTACATGCATATCATACTTTGATTGATTGTAGGACCCAAAAAGTTAAGTTCCAATTCCCTAACGAACCTGTCCTTGAGTGGGAAGGTCATGACTAGATGGTAAAAGGTAGGTTCATCTCTAGTCTTAAGGCTCAAAAGTTGATTTCTAAGGTTGTATTAATCATCTTGTAAGGGTTAGGGATGTTGAGTCAAAAGTCTATCCTATTGAGTCGCTTCCGATGGTCAATGAGTTTGTTGATATCTTTCTCGATAGACTTCTCGGTATTCATCCTAAAAGGGAAATAGATTTTAATATAGACCTCCCCTAATACTTAACCCATTTGTATTTCCTTTACCTATGGCCCTAGTAGAGTTGAAGAAGTTGAAGGATCAATTGAAAGACCTATTGAATAAGAATTTTGTTAGACCTAGAAAGTCACCTTAGAGTGCACCGGTGTTGTTTGTAAGGAAAAAGATGGCTTTCTTAGAATGTGAAACTACTACCAGCAACTCAATAAAGTCATCGTGAAAAACAAGTATCCTCTACCTCGAATAGATGAACTATTTGATCAATTGCAAGGTGCTAGCCACTTCTCAAAGATTGACCTTTGGTTCGGGTATTGTCAATTGAGGGTAAGGGAGTGTGACATTCCCAAAATGTCCTTCTGAACTAGGTATGGGCATTTTGAATTTGCGGTGAAGTCGTTTGGCCTAATGAATGCTCTGGTGATATTTATGGACCTCATGAATAGGGTCTTTAAACCATCCCTTGATATGTTTGTCGTGGTATTCATTGAGAATATCTTGATTTATTCCCTGAGTAAAGAGGAGCATGTGATACATTTGAGGGTATGCAAACAGTGAGGGAAGAAAGGTTGTTTGCCAAGTTCGACAAATGTGAATTTTGGTTGAAGGAAGTTGAATTCCTAAGGCATGTGGTGTCGAACGAAGGGATCAAAGTGGATCCTAAAAAGACGAAGGTGGTGAGAAATTGGCCTAGGACCTTGAGTCCAATAGATATTAGGAGTTTATTGGGCTTGGCGGGGTACTACCGGAGATTTCTTGAGGGTTTCTCTTCAATTGCTTCTCCCTTGACAAAGTTGACACAAAAGAAGGCTAAATTTGTTTAGATCGATGAATGTGTAAGGAGTTTTCAAACTTTGAAAAACAAACTTACATTCGCTCCTATCCTGGCCCTACCCGAAGGATTAGAAGGGTTTGTGGTTTATTGTGATACTTCAAGAATCGACTAGGGGTGTGTATTGATGTAAAGTGGCAAGGTTATTGCCTATTCTTCTAGGCAACTAAAGTTGCATGAGTGTAATTACCCCACTCATGATCTTGAATTAGCGGCCATGGTATTCCTTGAAGATATGGCATCACTATTTATATAGGGTTCATGTAGATATGTTCACCGACCATAAGAGTCTCCAATATGTGTTCACCCAAAGAGATCTAAATTTAAGGAAATGGAGGTAGTTGGAGCTCCTTCAAGATTATGACATGAGTGTACATTATCGTTCGGGCAGGGCTAATGTCGTGGTTGATACTCTAAGTAGAGTATCTATTGAGAATATGGCTCATATGGATGATGGCAAGAAGGAATCGGCAAAAGAAGTTCACCGATTAGCTAGATTGGGAGTTAGGTTGGATTAGACCGAACATGGAGCTATCATGGTTGTGGATGGTTCTAAGGCTTCCTTGATTGAAGAGGCAAATCCAAATAAGACCTTGACCCCACATTGTTATAATTGAAAGCTTTGGTAAAGGATGACAAGGTGGAGGTTTTCTCCCAAGGGGGAGATAGTGTTCATATCAAGGTAGATTATGTGTACTGAACGTTGATGGTTGAGGGACTTGATCTTGAATAAGGCTCATAACTTATCTTATTCCATTCACCTCAAACCTACAAAGATGTATAGATATTTGGGGAAAGTGTATTGGTGGAGTGATATGAATAGGGATATTACTAATCTTGTAGTCGGTTGTCACAGTTGCCAACAAGTCAAAGCCGAATATCAAAGGTCGGGTGGCCTAGCACAAGATATAGAGATTCCTACTTGGAAGTGGAAAGAGATCAACATGGACTTTGTGATTGGCTTGCCTAAAACTATGAGCATTTTGATTCTATTCGGGTTATTGTTGATAGAATGACAAAGTCAGTTCACTTCCTACTGATTAAAATGACTTATGGTACCGAAGATTATGCCAAGTTGTACATTCATGAGTTTGTTAGATTGCATGGGATTTTATTGGCTATTATTTTGGCTCGCAGTGCCCAATTTACTTCATACTTTTGGAGATCCTTCCAAAGAGGCTTAGGTATTAAAGTTAAGCTTAGCACAAGATTCCACCACAAATGGATGGTCAAGCCAAAAGGACCATTCAAACTCTTAAGGATATTAGGGCTTGTGTATTGAAGTTTATGGGTAGTTGGGATGAGCATCTTCCACTTAATTAGTTCATTTACAACAATAGCTATCACTCTAGCATCAGAATGGCTTCCTTTGAAGCTCTATATGATAAACTTTGTAGATCCCCAGCTGGCTAGTTTGAAGTGGGGGGGGGGGGGGGGGGGGGGGGGAACAACTTTGTTAGGTCCCAATTTTATTATGGAAGCTTTAGAGAAGGTGAGGTTAATAAGTCAAAGATTAAAAATGGCTCAAAGTCGGCAAAAGTCCTATGCCGACACAAGAAGGAGAGACCTTGAGTTTGAAGTTGATGATTCGGTGTTCCTGAAGGTCCGCCAATGAAGGGTGTGGTCCATTTTGAAAATAAAGGGTAGTTAAGCCCTAAGTATGTAGGGTCTTACCGGATCATGAGACGAGTAGGTAAAGTTGCGAATGAGTTAGACTTGCCCTTGGAGATGAGCATGGTTCATCTGGTCTACCATGTTTCCATACTACAAAAATTATTTAGAGAACCGAGTTCCATTGTGCTATTAAGGGTGGTGACTGTTGAAGAGAATTTTACTTATGAGGAGGTTCCGGTGGAAATCTTAGATAGGCAAGTAAAGAGGTTGAGAAACAAAGACATAGCATTTGTCAAAGTCCTTTGGAGGAACTAACAAGTCGAATGTGCCACTTGGGAGGCCGAAATGAACATGAAGAAGCAATACCCCTATCTCTTCCATTCTAATCAAGCTTGAGGTACTATGATTTTCCTACTTGAGAACCTCCCCGTCCTAACATGTCAACTATGCATGATTACGTGATTTCGAAGTTGCATTGTAAATGTTATTTGAAGCATGATTTGAAAATTTTCATGATGTACATGTTGTATTTTTGCATATGATGCATGTATTCTATTCCTTATACCTTATGATTAGCACATTCGGGGATGAATATTCCCAAGAGGAGATATTGTAAGACCCCATATGTCGGAAGGTATGAAAGTGCCTAAGAAATGAAGTCTGGAAAATTTTCAAAATGTAAGTGGTTTCACAAAGGGGTGTACGACCCGTGAAATGGAATATGAACCATACTTGGGTTTCGTGGATTCGAGGGTACAATTCAAATAGCTCCAATTAAGAGGGCCACCAATGCAAGAAGGTTATTATGGAGTAGTTTATTCCATGAGTGGTAACTTGTGCTCATGGAATGGAGGCCAAACTTGGTAGAAAATGATTTTCTGAAGTTTAGAGTATGAATTAATATAACGGCTCATAGATTGGTTGACGGGCCGTAGGAGGTGTCATGGTTTGAAGTTTTAGAGAGGGTTCCTGAGGCTCCAAAATTTACCAGATGGAGACCCCTTTTCCACGATCCATGAACTAGACAACGACTCATAATGGGGGTCTTATGGTTTGGTCTAGCGGCTTTTAAGAAAGGGAAATTTTGACATTTCCTAATATTCTAATTCGATACTACATCATTTAAGCCCCCAAATAAACAGCCCTATATACTCCTAAATTACTCCATTCTTCTTCATTCTAAAATATCCTAAGTCGTAAACTCCTCCAAAACACTCTTAAGCTTCCTCAAGACTCTCAAGTAGCAGGTGCAAGCTAGGGTTTCGAGTTTTTCTTCATCCTTCAACAAGACTCCAATCACCAATCACACCAAGGTATTTAAATTTTAATTTGTGGAGACCTTTCCTCCACAAAGCTCAACTATTCTTCTTCTCCATATGTTTCTCAAATCATGGTAACATATGATAGCTTCATGAACTCTTTTATATGATAGTATTACGAAGAGGTTTATGCTATTTTGCCTTTGTACTCTATTATATTATGAGATGTCATGGAAAAATATATGATTTAAATGAGGGTTTAATGATTCCTTAACAAAGCCTTATCTTCTTATGGTTGCTTACTTTGAATAACTCTCAAATGATTCTAATTTACTGCTATCATATTATTTACTCTTAAGTTGCATGATTTTAAGTATATGTCCATATAACCATTATGTTTTGACCAAACCTATATCCCTAAGTTTCTTATGTTGATGGAAGCCTTATGGCAAGATATGTGAACTATGAATATTGTGAATTTTGAAGGGCTATTATACATGCTATGAGCTATGAGAATATTGTGAATATCTATCTTTGATATTATGAAACTTTGGTTTTGATGAGCTACTCCATGATGACACTATGATATTATAAGGCTTTGTGTACTATGACTATGAATATGAATTGGGTATTCCTTGGGATTTTAACCTAGCATCAAGAGGACCTTGGTAGACGACCATTGTCCCTTAAGTATGTTGCCACTATAGGTTTGAATTATCTAATGAATACATATAGCTCTTGTTGCATGATTGACCAAAAAGGGCGGTGTTCCTTAATGGCACATTCTAATTAATAATGAAAAAGGGTGTAGTTACTGTAAAGACTTCTCTCATACATTAACCGAAAAGGGTGGTATTCCCATATGGTGTTTGTGGAACCCTCTCCGAAATGGGGTAAGTGCCCATAAGGTGAAGTGTTTGGTTTACCTTGGTATAGTAGACCACTCCTTGTCCAGTGTGGAGCGGACATCAAGATTCAAAGTAACAGCTCGATTGGTCTTACATGTCGTTTATGGTCCCTTCCCATCTATGTATGATGTGTCATGTGACTTGGTGATTCTTCATGCATATTTTGACTAAGACTTGATCATTCATGTCATATCAAAACTTTATCCATTGATTATGGTTATGCATATTGTATAACCACTTAATAGATGGTTCGGTTGAAGATTACTATTGGTGAGTCCTCCATTTTGGAGACAATATCCACTTACTTTCATGTTTTGTTAAGACTTGTCTATTTATTGATATTATCTATTGAGAGTGAGCCCAGGAGATGTCTTGGCCCCCATTCTACTCATGCTAGAGGTGTTATTAGACATGGATATATATGTTACGAGCTCAACTCTTATTATATTTATGTAATTATTAAAGACATCCCTTAGTCCCTATTCCCTTCTATGATTGATGTTGTGCGAAAATGAAAGTTCTAAGCCCTTACTTCTCCCCATAGCGTGGGTCATAACCCGCCCCTTAAACTTTATTGTTTATGTATTCATGCTAATCCTCTTCTCCATAACATCCCCATAGCATGGGTCCAAAGTCCCGTTTCCCCTAGAATTATGTATTTGTTGTTTAATTATACTTCTGCAACCAAAGATGTGACATGTATGCTTAAGAGGCTTGTTTGGGGTCCCTTCGGGTTCCCCATTCATTGTGTTACGCCTAGGCCCTAGGCTTGGGTTGTGACAAATGATCTGGAAAGTCATTACACATTCATTCTTATAATCTTTAATTTTTTCTTTCATTAATGTATAATAAAGTAAGCATTTAAGTGCATTAAGTAGGCGTTTTATGCTATAAATATTTCATAGTTGTAATTATGTTATAGAAAGAGATAGAAGACCTTTTTTGTTGTTGTTGGTAAACCGCAAATAGATACTCCTTTCATCAAACTTTGCATAGGAATCTTACTAAAACTATTTGTCTCATATTACTTGATCACTTACTAAATCAGAATAAAATTAATTATTTTACCCTATAATTAATATGGCCTTTGAAGTTTAAATAGATTTTGAAGATTCAAAAATCCTTTTTTTCAAGAGGCTAATTATTGTGAAAAAAGGGCAAAATAATAAAATTGATCAATCTATTAATAATTTCTTAATCACCAAGTAATATAGAAAATGCCCATCTAAAATGGAACGGGGAGTATCTGATAATAATTATTTTTTTTTGGTAAAACACAATACACATATCTATGATAGTATTTATCATAATATATAATTATGTCATAATTCAAACACTGAGGTTATAATGGCATACATTCTGAATTCAACCTAATGTGTAAGCCGAAAGATCCAACTCAACAATAAATTCAAATATTGTGAAAATGGAAAAGAAAAATATACATACGAGACTTCTAGAATGAAGTCAGGCCATACACAAAGAAAAACTAGATACAACAAAAAATTCTCAAAACATGATATCATAAGTATTAAAAAGCATTTTTCTCATTTCAGTAATCAGAACTACAACCCAAGTCTTAGAAATAGAAGTAAATATTGTTAACAATGGATGGAGTCTAATGATGATCTGGAAAGCAGGATCTAACCACAACTTCCAAAATGACTTAGTTCGCTAGATCCAATCAACTGCCACGAAGAACATTGGAATAAGGATCTGCACTCAAAATAAAAGATAACAAAAGCAGTATTGACTTCAATCTACATATACATAGTAGATTTGACCGATTAAGGACAAAGTAGTTGGACAAAGCCTACAAATCAAACTATGAAACTTTTCCACCTGTATAAACAAGATAAATAAAGTGAATAGGTAAACTACGCACACAAATTGTCAATCAGAAGACTAGTTACACCTACAAACAAGATTGACTAATGCAATGCAATGAAATGATGAAATGATATGGTAGAATCAAAATTGTCACACAACATTTTATATGCACCTTGTCAGATCTTCATGCCAATAACAAGGATCCACGAGGGACTGCATTCACAAATCAAGTATGTCACACCCTAGAATGGTACCCTTGGTGTGGCCGGCACTCAGAGACTATTGCTAGTCCCCAAGTGAACCACTTGACATCATCACATTCATTCAGTCACAATCTAACAGTAGAAGACATCAATAATCCAAGAATAACTCAATAGGAACATAATAAAATCCTTATAGATAAAGGTTGCAGGCCAACTAATCCAATCACAAGACTAGTAAGAAAGAAGCTAGCCAAAACTCTATCAAATCAATGACTCGACAATCTAGTCTGTGAAGCCTCTATCTAGCTGACTAAATGGTGTTAATGACAGGTCCATGGCTACCTTAAAATATAATAAAAGCAAATCTAAGACTTGACTCTAGAAGCTAGATAAAATAAATAATCAGCATCTTCCAGAAGCAAGAAGGTCTCACCAATCAGCTAAATGCGAATAGATCCTCAATGATGCACCTATTGATGATCCCTAATACCCGTCCCTGCATCATAAAATAATGCAGTTCTAAATGGACATCAATACATAGAATATATGGGTACGTAAAATAGTAGAATGAAATAGATAAAGGTCAAATAACATCAACTCAAATCAAGAGATAAGGAACTCAATCAGGATATCCCAAAAGTCTAAAGTAAGATACAATTTACACAAAGACCAACCATATCCTATCCATTAAGAGTACTATCAAAACCTATATGGGAGTTTCTCTTATCCGACGACAATCACTTATAAGATAGTAATCGTGCAACAATCTCACTGATGTTACCATAACCATTCAATATTTTGCCAGTTAAAGAACGAATCAATCCATCATAAATCTAATCAATCAAGTCCTCTATTATTTTAGGACCTGCCAAGAGGAAACATCTAACTTAACTATTTCAATCCTCTCCTATGGTAGGTGACATAGTTATTGAGTTTGAATTAGAATGCTCGATACTTCTCCCAAGACTTAATGCTCGTAAACATTCAATCCAATCAATGAGTCTCACAAGGACTCTTATCAATCCATTAATTCTATCACAATCGAGCCTTTTGGCCTATCAACCATCTAATCAATTCTCCATCACATCTTTCAAGAGGGTTTAGACAATCGTTAAGAGGACTATCAAGTTAGACCAATCATTTGAGTTCAATTATGAAGACTCAGAGAACCATCAAGTTGTATCATTAAGATCATCATCATGCTTAATCATACTTTCAAGGCTCTAGACTCAACCCTTAGGTTCAATCGTGCAATCATTTATTAAATAATATCTAGGGTTTATGAAATAACTTATGTAATTTGTTCA
The DNA here is from genome assembly GCA_029948455.1 of Solanum rostratum. Classification (NCBI taxonomy): domain Eukaryota; kingdom Viridiplantae; phylum Streptophyta; class Magnoliopsida; order Solanales; family Solanaceae; genus Solanum; species Solanum rostratum. The sequence continues at coordinate 25,463,949 of CM057046.1, read as the reverse complement.
GTAAATCAAGTTTAGGATGATCATCAAGCTTGTAAAACTACATAGAATATATAGTTTACAAGAAAATCTTCAAAGAAACATGTATGGGGACTCAATACTTTTACAATCATTCTATTACCATCAATTGGGGCACATGGAAAAACACTCTCATGCTTTAGTTTAGCCTTACATACTTGGAAGAGAAAAATATCTTGAAGAAACCTTTAATTTGCACTTGAAGATGAAGAACCCTAGATTTTATCTTGGGAGAACTTTGAACATAAAAATCTAAATATTTCGGGGATTCATGCGTTAATGGGAGGATATTAGACTGTATGATAGGCTTAGGAAAGTTAATTAAGGGTAAAATATCAAAAATAACCTTTTGGGTAATTAAATAAATGGTCTTTTGATGAGTTACATCGTTCAGCTCGACGGTCTAAGGGTCCATCACCAAATCTTTTGGCATAGAGGACCTCAGACCGCACTTTTTCTTTGTATCTAAGCTTTCTCAGAATGAATTGGTGGGCAAAATCGACGGATCGCCAAATTTTCTAGCTTTGATAGGTTTGAGTAAAATGCTCATAACTTTTTATTCCATATTCCAATTAAGGTAACATTGGATATGTTGGAAAGCTAATTCAAAGATATTTGATTCGATATATTATGGGTCACCTAAATCATTATGTGCTGAGAGATATGACCATTTGAAATTGACCCTTCTATGAACTTATATCGAAACTTAGCCGATTAAAATATTTAGAACTTGTCTAGACCTTGGGTGTCCCTTATGAAGTCAAACCACATCCGACACACTTCAATTACTTAGGAAAAGGCCTTAACATATATTCACAACTTTAAAGTTATTGGATCACATGATTCCATAGAATTTCATATCAAAACTCAATTGGCAAGGAAGGTTTCATCTCAGTCTTGTTTAAAAGGATCTTTGTGACATTTATTCATTTCAACTCTATCGTTCCACTATAGAATAAGCTTTAATACTTATATTCAAGGTTAAAATCACTCGATATGATCTCATACACATAAGAGAAAAGTTCAAATCTTAGTTTAGAAATTCTCAAGGTGTTATAATATCTCCCCCTTTGGATCATTCGTCCTCAAATAATAGGCATTATAGATAGACTCGTGGCACGAATAACAATCAAGGCTTAATCAATCAACCAATCAAACCCTATAGACAATCAACTATATAAACTCAAGGATGGATATATCATTTCAGATCAAGAGTTTGAACATTTTCTTTGGCCTTATCATTGATTGGCCCAAATGGAACATCAAAACTGAATCAATTGAATCATTCAAACTTCTGGACAATCAACCATTCAAACTCAAGAATGAACCCATCAACTCGCAAGTAGAGAACTCCTTCAATAGAAAGCATTATTCTAGCAATAAGAAAAAAGGTTTCAATCCTAAATGCTTCCATTGAATTTCCTCATGACTTCAAGATAAGATCATTTGTCCAACGCCAAGGTAGGACCACTTTGTTTCAAGATATAGGACTGATATTTTTCAAGCTTTGTGACTCTCCTCAACCATGCTTTCTTCCTTGTGTACCATACTTCATTGATTTAATTTAATAGCTCTCATAAAGTCCAAGTTTGTTGCATACTCTCATCAAAGTTCAAGCTAAACTCAAAGTCACAACGTGCTACCCATAAGATGATTATACACATGCAAATTTAACCCGCTCGATTTTCTGTTCTATAACTTTGTAAGGACTTTCACTCAAAGGATGTTACTCCTTCTCACCCCTCTAATATACATACTCGAAATCTTCACCTAGAGGTCATGAATAGCCTACAACAATCACTTACATAAAGACAATCACACATATAAGCCTATCATTCTAACAACCTTATGGCCTTTTGAGGTCAACATCACTTAAGAATCTTCAAGCCCACCATAACACATATACGCCCACAGTTGCATTAAATCTCATCAAGAAAGCGATCAAATTTCTCTTACCTATTTATTGCTTATATCAAAATCATATCTCATTCCTCCTCCACGTTTATAGCCCTAAATTAAATCAGTACAACATCATTTTCAGAATCAAGAACACTCACTCTTTCCCATCAACCATCACTTATCTACTATCATCAACATTGCTATCAAGACTAGAAAGCAGGATCATTGAAAAGGCTTATAATGAAAGATCATTAGCATGTTTCAATCAAGAAACCCAATCTGAGAATATCCATAGTAATGTGATCTCCCTCATCTTTCAAGGATCATATTGAGATCATGGAAACTTAAGTTACATCTCATTTAACATACGGCTGGAAACTTTTAGATCTGAGAGATAAAATCAAAATCGCTAAATAAAGTTACCATTTCTCATCCTCAAAACTCAACATGAATAGAAATCAACATAAGGTACAGGGGTCTAGGACATGGGAATGGCACTCATACACAAGATAGGAATAAAATATCACCTCAACTGAAGTATAAGAAACATATAAGAAGGAAAAATATTGATGTCTCATCCAGATCAACTCATCACTATTGAAAGCCCAAGACATACATTGGTTTATTACCTCATCATCTCCCCTTGTCTCAAAGGTCATCTCTCTAAGTCTGTGAATTGATTTTTCTTACTAAGCTAAGTACAGCTCTCCATATGGTCAAGGCATCATTATACCTAAAAACGTATTAAACTCTCCTGTTATACTGTACTCAAATATATAAAATCGCTACTAAGACTTTCTTCTGAGATACCTTTTTAGCTTCCTTCTATCTCTATTGGCACATTTCTACACTTGTCGCTCTTGTTGGCATACATAGCTACTTTCCATAACCTTTATGACCTAGACTCTTCTTTTAGTCTTCTAGCACTCAACTTCTACGCTCTCATACATTTGATCGTAAAAAACTTAGATTGTAATGAAAAACTCATCATCATCTATACATAAGCTCCCATTGACCTAATTACCAAGGGTGATAAAGAATGCTTACATCATCTTACTCCATATTGGAAACTCAAATATACCACCTAGATTCTCATAGCATGTCATAACTTAGAGCTCTGCACAACTCTACATTGTCGCAAATACACGTCTTAAGCCTCTTATTATCTAATGATTGTTGTTTTTATCTAAGGGGCACCCACACTATACTCATAATGTGACATCCCTTGCAAGTCAATGTCTTAACCTTGAATATACACTATGGAAAATCTCTTAGAGCAAATCTTTAACTAAGACTATCACTGTCATAATATTATCTCCTTTTTCACAATACTCCTCAAATTTCAAGCTTAGGATCTAGTGTTAACATGTACAACATAGTTCTCTCATATTATGACAACTTACAACTACTAGGTAGGAATTGGGAACATAGGCCCACTAAAATCTCTTGGAGAATCATCGATTAATGCATCCCCTTTTTACAGCTCAAGTACCATTCACCCATTTAATATACCTCCTACGAATCTCATAGGGTTCTCCATTTAGAATCATAAGCCTAGTTTATATCTATTACCTCAAAAGCACTCCGTTCCCCTTTTCAACGTCTATACTTCACCCTCACTAATATAAAAACTATAACACATCAACATAAGTGCTTTCTAGTTTGAGCACACTCTAAGAAATCTTAACAATGATGCTTTCTCTATACCTCATTAGGGAAAATCAGATGGTACTTACTACTCTTTCATCACAACTTACCCCATTATATACCTAATAAATGCATGACTCTAATAATAAGCCTCAATCAACTACTACTATCATTATTTGGTCTTTTCTTTTCCATTGTCATCCCTCTAGCTCTAGGATGACTCAATTCTACTTATAGTTTATGTAATGACCCTGAAGGCCATTTTTGGCATTTTCAACTAAATTACTATTATAGCCTTCTTGAAAGTTGTCTTGGGTCATTTATGGATAAGTTTAAAAATCAAATTTTGAAAATCTTGTAAAAAGTTGGAGTTTTGCAAAAGAAATACTTTGAAAGGCTTAAAGTTGAAAATTTTGAGTTTTGTGGTTATTTTGAGTTTTGAGGGTCAAATTTTAATTCTGTCAGTTTTGGAATACCGAATCTGGTCTTGGAAAACTTGCAGAACTGAATTTGGAGTTGCAACGGAGATTTTAGGCCCAAAGTTGCATTTTCAGTTCATTTTGGATCATAGATAAGACTTTGGTCGGCATTTGGGGTTCGGGACCTCGTATTAAAGTTTTGTCAGTTTCACTGGTTCCGAATGGTGAAAATAATGCTAGAAATATCTTTGTTGTAATTTTTGGAGGTTCTGAGAATATTTTTTGAGTTTTTAGGTCCAAAACTATTTTAATGGCCATTCCCGAGTTTGGAGCCACGAGGGTTGTGGATTCAAATTTTGAAGGTTCTGTTGAGTCCGGATCGTTGTTATTTGTAAGGTTCCATGTTTGGTTTGTGTTCATGGGATTCAGAACTAATTCCCAAGGGTTCAGTTCCTATTGTTGTGTTGTTGTATTGTTGTGTGGTGTTAGTCTTGTTGTTTCTCATGCATGTAGAACTAGTGCTCCGCATTCGTGCCTCAATATCTGTGATTGCAGAGGTCAGAAAGATTAGTCCTCCACATTCGTGGAAAAAGGGTCCGTGTTCGCAAAGTCTTGTTGTCCTCTGAGCTCTGCATTTGTAGAGAACAAATGATGCCTAAACAGTGACCTTCTTTAAAAATGTGATTTAAACCCTTTCCACCATTTTTGACATTTAAAGCTTTGTTCAAAGAGAGCATTTTCAAGGTTTTGATGCAAATTGATTGGTAACTGTTTTTTGACCTATTTCAACTATTTCTATTGATTAATTTGTATTATAACTTCTAAATTTGAGGATTTAATGGTGGAATTTGGGGATTTTTGGGATTGAGTTTCCTAAACATTAATCGTTGATTTCTCCCTTATCTCAGCTCCATTTTTTAAACTATTTTTGCCATTAAATTCCTTATTACGTGGGAAAGTTTCATATAAAAATTTTGAATTTTCGGCTAAGTTTTTCGGCATGAGGTTTTTTACTATTTTACCCTTTCTCTTAGAATTAATTGAGTTTAGTATTATTAGATTCGTTATGTGATTTTGATGACATATTTGAATGATTGTTGTGATTTGGAGTACCTTAGAAGTGGAAAGCTGCAATTTCAACTTTATTTGAGACTTTATATGAGGCAAGTGGACTTCTAACCTTTCGTTAAGTATGAATAAACCATGTATGCTCCTGTATCCATGGAAATGAGTACTTTTGGGGTAGAATTATATCTACGTAGGCTTGATCATGATATTTTGGATTGAATAATTATTTTTATGTTGATATATTACTTTATTAATTAAAGATGGATTTGTAACCTCTATGACTTGTGAATCATTCGATATTGATGGTGACATGGTACTTATATTGTGATATGATTAATATATTGAGACTGTGGTGAAATTGAGGTATTGATGATATTGAGCTACTAATGTTATGGACATATTGATATAATTATAAGATTGATATTGTGATATAATTGTGATCACACATATTGCATATATTATTATTTGTGTGTTGATACTGATTATGGCTACGGCCAAGATATCGACAAGGTAACACGTGAATTAGGGGCTGAGGTCTTTACCGATCAAGCCGAGTCATTATGTCGGTGGTCTGAGGTCATTTCTGGATGAGTCTGAGTTCATTTTTTGATGGGTAAGCATGAGCTGAGGTCATTGCCGGTCATGCTCATAGATACAAGGTCTAAGTAAGACCCCTATGGGTTTCGTCTGAGGCAGTCATCTGACCAGTGAATGTGTATTTAAGACAAACATTCATTATGATTATTTGACATTGCATCGCATCATTTACATCCCATGGAATCCATTCTATCTCATATCATATCTGGTTGATATTATTGTATATTGTTAATGAGATTGTATACTTATCATATTCCTGATCTTGAGTAAGTGTTGAATCTACTTATACACTTATGTATGGAGATACTATGCCAAATGATGAGTATATCTATATTGTTGTGATCTGTATATTACATTATGTTGGGACTTTTTTTAGTGTAGGGTGGTAGTTCGACAGATTGTGGTTGGGCTTTGAGGAGTTACTTGTGTTCTTCATTGCTTTACTTTAGGTTAGTTCCATTTCGCTGAGTACCCTGTCTTTTGGTGCTCACCCCTTGCTACGTTTTTGTAGGTTATGAGCCCGATCCATCTTGCTAGACTTCTCTTTATTGGATTGAGCTTCTGCATTTCTTGCGAGCTAGCTGATTATGTCTTCAGCAGGCCTTTGAGGAACCTATTTTATGTTTTGGTTCTATTTGAGGACTAGGCATTATGACTTGTATTTCATTTTAAGTATTCTATATGTAGAGGCTTATACATGTGACACTAGTTCTAGGATAGTTTTAGTATATTTTCTTCTACTTATCTATATTATTAGACTAATATCTTCTTCTTATGTTGTTATTATTACGTTACATGGGTTGGGATGACTCACCTCGATGGATTAGGTGTGTGCCATTACACCTAGATTTTGGGTCATGACAATTTGGTATCAGAGCCCCAGGTTTATAGGCCTTACATGTGTACAAGCCCAGTCTAGTAGAGTTTTGAGGTTCAATGTAGAGACGTCCATTACTTATCCTTGAGAGGCTATGAAGGATGTTAAAAGACTCTCTTTTCTTCATTCTGATCAATTCACGTGTGGGACTTTATTTAAGTGCTACGTAATGGTGGGCCTTTTTCCAGATGGTGAAGACTAGAGTAATTCCTACTACAGAACAAAGGGAGGTCACCCTGATGTTACTATTGAGACCCCAGCTAGGGGAAGGGCCGTGCTAGAGGATGAGCTAAAGGTCGAGGCCGAGGAGCTGCAGTGGCAAGGTATTACGAGTAGGGTATCTCCCCCTAGCCAGTCATAAAGCCTAGACAAGAGCAGGTTCCACATGAGTTTGTTGCAGCACCACTACTCCAGGATACACTTTTGAGAGTCTTGGGTGTGTTGGAGACTTTGAGGCAGGCAGGTAGCCCAACTGACACACTTGGTACCTCACAGACTCCGGTGAGGGTGCAGCCTCAGGATCAACAATAGGCCCATGAGGCCCAGGTTCAGGTGGAGCATCCTCCAGCAGCACTAATTATTGAGGTTCCTATAGCAGTTGCCTTGACCGATCATGAGCAGCATAGATATAAGAGGTTTAGGAAGATACACCCACCTCACTTCCAGGGTGGGAAGACCAAGGATGCACATGGGTTCTTGGTTATTTGTAGGGAGTTACTTGAGACTGTTAGACTAGCCGAGACCCACGGTGTCCGATATGTTATGCTTCAGCTTCGTGGACTGACCAGGGATTAGTGGAGCACTTATTTAGGATCTTTTCTAGTTGATTTTCCTCTAATTACTTGGGAGATATTTGCTAGTTCTTTCTGTGATAGATTCGAAGCTTAGAGTATTATAGAAAGGAGTCATCTAAGGTTTGAAAGTTTAAGGCAGGGCTCTATGATGGTTTTAGAGTATGAGATTCCTTTCTGCCAGTTAGCTCAATATGCTAGAACCATTATTCCTACAAAGACACAGAGAGTTTGTCAGTTTGTTTGAGGGTTGGCATATCCTATCTGATAGTTAGTGTTATGGATGTCTAGGGATAGAGCATCTTTTCAGTCCATGGTTAGTGTCACCAAGGAGGCGGAGCTCATGCATAGAGGGGAGTCTGGAGGCCCTAAAAGGGTCTGTACATCGAGGCAGTACTTAGGTGCCTCATCATGGGGCGAGGTATGGTCAAAGGAGGAGGTTTACTTCAATATCGCAGGGTTTGTGCAGCCTAGCTATCTTTAGAGGGAAAACGAGGCCCTCATGATTCATATATTTTAGGTCAGAGTTCATCTGATTCTCAATAGAGACCTATGAGCTAAGGTGGCTATCGCATCCCTCCTACTCTATCATAGCAGCTATCCACCCCTAAATCTTGCTATAGGTGTGGATCTCTTGATTATTTGATTTGACAGTTCCCTGGCAGACTTATTCCGGGCCTCATCATTCATACACTGTAACACTGATCAGAGATCGGGCACCACCTGCTAGAGGATCAACCCAAAGACTAGGGATGTGGTAGAGGTCAAATTAATAGAGGGCAAATTACAGGTGGTTACATTCGAAAGGTAGCCTCTGAGGTACTAGGGGTTTTGAGAGGAACCTTCGAGGGACATCAAGGTGATTGGTGGTGGAATGAAGAAGTTCAAGACAAAGTAAAAGCTAAGAAGGTGGCCTATACAAAGTGGTTGGAGTGTAGGGAGGAGGATGAAAAACAAAGGCTTAAGGAGATTTATAAGACGGCTAAGTCAGATGCAAAGATGGCGGTGACGAGTGCTAAGACAGCAGCGTTTGAGTGCCTATATGAGGAGCTAAGTGACAAAGGCGCGGACAAGCGAATGTATAGTCTTGCTAAAGAGAGAGAAAGGAAAGCTCGCGACTTGGATCAAGTGAAGTGCATCAAGGATGAGGAGGGTGAGGTGCTAGTGGATGTGACTTCTATTAAACAAAGGTGGCAAGCTTACTTTCATAAACTTTTAAACGAAAAAGGAGGTAGTGATATTAAGTTGGGCAAGTTGGCACATTCCAAAAGTCACCGAGATTTTGGTTATTGCAGGTGGTTCAGAGTTGAGGAGGTTAGAAGGGCTATTAGTAGGATGAAGAGAGGGAGGGCGCTCAGAACGGATGAGATTCCGATAGATTTTTGGAAGAGTATGGTCAAGGATGGCATAGAGTGGCTGACTAGACTGTTCAACACTATCATGAAGACGGCCAAGATACCGGATGAATGGAGAAGGAGTACAATGGTCCCACTGTATAAGAACAAAGGTGATATTAAAAACTGTAATAATTACAGGGGTATCAAGTTGTTGAGTCATACTATGAAGGCATAGGAGAGAGTGGTGGAGATGAGGGTGAGAAAAGTAGTTTCTATCTCAGAAAACCAATTTGGATTCATGCCAGGACGGTCGACTACTGAAGCGATCCACCTTGTTCGGAGATTAGTGGAGAAATACAGGGAAAGTAAGAAGGACCTTCATATGATGTTCATTGATCTTGAGAAGGCCTATGACAAAGTCCCAAGGGATGTCCTATGGAGGTGTTTGGAGATGAAAGGCGTCCCAATGGCATATATTAGAGTGATAAAGGACATGTACGATGGGGCCATAACTCGGGTAAGAACGGTAGGAGGAGACTCTGAATATTTTCCTGTTCAGATGGGACTTCATCAAGGATCTGTGCTGAGCCCTTTTCTATTTGCCTTGGTGATGGATGAGCTGACGCGATCTATCCAAGAGGAAATCCCATGGTGTATGTTGTTTGCAGATGACATAGTACTGATTGATGAGACCCGGACCAAAGTTAATGATAGGTTGGAGGTTTGGAGACACGCTTTAGAGACCAAAGGATTCAAACTGAGCAGGACCAAAACAGAATACTTGGAGTGCAAATTCAGTGTTGCGAGGGATGAAGCAGACATTGATGTGAGACTTGCGGCTCACCTTATCCCCAAGAAGGAAATCTTTAAGTATCTGGGGTCTATCATCCAGAGTAGTGGGGATATCAACGATGATGTCACATATCGTGTTGGGGCGGCTTGGACAAAATGGAGGTTGGCCTCTGGAGTATTGTGTGATAAGAAGATCCCACCTAAACTCAAAGGTAAGTTCTACAGAATGGTGGTTAGACCATCTTTGCTGTATGGGGTGGAGTGTTGGCCAATTAAAAATGTACATGTTCAGAAAATGCAGGTCACAGCAATGAGGATGTTAAGATGGATGTGTGGTTACACCAGGAGTGATAAGATTAGGAACGAGGTCATTCGGGAGAAGCTAGAGGTGGCCCCTGTAGCTGACAAGATGAGGGAAGCGAGACTGCGATGGTTTGGACATGTACAGAGAAGGAGTACCGATGCCCCTGTTAGAAGATGTGAGAGGCTAGATTTGGGAGCTACAAGGAGGGGTAGAGGTAGACCAAAGAAGTATTGGGGGGAGGTGATTAGATATGATATGGTGAAACTTGATCTCACCAAGGACATGACCTTAGACAGGAAGGAGTGGAGGTCGAGAATTAGAGTAGCAGGCTAATAGGGTAGATAGGAAGGAGTGGTAATTGTCTGTCTTTATATGTTATTATCTGCCTTTACATGTTTACTATCCTGTATCTACGTATTATCATGTGTTCTTCTCTTTTCTTGCCTGTTTATCATATCTAGCTTATTCTACTGATAGGTTTTTGTGACGAGGGTTTCCAGGAAACAGCCTCTCTACCTATATGGTAGTGGTAACGTCTGCGTACATCTTACCCTCCCCAGACCCCACTTGTGGGATTTCACTGGGTATGTTGTTGCTGTTGTTGTTGTTGATGTACCGATGGTAGGGGAGCAGGTGATATTTCCATTCATTCAAGTGGTCGAAGGCCAGCTTCTACAAGTGGAGGTCGAGATGTCCATTGCTATGCCTTCCTAGATAGACCCGAGGTTGAGGCCTCTAACGTTATGATCACGGGTATTGTTCTAGTTTGCATCACCTTACATCTGTGTTATTTGGTCCTGGCTCCATTTATTCATATGTATCTACTTATTTCTCCTTGGGGTTTTACTTGTCTTGGGATTCCATGTCAGTGCCTGTTCTTGTTTCAACCCCAGTAGGGGAGCCCTTAGTAGTGGATCGGGTGTACTGATCCTATCTTGTTACTATGGCGGGCTATGAGACTTGAGTAGATTTGATTGTATTGAATATGGTAGATTTTGATGTTATTCAGGGTATGGATTCGCTATCTCCATATTATGTTATCCTTGATTGCTATGCAAAGACTGTGACCTTAGGCATACTAGATAGACTGAGGACAGAGACATTGGTTATTGAGTGTAAACTCAAGTTACCAAGGGATTATTAGTTGTTTCACTTACTCTGGTAGTGGAGTTGGACATTATCGTCACATTTGGGGGAGAACCAATTGGTTGTTACTACAGATGCTTGAGTTTGGAGTTGGTCATAAGAAAATTCATAGTGGTGAATCGTAGAATGGGTATTAGTATGTTTAAGTGTGGATTTTATCTTAGAATCTATATGGGGACTGACAACTTTATTGTAAGCCAAAAAGGAGCGTGTTGACATTGAAATAACAAGCATATGAACTAATGAGATTCCACCAAGTTTACTTGTAAGGATGTAATTGGGAATGTTAGTAAGAAAGTGCATGCAGATAATTGGTTGAGTAACTAAATTTGGTTACTATGACTGGGGTTAGATTGCCACATCAACTATAGTTCAGTTTCGTAGTAGGGCATGGCATTGTTTACATTGTTCGACATATGGCACTATAGTCACACTTGTATCAATGGGATTAAGAGACTGTTGGGTAAGATATGAGAGAGAAGTCTCCATAAGTTGGTTCCAGTGTGAGGATGAGTCTCTCTATGGCTTTCGATTTAGTGACTAGTACGACTTGGGTTGCTAATAATGGGCACGATAAGATATATGAGAAAGCAATTGATGGTAAACTAGGGCATGCAATTTCTAATGATCCTCAAGGTATGTATTAATCATGATTGGGAAGGGAATTGGTTGCAAAGTATGAGTAGGGACCCAGGATTTCATGGTATGTTACATTCGTGGTAGTTGAGTTTTTTAAGGTAAGGATTAGTCAGGAAAAGAGATGATTGGTTACGTTGGTTATTGAACATTTTAAAGGGGTTTGAGTATGGCTTCGATTATCGACTTTGCTACTTTTGATGGTGAAAAATCTTAATGAGGTTGCATTTGAATAATTATGTGAAATAAAAGGCAATCTATTGTGGAGTTTTTTATGAAATAGTGACAATAAATAGGTTAGGAGTGAGTACATGGGCCTTGGGCACAAAGAGCTTGAGCTTTTAGGATTGGGCCATGAGTTTGGGTTAAGTATCGAAACATCCTTGAAGCTTTGATGATAGGTACAAGTTAAGAAAAGTGAAGGAGATTAGACATCATGTATAGATCCATGGTTCAGAGTTGTAAAGTATATGCAATTTTCGCTTTGAGTTGGTGTGATAATGTGAGGTGGGCTGACCCATCAACGGGTTATGAAAGATTATCAACTACTTTTCAGGAAGGCTTGGTTTGGGTTGAATGTCAAATAGCGATGTGAGAAATTCTATGTTTCATGCTCGGTCGAATTATCCAATCATAATAGGCGACTCATGGGGACATTACAGAAGGGACTTACGAGTTTATGGGTGTCATTGATGATGTTGGGTGGGATATGTATACTACTTCATTGATGGAAGTTAATGTAAACTATCATCATAGACTATGTTGATACCTAGTGCTAAATGAAGGTTATGTGCTCATGGTATACAAAATTCACGGGGTGACCAAGAATTTCTTAAGTTTTGTATGAGGGAACAAGTGGTTGAGAGGAGGTTAAAATATTTTCTCCTTGAAAGGGTTACATGTTGTTGAGGTTGATTTTTGATGAGATAATTGCAACTCATGAAAAAGGGCACCATACTTGATTCAACTACTATTCCAGCATCCGAGTAGTGTTAATTAAGGGTTTATAGGCTTGGAAGTATGTTGGTTGTCTTTCCTGTTCGTTATCTTCCTTTGGGACCAGATTTAATTGGATTTTCTCTTACGAATATGTATTGCTGAAGTGTTAAAATCACGCAGCTTAAGTTCGAGTAGGATTATGTTAGGAGGATGGAACTTAGATAGGGTTGTGATTATATGTATATTGCAATTGGTTGTGATTAGTTCAAATTCACTCTTGTCCTCCACCGAAAATAGATTTGGGTTTCCTTGTGGTCTCGCAGATGGAAGTTCATCCTGATAAGTACATTCTGGTATCAGAGTGTTTGTTTCAAATTTGGTTCGTTGGCTGGTCTTCGACTTGGTAGTTACACTTGAAGGGTAGAGTTTCATGTTGGTTCATAAGTCTTGTCCTTGATGGTACATTTTGATGTTATAGCCCTCGAAAATGGAGCTACTTAGAAGCAATTAACAACTCTGAGAATGGTATTTCAGACTCTTAGATTACTTCTAGTGAGGCTTGACGTCGACCAAGTTACACCTCCTTTTTTAGGATAAAGCGTTCGTTGTCAAGAAATAGAACCTACCCAAGGTTAGGGTCGAACCCATAGTGAACACGCATACTCAAAAGAATTCAATGACTGCAATTTGAGTAGTTAATCGACTTACTTCCCCAAAGGGGGGATTTTGCAATAGTCAATGGAGAAATAAAACTAACACAAGAGTGAAATCAATATGGAGAGAAACTAGGGTATTGTGTTCCCCATGATTCCTTAACTTAGTGTCACCAGATAACCTAATTCTCTTCTAGTGTGTAGCACGCAAGATGGTAATTAAGTTCACCAAGCCATTTAGTCAAAGGTGAGAAGCGAATTTCACTATGTGACTTGGCCCATCTCCATAGTGTGCATGACTAACCTTTACATATTAGTCCCAGTTTGGTTGATTAGTCGAGAAAACATCAATCGAATACTGTTAATTAATCTATTTTCCTATTCATTACTACCTTGGTCCAGTTAGTAACACTAGGCGAGTTCTAATATTGGCCACCACTAGAAAAAATGCAAAATGAAGAGAGTTAATTAATACATGCATGCATACTTTTCAAGAATTATGAATTATTCGATTTTATCTTTTTAGTTCTTCATGGTTCCCACAACCCTGGTTGCGGATTTAGCTACTCATACTTTGTGTAGATGCAACACTTATGAATTGGAACAACATAATCAAGCATTTACACAATTGAATTAAGAACAAGCAAATCCAACTTTAAAGAGAATCACAAGATTAAAATGAAATCAAAGTACAAGTGTTCTCAATACTCTCCAATGTAATCTCATTATTTTCTCTCTCTAATCACTGAATTTTTTTGTGTATCATGCAAAACTTTCTGAAAAATAACCTAAAAATGTTGTTTATAATATTTAAAATACATGTCCTAAAAAAATAGGATAGTTGGGTCGGCACGCCTCACGAACTGGTTTATGGGTCGTATTGTATTCCAAGGCCCGTAATTGAGGTCTCGTACAAAGCTACTGGAGTTCTGGTCATGAAGTCTATGACATACCCTCTACGACCCGTAAAGTGGTTTATGACCCATAGGGGGGTTTTGTCTGATGAATTTTCAGAAAGTCCCAATCTCTGATCCTCAGGGTATGAACCATTTCTACGACTCATAAAGCATTCCACGACTCGTCTTCATGTTCATGAAACCAACTTCAGAACATCAGCCCCTCACTGGGAATTGTCCACGAAACCACTCTATGACTCGTAGAATGACCTATGGCCCGTAAAGGGTCTCGTGTTGCATCAATATTCAGCATCTTCTGTATTTCTTATCAAAAATCAAGGCCAACCCTGGAATCATGTAAAATAAACATAAAAACACATGAAACCTACTAACATTGCTCATAAAAGACACAAAATTCCAAGTTTTAAGCATCAATAGTGTTGTATTTTGACAGCGGATCAACACCCTCAACTTAAAATTGTTGTTTATCCTCAAGCGACGGACTCAATATACATAGGTATTAGAATAACACACAGACCTCAGCCCAATGGCATACGTCACATCAATCTCAAACTTAAATACCCACACCACTTTTTCAAAACAGAATCAGATAGCCATCTAGCAAACCAGTATAGACTAGTGCATGTGACAACACAACTATATCAAGTGAGGTACTATTAATAATCCACAGTCACTAAATAAGTCTAATGCTAACAATGCAATGCAAGTGCCCTCACAAAAAGAAGTCCTACATTTGTCACTCAATGATGTTTTCATATATAACCTTGGGACTATGCAAAATCGTTCACTCCCGTAAAAGATATTCATGCATCATGTCTAATACCATAGTCTTGCCCCCTATACTCATGACTACGACCTTCAACTACTCGGACCAAGATCATTTTAGGACTTTCTAGGCTTGTAATGTAGGCTCAGGGGGCTTTGGTATGGTACTTTAAGAACATAGTGACTAGCGGTCCTCCTTGACTACGTCTTCCTACACGTTTTCCCTATGGACTCTGTTATTTTCATCTCATCCTCCCTTTCTCCTATTTCAAGCATTTCTGGGTGCTTTCTTTTTTTCTTTCTTTCAGTTTTTTGCCTTGATTTTGAAATTCATTTTTCTTTTTTACTCACAACTAAGGCATCACTTATTTTTCTTGTACCTAGTACATAGTTTCCCTTTTTCTCTGTATCACTAAATCTTTCCCTCATTTTTGTGTTTCATCCTTACACTAACTACCCTCAACTTAGGCTTTTGGCCTGAGTTGAGGTGCACAATATCCATCCTCTGAACCAGGGCCACTTTTGGTAGCCACCCTCAACTTAAGTTTTTCGCCTCAGTCAAGGTGCATAATGTTCAAGGAAGAACCAGGGCCAATTTCAAGATTGTACAACTAATAAGGCTAGGTTAATCAGGTGTTTGCAAAGAATAGGTACATGTTAGGCTCAAACATTAGGAACAAGGGATATATTGCAATTTTAGTTGGTCATTTTAGGCTAAGTGGGTTTTTAAAAACAATGGCCTAAGATCCTTTCCTAATCTAATTAATCTATAGTCTAACTTAGAGTAACAGGGCAAGTTCTTAATTAGAACACAACACATGAATTTAGCAATTTAAAGCTCACACTCACATGGCACTGACTACATTATCAATAAAAGACACTCTAAACATGTTATTTCTCTCAATTTCTCCTCACTTATCAGCACAAACATTGTCAACACCTAAAAATGCATGGTTACTTGCTAACTATTTGGTGGGTACCATTTTACAAACAAAACACGAAAACATGTTATATGCCACAACTATTAGTACTCTATGCTACAAGTATTACCTAAATATCCTAAACATGTCGGTTCAATAGAATGTAATATCCATGGCAAAAAAGAACACAGGCAAGAAAACCTTAGGATCAAAAATTGGGGTAGTTATGGACCCAAACTACTCAGACTTCACTGAGGCACCTAACTACCCACACCCCATCGAAAAAGATGTTCAATGTTCCCAATGCATGCAATCAAAGCAAAATAAAGTATAAAGGGTCAAAAAACATATCTGGGCTAATAAGTGCCAGTATCCACTTTTGGTTGCCTTCCAAGCAGCGCCCAATTTATTGTTGCGGTATGACATAGATGGCTTGAGTACTCAAACTTCCTCAAGATCCCATTCGTCCACTGTCTTTATCTCTTCCATCTTCCAAGGTATGGCTTGACTCTTTGGCCATTTACCTTGAAAGTTCCTCCATTTCTCCTCTCCAACTCAATAGCCCCATGATCGAAGACACGTGCTACTCAAAAGGGTCTCATCCATCAGGATTTGAGCTTCCCAGGGAACAATTTCAATCTTGAATTGTATAGCAGTACCAAGTCCCCTGGTGCAAATTGACAATTCTCTATGCGACGATCATATTGCAGCATCATTCTTTGTTTGTACAAGGCTGAGCTCTCATACGCCTTAGATAGCCTAGAGTTTGTTGCATTTTTCCAATCCACATTCAACTTCTTCAATGCCCATATTGCTTTATGCTTGAGTTCCACTAGCAAATGGCATGCCTTCCCAAAACGTTGGTATGGATACATGCCTATAGGGGTCTTTAGTGTTGTATGGTATGCCCATAATGTGCTATCCAGCTTCCGCGACCAATCTGTCTGGTTCGCATTCACAATCTTGGATAGAATCACTGTAGTTTCCCCCTATTAGACACCTCCACCTGCTCGCTCGTTTGATGATGATAAGGAGTCGCCACCCGATGTTTCACCTGATACTTTTCAAGAAGATCCTTGAAAATCCTATTGCAGAAGTGAGAACCTACATCGCTGATGATTGCCCAAGAGGTGCCAAACTTTGAGAAGATGTTCTCTTTCAGAAATGTTGTGACATGTTTGCCCTCATTGTTGGGTAAAGCCACGGCCTCAACCCACTTTGACATATAATCCACAGCGACTAAGATGTACTTGTTTCCGTGTGAGCTAACAAAAGGTCCCATGAAGTCTATCCCCCATACATCAAATAACTCAATCACCATAATAGGGTTTAGAGGGAGTTTATGTTTGTGAGAAACACCACCTTCCTATCACAAGCTTTGGCGTAGTCGTGGGCATCTTGGTGGACGGTGGGCCAATAATACCCACACTGTAAGATCTTGTGTGTTGTCCGAACTCCACTATGATGCACACCTACCAATGATGAGTGACATGCCTCAAGCATGCTCATCATCTCGATCTTAGGAACATAACGACGAATAATCCCATTCTCATATACACGAAACAAGTATGGGTCATCCCAAAAGAACTTTCTCACATTAGACATGAACTTCTGATGCTGATATGTGTTCAGATCGGGCAGCACAATGTCGCTTACCAAGTAGTTTGCATAGTCTGCAAACCATGGTATTAACTCATGGGATGCTACCAACACTCTTTCACTATGGAAAAAAATCATTGTTCTCTAATCCATCATCAAACTTCATCATTTCCCCATCTTCTAATTTGGAAAGGTGATCTGCAACCTGATTTTCTGTCCATTTTCTATCGATAACATCAAAGTTGAATTCATGTAGGAGAAGTACCCACCTCATCATCCTTGGTTTTGCATCTTTCTTTGCCATCAAGTATCTTAGTGTTGAGTGGTCCGTGTGCACCACCACTTTGGCCCTTAATAGATATGACCTGATTCTTGAATGCAAATACCACCATGAGTAGCTCTTGCTCAGTGACAGCGTAATTCTTCTAGGTCGCATTTAGCGCTTTGCTAGCATAGTACATGGGATATAGTATCTTCTCTTGGTGTTGTCCCAATACTACACCTAGCGCAACCCCACTTGTATCACACATGATTTCAAAGGGCTTGGACCAGTCTGGAGCTATAATGATTGGGGGTGAAATCAACCTCTTCTTCAATTCTTCAAAGGCTCTGAGGCATGCTTCACTGAACATGAACTTAGCATCTTTCTCCAGCAACTTGCACAAGGGGTGTGCAATTTTAGAGAAGTCTTTTATGAACCTCCGATAGAACCCTGCATGCCCCAGGAAGTTCCTCACACCCTTAACTGAGATGGGTGGGGGAAGCTTCTCGATCACCTCTACTTTAGCTCTATCAACCTCGATCCCTTTGTTGGATATCCTGTGCCCCAACACAATGCCCTCCTTCACCATGAAGTGACATTTTTTCCAATTCAGCACCAAGTGGCTTTCCTCACATCTTTTCAACACTACATGCAAGTGCTTCAAGAAGTCCTCAAATGAATCTCCCACCATACTAAAGTCATCCATGAAGACTTCAATAGTGTCTTCCACCATGTCTGAGAAGATGGACATCATGCATCTTTGGAGTGTTGTTGGGGCATTACACAACCCGAATGGCATCCTCTTGAATGCGAAGATGTCATGCGGGAATGTAAATGTCCTCTTCTCCTAATCATCTGGAACAATTGTGATTTGATTATAGCCTGAATATCCATCAAGGAAGCAATAACAACCCTTTCCAATTAGTCGGTCCAACATCTGGTCAATGAATGGCATAGGGAAGTGATCTTTTTCGATTGACGTATTGAGTTTTTTGTAATCCATGCACACCCTCTGTTACACCCCTATTTTTTCCCCGCGTGGTGTTTTGAAAATAGAGTTTTTCAAATTAAAGTGACATTCTGAAAAAGGGATTATTTTATTTATTAAGAGTCGCCACTTGGAATTGAGTTTTGGTGTTTCAAGTCACCTAATTTAGATCCTTAATCAAAAGGAAATGACTCTTTATTTTTTATCTGCGAAACAAAGATCGGGTAAGGAATTCTGTTGACCGAAAAGAAGGTGTTAGGCACCCCTCGAGTCCCGTGGTTTTAGCACGGTCGCTCTATTGACTAATTTATGACTTAACTTAATTTGAATATATTGTACTTATAAGTTTTACAAAAAATATGTTATTCACCCGCCTTCTTTGATTTATTTGAAACTAGTTTAAATCTATCTTATTTTATTAGTGTGGTATATTGGTAGTAGTGCTTTCCAACTTTGTCACAAATTATTTATTTATTCGTATTTTCCAATAACATTTGTTCAATGTTATTTAAATCTTAATGTTTGCCTATTGTTATTTATCGGCCTAATCATGCTCCTAGATTCAATTTAAAGAAATTTAATTATCAAAATCATTTAAAAATAAGATTCTTTTTACAAAGTCCAAAAATTTTATTTTTAGTCATTACGACTTACAATAAGAATAATTTATCAATTCAATATTAATACCATGGATCAACATAAAACTGTTAATATTATTCTAAAAAAATAATTACTCAAATGCGATGTAAAAAGGTTACAAGCTTTTCGTTTTTATTTTTATTTTAAAAGAAAAAGTGAACACAATTTTATCAGGAACACAAAATATATTTTTATACAAATTTTGTACATGCAACACTAGTATGAACATGTTAAGAATTATGAATAATCTTTTCTTTTCTTTATTTTAGTCATTAAAATGAAAAGAAAAACATATATCAATCGAAACAAATATTTTACATAATGATTAGTCATTGATTATTTTGATCATTTATATTCACTAAATCATAAAAATACACACAAAACCACAAAAAAAAGAATTTACTATGAAAATAATTTACTCAACATGAAATAAACTATCTAACAGTTTTACACTAAATTTAACAATAAAAAAAAATCTAAACCAAAGTTGATATGAAAGATTTGTACACAATGTCAAAGAATATTAATGGGTCATAAACATACAAAAATTGACAACTTTAACGTATTATGATCATATTAAAGTGGACAAGAGAAATAAGTGTTACCTCTTGTGGTGAATAATTTACAAAAAAAAAGTAGACAGCAATAGGAACCACGAATCTGAAACTCCAAAAGCAAACCTTAAACTCAACTTTTGTTTTTCTCCAATTGTGTTTCTGAGAGTTTTTTTTTTTGGGGGGGGGAGGGGGTGTGGGGTTGTTTCTAGTGGAATTTCCTTGCTAAGATTTTTTCTAAAAGTCTTTAAGATGTGTGTGTAAAAAAGAAGAAAGTAGTACATGGTTTTTTTTTTTTTTTGTCTTTGTAGAATATGAAGAAAGAAAAAGATGGATCAAAAATTGTCTCTTTTTTTGTTTTTGTGTGCGGCGTGTGTTGTTTTAAAATATGAGGGAGTAGGGAGTTTTTTGTGGGAGTATTTTGGGGGTAGTTTAGGTGAGTGGGGGAGGAGTTGGAATTAATGAGTAGTCTTAGGATTATTTACTTTTCCTTTTTATTTCATTTTGTTTTGAAAAAGAAAGAAAGAAAAAATAAAAATGTTAGAAAACTACTTCTAATTAAAATAAATAAATAGAAAAGTTAACTAGCTAAAAATAAGATATAATCAATAAAATACTAACAATATTGGATTATTTATTAGAATCAAAATTAAAAGAACAAACATATTTTTTATAAATTTTTTCTTCTTTAAAACAAAACTTACAAATGTGGCTCTATTTTTGTTGTTTTCAAATTATTCTGAATAAGATAAAAATATCTAATTTAGATTCAAAAATAAATATTTAAATACTAAAAAGTAAATAACTTAAGTTTCAAAAATTAGGTGCTAACAGGATGCCCCTCTTTGCTTGAGAATATGAAGAATTTTCAAGCAAAAAAAAATGAACGTGCCTAAGTTTTTGCCTAACCATTATTAAAAGGTAGGAAAATAATAAAAAGCAAGCAAGAGTGACTGAGCCCTAGCTTTGGGCAGCCTACATATCTCGGGTTATAAGAGAATCAGGTCACGTGTAGTTCAAATAGGTGCAGCGATGGATGGATGGATGGATGGATTAGAGAGTTGAGTCTTGTTTTGTCGATATCCCGGTCTGTGGCTCCTATTTTTACATTGAAGATAATAAAACTGAAAGGAAACGTTACAAGATCTTGTCTATTCTACTTGTCTTGCACCTCTTTGTTGTTCAAGTCCTTTTTTGCATCTTTAGTTATCACCTCACATTCTTCTGGCAGGTACCTTGATCTCGAAATCTTAGCTCGAAGTTTGAGTTTGAAGCTTGAACTTGAAATCTCTATTGAGTTGCCGATGCCTCTCCAAAGGAAATTTAGTAGACTATTCTTGAACACTTGTTTCTTAAATTGAAGTTGGGAAGCTGAATCTTCAAATACTGAGCTGCTACAACAGGTACGAACCGACTCTTAATGTCATTTTCACTTCTCAGATCGGACATATGTTACTCCATTATTGAAGTCCAAATTTTTGGTCGCGGAGGGACCTGGCTGCAATCAAAGAAAAAAACAAAATAAAATTTTTCTGCCCAAGTTTGTGCTAAGAAAAATTTTGTAGGTTATTTGCTTGACTTGAACATAATATTAAACAAAAATAATAAAATGATTAAAACAAGGAAAAAGACAAATACTCCATTATTTAATGAAATTAGATTTTATGCTTTATAGAAAATAAAAATGGGGAAGATATGAGCGCATATTATAAGGGTTCGCTCCCTAAACGAATATTATGAGGGTTCGCTTCCTAAATGAATATTATGAGGGTTCGCTCCCTAAGCGAATATTATGAGGATTCGCTCCCTAAACGAATATTATTAGGGTGCGCTCCCTAAGCGAATATTATGAGGGTTCGCTCCCTAAGCGAATATTATGAGGGTCCGCTCCCTAAGCGAATATCATGAGGGTCCGCTCCCTAAGCGAATATTATGAGAGTCCGCTCCCTAAGCGAATATTATGAGGGTTCGTTCCCTAAACTAATATTATGAGGGTTCACTCCCTAAACAGATATTATGAGGGTTCGTTCCCTAAACGAATATTATGAGAGTTCGCTCTTTAAACGAATATTATAAGGGTTTGTGCCCTAAGCGAATATTATGAGGGTTCGCTCACTAAACGAAATGAGGGTTCGTGCCCTAAACAAATATTATGAGGGTTCGCTCCCTAAGAGAATATTATGAGGGTTCGCTCCCTAAACGAATATTATGAGGGTGCGTTCCTTAAGCGAATATTATGAGGGTCCGCTCCCTAAGCGAATATTATGAAGGACCGCTCCCTAACAGCTTGTTTGGATGGTGGTTTTCCGTGGTATAGTTATTAAGAGAACCACGTTTATTTTGATTGTTTCATTAATTATATGGTATGGTATGGTTTTGTTTCATGGTTCTGTAACCATGAAAACCCCCACTTTTTGAAACCACCAATTTGGTGGTATCCCATGGTTCCCTTATTTTTTTTCCAATCATACCCTTATTTAAATTTAAATAATTATAATTTATCCTTTATTCTTTATTAAACTTCACCTTAATATATGTATTTTTTTCATTACATTCTCCGCATCAACTTTTGAAGCTCACCTCTTGTCTTTTCTTTCACATTTTAGTGTATTTTTTGAGGTTCGTTTATTTAAAAGTTCTTACTTTTTTATTTTCTTGTATTGTTTGTACTTTGTATAGAATGAAGATATATTAGCTTGTATGTTTCCCTACTCGATTCTATGTATTTATTTTTTTAAAAAGTTATTAAAAAACTATTGATAAATTTAATATTTATAATAATTAAGGATATTTTTGTAAATTTATAAGTTACGATACAGTACCATACAGTCAAATCAAACAACAAATTATTATTAAAACAATAGCAACCCGTACAGTCTATCCAAACATTGTATGGTACAGTACTGTACGATACCATACCATACCATACAGTACCATACATTATGAAACCATGGCAAACCACCATCCAAACAAGCTGTTAGCGAATATTATGAGGGTTCGCTCCCTAAGCGAAAATTATGAGGGTTCGCTCCCTAAGCGAATATCATGAGGGTCCGCGCCCTAAGCGAATATCATGAGGGTCCTCGCACTAAGCGAATATCATAAGGGTCCGCTCCCTAAGCGAATATTATGAGGGTTCGCTCCCTAAGCGAATATTATGAGGGTCCGCGCCCTAAGCGAATAATATGAGAGTCCGCGCCCTAAGCGAATATTATGAGGGTTCGTTCCCTAAGCGAATATTATGATGGTTCGCTCCCTAAGCGAGTATTATGAGGGTCCACTCCCTAGCGAATATTATGAGGGTCCGCTCCCTAAACGAATATTATGAGGGTTTACTACCTAAATGAATGAATTATTTTTATTTTATTTTGCTTTTTTTTAATTTTTAAAAATAAGATAAAATAAAATATGCCCCAGTTTTGAAGCTGAGAAATTTTGAAACTTTTTTTTAATCTTTTTATTGGTGAATTTATTTTTTATTTTATTATCTTTTTTTAAGAGAAAAAAAGCCCCAATTTGATTTTTTTTCAAAAATATGAGAGAGAGAAAAAAATATTCTTTTTATTTGAGACCGAGTCCTTTTGTAGGATTACCTACGTATCTCACCATAGCAAGAATCAGGTCTAACATAGTTCATACGAACCAAAAATATATTATTATTTTTTTTGCAAAATAATATCTTTTGAAAAGATTGTTAGATAGAAAGAAATTGACTTTTGATTGATCATATCTTGGCTTTAGATGGTACCAACAATTAGACTTATGTATATAAATCACCTTTGAATACTTATAGGCAAATGTGAGACCAGATTTTGAAGTAATTTCTGTAGTTTCAAATGATACCTCAAGCATACTTAATTATTAACAAGATCTATTCATCTTGCATCAAATATGAAGTTAAAATTATTCATGTCCTAATGTTTCAAGTGTCTCACCGAAACAAAATCCTAATTCACACAAAATAGAAGAGTTGCGATCGTGGGACATTTTGAGAGTCACTCACACTCAGAAAGATGTTCAATGCATGAAATTGAGATATCAGATGCTTGACCCTCATGTAAGTATCCGCTAATGTGAGAACATCAAAAATTAAATCAAGTAGGACTTGTATTCGGCTTAAAATGTGGGCTTGGAATGGGTAAGGTAATATTTGTATAAAGTGACTATTTTGTCCCCAACATTGCACTATGCACTCAATTTATATTCTTCATTTTCACATTTGATCTTT
Source organism: Solanum rostratum (assembly GCA_029948455.1). Classification (NCBI taxonomy): domain Eukaryota; kingdom Viridiplantae; phylum Streptophyta; class Magnoliopsida; order Solanales; family Solanaceae; genus Solanum; species Solanum rostratum. The sequence goes on along the minus strand of CM057046.1, from coordinate 25,439,957 downwards.
ATCAGCTTTACTTTCTCCTCCTTTTTTTTTTGAGTTTTTCTCCTTTTATTGGAGGTTTTTTTTACTATCACATTTTCACTTTCACCTTGCCATCCTACTTAGGACTTTGTCAGTGCATTTTCGGAAATGAGAGAAAATTAGAATGGTGCATTTGTGCCGTCAAAAGGATATAGGTGAAAATATGGTTATGGAAAAAATATTTTAGGCTCAAAAAAAGAACCATTAGGGATCAAGTGTTATTTGGTAGGCTTACAAGGCACAATTGGATCAAAGAAAGCCTATAATCCTTTTTCAAATTAGATGTTGCTCAAAATTTCATCTCAACAAACATTTGGGTCAAGTTCTAGATCAACAAGTCATGTCATTGAACTTTATATCTAAAGCTCACCACACAATGCACATGAAACAATGATGTCAAATTTTTATAACCCTTAACTTTGAGCAAGAGAATTTTTCAAGTGTAACATAAGTACAATCAAAAGGTGCCAAAAGAAACTATATGGGTCACAACAAAGTTGGTCCACTCTATTATACCAAATAGTAAACACTTTTTCATGCACACTTCGAAGTATGTTGGTATCAATCAAGACAAGAAGTACCTTTTTATTTTTACTATTTTTATTTTGAAGAGGTAAAAAAAAATTTATTTTTTGTATAACAATAAAAAAAAATATTTTTCTTTTCTACACAAAGAAATAAGATCTTTCTTTTTTCAAAATTTCTTGAATGAGGGTCCCCTTTTTTAAAGAGTAAAATCTTTTTTTTTAATTATTTTCTTGGATAAAGAATTATTAATATTGGTTTTTTTAAATAAGAATAACCTAACCCGAAAAGGTTGGCTACGTATCTTATCAAGGTGAGAATCAAGTGTGCATAGTTCTTGAAAATATATGTAAAAAAAATATTCTGTTTTTCCTTTTGAACAAACAAATTTTCTTTTTGAATTTGATTTTCTAAATAAAGATTAATAATTTTTTTAATACGAATTTCTTTTTTATTCTTTTATTTTATTTTTTGAAGAAGAATCACCGAACCTGAGGAGGGTTACCTACGTATATCTCATTTAGATGAGAATCAGGTAAGCGTAGTTCTCAAATCAAAGAAGTATTCATGTTTATTTTTTGGAAAAAGAAATAAATATTTTCTTTTTCTTTAAAGAATAAGAAGAAAAAATGTATTTTTTACATTTAATAAGAAATATATTCTTTTTTTTACAATTTTATCAATACAGATCACTGAACCCAAGGAGGGTTGCCTACGTATATTATCGAGATAAGAATCAAGTGTGCGTAGTTCGACCTTTCATAAAAATGTTGACTTTCTGAAATTTCCTTTTTAGGATATCTTATTGTAAATATGCTAGGACCGAACTATTTGAGATTTGAACCAAAAATAAAATATTCAACGACAACATTTAAAATGTGACAAATAATACATTGTCATGAAGATGCTGGTCTGAAAGATGGTTTATGTTTTATATGATCCTAACACCTGTGTTTAGCCATATAAAGTTAAAACAGATTATGCAGATAAAGTGTATCCTAAGAGGAATATTGGTTGTGTAAGGTTTGTTCTACTAAATTTGAAGTCCTTATAATGTTGGTGTCTAGACCGGCGATAAAATGAGTGGACAACTCAAGTCGGGAAGGAACAGCTTACCATTAGCAGGGCTTTCTGACCTCACTATTTGGACCTTCCCGTCCTAATATTTGTGCAACTAAAATCCTTCCCAGGAGCGTAATCGCATCTCTGGTATCTCAAAGAAAGTTTCGAGAGCGTAGACCGCATCTCTGAATGAAGTAGATTTTTAGAAGACTTAGATGGGTACGGAAGAGAAGATAGTTATATTATAGTTCAAATAATATCAAAGCAATAAATTAATGGGCAAATATCACATCAAATCAATGAATACAATATCCAAAATAATAAAGTCATATACAAGCCAATATTGACAAGCTCGAATTCTAGTTTTCCCCACCATGCACACCCTCTGTCACACCCGTATTTTTTCCCCGCGTGGTGTTTTGAAAATAGAGTTTTTTCAATTAAAGTGACATTTTTAAAAAGGGATAATTTTATTTATTAAGAGTTGCCAGTTGGATTTGAGTTTTAGTGTTCCAAGTCACCTAATTTAGATCCCTAATCAAAAGGAAATGACTCTTTATTTTTTATCTGCGAAACAAAGATCGAGTAAGGAATTCTGTTGACCGAGAGGAAGGTGTTAGGCACTCCTCGAGTCCCGTGGTTTTAGTACGGTCACTCTATCGACTAGTTTATGACTTAACTTAATTTGAATATATTGTACTTATAAGTTTTACAAAAAATATGTTATTCACCCGCCTTCTTTGATTTATTTGAAACTAGTTTAAAACTATCTTATTTTATTAGTGTGGTATATTGGTAGCAGCGCTTTCCAACCTTGCTACAAATTATTTATTCATTCGTATTTTCCAATAACATTTATTCAATTTTATTTAAATCTTAATATTTGTCTATTGTTATTTATCGGCCTAATCATGCCCCTAGATTCAATTTAAAGAAATTTAATTATTAAAATCATTTAAAAATAAGATTCTTTTTACAAAGTCCAAAAATTTTATTTTTAGTCATTACGACTTACAATAAGCATAATTTAACAATTCAATATTAATACCATGGATCAACATAAAACTGTTAATAATATTCTAAAAAAATAATTACTCAAATGCGACGTAAAAAGGTTACAAGCTTTTCATTTTTATTTTTATTTTAAAAGAAAAAGTGAACACAATTTTATTAGGAACACAAAACATATTTTTATACAAATTTTGTACATGCAACACTAGTATGAACATGTTAAGAATTATGACTAATCTTTTCTTTTCTTTATTTTAGTCATTAAAATGAAAAGAAAAACATATATTAATCGAAACAAATATTTTACATAATGATTAGTCATTGATTATTTTCATCATTTATATTTACTAAATCATAAAAAGACACACAGAACCACAAAAAGAAAAAGAATTTACTCAATATGAAATAAACTATCTAACAGTTTTACACTAAATTTAACAATAAAAAAAATCTAAACAAAAGTTGATATGAAAGATTTGTACACAATGTCAAAGAATATTAATGGGCCATAAACATACAAAATTTGCCAACTTTAACGTATTACGATCATATTAAAATGGACAAGAAAAATAAGTGTTACCTCTTGTGGTGAATAATTTACAAAAAAAAAGTAGACTGCAATAGGAACCACGAATCTGAAACTCCAAAAGCAAACCTTAAACTCAACTTTTGTTTTTCTCCAATTGTATTTTTGAGATTTTTTTTTTTTTGGGGGGGGGGGGGGGGGGGGTGTTTCTTGTGTAATTTCCTTGCTAAGAATTTTTCTAAAAGTCTTTAAGATGTTTGTGTAAAAAAGAAGAAAGTAGTAGATGGTTTTTTTTGTGTTTGAAGAATGTAAAGAAAGAAAAAGATGGATAAAAAAGTGTCTCTCTTTTTTTTTTGTATGTATGTGTCGTGTGTTGTTTTAAAATATGATGGAGTAGGAAGTTTTTTGTGGGAGTATTGTGGGGGTAGTTTGAGTGAGTGGGGGAGGAGTTGGAATTAATGGGTAGTTTTAGGATTATTTAATTTTCCTTTTTATTTCATTTTGTTTTGAAAAGAAAAGAAAGAAAGAAAAAATAAAAATGTTAGAAAACTACCTCCAATTAAAATACATAAATAGAAAAGTTAACTAGCTAAAACTAAGATACAATCAAGAAAATACTAACAATATTGGATTATTTATTAGAATCAAAATTAAAAGAACAAACATATATTTTTATAAATTTTCTCTTCTTTAAAACAAAACTTACATTAAAATGTGACTCTATTTTTGTTGTTTTCAAATTATTGTGAATAAGATAAAAATATCTAATTTAGATTCAAAAATAAATATTTAAATACTAAAAAGTAAATAACTTAAGTTTGGTCAAAAATTAGGTGTTAACACCCTCCATCAAGTGACTGGACGCATCGGGATCAACTCATTGTTGGCATTTGGTACCACTGTGATACCACCTTTCTTTGGAACACACTGAACCAGACTCACCCATTCACTATCAGTTATCGGACAGATCACTCCTGCATCCAACCATTTGATGATCTCCTTGTGTACAACCTCTTGCATAGGGGATTGAGACGCCTTTAGTGCTTAATACTTGGCTTGTATCCCTTATCCAATTGGATTTTGTACATATCCCCGGAGGGATACCAAGGATATTTCCAATCGCCCATCCAATAGCTTTCTTAAACTGTTTAAGCACCATGACAAGGGCGCTCACCTGCTCATCATTCAATCCGCAACAACTAAAACTGGCAAAGTGTTATTGGCTCCCAAAAATGCATATCTCAAATGTGCTGGAAGTGCCTTCAACTCTAATAGAGGTGATTCTTCTATGGATGGCTTTGTAGGTGGTGACTCCCTATTCTGCAAGTCTAGCTCTAGCTTGATTTAATGCCTAGGGTCATAAGACACCCCTAGAGCATTCATTGTCTCCTCATAATTTGGGATGCCATCATCGTCAAAATTCATCAGCACTGCTTCCATGGTGTCAACACCCAATCTCACCTCAAGTGGTACTTCTGGATCAGCTTCATCAACAGTCTTAATAGTAGAGACCACTCTCAAGTCATTTTCTTTCTTTGCCTGCTGACAGATATTGAACATGACCTCATTTTTTCCAAATCTAAAGTTGAGTTGGCCCTTCTCTATATCCATTAAAGTGCGTCTAGTGGCTAAGAAGGGCCTCCCCCAGATGATAGCGATTTCAAGATCAACCTCGCAATCCAGGATCACAAAGTCCATGGGGAATATGAACCTTTCAACTTTAACCAGCACACCATATAGTATCCCCACAGGCTTCGTCACCATACGATCAGCCATCAATAACCGCATACTTCTTAGAGTGGAGGTTCCCAATCCTAGCTTTTTGAAGATCGCAAGGGGTATCAAATTAATGTTGGCACCAAGATCACATAGTGCCCTTGCGAACTCCACATCTCCAATGGTGCAAGGTATCATAAAAGCACCAGGATCTTCTCGCTTCTAAACCAAGGACCTTGTAGCGATAGCACTGCAATGCTGAAGCTCTTGGGAAAGCTCCTGATTCATAGTGCGCTTTTTAGTAACTAGGTCCTTCATGTACTTCGCATATCCTGCCATCTTCTCCAATGTCTCAATGAGAAGGATGTTGATGGAGAGTTGTTTCAGCATGTAGCGAAAGTGCTTGAACTTGCCTTCATCTTCCCTCTTTGTGATTCTTTAAGGGAAGGGAGGAAAAGGCCTAGGAATGGGCTTCGCCTTCTATGGCGCATCTGCAGCTTCACTCACCCTATCCTTACGACGATCATCTAGTGTGTCTGCATCCTTGGCCGAAACTGTCTCCTCTCGAACATCATCCTCATCAACTGACATGTGAGGACCAATGGTGATCTTGCCACCACGAGTAGTAACCTCCATACATTGCCCTTCATTCTTAGGGTTCTAAACTATGCCGCTAGGCAGTGTACCCCTCTGATGCTGATTTAGTTGAGTCTACACTTGACTAAACTATTGTTCCAGTTGTTTGATAGCCACAGAATGAGACTCACTTTTTTTATTAATGCTTGAAATTTCTGATTTTATACCCCTTAGAATCTCATCCTGTGTCTCAGCTTTCTTCAATAGGTCGTCAAACATCTCCTCAATCTGCAAACTACTTGCACCTATGTCGCGGTTATGTGGTGGCACATAGGGACCATTTTTGAAGCCATCTCTGCGAAGCCAATCTACATCTCTCTCTGGACCCCCTGTTCCGATCATAGTATCCTCTGTGGTTGTCCCTGAAAGCTCCATATTTGTTGAAGTTTTGACCTTGGTTTCCTTGACCTTGGTGCCAATAGTCCTGGTTGGACCTTTGGGTGTGGTCCGAAAACCCCCATCTGATCAACAACAAAACATATGTCCTCCTCATAATAAGGCTCATCATACATGGCTGCACGTGGAGGTTGATGAACCACTACATTGACTCACTCCTGGTTCTGCTTCATCATCACCTCCATACCTGTGTGGATTCGGTCAAGCTCTTGCATAATTTCTTCGTTGATCTTTGCTTGCTCCAAACCAACATTAAAATCGCATGAACTTTTGGTAGATGCTTTGTCTCACTGCCCCATGCACGATTAGTCTTAACCACTCTCTCCATCCGTTGTGCTATCCTTGCGAATGGCTGATCTAAGAACATGCCCCCATGATAGTGTCAGCACAAGCTTGAATATTCTCATTAAGGGCACTATAGAAGATCTCCACAAAGGCATCATCAACTATATTGTGGTCAGGGACACTCCTCAAGCATTTAGTGAACCCCTCCCTAGTAGTGTTGATCGAGTCACCAGGAAGTTGCTCAAAGTTGATGATCTGGTCCTTCAACTTGAGCTTCTTCGATCTAGGGAAGTACTTCTCCAAAAAGGCCTTCTGCAATTTTTCCCAACTGGTAATCGAACTGTGCGGGAGCTCAGATAGACATAATGTTGCATTGCTAGTAAGAGACAATGGGAAGATACAAAGTCCTACAGCATCCACAGACAGATTTTGTGTTCCCATCACACTCTTGGAGACAAATGCAAAATTGTGTAGATAGCTATGAGGATCCTTTTATGGTAGCCCGCAAATAGCCCATGGTTTTGTAGCATCTAAAGCAACCCACTCGAGAGTAGGAACTTGTGTCTGCTGGTAATGGTGGCAACACAATAGCTCCAGTCACCTCCATAGCCATAGGATTTAGCCTATAGTGGTTCCACTGATAAGCATTGGCATTAATGTCCTGTGGCTGTGGAGAAATGTCCTCAAGAGGAGGTAGGTTCTCATGATCAACATTTTCATTCTCATTCCTATTCAGAGTTGCATCGGTTATGTTATTAGTGTTATCTTGGGACATTCTTCTCAACGTTCTGTGGATCTCTGGGTCAAACAAAGTCAAGGGTCTGCTTCGACTACGTGTATTGAGCATACACTACAGTTACACCTACAAAGGAAACAAAAACAACAAAAAACATAAAATGTGGAAAATAAGGATTAACACCCAAATCACTATGAGTTAACCAAGTCTAATCGTACTCCTCGGCAATGGCACCAAAATCTTGATGTCGCCCAAGTTACACGTTCTTTTTTAGGATAAAGTGATTGTTGTCATGAAATAAGTCCTAACTAAGGTTAGGGTCGAACCCATAGGGAATACATAGACTCAAGAGAGTTCAATGATTGCAATTTCAGTAGTTAACCGACTTACTTCCCCAAGGGGGGTTTTGCAATAATCAATGGAGAAATAAAACTAACACAGGAGTGAAATCAATATGGAGAGAAAGTAGGGTATTGCGTTCCCCATGATTCCCTAAGTTAGTATCACTGAATAACTTAATTACCTTCTAGTGTATAACATGAAGGACGGTAAGTTAAGTTCACCAAGCCCTTTGGTCAAAGGTGAAAGGAGAATTTCACTACGTGACTTGGCCCATCTCCATAATGTGCATTACTAACATTTACCTAGCTATTAGTCCCTGTTCAACTCCCCTTGGCCCAGTTTGATTGCTTAGACGAGAACATATCAATCGAATCCTGTTAATTAATCTCTTTTCCTATTTGTTACTACCTTGGTCCAGTCAGTAACACTAGGCGGGTTCTAATGTTGGCCACCACTAGAAAACATGCAAAACGAAGAGAGTTAATTAATACATGCATGCACACTTTTCAAGAATTATGAATTATCTGATTTTACCTTGTTAGTTCTTTATAGTTCCCGCAACCCTAGTTGTGGATTTAACTACTCATACTTTGTGTAGATACAAGACTTATGAATTAAAACGACATAATTGAGCACTTACACAATTGAATTAAGGACAAGAAAATCCAAATACAAAGAGAATGACAAGATTAAAGATAAAATCAAAGTATAAGTGTTCACAATACTCTCCAATGTAATCTCACCATTTTCTCTCTCTAATTACTGAGTTTTGTTGTGTACCATGTGGAAACTTCTGAAAATAGCCTAAAAACTTATTTATAATATTTAAAATACATGTCCTAAACAAAATAGAATAGTCGGGTCGACACGCCTCACGAACTGGTTTATGGGCCATATTTTGCATTCCACGGCCCGTAATCGGGGTCTCGTACAAAGTTGATGGAATTCTGGACTTCAAGTCCACGATACACCCTCTGTGACCCGTAAAGTGGTTTACGGTAGGGGGGTTTCATCTGATGAATTTTCAAAAAGTCCCAATCTCTTATCCTCAAGGTACAAACCATGTTCTACGACTCGTAAATCATTCCACAACTCATCTGCATATTCGTGGAACCAACTTAAAAAAATCAACCCCTCACTGGAATGGTCCACGAAACCACTCTACGACCCATAGAATGACCTACGCCCTGTAAAGGGTTCGTGTTGCATCAAAAATCAGCATCTTCTGTATTTTTTCCCAAAAATCAAGGCCAACCCTAGAATCCTGCAAATATAACACAAAAACACATAAAACCAACTAACATCGCATTGAGAATACACAATATTCCAAGTTTTAAGCATCAAAAGTCTTGTATTTTGACAGCACATCAAGGCTTCTCCCTTTACCTTGTGTTTGAGGATAAAAATGGTTTTTAGTGGTCAATGATGTAATGACCCTAAAGGTCATTTTTGGCATTTTCAACCAAATTACTATTTTCCCTTCCCCAAAGTTGCCTTGAATCACTTTTGGATAAGTCTTAAAGTCAAATTGTGAAAACCTTGTAAAAAGTTAGAGTTTTGCAAAACAAAAAGTTTTAAAAGGCTTAAAGTTAAAAATTTTGAGTTTTGTGGTTATTTTGAGATTTGAGTATCGAAGTTCGATTCTGTTGATTCCGTTAGTTTTGGAATGCCGAATCTAGTCTAGGAGAACTTATAGAACTGAATTCGGAGTTAAAATAGAGATTTTAGACCTAAAGTTGCATTTTTAGTTTATTTTAGATCATAGGTTTGACTTTGATCGACATTCGGGATTCGAGAGCTCGTATCAAAGTTCCATTAATTCCAGTGGTTCCAGCTGGTGAAACTAACACTAGAAATGCCTTCGTTGTAATTTTTAGAGGTTCTGAGAATATTTTGGATTTTTAGGTTCGAAACTAGTTTAACAATCATTATCCGGTTCAAGGCCACGGGGGTTCCAGATTTGAATTTTGACGGTTCTATTGAGTTCGGATCATCGTTTCTAGTAGAGCTCTGTGTTTGGTTTGTGTTCAACGATTCCAAATGAATTCCTGAGGGTCCAGTTCCTATTGTTGTGTTTTTGTGTTGTGCTGGTTTTGTTGTTTCTAGTGCATGTCACACCAGTGCACCGCGTTCGTGCCTCAACATTCGCGTTCATATAGGTCAAAGAGATTAGACCTCCACATTTGCGGAGACTTGGTGTCCTCTGAGCTCCACATTCGTAGATTCTTCTCTGCGTTCGCGGACAAAGAATGTCTGGACGTGTAACACCACAACTTTGTTTTAACTAAGATTGAGTCATCCTTCATATGATAGGATCAATTCCTAAGTATTTAAAGTATATTAGATGTGATTTAGAGTTATAAAGGATATTTTACATCAAGTCAAATCCAAAGAATTTCTACCGACTAAGTTTTTGAATGAGTTGATAGAAGGGTCAACTTCAAATGACCATATCTCCTAAAGTATAATGAGTTAGGTGACCTATCAAATTAAAGATCTTTGATTTAGCTTTCCAACGCATCTTATTTCGCGTTAAACAGAGTTTGGAGTAGAGAGTTATGACCATTTTACTAGAGACCTGCAGACCTGTCTGAAGGTCCGCGACGGCTCCGCGATGCGGACCTATCGCGAACCCTTTCTGGATAAGCTAACTGACGTTCCTTTATTTTATTTTGAGGGTACTTTTATCCTAAAGCCTTTGGGGGTCTATTTAAGGTCCCAAAATGCATAATACGTTAGTTTCATGAGTCAAAACCCTCTCTTTCCCTCCTAAACATAAAACGCTCAAGAATCATTAAGAAAGTCATCAAGTTAGGATTAACTTTCAAGATTCATCATCAAGGTGAGTTATTCTTCATAAGCTTTAAGCTAATTTCTCTATCTATTCATGAAATCCCTAATAGAATCTTAAATTATAACCTAGGGTTTCAAGAGAGCGAATTCAAGAATCCCAAGAAAGGATTTCTTGATTCTTCTTTTCATGAATTAGGGTTCTTCAACAAGAACTCTAAAGATTCTAAGTCAAGAATTCAAGAATCAAAGAGAATCCCTTCAAACAATGTCTTTTCAAGTTCTCCCACTATAAAAGAACTACCGACATCGAGGATATTCTCCAAGAAATAAGTATTCATCAAATTTTGATTATAATATCAAATTTTCAGGTATGTAAGGCTAAACTAAAACATGAGATTATTCTCTCATGTGCCCCATAGAGGTCATAAATGAGTTGATGATTGAGGAGTCTACATACATGATTTCTTGATGGTGTTTCTTGAAAAATTGATTTGAAATTACATGTTTTCTATGTTGATGATCATCATAAATAGTATTTCTTGAAGTTAACATTTTTCATGAGATTTTGCATAACCTTACATGATTATTTGAAAAGCATGCATGATGAACTTAGGGGATGAGTCTAGAGCCTTGATGATGATGATGTTGTGATTGTGTTTCACATTTGATGAGAGTCTTGATGATGATGTTGGTGAGAATGATATTTTATGATGTCTTAAAATTAGAAGTTTAATTTCTAAAAGAGTATCTTGAGTCCATGATGTTGATGTTAATGAGGTGAGGTGATGTTGATGTTGAGGTATTATATTATGTCCCTACGGGACTGATGTTGATGTGAGGTATTATATTATGTCCCTACAGGACTGATGTTGATGTTGAGGTACTATGTCCCTATGGGACTGATGATGAGGTATTATGTCCCTATGGGACTGATGAGGTTGAGGTTTTATGAGCATGTCGAGTTCTGGGAGGAGTGTTGAGCACCGAAATGGGTAAGAGTGAGTCCCACTTGAACCTATTAACTACGTGGCCCGTGTAGGAAGAGGGGATTGAACCGCAATGCGGATGGCTCCTTTCTTGTCCCAAATGAGGACTGAGGTTTTTCTTGTGGATCTACTTAGGTTGATGTCCTTTACCCCGGGCAGGGTATTGGATGGATGTGGTAACGGCATTGCTTCATTGTATCATTACTGGCTCATAGGTGATGGTTATCAGTTAAAGAAACTCCCAGTTAGGTTTCATTTTGATAGAACTCTGATGTTGATATTGATGTGATGTTTTAAGTCGAGTTTCCTTGAGTTGAGTCGAGTTTCCTTCAGTTGAGTTGAGTTGAGTTGAGTTTCCTTGAGTTGAGTTCCTTGAGTTGAGTTGAGTTGAGTTGAGTCGAGTTGAGTTGAGTTGAGTTGAGTTTCCTTGAGTTGAGTTCCTTGAGTTGAGTTGAGTTGAGTCGAGTCGAGTTGAGTTGAGTTGAGTTGAGTCGAGTTTCCTTGAGTTTAGTTAAGTTGAGTTGAGTTGAGTTGAGTTTCCTTGAGGTGAGTATGATGTATTGATGATGCATTGATGAGATGTTGATGGGTCATTTGTCTACTCTTTATTCTTTCTTTAGATAAACATTTGACATTCTGATAGAGTATGATGTTGAGTTGATGTTATTCCTATATTATTCTACTTGTTTCTGTTTCACTCAGCTATTTTACATACCAGTACATTCCAAGTATTGATGTCCCCTTCTAGGACTGCATCGTTTTATGATGCAGAGGCAGGTATTAGAGATCATCGACAGACGCTTCGTTGAGGATCTATTCGCATTCAGCTGATAGGTGAGACCTCCTTGTTTTCGGAGGATTTCCATATTATTATCATCTAGCTTGAGTAGTACTTTATTTTTCTTGAGTTGGGTAACTATGGCCTGTCATGGTGCCATCTAGATGTTTGAGTTAGAGGCTTCATAGACACTGAGTAAAGGATGTGATGTATTGTTTTTTTCAACTATTCTTTGTTGGAAATTAACATTTTATATAGAGACTTGAATACTTTAATTATATTAAAGTCTTTTCCTTGAGGATGTTTCTTCCGATGTTGAGTATGAGGTAATGATGAGGCCAAGTGGTTCGCTCGGGGACTAGCAATAGCCTCTAAGTGCCAGCCACGCCAAGGGTATCCTCCCAGGGCGTGACAGGACGGTGACCTTTAAAAACGTGATTTAAACCTTTTCCACTATTTTTGACATTTTAAGGTTCGTTCTAAGAGAGGATTTTAAAGTTTTGAAGTCGAATTGATTAGGTAACTATTTTTAAACCTATTTCAACTATTTCCATTGATTATTTGTGTTTTAACCTCTAAATTTGGGGATTTAATGGTGGAATTTGAGGATTTTTGGGATTTGAGTTTCCTAAACTTTAATCATTGATTTCTCCCTCATCTTAGCTTCATTTTTAAACTATTTTCACCATTGAATTCCTTATTACATGGGAAATGTTTTCATATATAAATTTTGAGTTTCCGACTAAGTTTTTCTGCATGAGATTTTTTACCATTATACCCTTTCTCTCTGAATTAATTGATTTTAGTGTCATTAGATTCATTATGTGATTGTGACGCCATATTTGAATAGGTTGTTATGATTTGGAGTATCGTAGAAGGGGGAAAGTGGCAATTTTTATTTGATTCGAGACTTTATTTGAGGCAAGTGGACTTCTAACCTTTTGTTAAGTATGAATGAACCTTGTATGGTCCTATGTGCATGGAATTGAGTAATTTGGGGGTAGAATTGTATCTTGTAGGCTTGATCATGATATTTCGGATTGAATAATTATTTTTATGCTGATATATTACTTTATTAATTAAATGTGGATTCGTAACCTATGTGACTTGCGAATCATTCGATATTGATGGAGAGATGATGCTTATATTGTGATATAATTGATACATTGAGATTGTGGTGATATTGAGGCATTAATGATATTAAGCTACTAATGTTATGTATTGATATTATGAGATTGATATTATGATATAATTGTGATCACACACATTGCATTTATTATTATTTGTGCATTGATACTTGTGATGGCTATGCCAAGATTTGGATAAGGTAACATGTGAATTGGTGGACGAGGTCTCTACTTGCCAAGCTGAATCATTATGCCAGTGGTCCGAGGTCATTTTCGGATGGGTCTGAAGTCATCATTATCGGCCATGCTCACAAATACACTGTCTAAGTGAGACCCTCATGGGTTTCGTCTGAGGCAGTCATCTGATCAGCGGACATGTATTCTAGGACAAACATGCATTATGATTATTTGACATTGCATTGCATCGTTTACATCCCATGACATCTACTCCACTCCATTCCATCTCATACCATATCTGGTTGATATTATTGCATATTGTTTATGAGATTGTATACTTATCATATTCCTGATGTTGATTAAGTGTTGAATCTACTTATATACTTGTGTATCGAGATACTATGCCAGATGATGGGTATATCTATATTACTGTGATTTGTATGTTATATTGTGCTGCGACTTTTCTGAGTCGAGGGTTCTACTTACCTGATTGTGGTTAGGATTTAAGGAGTTACTTGTGTTTTTATTGCTTTACTTTAGGTTAGTTCAATTTCCTGAGTACCATGTTGTTGGTGCTCACCCCTTGCTACATTTTTGTAGGTTGTGAGCCCGGTCCATCCTGCTAGACTTCTCTTTATTGGATCGAGCTTCTGGATTTCTTATGAGGTAGCTACTTTTGTCTTTAGCAGGCCTTGGATCCCATTTTTAGGTTTTGGTTCTATTTGAGGACTAGGTGTTATGACTTATATTTCATTTGAGTATTCTATACATAGAGGCTTGTACATGTGAAACCAATTCTGGAATGGTTTTAGTATGTTTTCTTCCGCTTATCTATATTATTAGACTGATATCTTCCACTTATATTGTTATTGTTAAGTTGTTTTGGTTGGGCTAACTCGCCTCGATGGATTATGTGAGTATCATCACATCCGGATTTCCTATCGTGACAGTTTACAAGACCTCAAATAACACTCACTCAAGTGGTAACACTAAACTTTTCCAAACATAGCTCTTCCTTTCATAAATAATGTCGAAAGCAAGTTTTGGATAAGAGAGTCTGGGGTGCATATTGATCTAGCTTAAATACACGATTCATCGTTAGAAACTTGACATTTCAAATTATACCATCAACAGTGGCATAACAAACCTAAGTCCAGTCTATGCCTAAAAGGATAACAGAATCAATCACCTCTGACTTTAATAGGGTTAACCATGGTATCTCTATGATGGGAAGAAATGGTATAATAACTATAGGCTCACTCAATAAAGATGGAATTATCAATGGGAGTAAGGATACGAAAAGACTTAGGAAGACGCTCGGGGAATACATCAAACTTATCATCCATATGTGGGGTCATAAAACATAATATGGCACCTAGATCAAACCAACCATAAAAATCATATGAAATACTCAAAGCATACCCATGACAACATCTAGCAAGTTCTCCTTATCCTAGCAACTACCCATGGAATGGAAATGGTTTGTACCCCCACTTGTACCTAAAGTATCACCCATTTGATTGCCTCGAATTGGTAGTGCTGCAACAGAAGATTGAGCCTTGTTGCCCAACATCGGACACTTCCTCTGGAAGTGACTCACCTGGCCACACTTATAGCAACCATTGGCGCCCTTTTGACACTCCCCCAAATGAAGTTTTCCACATGTACCACGCAGTGGCTTCCCTTTAGAGCCTCGAGCCACCCTTCCTCCGGATGGAAGGTTTCGGTCCCTGCAATACTAATTCCTCTGTGGCCTCTCATTAATAAATTAAATGCAGGATCACTCACTGGTGGTAGCACATAACTCGAAGATCTCCTTAGAATGGAGAACTTGTATTCATTTCCTTGCTCATGTTGACTACACTCATGTCCAGCTGGCTTAGCCTTTTTGCTCCAAGGTTCCCAATGGTTCTTCTTGTTTCTTCTACCCATCGAGCGTGTACAGCAGGCTGAGTAGTAGGATCAGGCTCCTCTACCTGAACCCTGGTCCTTCTCCCACACTGTGAGGGCATCCCTGGTGGAGAAATCTCAATGCTGACGATGACATTTCTCATGTTCACAATCCATTTTGACAGCATGGTCTACAAACGTGCAATGTACAAGTTAGAAGAGAGGTGTCCTAAAGTTTGACTCTATAGCATGAATCAGAATAAGAAAGAAGTATAACAATTCCAAATGTCCTACAGCCTCCTGCTTATAAAGTGTGATGCACAACATACCCATAAACAAGACTCCACTAAACATGGCTTCATAGAGTCCCTAGAACTCTGTACTCTGATACCAATTTTGTCACGCCCCAGGAGGGTACCCTAATCGTGGACGACACTCAGAGACTACTGCTAGTCCCCAAGCGAATCACTTGATCTTATCACATTCTTTCAATCACAATCTAACAATGGAAGACATCAGCAATCCAAGAATAACTCAATAGGAATATGATGATAAAATTCTTTCAGACAAGCCGCAGGATAACCAATCTAATCATAAGACTAGTAAGAACGAAACTAGCCAAAACTCTTTCAAATTAATGACTTGACAATCTAGTCTACAAAATTTCTATCCATCTGACTAAATGGTGTCAATGATGGGTCCATCGCTACCACAAAATAGAATAAAAGCATATTAAGACCTGACTCTAGAAGTTAGATGAAATAAATAATAAGTATTCTCCAAAAGCAAGGAGGTCTCACCAACTAGCTGAATGTGAATATATCCTCAACGATGCGCTTATCGATGATCCCTAATACATGTCTCCAAATCATAAAACGATGCAGGTTTAAATGGACATCAGTATGTAGAATGTACGAGTATGTAAAATGGCAAAATGAACAGATAAAAGTCGAATAACATCAACTCAGATAACTCAAGTCAAGAGATAAGTAGCTCAATCGGATGTTCCAAAACAAAGTTAAATAAATGTTACTAATTTGATGCAATAGTTTAATTTATTATAAACGGACAAATATGAGAAAATCAATTCAATTACTTATAATATAAAAATATGTCAATAATTTATAACATATAAAATAATAATTTGGAGTTAAATAGTTAGGAGTTAAAATATTAATTGATTTAAATTTAATTTGAAAAAAGACTCCTAAATATAAAAGGAGTAGTTTAAAATTTCAACGTAATTTTGATTAATCTTTTTCTTTTTTAAATTTGCTATATTACATACTTTTATAAATAAAATATTTGATAATCAAAATTTTAATTAATTTCAAAGTCTTAAATATTAGAAAAAATAATAATATTTATCCTTTTTTCCTTTATAGCCCAGACAATTATTTATATAGTATAGTCCTTAATCAAAAGTGAATTCTAAATATAAAGAACTTCTAATCCAAAAGTGATTCTTGAAACTAAATAAATAAAATATAAAATAATAAATTAAGAAAAACAGTGAAAAAATGATTTTGCCAAAATGAGAGTATTTTGATGAAGGGGGAAAATGTCAAAGAACATTTCTAAGAGTATTTGCATCTCAATTTTACAAATTTTCTTTCCATATTCTATATGTGTTTTGGGATTTTATTATTTCAATTTCGCATCACATGAAATATTAAAGAGAAATTAATTTAATTTTATATTGCATATGATATTAAAAAAGAAAAATAGTGAAAAGACGATTATGTCTAAAGAGAAGTTTTTTAATGAAGGGCAAAAGTTCCAACAACATTTCTAAGGGCTTTCACGCTTTTAATATAGTATAGATAGATTAAATTTTAATCAATTAATTATTTAACTCCTAAGGATTCAACTCCAAATTATTATTTATGTATTGATAAACTATTAACATATCTACATTTAGGTAATTGAATTGGTTTTTTTCATCTTTATTTGTTCATAATAAATTAAACTATTGAATCAAATTAATAGTATTTTTTTATTTTGTATGCATGATAATAAAAATTAAATTGATAAGATTTTCTTATTGTGGTTAAATTTCTACTTAGAGAATTTTTTTTCCAACTAAAATAGACTTGGTCCAAAAAAATAATTAATTATCATTACTATTTTTTAATATATAAAGATAATATCATATTAATATTTAGTAATAGTCGTCTAATTATTTCCTTAGTATTTAGGATTTTGATATTGAAAATCCAATTATCTAATTTGAGTTCTTTCCATGTAGACTTAGGATTGTATTTTTGAGGTTTCAACTTTTGTTTTTCAGTTATAAGATTTTGGTTCAAGAATTTTAGGACTTTCTAATAAGGTTCATGTCACGCCCTGGAAGGGTACCCTAGACGTGGCCGGCACTTAGAGACTATCGCTAGTTCCCGAGCGAACCACTTAGCCTCATCACATCATTCAATATCAACACAACGAAAACATCATAAATAGAATACCTTAGATAAGGGCCAAATGGCCAACATCAGTCTCAACATCAACTAAGTAAAGTACTACTCAGTTCATATGGGAAACATCCACATCAACCTCAACATCATGTCTACGAAGCCTCTAACCTGATTCAACTGTCTAAGAATGGTGCCATGACATGCCATGGCTACCGGACTCAATGCGATAAAGGAAGCATAAAATAGAAAGGTCTCCTCCGGATAGCAAGGAGGCTCACCAAAGTCTGAACTCGAAATCTCTGACCTCAATGATGCGCCTACTGAAGTCCTCTAACTCCTGTATCTGCATCATGAAATGATGCAGCGCCAAATGGCGTCAGTACGTGGAATTGTACTAGCATGTAAAATAGCTGAATAACAGGGTAAGTACACAGCATAAAGAAACATCAACTCAACATCATACTCCATCAGGATATCAAGAGTCTATCTAAGGCAAGAGATTAGATTAGACAATTGACTCATCAACCTCACATCAATCATCGACATCACATCAAGCTCATCTCAAGGAACCTCAACATCAATTCACATCAAAGGAACCTCAACATCGACTCAAGGGAACATCATATCGACTCAAGGACTCGACTCAATATCACATCAGCATCGATATCAGAGATCTATCAAATGGAACCTAACTGGGAGTTTCTCTAACCGACAACCATCAACTATGAGCCGGTGATGATACAACGAAGCGATGTTGTTGCCACATCCATCCAATACCCTGCCCGGGGTAAAGGACATAACCTCAGTGGATCCATAAGAAAAACCTCAGTCCTCATTTGGGACAAGACAGGAGCCATCCGCATTGCGGTTCAATCCTCTCTTCCTACGCAGGCCACGTAGTTAATGGGTTCAAGTGGGACTCACTCTTTGCCCACTTCCGTGCTCAATACTCCTCCCAGAACTCGACATGCTCATAAAAGATCAACCTCATCAGTGTCATAGGGACATAATACCTCATTATCAGTCACATAAGGACATGATATAATACCTCAACATCAACATCGGTCCCAGAGGGACATAGTATAAAACCTCAACATCAACATTTGTCCCGTAGGGACATAGTTACTCACCTCATAACATCAATATCGACATCAGAACTCAAGATACTCATTTAGCAATTAAATCTCAATGCTAAGACATCATTCTCATCAACATCATCATAACATCATCGTAGCATCATCATCGTCAAGGCTCTAGACATATCCCCTAATTTCGTTATCATGCTTTTTCCAAAACACAATAATTATAGCGATTTAAAGTACAATCATGAAAATAAATTATGATGTAAAATAAAATAGTGATGATCATCAATTCATGTAAGAAAATTACTTATACATAAAATATTGTAAGCTTTACATACGTCAAACTCTTCACATTAACCTCATCATGTCAAGACATAATACTCTATACTCAAAAGGGCACATGGGAGAACATTCTCATGCTTTAAGTTAGCCTTACATACCTGAAAGGTTTTGCTGACACGAAGTTGCACAACCTTCTCTTGATCTCCTCAACCTCAACTTCCTTCAAGCCCTAGCTTTTGTGACTTTTTTGGAAAAACGCTTTAGAATGGGGTTTTTGAAACCCTTTTCTTAGAAACCAGCCTTTATTGGTCATAGGAGAACGTTTAGGATAAATAGGGATGGACTAATCCATAATTTAAAAGAATTTTTCTTCGACCTGAAATAACACAGTCCGCGACGCGGACCTATCGCGGACAGTGTATTTTCAGAAAATTCAACTCCGTCGAAAAATCACAGAAAAACATAAGTGTGGCTCCGCGACAGGTCCGCGACGTGGTTCTATCGCGTAGGCACACTGTTTTTTGTTTTGGTATGAAAAATTATCTTTCGATTCGATTGCTCTAAAAATCGACCGAGACCCTCTTTCCACTCATTTTTCAGTGCTGATCATGAATTCAATCTCGGATTTTTAATCGGAGCATTGGAAGATGCATTTTACGCACATCTCTTCCCTAGGGTTATTTTGGTAATTTACCGGGTGTCACATTATCTCCCCCTTGGGATCATTTGTCCTCGAATAATGAGTAGGAATGGTATTTTGGCACGAATAGACTCAAGACTCACCTCGATACTCATTCGGTAACATCACTACCTCGACTTCTCATCGACCTCATTAACTTTTACTCAGACATCAATACTATACACATCACATAATGGTAGGAACATCAATTTACATAAACGTAAGAATGTTATCTTCAACATTTTCATCAACCTCGAGCACGAACAGGTGCGGGTATTTTGCTTTCCTCTTTTCCTCAGCTTCCCATGTGGCTACCTCAACAAATTGATTCCTCCACAGAACTTTGACAGAGGCTATCTCTTTGTTCCTTAGTCTGTGAACCTGTCGATCAAGGATCTGGACTGGGATTTCCTCATAGGACAAACTGTCTCTGACTCCCGTGCTCTCCACAGGAATTACCAAGGCAGGGTCCCTCAAACATTTCTTCAACATCGAAATATGGAACACCGGATGGATTTTATCTAACTCGAAAAGTAATTCTAGCTCATAAGCAACCTTCCCAATTCTTCGTACGATATGATAGGGGCCAATATAGCGAGGGCTTAATTTTCCCTTTTTTCCAAACCTCATGACACCCTTCATGGGTGATACCTCCAAGTATACCCAGTCGCTCACTTCAAACTCTAGGTCTCTTCTCCTCACATCTGTGTAAGATTTCTGACGGCTTTGGGCAATCTTCAATCTTTCTGGAATAATCTTCACCTTCTCCATGGACTGGTGGACAAGGTTATGACCAATCAACTCAGCCTCTCTAACTTCAAACCACCCAATGGGTGATCTACATCTCCTCCCATACAAGGCCTCATAAGGGGCCATTTGAATGCTCGCATGATAACTATTGTTATACGCAAATTCAATCAATGGTAAATGATCATCCCAATTTCCCTTGAAATCAAGGACGCATGCTCTCAACATGTCCTCTACCATCTGAATAGTGCGCTCTGCCTGACCATCCATCTGTGGATGAAAAGTTGTGCTCAAGTTCACGTTAGTACCCAATCCTTTCTGGAAGGACTTCCAGAAATGAGAAGTAAATTGGGCTCCTCTGTCTGAGATGATGGACAAGGGAACTCCATGCAGCCTCACAATCTCTTGGATATACATCTTGGCATAATCCTCTGCAGTGTTGGTCGTCTTGACTGCCAGGAAATGTGCTGACTTCGTCATCCTGTCCACAATTACCCATATGGAATCATGCTATCTCCGGGATCTCGGTAGGCCAATGGTAAAATCCATACTAATCATCTCCCATTTTCATTCTGGAATCTCAAAGTTCTGGGCCAAGCCACTTGGCCTTTGATGCTCAACTTTTACTTGTTGGCAATTTGGGCATCTTGACACAAACTCCGCGATATCTCACTTCATTCCACTCCACTTATAGACCTCTCTCAAGTCGTGATACATCTTGGTGGAGCCTGGATGAATGGAGTATCTAGTGTTATGGGCCTCAGCCAGAATCCTCTCTCGGACACCATCAACATCAGGGACACATAGCCTACTCTGGTACCTCAATACCCCATCTCCCCCTTTGGAGAAGACCATCACTTTTTGCTTCTGAACATCCTCCTTCAGTTGGAGTATAATAGGATCTCGATCCTATTTCTCTTTTACCTCAGTCACTAGGGATGATGCAGACCCATTTTGAACATTAATTCCTCCCTTGTTGTTCTCCTCAAGTTGGACTCCCAATCGAGCCAACCTATGCACTTCTTTCACTAACTCCTTCTTTTCTTCCTCAACATGGGTTGTGCTACCCATAAACAACCTGCTAAGAGCATCAGCAACAACATTAGCATTACCTGGGTGGTACATGATGCTCATGTCGTAATCTTTGAGCAACTCCAACCACCTCCTTTGTCGCAGGTTGAGCTCTCTCTGACTGAAGATATATTGCAAGCTCTTGTGATCCGTAAACACGTCCATATGCACTCCATACAAGTAGTGGCGCCAGATTTTAAGTGTGAACACCACTGCCGCCAACTCAAGATCATGGGTCGAATAGTTCTTCTCATGAACTTTAAGCTGCCTAGAAGCATAAGCCACCACTTTACCTCTTTGCATTTACACACATCCTAACCCAACTCTTGATGCATCACAGTATATTACAAAACCTTCCGTCCTGTCAGGCAAGGTCAATACAGGTGCAGTAGTCAACCTAGTCTTTAACTCTTGGAAGCTCTTCTCA
Organism: Solanum rostratum; assembly: GCA_029948455.1. NCBI lineage: Eukaryota > Viridiplantae > Streptophyta > Magnoliopsida > Solanales > Solanaceae > Solanum > Solanum rostratum. Next base: position 25,418,251 of record CM057046.1, on the reverse strand, counting down.
TATTCTTCAGACCACTCAAACTTGACCTTTTTCTAGGTCAATTTGGTCAATGGGGCGGATAGAGAAGAAAATCCCTCAACAAATTTGCGGTAGTAGCCTGCCAACCCCAAGAAACTCCTTATGTCAGTTGGAGAGGTCGGTCTTGGCCAGCTGGCAACCGCTTCAATCTTCTGACCATCTGCTCGAATCCCATCACTTGAAACTACATGGCCGAGGAACGCCACTGACTTGAGCCAAAACTCACATTTGGAGAACTTCGCATACAACTCATGGTCCTTAAGAGTTTGAAGAACAACTCTAAGATGCTTAGCATGCTCTTCCTCATTCCTCGAATATACCAAGATGTCATCAATGAACACGATCACGGACATATCAAGGTAGGGCCTGAACATCCTATTCATCAAATCCATGAAAGCTACCGGGGCATTCGTCAACCCAAATGACATGACCAAGAACTCAAAGTGGCCATATCTTGTCCTGAAGGTTTTCTTTGGAATATCACATTCTTTCACCTTCAACTGATGGTAACCCGATCGGAGGTCTATCTTTGAAAAGCATGAGGCACCCTGAAGTTGATCAAACAAGTCATCTATCCTGGGAAGAGGATATTTATTCTTGACCGTGACCTTGTTCAGTTGCCTATAATCTATGCACATTCTCAGAGACCCATCCTTCTTTCGTACAAACAGAACGGGAGCACCCCAAGGAGAAACACTGGGTCTAATAAAACCCTTTTCCAACAGATCCTTCAACTACTCCTTCAACTCTTTCAACTCAGCAGGGGCCATCCTATATGGTGGAATCGAAATGGGCTGCGTCTTAGGAAGTACATCAATACCGAAGTCGATCTCCCTATCAGGAGGGACTCCGGGTAAATCTTCAGGGAACACCTCGGGGAACACATTCACAATCGGGACCGACTCAAGAGTAGGGGACTCAACATCATCAGATTTAACTCGTACAAGGTGATAGATACACCCCTTAGAGATTAACCTCCTCGCCCTCAGGTAAGAAATAAATTTACCCTTGGGTGCAACATAACCTCCCTTCCACTCTAGGACTGGTTCATTTGGAAATTGAAATTTAACAACTCGGGTCATACAATCTATGGATGCATGGCAAGCATAGAGTCAATCCATACCAAGAATCACATCAAAGTCAACCATCTCCAACCCTACCAAATTGGCCAAAGTATTCCTATGACAGATGGACACTATATAGTCTCTATAGATCCTCTTATCCAGGATTGACTCACCGGTAGGAGTCGAAACAGTGTAAGGTTCAAGCAAACACTCAGGAAGAACCTCAAACTTATTGGCCACATAAGGCGTCACAAAAGACAAAGTGGCACCTGGGTCAAGCAATGCATAACAATCATGAGAAAAGATTCGGAGCATACCCGTAACAACATCTGGAGCAACCTCTTGATCCTGTCGATTACCCATCGCATACAGAAGGTTCGTCCCGCCTCCTGCATTTGCAGTAGTTGCCTTCTGATGACTACCCTCTGGGGGCGCTGTAGAAGACTGAGCTATATTACCTCTGTCACTCCACCTCTGATTCCTCATAGGGCACTCACCCTGGAAATGGCCAGGCTGTCCACAGGTAAAACAATTATTGGTGCCCTCACGGCACGCGCCAAGATGCAGCCTGCCACATCTGCCACAAGGTGGCCTTCCCCTCGGACCTTGAGCAACACTGGCTTGGGACTGAGGTCCCTGTGCTCTGAAGTTCAGATGACTATAGGATCTCTGATCATACTTGTTTTGCTGAACAGGTGCACTCACCATCGAAGGTGCATGGCTAGAAGACTTCTTTTGAAAGAAGTAACTATCACCTTTATTCTGTTTCTACTGATTAGGCTCATTCTTGCTCTCATATCCAGGACCATCTCTGGAGCATACCGGGACAGCTGGATAAACTTCAAGCTGTATTCTTTGACCATCAACCCCTCTTGTTTCAGATTCACGAACTCCTCAACCTTTGCTTCTCTCAACTCTTGGGGAAAGAAGTGATCGAGAAAGGCACTCTCGAACTCCTCCCACTCAGCAGGCTCAGCATCCTCACCTCTACCATCCTCCCACTAGTTATACCAGACATTGGCAACATCCTTAAGCTGATAAGAGACCAGCTCGACTCCCTCCGCCTCATTTGCATGCATAGCCCTCAAGATCTTACGCACCTCATCAATGAAGTTGTGTGGGTCCTCCTCAACCTTTGACCCCGTATAGACTGGCTGGTTCATCCTCAGGAAATCTCTGAGCCTGGTTGCAGTTGCAAGCTCTTGGGAGCTGGAGCTAGGGGCCTGGGAACCGCGACTGCTACTCTGAGAGGCCACTAACTGGGTGAGCATAGCAATAGCTCCCCTGAAGTTTGCTTCCGAAGTAGAGGCTGACTGAACAGGAGGGGCTGGTGGAGCTTCAGCAACTCTAGCAGGTCATCCCCGTCTCCTTGTCCCATGCTGATTAGGAGCCTCTGGTAAGGGATTCTCAGTGTTAGGGACCAAAGCATCTCTTTGGGCAGCAGTGCGTTTTGGAGGTATTATCTGCAAACGCGTAACACACGAATTAGAAAAGGGGGTTTCATAGAGCCAAGCTCTATCGCACAAATTCAGAACATCAAAGAAGGGTAACCATTTCCTAAATGCCCTGTAGCATCCTGTTTATGAAGTGTGGTGCACAAAACACGCATAAACAAGACTCTACTAGACACGACTTCATAGACTCCCTAGTACTCTTGAACTCTGTGCTCTGATACCAAGTTTGTCACGCCCTGGGAGGGTACCCTAGACGTGGACGACACTCAGAGATTATCGCTAGTCCCCGAGCGAACCACTTTGCCTTATCACATCATTCAACATCAACATAACGGAAACATCATAAATAGAATACCTCAGATAAGGGCCGAATGGCCAACATCAGTCTCAACATCAACTAAGTAAGTAAAGTACTACTCAGTTCATAAGGGAAACATCCACATCAACCTCGACATCATGTCTACGAAGCCTCTAACCTGACTCAACTGTCTAAGAATAGTGCCATGGCTACCGGACTCAATGCAATAAATGAAGCATAAAATAGAAGGGTCTCCTCCGGATAGTAAGGAGGCTCACTAAAGTCTGAACTCGAAATCTCTGACCTCAACGATGCACCTGTTGAAGTCCTCTAACTCCTGTATCTACATCATGAAATGATGAAGCGCCAAATGGCGTCAGTACGTGGAATGTAATGGCATGTAAAATAGCTGAATAACAGGGTAAGTACACAACATAAAGAAACATCAACTCAACATCATACTCCATCAAGATGTCAAGAGTCTATCTAAGGCAAGAGATTAGATTAGAGAATTGACTCATCAACCTCTCATCAATCATCGACATCACATCAAGCTCATCTCAAGGAACCTCAACATCAACTCACATCACATTGACTCAAGGACTCGACTCAAACATCACATCAACATCGACATCAAAGTATCAAATGGAACCTAACTAGGAGTTTCTCTAACCGACAACCATCACCTATGAGCTGATGATGATACAACGAAGCGATACCGTTGCCACATACATCTAATACCCTGCCCGGGGTAAAGGACATAACCTCAGTGGATCCACAAGAAAAACCTCAGTCCTCATTTGAGACAAGACAAGAGTCATCCGCATTGCGGTTCAATCCTCTCTTCCTACGCGGGCCACGTAGTTAATGGGTTCAAGTGAGACTCACTCTTTACCCATTTCGGTGCTCAATACTCCTCCCAGAACTCGACATGCTCATAAAACATCAACCTCATCAGTCCCATAGGGACATAATACCTCATCATCAGCCATATAAGGACATGATATAATATCTCAACATCAATATCGGTCCCAGAGAGACATAGTATAAAACCTCAACATCAACAATTGTCCCATAGGGACATAGTTACTCACCTCATAACATCAATATCGACATCAGAACTCAAGATACTCATTTAGCAATTAGATCTCAATGCTAAAACATCATTCTCATCAACATCATCATAACATCATCGTAACATCATCATCGTCAAGGCTCTAGACATATCTCCTAATTTCGTTATGCATGCTTTTTCCAAAACACAATAATTATAGGGTTTTAAAGTACAATCATGAAAATGAATTATGACGTAAAATAAAATAGTGATGATCATCAATTCATGTAAGAAAATTACTTATACATAAAATATCGTAAGCTTTACATGCATCAAACTCTTCACATTAACCTCATCATGTCAAGACACAATACTCTATACTCAGAAGGGCACATGGGAGAACATTCTCATGCTTTAAGTTAGCCTTACATACCTGGAAGGCTTTGCTAACACGAATTTGCACAACCTTCTCTTGATCTCCTCAACCTCAACTTCCTTCAAGCCTTAACTTTTGTGACTTTTTTGGAAGAACGCTTTAGAATGGGGTTTTTGAAACCCTTTTCTTAGAAATCGACCTTTATTGGTCGTAGGGGAACGTTTAGGATAAATAGGGATGGACTAAAATGCCCTCCGTAATTTAAAAGAATTTTTCCCCGACCTGAAATAACACAGTCCGCGACGCGGACCTGTCGCGGACTGTGTATTTTCGGAAAATTCAACTCCGTGGAAAAAATCACAGAATAACATAAGTGTGGCTCCGCGACAGGTCCGCGACACGGTTCTATCGCGCAGACACACTGTTTTTTATTTTGGGACGAAAAATTATCTTTCGACTCGATCGCTCTAAAAATTGACCGAGACCCTCTTCCCACTCAATTTTCAGTGCTTATCACGAATCCACTCTCAGATTTTCAGTCCGAGCATCAGAAGACGCATTTTATGCACATCTCTTCCCTAGGGGTATTTTGATAATTTACCGGGTGTCACAGTTCAAAAACTTAGGACTTTCAGTTATAAGATTTGTTTTCTACTTCTATGTTTTTCTTTCATTTTTTGATTTTGATTGATTGATTAATCTAATTCAAGTTCTTTTCTTGCCTTCATTATCATTATTATGTATGTGTTTTTTAAAATATCTTTCAAAAAGTAGTTTTGAAAATTATATATTAATTATGTATAACCAACAAGTGATAATGAATTTTCACCTTTTGATGATTTCTCGTGTTTCTCTTCGCTGGAAATTTTTAATTTAAAAAATTGAACGAAACAAACACATTATCATCAAATGAAGTTGTTTGAAAAATCAAAGGTTTATATCTTTTTGTATTCTCTTTGTTTGAATAACTTTTTTTTTTTGGGTAATTTATTTACTGGTGATAGTATGTAGTGTGCTAGATTATTATTTTTAATTCTCCATTCGATGTGTGTCTTTTAATATGTTGAATAAAAGTAAAAAAAAAAGTCATTTTGTGGAATTTCCGGGGTCTCTTTTTATCATATTAATCTAGATTTTATCATTATGTCCCTTAATAGAGTTTTTGTTTATGAAACAACAATATCCCAGGAAAAGATAATCATTAGGTTTATGAATTTTTCACATATAAAAATTTTCAATAAATTAAATTTTAGACATTAAACTTTCAACTCTCGATGAGTTATTAAAGTTTTACTTTCAAGAACTTTTGACCTAATTTAAGAATTACATGATATTGTTCAAATTACGTTCTTCTCTTTAATGCATGTGTATCCTTAATAATCCAATAGTTAGCAAGGACTCAGGAATTGAAACAACATTTTGTATATAATTTTAAATTATTTTAAATTTAATTTTAAAATATTAAATCAATCTAGATCAATTTAACTAAAGTAATTAGTTAAATTGAGTCTTGAGCAAAAAATATCATATAAACTAATACATAGAAAATAATTACATCAACGAACTTTTATGTATTTATAAATCCTTCCTTATTTTAAAAAGTAATTAATCAAAAAAAAAAAAAAAAGAGTTGTAATCTAGTGTCTAGAATTCTTTATTATTTTATAGAGTTGTATGTAGTATATGGTTAAAGTGACCACAAAATTTGAAAAATCAAATTAGGAAACTAATATTTAGTGCACCTAAAAATTCATTAGATTTAGAATCTCATTCTGTGACTTTTATAAAATATAAAAGTAAAACACTTTTAATTTGTTATGATTTAATTATTTAAGTAAAAGAAAGATGAGAAGTATTAATGTTCTTAGAAATATTGATTAAACTTTTTATCATTTATTAATGAAGCATAATAATAGACAAATTATGATCTATTATAGTTTTCTTAAATTTTTGAATATTTTATATTTACTAAAATTTTACTTATTAAACTTTTCTTTTGAATTATGCAAGAAATTCTAAAATCTAGGACTTCAAAATCAATTATGATTTTACTTATCCTTATTTGAATTATGTAATAAAACTATAGTTCCTAGCATTACTATTTCTAATATATTTTAAAAAGTATTATATTGAAGGGTACAATTTTTATTCAAAAGGTTGCATATTAAAGGTATTTGGTTTGACAAAAAGAAAAATCTTCTAGAGAGTCAATTAAAAGGGTAAAACACCTATCCTATCCTATGAAGGATCGCCTCCAATGTTTAGAAAAAAAATTTCTAATACAAAATATTTTTTAATAGCTTTAAATCTGTGAGGAATTCTAAATGCTCGAGGAGTCACATTTAAGTAACAGTCCATTGAAGTTCTTATCTTATTTAATTTGTATTAACTGTTCCATGAGCCTCCCATATAATTTAACAATACACTTAATCACATGGGAGTTAGAAATTGGAGTAGCGAGGTTCGAACGTATTAATAGTAATTCTTATAGAAATTAGAGGCGAACACATAAATTTAAAGCTCAATGAAAAATTAAGACATTTCATATAATAATTTTTTTTATTTTATATACACTATTTATTATTTAACACGACGAAACCTATCCTCATTTTTCTTTTTATAGGCACATAATACCCCATGTTAGTGTTTTTCCCCTTACAACACCCCCCACCCCCAACCCAACCCATGTGACTTAGTGTTTTTCCCCTTACAACCCCCCACCCCACCCCAACCAAAAATTTGCTAATATCTGGTGGACCTGGTCAATGACTCCCTTGCGGGGTTTCATATTTAATCAAGATACCTTCGTTGATTGTACTGAAGTGTTTGCACATACATTAGAGAGGAATTCATCATCAGCAAAATATCCCTCCTTACTTGCTTGGACGGAAGGAAGTTTTATTACCATTAACCTAACAAACCAATAATGTAAAATTATAAATTTTTATCATGAAACTATATTTTGCTTAATCTTATTTATCTCAATTTATATTGGTATTAATATAAGAGTTTAATTAGTTAAATCCAAATGCATGTATAATTGGATGAGATAGCTTAATTAATTGTTTCATCTACAAAATTTTTTCTCAATTCTATTTCTCCATAGGATCGGTAGTTTTCACATTTACCCTCCAATATAACTTGAACTCGACTTATGTATTAATATTGAAGGTGTTCAACTACTTGAATAGGCCTCTCTTATCTTGATCATAAATTTTGGTTAAAAAAATTACTATTCCTATTTAAATTTAAGAAGGTATTTTAATAAAATCATAGCTAAATTCACAAGTTTTTTTTATGTTAATTCCATCTCTAATTAATAAGTGCATTAGATTGCTAAATTTTTCTTGTGAATGATAAAACCAAGGTGTCTAATATTTTTAATGTATGTACAAAAATATTAAATAATACTACTAGGAAATATTTTAAACATTTGAATATTGTTAATTGCTTTCCGTCCGGTTTGGGCATTTGACTTGTACCAAATTACTACCAATTAAGAAAGTATAGAGAATTAAGACTGGGCCTTTGGTCGTTTGGTCCGAGTCAGAATATTATACAATTCCAAGAACAATATTTACCCAGTCAACAAACAACACCAAAGGAAAAAAAAAATATCAAGAACCCCAAAATTGATTCACCTAATTCCTCCTTCCTCTGTAAGTACAAAGAAAGAAAGAAAGAAAGAGCAATTATATTTCAAAATTTCAAACTTTGTTTTGGGGGAAAAGGGAAGAGAGCGTGCGGGGATATAATTTTTTTGTAAGCCCCATTTTGGTAGTGGAAGAGGAAAGTTGAAAAAGGTGGGGTTTCTTTAATATAATTTATCTTTGCACATCTGGGTTTTAAGTTTTAAGTCAAAAAGGTTCAAACTTTACACATGGGTTTGATTCAGGTATTGCTTGATTCTTGATCTGAGTTGGAATTTCTTTGAGGTTGAAAACATTTTGCTTTTTAATGCATCATTTTGTGAAATTCTGAGTTTGTGGCATGTGGGTTTCAGCTGAGGAGGAAATCTTGATATTAGTTTGATTACTTTCTTCAGACTTACTTATTTCTGTTTAAAATATACATATATATTTGCTTGTTTGTGCAAAGTGGGTGGTTGTAGAGAAATATGATCAAGCAGATATTTGGGAAGAAGAAGCAGTCGAAAACGGCTGGTTCAACTAGTTCAAAGAAAAGTGATGGAGGAAGTAAAAAGGTTGGGGTATCAGCTAATACTGTTATTTCAGCCCCTTATTCTGTTTCAGCTTCAACAGGGGATAAATTTGTTCGAGATGGGAGTTTAAAGCTCAATGGGAATCTTGTTGCTGCATCTTATGATGCATTGCCTAGTTTTAGGGATGTTCCTAATTCTGAGAAGCACAACTTGTTTATTAGGAAGCTTAACATGTGTTGTGTTTTGTTTGACTTCACTGATCCTACAAAGAACCTTAAAGAAAAGGAGATCAAACGACAGACGTTGTTAGAGCTTGTGGAGTACGTCACGTCCGCAAATGTAAAATTTACAGAAGTGGTGATGCAAGCAGTAGTAAAGATGGTGTCTACAAATTTGTTCAGGGAACTCATGCCCCAGCCTCGCGAGAACAAGACGTTGGCGTTTGATGTGGAAGAGGATGAACCTGCAATGGATCCTTCATGGCCACATCTGCAGATTGTGTATGAGTTCCTTCTGAGGTTTGTTGCATCACCCGAAACTGATGCAAAAGTTGCCAAAAGATATATAGATCATTCCTTTGTTCTCAGGCTGCTTGATCTTTTTGATTCTGAGGATCCTAGGGAGAGGGAGTACTTGAAAATAATACTGCACCGTGTCTATGGGAAGTTTATGGTACACCGACCTTACATCAGGAAGGCGATTAATAACATATTTTATCGTTTTGTTTTTGAGACTGAAAAACATAACGGGATTGCAGAGCTTCTGGAAATTCTTGGCAGCATAATCAATGGGTTTGCTTTGCCACTAAAAGAAGAACACAAACTTTTTCTTGTTCGAACATTGATTCCCTTGCATAAACCCAAATGCCTAGCCATGTACCATCAACAGTTGACTTATTGCATGACGCAGTTTGTTGAGAAAGACTGCAAGCTTGCTGATACAGTTATTAGGGGATTGTTAAAGTATTGGCCAGTAACAAATAGCTCAAAAGAGGTCATGTTCCTTGGTGAGTTGGAGGAAATCTTGGAAGCTGTTCAACCAACAGATTTCCAAAGGTGTATGGTGCCATTGTTTCGTCGAATTGCTCAATGTTTGACTAGCTTGCATTTTCAGGTATGTGTAAGCTATGTTAGATATACACCTCTTCTATTTATTACGTATGCAACTACTTGCATGTGTGATATGCATTATAGAACAGCACTTATCTCTTATCTTTGTAGGGGATGTTGGTTTTTGTGTATGCTTTGTGTACATTATGTTTATGTTTCATAACTTGCATTGGCGATGTGTTGTCGGGTGGAAAATGGAAAATAGAAAATAACTGAAGCTAGAAAAATTGACTGATATGCTATTCTTCTGTTTTTTTTCCCTTCTTCTCTTTCCTGCCAAAGCTTGTTTCTGTCTTCAAGCAGACAATTTCCTTTTCAAGGGACTGAATTTCTTGCAGTTAGCAAGTTAGTTTTCTTCATATGGTTTAGGACGATCCAGAAGATCCCCATACCATTTTGCCCCCTCCCCTTCCTTTCGGATAAGGCATTTATACTCCATGGTTGTTTGAAGGCACAATGTTGTGATGGTCATAGTTTTGTTTGTATTCCAATTGGTGAATCTACAACATGTCTTATGATGTCTAGAGATGAGTCATGATTTCTACAGTAGGGGAGTTGTTGGTCATGGTAAATGAAGCTTTCGTTGTGCAATGACAGGTTTTTGAAATATTTTGAAAAGTTAGAAATAACATAGTATTTGTCAGAGCCTATTATGTATTAAATTTATAGTATTTGCATAATGTTATGTGCTTTTCAGTAGTAGTCGCTCTTCCTATTCCTTTCTTTCCTTTCATCTTTGTCATATCTAGTCTAATCCGCCTATGGGTTGTTGAGACGAGGGTTCCCAGGAAACAACCTCTCTACTTCTATGAGGTAGTGGTAAGGTCTGCGTACATTTTGCCCTCTCCAGACCCCACTTGTGGGATTCCACTGGGTATGTTGTTGTTGTTATATTATGGAGCCGCTACCCTTTGAGTTTGAGATGAGGTGGTGGTGAAGAAGATAAATATGGCTTGTTCCAAGAGACAAGATGGGTCGGTACCAAGGCACAGGATGTTGATGGTTTAAGTTGTGGTACTCAGGAAGCTCGAGGGATAGGAATGAAGTAAGTATTTTGGTAGGCAAAGACCTTAGGGAGTGAGTGGTGGAGGTTCGGGGGATCAATAATAGGAGAATGACAATTAAGCTAGTTGTTGGTGAGGTTAATTTGAATGCTATTAATGCTTATACGCCTCAGGTAAGCCTGAATGAGGAGGCCAAAAAGTTCTCTTGGGAAGATTTGGATGAGGTAGCGAGAGAGGTATGCAGAATATTAAGAAAATTTTTATTGTGGGAGATTTAAATGGCCGTGTTAGGGCTACTTCTAGTGGTCTTGATGATGTTCACGAAGGCTTTGGTTTTGGGGAGAGGAATAGAAGTGGAGCTTTACTTCTGGATTTTGCTTTTGAGTTGGTAGTTGCTAACCCGTGCTTCCCAAAGAGGGAGAACCACTTGGTTATATTTCATAGCTCGGTAGCTAAGACCCAGATAGAGATAGATTACTTTATAGGAAGGGTGATAGAGGCCTTTGTAAAGATTAAAAAGTTATTTTGAGTGAAAATCTTAATACCTAACACAAACTTTTGATGCTAGACTTGATGATTAAGAGAATAGGAGAAAGAAGACTTTATATGATCAACTAGGGTTAAATTAGGTGCCTTGACTCCTCCTCTTTATTGGGAGATAGGGGAGAATTGAGTGGTATGGGGCCTCTGTGGAATTAGACAACTAGTTGCATTAAGAAAGCAACTACCGAAGTGCTAGGGGTATCGAGGGGTAACTTTGGTGGTCATCAAGGAGATAAAGTGATGGAACAAAGAAGTCCAAGGGAAAGTGGAAGCCAAGAAGGTTGCACATGTGGACAAGAAAGAGAAGCAAGTACTTAAGGAAGACTATAAGATGACAAAGAGAAAAGCTAAGTTAGCGGTTACGGTTATTAAGATGGCAACTTTTGAACGCTCATATGTTGAGTTAGGGGACAAAGGTGAGGATAAGAAATTGTATAGGCTCGTGACTTGGATCAAGTGAAGTGCATTAAGGATGAGGAAGGCAAGGTGTTGGTGAAAGAGACCTCTATAAACAAAGATGACAAACATACTTGCACAAACTCCTGAATGAAGAATGAGATAGAGATACTGTGTTTGGTGAGTAGGCGTACTCTGAAAGACTTTGGGACTTTGAGTACAGTATGTGTTATAAGGTTAAAGAGGTTAAACGTGTTATTTCTAGGATGCACATAGGTTGAGCAATGGGAACTAATGGGATTTGGTGGAATTTTAGAAAAGCACAGACAAGGCAGGTATGGTGTGGTTGACTTGGTTGTTTAATGCTAATTTTAAAATGGCAAAAATTCCTGATGAATGGAGATGGAGTACAGTGGTCCATTGTACAAAAATAAGGGTGATATCTAAAACTGTAACAATTATAAGGGTATCAACTTGCTAAAACACACTATGAAGGTCTGGAAAAGATTGGTGGAGATGAGGGTGAGGAGAGGAGTATCCCTTGCTGAGAATTTGTTTGGATTCATGCCAAAGTTATCGATTGTTGAAGCCATCCATCTTGTGCCAGGAACGGTGGAGAAATATAGAGAAGAAAGAGGGACCTATATATGGTGTTTATTAACCTTCAAAAGGCCTAGACAGTTTTGAGGGATGTCCTATTGGGGTGTTTGGAGGCTAAAGATGTCATGATGGTTTATATTAGGGTGATAAAGGACATGTACAATGGAGCCAAGACTTGGGTTAGAATGGTGGGAGAAGACTTGGAGCACTTCCTTGTTAAGATGGGTTTACATCAGGGAACAGTTCTTAGTCCTTTCCTATTTTCCTTGGTAATGGATGAGTTCGCATAGTGTATTCAGGAAGAGATTTCATGGTGTGTATTATTTGCGGCCGACATTGTACTAATTGATGAGACATGGGATAAAGTTAATGCTAGATTAGAGTCTGGAGACAAACTCAGTGTTCAAAGATTTCAAGTTGAGTAGGACCAAAATGGAATATTTAGAGTGCAAATTCAATGTTGCATTGGATGAAGCAAACGTGGAAGTAAGGCTTGTCACACAACTCCGTAATCCAAGGTAGTAGGGACATAAAAAATGATGTTATACATTGCATTGGGGTGGCATGGATGAAATGGAATAAGCAAAGGTCCTAGATTTGAGTCTCACCACGATCTGTTTTAATTTAAAAAAAATCCACATGCTTAGCTCATGAAAATGGGCTTTCATGTGATGAGACGTTTCGAATACATCAACTAAATAAAAGTGTGATCTTTCTACTAACAATTTAAGCTTTTAGATGAGACGATTGTACATTTCAACAAACACAATTTCCTTATTAGTCCATTCTGAAATGAATGATGCATAAGTTTTTATAGTAGTACGAATGTTATGGCATGCTTAAGACCACAAGTTTAGAAGGTTTTATAATCATACAATGATACATTTAAAATCACAAATTTCAAAATTCTCCCTTTTATTAAATTTCATGCCAATTCATACTATGAAAAATAAAGTGAGACACAGGGAGTCTATGTTTTAGAGTTTCTCTGTGTGTATGCAGGGGCCCTTCTCTTCCTTGCATGTTAGGCTTTCTCATTAATGATAAATGATCTGTAAAATAATCTACCTTTAACCAAGCTACATTTGATTCTGAAAATTCGAGTTAAAATGCAGTATACTTGCTACTTTTTCCCTTCTCTCTCTCTCTCTCGCTTGTTTTTTAATTAGCAAAATGATGTTTTTTCTTAGAGTTTTGTGTTATTCTCCATGGAAAGATTCCTGATTGGTTATTCTATTATCTGATCTGGCTTAGAGTATGTAATATTTTTTCCGCACTCCTATTATGCAATGCATTTTACTCCTCGTCGTTGCACTTCACAGTACTTTGTTCATATGGTTGTATTGCCTATTCTATGATGTGATGTGATGTTAGGACATAGTAAAATAATAGATGTTCAAGTCTACTCAAGACAAATTAGTCTGTAGTGCCAAAAGGTAATGTTTAGTCTTCAGAGGGAATTGCAGGCTTGTGCTCAAAGAGAATTTTATCTCCATCAAGAAGTATTTTACTACCTACTTCTAATCTCTCGTAACGACTAACAACTACAGGATGCCTTGACGGAAAAGCTTCAATAGATTTTCTATGTCAATTCCTATGCAGCATTGATTTGTATAATACCAAACACAGTAATATTGCTTGTACAAGAATTAGAGGAATTTCTAATCATTTGTTCATGAAAACCTTTATTCGGCTAATCATGTGAAAGCATGGTCTGTAGGATCTTTGATCCTGGTACATTGATGTCAAACGCATGGATAACTTTTATGCTTCCTACCTAGTTATGTAAGAGTGATGCTGGAAAAAGTAGGGAAAAAATACACTATACATGTCATAACACAACTTGTTTCTCTGGAGTACCATCTCTCTACACTGTACAGGTGCTTGGTCTATGTAGGCTAGCAAGACAAAGTAGTTCCAAAATCATATTTTCTTTTATATAAGGCCTTCAATTTAAGCTGTTAGATGGTCAAGCTAGAATAATAGTGCAGCAGAATTGAGTGGAAGAAGAGAATGTAAGATACAAACTGAACCTCTTATTTGGAAGTTTGATGGATGGAGTGGTAAGGTCTGCGTACATTCTACCCTCCCCAGACCCCACTTGTGGGATTCCACTGGGTATGTTGTTGTTGTTGATGAATGGTGTGGTAGCAATGACAGCTGAATGGAGGAGAAAAATTGCTGTGTTAAAAGGGCTTCTTTACTAATATTTCAACAAAATTAGGTAATAATCGATTAGTAAGAAAATTTTGCTTTAAGGAAAGAAATATTCCTTCTATATAACAAAAGGAAGTCATAATTTAGATTACATGGTTACAGTTTGGGTCATATCTGGTTTTACATGCTATCTACTTCTTTGCTGCACTAATAATACTGCTACATACTGAGTTGTCAAACTTAAATTTAGTTTCTATTTGTGATTTTGATAGTCCAGCCAAATTGGACTGGCATGATCCATCCATGTGTTAGTATCCTGATGTGGGACTCTTTAACACTCCCCGTCATGCACAGACCTCTTTAACTGGGGTGTGTACAATATAATGTGGAGGCCCAACGTCGTTGAACAAAGAATCGGGATGGGCTTGGCTGTGATACCATTATAAAGAAATAGATCTTGGGCCTAACTCAATCCCAAAAGCTAGCTCACGAGGGGATGATAGTCCAAGCTTATATAAGGAGATGAAATACCCAGCTAAATACCACATGGTTGAAGGACAAGAATCATGGGCTCCTTATAAGGCTTATACAATCTTCTTTCCTTTGAGCTAGCTTTTGGAGTTGTGTGAAGCCCAAGCTATTTATTATTTGATAGTGAAAGCTAATAGAACATTATTTCCCTTGTTAAACCTGTTTGTCCAGTGAATACTATACCTGTTTGCAAAATAAATAACCTACATGTACATTTCAATGAGTGGAATATGGCAGTTGGTATGCTGTCATTCACTGATGAGATTAATGTACAATATTACTTGGGTTGGCTAACTGGCTCGTATTTGTGTCAAGAGCTTCAATGGTGAGCCTCCGTGAAATTTACAACTCTAAGTGTATGATTGGAATTTTGAGATTCCTATATCGCCAAACTCTCACATGAACTCAAGCCAATTGGAAAAGACGAAGTCAGCGAGAAGTCAAAGGGACTGATTGACTGGTCTGACTCCTCAAGCTTTCAAAATCCTGCATATGCCAGTAGTGGGCAAGTCCATGTGGCTATTTCAAATTCAAACAAAGAGCCAGACTGGATTCTAAAGTTATGGGTCAAAGATTGAATCAACATTGTTATTCGGAAGGCCCAAAGAAAGGGATGAGCATGTCTCGTGAGTGGTTGGGCCTGATTTTGACCCTTGTTGGCTTAATGCTTTTACGTTGGAGAGCAGACATGACGCTTTCTTAGATGAATTACAAGTCCGCTGTAAACATACCTCACCACATTACTTGATCAAAAAAAGAAAAACTTACTTCACCACTCGGAAGCAGATGACAAGGCCAAACCAACCATGAATTTTAATTCTTTAATTCAAAATTTTCAGCCGGCACCGGAGATGTCACTGGCTAGTAGCTTTGGATCCAACTCTCCTCTCCCTCTTACAGGGCCACACTTTCTTTTTTCCATGGCTATCTTGCTCGAATTCTTCAAAAATGTTGCCAGGTGCGTGTTGGATCCTTAAAAAATAATGTATGTTTGAAGGATCCGACACGGGTGCAGCAATATTTTAGGAGAGTCCAAGCAACTTAGTTCCATGATATATGACGAATGTACATGCTCTTAGATAATCCCCAAGCCAACTGTACTCGTGTCATGACCCAATACTAGACCATGACCAACAATAAAGGGGGAAAATCCCAACGCAAGCCTTGCTAGAATTTTATGGAAAATCAGGCAAAGTTTCCTTTGTTTTTGGGCCTACCCAATTTTTTCCTGTTTCACATATCAACACCATCACTATCAACATCTCTAAATTTAGCCGCAACATTCATCAACAATCTAATTGCCACACAATAATACCAATTTATCTCCGAAAAAGAAAAGAAGTCTAAAACTAATCACATGACTATAACACGAAAGAATATTCATGACTCTTATAAAGGAAATGACCATGGAGAGATTCTAAGAATTCAAAGAAAGGTCCATATCAAATAGATAAACTTGTTTCTCTTGCTAATAGGTGTGGGGCTCACCATGGAATCAACTTGTTAGCTCTAGCTAATGAATCCCCGCTAATATCACCTGTATTCTTCGTAAAAAACTTAAGGAAAGAGTGAGATGCTAGCTCGATGAATAATAACACTAACCACAACTATTTTAATAAGGGACAAGTAAGAAACATGCTACTATGAGATCAAAATCATAAAATAAATGATATATTAAGTAAACGATAACCATAATCAATCTTGTTTGTCTCATATAAGCAAATCAACCTAAACATTCATAAATAAACTCAGTAAAACACTTTTGTATCAAATCTTATAGTTTGGGAGGTTTTCATGAATGAATCATGTAATCAGTATGGCTTTCTTCTTTAAGAAATAGCCAATAACAGTGGACTCCTCTTAAAGGAGTCAAATCTTTATATCAGTAGATCCCTATTCAAGGGGTGTCAGTAACAATATGCTAGTTTTACCTTCCCACTAGCGAGGACTATATCAATAATTAGTAAATACATGGTGCACCAAGTCTAACGAACCCGCCATTAGCTACGGGATCCATCACGGTTTACTCCCATTTATACTTTTCTTTGTAAACAGTAGATACTTGTATGAAAGCATTTTCAAGATAGTACAGGGCATTTAAGTTCTTACCAAATCGTATTAAACATAAAACTTTAACAAAAACAAACATATGTCAAGATACGTATTTCTCTGGTAAGTAGAATTTTTTTTTCAATAAAGATAAACATACCTCAAGTAACAGTAAAGATGTCTTATAACTGTGAGAAAATTTCAAATTACCATTTCAATGTTATATCAAGTAAACGGCTTGTCCCTTATGCAAGTTCAAAACATTCGATAATACATTCACTTTATAAATCATGTATTAATCATAATAGTTATAAAAAACACAAAATGTGGTAAGATTACTGCTCACAATACTCGTGTTGAAAAATACCAAACTTGTCACCAAAGCAATTTGGATGGCTTCTTTCGATCAATCTATAATCACATTCATATCAATTTGGTATTAACTTTTTCCTTAAGATAATTCATGCTACATTGAAAAACCCAGCCTCAAGGTTTCATGATTGACTCTCAATCTATCAAATTATATCCAATTGGTACTTCACATCACTCAAACAGTATCACTGTTGAATTAACCTATTTGTCCTACTTGTTCTCTTTGGTGTAAACCAAAATATGAAAGTTTTTACAATTCAATCATTAAATGAAATCACTCGGTCATGAAAATTTTAAAAAGTTCTCTATTTCTTCTAACCCATGTTTCTTAAACTTTCAACCCCCAATTCTATAGCCAAATATACAAATCAAATCTATAAACCAAGTTCTAAAACTTACCTTCCTCTTCCGCTTCTCTCTTTAGTTGAGAATCAAAGCTTTTAATTTGTTTTTCTTCTTCTTCATTCATTGACCGGAAGCCGCGACAGCAGCTTCCAATTCTTTTTTGTTGCACGCAGACTCCATTCCTTATCCTCTGCTCTTTTCTTTCTTTTCCTTTCCTTTCTTTTCTTTTCATTGCTGCCAGGTTGCAGCACTTGGTTATGGGCTTTAGCCCAGTTATTTTATTTTTTATTTTTTGAAAAGTTCCTTTTTGGTCAAAACAAAACAATCTGCTTCTTCTCTTTTTTCTTTTTTTTTTTTTAAAAAGAAAATCACAAATGTGCCCTTGTTACATTATAGGATACTACATATCAAAACATCAAAGTGGACCAAACTTGCCATGGCTAAAGCATGCAAAGCTTTTGAAGTTAATGTCTCTGGGTTTGAACATGAACTTTTGGACATCATTTTGAAAATGGAGGAAAGAAAACAACTAGAGCTGCAAGAGAGAAAATCAACATGCTAGCCAATTAAGAAAAACAATTTTGAAAATATGTTGCTCCAAGCTGAGGAATTCATAGACAAGATAAAAAGAATGGTGGCAAAGTTACATGGTCAGCAGGAGTAGTCTGGATTTTGTAATAATACAAAAGTTGAAGTTCCTCAAAGATCTTACCACTTGGAATAAAGATGTTTTGTGGTAAAGTAGAGAAACAAAGAAACAGGGAAGCAGAAGAGTAATGGCACTCAAATAGGCCATGTAAAGCAGAACACTGTCATAAGGTGAGACATCCAAATTGCTAGATTTGAATCTAGAACTTCAGTAGTTCGCCAAGGCTGAAGTGGTCTCATGGTGGCAGAGGTCTCATGGATGTAGAAATCAAGGTACCTGCTCTTAAACAAGGGGACCAAAGTACCAAGTATTTCCAAAATATGTAAAATTTCACATATGAAATCAACTACATTGATAAACTCGACCAAATGAAATCCTTGAAGAGAGGGGGCAGATTTAAGAAAAAATTTCCTGGACTTGTACCAAAGGCTATATACGGATGAGCCTTGCAACAACAAACTCTGGTGAAATGACGTGTATCACATTAGAGCAAACAGAACTGCAGAAGGTTTTTGAGAATTAGCAACTATTAGATCCTGTAGACCTGACAAGGCACCAGGTCCAGATGACTATATGATGGCTTTCTTTCGTAAATCCTGGGAAATCATCAGTCAAATAGATAAAATTCTACGTCACTACTATTTAATAATCCCTCCATTTCAATTTGTTTGTCTTACTTTTCTTTTTAGTCCGTTTCAAAAAGAATGTCCCTTTCCTTTTTTAGCAACTCTTTAATTCTAACGTTGTACATGGCATGTTTAAAACCTCAAAGATTAAATGACATTTTGGTATATTCCACATATTGAAAAGTCTTATTTTTCTTAAACTCTTTGTCAAGTCAAAACTAGACAAACAAATTGAAACAAAGGGAGTAGTTAGTTTTGGTCTCCAGCTAGTTGATGATATCAGATAAGGAACCCACTCTCCCCCTTTCTCTTTATTCTGATTATTGAAGGGTTAAGTAAAATGCTCACTAAAGCCAGGAATCTACCATGGATGAATAGTTTTGAAGTAGGCACCAATCATGGGAATGCAACTACAGTTTCACATTCACTTTATGGAGATGATACCCTCATTTTCTGTGTTATACCCTAATCTTCATTGCTCATTCTTTAATTTCTATCAGGACTACCATCAATATGTTGAAAAGCACCATTTATCCGGTGTGCATCGTAGGTACTTTCCCAACAACCTACATAGGGTGGCCACTTGGTGCTAGATTCAGATCAACTGAAATTTGGAATGGTATAGTGGAAAAATTTGAAAGAAGATTGGCTACTACTTGGCAGATGCAATACCTTTCAATGAGTGACAACCTTGCACATAGTGACTTTCCAATAATGTTTTGGATAACATTCCCACACTTTTTGATTGTTTTCCATCCTAGTTAAGTTGTAAAAGCAGCTGGACAAGATTAAAAGGAAATTTTCTTTACCGAAAAAACAACTTCATCAAGAAAAAGATCAGAAGGAACTTTCCTTGGGAAGGTAATGGCAAAATACGCAAGTGTCGTTTGGTTAATGTCGAAAAGTCACAACCTAAATTCCTAAGGGGTTAGGAAATCGGAAATCTCCCCATAATAGATCGCATGCTCATGAAATGTATTTCAATATATGTTCAGGAAAGCCTGTTCTTTGGAATTAGGTGGTGCTTGCAAAACATGGTGTTCAGAGCCATTGGTGTGCCAAAATCTCTTGTGCTCCACACGGTGTTGGCCTCTGGAAAAATGAAATTAAGTTGTGGAATGAATTTTCATTTTTACCTTTCTCTTGAAAAAAAAAACTTTGTAGGATGAATTTTATCAAAACTGCAGATTCCTAGTTGACAATGGGATAAACATCAAGGTTGAAGGATAGGTGATTGGGAAATTCAGTTCTGCAGATTGAATATCCTAATCTTTTTCAATATCTTCAACAACCCAAAAGTCCAGAATCTTATAAATCCGAGAAGACAATACTTGCAATCCAATGCTCAAATGGAATGTGCAGGATTGGGAGCTTGATGAACTACTCAACTAACTTGAAAGACTTGGTAACTGCACAATCAATCAACAAATATCAGATGGACTAAGTTGCAGCAATAAAGCGGACAGGCTATACTCTGTAGAAGCAGGATGTTCGATCTTTTGTGCCCAAAATGAGATGGTGCATTATTGGCTACAGAAACTAATTTGGAAAAGACAATTACCCTCAATAATAATTTGTTTCAGCTGGACAATACTTTATGAAGCATGTTTGACTCGAGACAATCTCAGCTGAAGAAAACAAACATACTGTCAACAGATGCTATGTATCTAAAAGCATAGAAACCAACACTTATTCCAGATATTTGGGACATGGTCATTTCAGTTTTTGGACTTAGTTGGGTCATGCCTGTGGATGTGTGAATATTAAGGATGCCTATGTATGCTGGAGTTCCTGGAAAGTTGGTAGGTCCATGAGATATTTTTTTGGTGTGTCTAGATACAAGGAACCTTAGGTTTTTTGATAGAATATCAAATCCAACTTACTCTCTCAAGGGTAAATGTCTTTTATGTTTGTATAGTTAGAGTAATTTTTGTCCATAAATATTCACGTGACATGTTTTTGGACTTTGTGAGCTCCCTATCTTTCGTATAGCCCATAGGAATAGAGCTAACAAAGTCACTTTTGTACTTATTCTCTCTTGTACTATTTTGCATCTTCTTGAGTAATCTTGAAGTTGTGTCACAAGAGTGATCAACTTTGCAGTAAAGTGGAATTGGAGTCAGGCAGTGTGGCTGCATGTTGCGTGATGTGTTGGTTGGAGCTAGCTCACCTTTTGGTCCCTCTCAAAAAACTTGTGTCAGTTAGTTGAAGGTTAAATATGCTCAGTGGTATTTAGGAGGTGTATTGAAGTTATATGTAAGTTGAGGGACTAAAAGTGCAGGTTGCTCCTCTCCTGTTATGTCTTTTATTCTTCTTCTCATCCCCTTGAATTCTTTTTGCTTTATTTTCTTAAATTATTGATATTAAACATTGTATACCTAATTGCTATGTTGGAAAACTATAGATTGCTGTAGAATAGAGGTCCCCTGACATTTTTTTTTAATCTGGATCAAGCAGAAAATTCAGTTATTGATGCTTTTGCATTATGAGTTTCCCCAAATTGTTGATTGACGGATATTGTTCTTGTGAACTCATAGAATGTTTGGAATGAGAAGAAGATCAAGGCCTCATATTTTACCTGTTTTTTCAGGAGTTAACTTGGATACAACATCTTTTTTTGTTTTTTAAATTTGGTCTACTTAATTTTCAAATTTGTCAATTCAGAAGACTTCGTGTTTGTGTTCACCATAGGTGGCGGAGAGGGCTTTATTCTTGTGGAACAACGATCATATTGAGAATTTGATAAAGCAACACCGAAAGGTGATACTGCCTATCATCTTTCCTGCATTGGAGAGAAATGCCAGAAACCATTGGAATCAGGCAGTTCACAGTTTGTCACTGAATATTCGGAAGATATTCTATGATCTTGATCCTGAGCTATTCAAGGAGTGCTTGCACAAGTTTCAGGAAGACGAATTGAAGGAAGATGAGATTAAATCAAGACGTGAAGCTACATGGAAACAATTAGAAGAACTTGCTGCCAAAAATACTACAAGTAACGAAGCTGTGCTTGTGGCATCCGCCGGGCATTCTCGAACTTAACATTAAGATATGCTTGTTCTTAATTTTCATAATTCTGGTTAAATTTACATTTTGGAAGCAATGAATTTATCAAGGGGAAAAGGGATTTTGTGTGTCATTGGCCTTTTTTCCCTGGTCAGTTTCGTCCTGATAGCTGTAGTTGTAACTATAACTTTGGAAATGATATGGGCGCAAGTAAATTTATCAAAATTATGCTTCGTTAAACATCTTTACTTTCATTCTGTTGGTTAACTTTTGCCAAAATAAATCTTCAGAGCCTATTTCGTTGGTGTAATTATACTGTCGAACATGACAGGGTGTAATTACACTCTCCCATTTACGGAGGAGGAGAGTGAATTGTAGTGTAATTATATATTGGTTACTTTTTTATTTTTTTATTTTAAATTCTTTTTATTTTTATTATTCTAATTTTAAAATTATATTTTATGTTATAATTTTTATTTTTCATTTCCTTCTCATTTTTAACTTTTATATTATTACGTGGTTCCATACAATTTTTCTTATTATC
The DNA here is from genome assembly GCA_029948455.1 of Solanum rostratum. Classification (NCBI taxonomy): domain Eukaryota; kingdom Viridiplantae; phylum Streptophyta; class Magnoliopsida; order Solanales; family Solanaceae; genus Solanum; species Solanum rostratum. The sequence continues at coordinate 25,395,894 of CM057046.1, read as the reverse complement.
CTTTTTGTATATTTAATGTCTATTTTTTTCATTAGCATGATTTTGATAAGCGTTTTAATTTTTTAATTATAGTTGAATTCATCATTGGATAAAGTTCTAAATATGCATATTTTTCCTTTTAAATCATATTTATGTACGTTATATTGAAATTTGGCATAAGAGTATCATGTTAAATTTTTTAGTTTCATTTGTTTTTGTAGTATTGACTTGATATTTCACATTACAAGCCATCTATTGTTTAGTTAGGTTAGATAGTTTTTTTTAATCAAATATTTTAACAATTTTACTATGACATTATATTTATAATATTAAATATTTTTATCAAACATGCATTTCATGATGTTCGCATAACATTTGTACTTTTAGTTTTTATAATTAATTTAATTAAAAAAATACCAATTTAAAAAATATAAATTGACTGTTTATAATATTAGCTGGGAATAAATATTTACTAATTAAAATATTTTTAAAAGATCATATATATCTTAAATATTTGATTAAATATTATTTATAAATATTCTTATTTATCTGATATAACTTTCTAATTTTAAATAATTAACTTTTGTTTTTAAAATTTAATATAATCTTGTAATTAAAGTCGTGCCATCAAATAACACTTGTAATTACATTGTGACAGACAAACAAGATAAAATAATTACTATCAAATTAATTACACGAATTTCAATTACCAAATGGCTTTCCATAGAGACCCCTGTACTTCTGAAGATGAGGTATAGATTATAAGATGTTGTAAGTTTGATATTTTGCTCAAGAGACTCCTTGCATACATTCCAAACAGAGAAGCTACAGAAGCTGATGGGAATAGTAGATTAGTCGCTTATGTTTGGTCTATTGGAATATGACAAAGTTAAATTGGATGTTCACAATTTTAATAAGTAATCCCCAAGTTAAATTGGTGAATGAAATTTGCAGATTCTAACTAGTCATTTATCTGTAATTCTTGGTATCATAGTTTTACTTAATTGTTTGTTTGCTTTTCGTTTGACTTTTTGGAAAAAGGGTCAAAAATATCTTTGAACTATTTGAAACGGAGTAGAAATATTTCTCCGTTTTGTTTTGGTACAAAATACCCCTCCATTGCATTTTTGGCTAAAACATATCCATCCATTATATTTTTGGGTCAAAAATACCCCTCCAATAAATTTCTAGCTCAAAAATATCCTTCGTCCTTACAGAAATGAAAAGGGCACAAAATACCCCTTAACTATTAGAAATGAAGCAAAAATATCCTTCATTAGTTTTCGGCTAAAAAAATACCCCTCCGTTAGAATTTTAAAGTTATTGTTTAAAATATCTCTCTTCTGTTAAAAATTCAACTTCAATACATCTTAAAATTAGTTTTTATCAGACTTTAAGTAGTTCAAATTCTTACTATATTAGAAAAAAGTTTTTATTTATAGTTGCAACTGAATTATCTCATGAAAATGATAACTTATCTTAATTGTGTTAGATTGCTAAACTGAGCACAACAATTTCTATATAAGCTTCGTAAGCTCGAAAAATTTGAAGAATTGGATCCTATTGAACTCGAGAAATGATTAAAGGAGGAGACAATGATTATAAGTTATAATGAGGATGAATCAATGTTATCATTCAGAAATTAACTTTTTGAGACGTTTGCAAGTGAAATAACAGTCTCTTTTGACATGAAAAGGCTAGTCTCAGACCTAATATCCAAGGAGAAAACCTCCTAGGTTCCTAAATGGGGTTTCACATGGACGGATCAGGTGGCGCTTTTTGTTCACATAGTATGCACGATTTATTTATGTTAGAGAGAGGGGTACTTTTTTTTTTTTCTTGCAAAATTTTAAGCAGGGGTATTTTTGAACCAAAATCTAACCAAGGGGTATTTTTGCTGTATTTCTGATAGTTCAGAGGTATTCGTAACCATTTTTTGTTTCCGTTAGAGAGGGGTATTTCTGAGCCAAAAATTTAATTGAAGGATATTTTTGAGCCAAAACGTAACGGAGGAATATTTCTGCTCTGTTTCAAATAGCTCAAGGTATCTTTGACCTTTTTTTGCATGAACAAAGAGGTCCCGCTTAGGAACTAAACTTTGTGAGGGTAGTCCATCTGTAAGCATTAGCTGGCTATTGGAGAAATTAACCAAAATGCCTTCAATCGAAACAATAATATACTACCAAGTACTAATTATATACAAAAAATATAAAATTTGAAGATAAAATCCAGATAGCATCTGTAAAGTCCAATTCATTAAACTTTTCTGTCTTGAGACTATATAACTCATCAATAATATCCATCACTTAGGATATACAGACCTATTTATATCTTACTCGTGTGATTCTCTTGAGTGATTAGCTAACCTCCTTTAATAGAGTAAGAATATTATGTTGTTGGGGAAATTCCTTGTGAAGGTTGCAAAAGTGGTTTGGTTTGCAAATGGTGAAGGAACAAAGTTGCAAATTCTATAGTAAGAGCTTTTAGGTGATGAATATACGTTCACAAGGAGTCCTCTATCACTATCTGCGGTGTTTGCATTCTCCACTAATACTTTCTCGTGTTCACCTTTTCAGATATTCCATGTTTTGTTTCTTTGGAGTTAATTATTGAGCTTCTTATCCTACATACTTCACTGAATCTTTCTAGTTGGGCAATCTACCTTTATTAGACTATTCATTGCAATTGGTAGCGTGTGTGAACTTTGTCTGAGTGAAACCTGTTCCTCTTCATCAATATTTTTAAAGTCATTTTGAGGAATATGTTCTTAACCAAGGGACTGTCTTAGCCTATAGTGTGTGTACAATCTGATTCACCTTATTAGCCTTTTAGAGTTTAATTCCGTAGGAGTTCCATGGTGTGTTCATCAAGATATATGGAAGATGATTAATGGAGTCTAAAAAGATGAAAAGAATCTAACAAACAAACTTCCAATAATATAACATTATCAAGAGACTAAATTTTAGGATCAGTACCAAGAAAGCAATTCCTTGTCAGTTTCAAATGTAGCCATGTCTTCTTCTTTTAGATTCTATGCCATTACCTGATTTTGCATCTAGAAAACCGACGACATCCTTGAGAATAAGGCTAGCCGATCCTACCCATTTTGGTTTTCCCCAACCAAGATTAGCTTTGTACAGAGGCAATCTACACAAACTAGCGAAGTTGAATAAGGCTAGCCTACCTTTCGTCTGCTCATTTTCTTTATCTTTGATAAAACTCAAGTGTTTCTGATCGTTCTTCCAGAGACCTTCGGCAAATTCACTTTTTATGTTCTTTATGTTTTTTCTCACTTTTTTCACTAGCTCAAAATCTTGTTCCTCATTAGCACTATTATTATCCATAGCTGGTACTGTAACGACAACTTGCATTACATTCCCAAATAAAGATTCAAGCAATGGAGGATTACTTCTGGTACGTAAAAATAAAGATTCAAGCAATGGAGGATTACGTCTGGTACGTAAGTTCACCGTATGGACTATGCCATAAATCTTTGTCTCATCGCTTTCAGCATGAATGATTGCCATCAAACGTGTCCATAAGAAAGCTGATAAAGCTTCAATCCTCGAGGGAGGTCTCGTACTTTCACTGCTCTTTTCAGTATACTTATCTCCAAGTGCTGATACTTTAGAGGCAGAGAATATAAATCTTTTAGTCACAATGTTGTCTTTCCCAATTGTGACACTTGATTTCAACTCTGTGCATCTCTTTTAGTCACACAGTGTTTGTGAAAGTGTTCATGAAAGGTGCCTCATTGTCTAAAGTCTCAAGATAAATAGATAATAATGAGGGCTAATAGAAAGAGCCAGCTCACAATTTCAACATCAATGCTCAACCATCGTCTATGAAGCCTCTATCACTAATCATGTGGTGCCAATGACAGACCCATGGCTACCCAAATCAAAACAAAAGAAATAGTCCAAAATCTAACTCTGAAGAAGGATGAAGTAATCATAGTGGATCCTTCGGAGTAGGGGAGGCTCACCAAGTCAGCTTCGAGTCTCATATCTTCAATGGAGTGCCTGTTGACGATATCTAGTACCTGCCTTTACATCATAAAATGATGCAGTCCAGAGTGGACACCGGTACTTGGAATGTACTGGTATGTAAAATAGCTGAGTGAAACAGAAACATATAAAATAATATAGAAACAACATCGACTCAAAATAAACATCGAATAACATCAAATTGTCAAATGTCTATCTATGCAAGAATAAAAAAGTAGACAAGTGACACATCAACAACTCAAACTCATCAGTCATCTCACACTCATCTCGAAGGAGCTCACCTCCTCTCATCACATCTCATCTTATCTCAGAGGATCTCACCTCCTCTCATCTCATCTCATCTCATCTCATCTCGACTCAGAATACTCAAGATAGGAAATTTATGGGAGTTGCTCTTATCCGGCAATACTCACTTATGAGCCCGTGAATGTAGAACAATCACACTATGTTGCCACAGTCGTTCCAAACTTGCCAAGTAGGGAATGCTCCAAAACCATATCATCCCACCTTATATGGAGTCAATACTCAACGGATCAGCTAGTGCTTTCAAGGACTATTACTCTCGAGAGAACCATAATATATGTGATGGTTTTATGCGTCACCTATGTTTGGGGACGTAGTTAATAAGTTTGAGTGGGACTCACTCTTACCCATTTTAGTGCTCGATACTCCTCCCGTGACTCAATGCTCATAAAACCTCCATCTCAACCAATCTAATAGGGACTCGAACCCCATCAACGACCAGTATCTCATAGGGACTCGAACTCCATCTTCATTCAACTCATAGGGACTTTAACCCTCTCATCAATCAATCTCATCAATGACGCAAGATTTGGAACAATCATTAGAAATTTATTGAATAGACACTTTGGTAGAGTTCATTTATAGAGACTCATAAGACAATCAATTTATATCAACTCATCATCATCCTCTCATCACAATCAATAATCTCAATTCAAGGCTCTAGACTCAATTCTCAAGTTCATTATGCATGCTTTTCAAATTAGTCACGTAGGGTTATGCAAGTTCTCATGAAAAATGTTCAATTCAAGGAGACAATTAGTATGATGATCATCAACATAGAAAAACATGTAATTTCAAATAAAATTTTTAAGAGAAACTATCAAGGATCATGCATGTACACTCTCTAACTCATCAACTCATCTATAAAAACCTATGGAGCACATGAGAGAACAATCCCACGCTTTTACTTTAGCCTTACATACATGGGATGCAGCTATCAATCAAGCACATCGAGGATTTCTTCTTAATTCTCTCAAACTCAAGCTCTTCTCTTCTCTCCTCAAGCCATAGCCTTAGTAGAATATTAGAATAAGACTTAGAATGGGAGTTTTGGACCCTTTTTTTCATCAAAACGACCTTATCAGATCGTGTATAGAGTTTAGAAGGGGTGGGTAATTGACTGGAATGCCCCTCATGATAATTTATAAACTTTTGACTTGGAAAAGACCCAGTTTGCGACACGGACTGGTCGCGCACTGCGTATTTTTAGAATAGGTTTCTGAACGAGTTTTCTTTATCCTGTTGGAAATTTCAAAAGAATATAAGTGTTGGTCCGCAATGGGTGCGCGATGCGCTCCTGTCGCTTACTAACATTGTTTTGCGCTTCGGATTGAAAAATTATCTTTTGATCAGGTCGTTCTAAAAATCAACTGAGACCATTTCTCCTCTCAGGCTTTCGTGCTGATCACAAATCTGACCTCGGATTTGACATACGAGCATTGTAAGATGCGTTACATGCATACCCTCCCTCTAAGGGTATTTTGATAATTTTACCAGGCATTACATCATCCCCCTTGGGATCATTCGTCCTCGAATAAAGAGTATAGGTGGATATCGAGGCATGAATAAACTCAAAACTTGTCTCAACACTCAACTTAATCAATCAAAACTCTGTACTCTAGAATAGGAGGTCACATCAAGAATGGATACATCAATTTAGCGAAGGGTAAGAAATTTGCCTTCAACACTCTCATCATTTGGCACGAATATGTGCAGATATTTAGCCTTCATCTATTCCTCAGTTTCCTATGTGGCTTCCTCAAGGAATTGGTTTCTCCACAGGACTTTGACTAAGGCTATCTCTTTGTTCCTCAACTTACAAATCTGAAGATCAAGGATTTGGATTGGAACCTCTTCGTAAGATAGGCTATGTGTCACACCAATGCTATCCACAGGGATCACAAAGGCAGGATCTCCCAAGCATTTCTTCCATATCGACACATGGAATACCGGATGGACTCCATCTAATAGGGTCCTACATAACGTGGACTCAACTTCTCTTTCTTCCCAAATAGTAGGACACTCTTCACAGGTGACACTTTCTAATACACCCAATCATCTACCTCGAACTCTAAATCTCTTCTCCTCATGTCGGTATAAGATTTTTGGCGACTCTAGGCAGTCTTTAACCTCTCTCTAATGACCTTTACCTTGTCCATCGATTGGTGGAGAAGATCAAGCCCAATCAATTCCACTTCTCCAACCTCAAACCACCCAATCGGTGCTCTACATCTCCTCCCATACAAGGTTTCGTAGGGAGCTATTTGAATACTTGCATGATAAATATTGTTATATGCAAATTCAATCAATGGCAGGTGATCATCCCAATTCTCTTTGAAATAAAAAACACAAGCTCTCAACATGTCTTACAAATGTTTGAATTGTACGTTCTGCCTGACCATCTGTTTATGGATGAAAGATGGTGCTCAGGTTCACCTTAGTACCCAATTATCTTTGGAACGATCTCCAAAGTTGGGAGGAAAATTGAGCTCCCCTGTCCGAGATGATGGATAAGGGAACCCCATGCAACCTCACAATCTCTTAGATGTACAACTTGGCGTACTCATCCGCAGTGTTTGTTGTCTTAACTGCCAAGAAGTGAGCCAATTTAGTCATCCTATCCATAATCACCCATATCGAATCATGTTGCTTTCGAGACTTTAATAAACCAGTAATAAAGTCCATATTAATCATCTCCCACTTTCATTCCAGAATCTCAAAGTTCTGAGCCAATCCACATGGCCATTGATGCTCAACCTTCACTTGTTGGCGATTTGGGCATCCACTCGAATACCATCACCGGAAACAACATGCCTAGAAAAGCCATTGACTTAAGTTAGAACTCGCACTTTTGAGAATTTTGTATACAACTCATGGTCCTTAAGAGTTTGAAGGACAACTCCGAGGTGGTTAGCATGCTCCTCCTTAGTTCTCGAATACACCAAAATGTCATCGATGAAAACAATCACAAACATATCAAGGTATCGTCTGAATACTCTATTCATCAAGTCCATAAAGGCGGCAAGTGCATTCGTCAACCCAAAGGACATGACCAAGAACTCAAAATGGCCATATCTAATACTAAAGGCTGTCTTTGTAATATCACATTCCCTCACCTTCAACTGGTGGTATTCAGATCTAAGGTCGGTCTTAGAGAAACAAGAGGCACCCTGAAGTTGGTCAAAGAAATAATCTAACCTTGAGAGAGGACACTTATTCTTTATCGTGACCTTGTTCAGTTGCCTATAGTCAATACACATTCTGAGGGACCCATCTTTCTTTCGCACGAATAGGACAAAAGCACCCCAAGGTGAATCACTGGCCTAATGAAGCCCTTCTTTCAACCCTTTTAACTCAGCGGGGGCCATCCTATAAGGTGGAATCGAAATAGGCTGGGTATCAGGAAGAACATTAATCCCAAAGTCAATCTCCCTATCAGGAGGGACTCCAGTCAGATCATCAGGAAACACTTCTGGAACTCATTAACAATCAAGACTGACTCAAGAGGTAGGGACTCAACATCATCAGATTTCACTCGCACAAGGTGATAGATATAGCCTTTGGAAATCAACTTTCTGGCTCTAAGATATGATAAAAACTTCCCTCTAGGTGCAATAAAATCACTCTTCCACTCTAGAATTGGTTCATTAGGAAATTGGAACTTAACGGCTCAGGATCTATAATCAACAGAGGCATAACAAACGTGAAGCCAATCCATGCCAAGAATCAAATCAAAAGCAACCATCTCCAACTCAATCAAATCAACAAGAGTATCCCTATGATGGATGGACACTACACAAGCTCTATAGATTCTCTCAGCTCGAATAGACTCACCCACTGGAGTAGAAACATCAAAGGGGTCAAGAAGACTCTCAGGGGTTCTATTAAATCTACTAGCCACATAAGAAGATACAAACGACAATGTGGCACCCGGATCCATAAAAAAATAACAATCAAAAGTAAAGAGTTGAATCATACCCGTCACAACATCTGGGGAGTTCTCCTTATCTTGGCGACTACCTATGGCATACAAGCGGTTTGTTGCCCCGCCTACGCCTGACGTAGTGGCCCTCTGGTTTCCTCTAACCAGTGGGGCTGGTGTAGTAGACTAAGCCTTGTCAGCCCGCTTTGGACAATCCCTCTTGTAGTGACCCACTAGGTCACATCTATAGCACACATCATTCCCATCATGACATCTCCCCAAGTGAAACTTGCCACACTTATCACATGGTGGCTTATCCTGCGATCCTTGAGCCACACTAGCTTGTGACTAGGATCCATGTGTTCCAACATTCTGAAATCTTTGATCATACCTGCCTCTAGGCACATGTGCACTAGCAGATGATGGTGCTGGAAATCAGTTACCATTGCCTTTCCTTCCAACCTTATGTCTAGATGTCGTAGCTCTCTTACGCTAGAACTCTTCTTTGTCATGTTTTCTTTCCTCATCATCTTGTTTCATGAATGTCATCAGTCGCCCGATGTCCATATCACTCACAAGCATAGCTCCTCCTCCATCTCTCTTGGGTCCTCTATTCAACCCATCAACATACATCCCCATCCTTCCCCTAGCAACCATGTCCGGAGCATAGCAAGATAGTTATGTGAACTTCATTCTTTCTACCTTTCTTCCACTGGTCGAACTACAGTTTGGAGACACCTGTTAGTTGGTAAGCAGCTAGTTTATCCCTATCGACATTAGCCACATGCATTACTTGGAACACCTTGTATAGTTCCTCCACATAGTTCTCAGGATCTTCAGTGGATGCAGACCCCGTGAACTCAGGCGGATTCATCCTAAAAAATCTCGAACTCTAGAGGTTTCATGAGGATCTGGTCTACCCGTTCCTTGTCTCACAGCAGGTGTTGCGACAGCCTGGGCTAGAGCTTGAATACCCCGGTGTAGCTGAGCATTAGATACCTCATCTTGAGGGGGTTGCTCAACAGGGATAGCTGGATCCACAGGCTCCTCGGGTACTTGAGGCTCAGGTAGATTAACAGCTTGCCTGGCGGAACGTCCCCTTCCTTTAACCGCTTTTCTGGGAGGCATGTTATCAATTCTGCACGCTTAGAGCACGAATTAGAAGAGAGTCTTCATAGAGTTTAACTCTATCACACGAATTGGAATGAGAAGAAAAGTGTAACAAAATGTCCTACAGCCTCTATCTTATGAAATATGGTCGACAACACACCCATAAACAAGAATCTTCTAGAAACGACTTCATAGACTCCCTAAGACACTTGAACTCTATGCTCTGATACCAAGTTTGTCAAGCCCCGCGAGGGTACCCATGGCGTGGCCGACACTCGGAGGCTATTGCTAGTCCCCAAGTGAACCACTTAGCCTTATCACGTCATTCAATCAATAAACTCTACTGAACACCAAAAAGTATAAGTAAGTAAATGGGCACATCTCGTCTAAAGTCTCAAGATAAATAGATAATAATGATGGATAGTAGAAAGAACTAGCTCACCATCTCAATATCAACGCTCGACCATCGTCTATGAAGCCTCTATCACTAATCAAGTGGTGCCAATGATAGACCCATGGCTACCCAAATAAAAATAAAAGAAATAGTCCAAAATCTAACTCTAAAGTAGGATGAAATAACCATAGAGGATCCTTCGGAGTAGGGGAGGCTCACCAAGTCAGCTGCGAGTCTCAGATCTTCAATGGAGCGCTTGTTGACCATCTCTAGTACCTGCCTCTATATCATAAAATGATGCAGTCCAGAGTGGACATCAGTAGTTGGAATGTACTAGTATGTAATATAGCCGAGTGAAACAAAAACAGGTAGAATAATATGGAAACAACATCTACTCAAAATAAACATCGAATAACATCAAATTATAGACAAGTGACACATCAACAACTCAAACTCATCAGTCATCTCAGAATCATCTCAAAGGAGCTCACCTCCCCTCATCTCATCTCATCTTAGAGGAGCTCACCTCCTCTTATCTAATCTCATCTCAGAGGAGCTCACCTCCTCTCATCTCATCTCGACTCAAAGTACTCAAGATAGAAAATATATAGGAGTTTCTTTTATCCGACAATACTCACTTATGAGCCAGTGAATGTACAACAATCAGACAAATGTTGCCACAGTTGTTCCAAACTTGCCAGGTAGGGAACGCTTTGAAACCATATTAGCTCACCTAATATGGAGTCAATACTCAACAGATCCGTTATTGCTTTCAGGGACCGTTACTCTTGAGGGAACTATAATATATGTGATGGTTTTATGCCTCACCTACGTTTGAGACATAGTTCATAAGTTCGAGTGGGACTCACTCTTACCCATTTTGGTGCTCGATACCCCTCCCATGACTCAATGCCCATAAAACCTCTATCTCAACCAGTCTCATATGGACTTGAACCCGGTCAACAATAGTATCTCATAGGGACTTGAACTCCATCTTCATTCAACTCATAGGGACTTTAACCCTCTCATCAATGACTCAAGATTTAGAACAATCATTAGGAATCAATTGAATAGACACATCGGTAGAGTTCATTTATAGAGACTCATAAGAGAATCAGTTTCTATCAACTTATCATCATCCTCTCACACAATCAAGAATCTCAATTCAAGGCTCTAGACTCAATTCTCAAGTTCATTTTGCATACTTTTCAAATTAGTCATGTAGGGTTATGCAAGTTCTTATGAAAAATGTTTGATTCAAGAAACAATTAGTATGATGGTCATCAACATAGAAAAACATTTAATTTCAAATACAACTTTTAAGAGAAACTATCAAAGATCATGCATGTATACTCTCTAACTCATCAACTCATCTATGACCACCTATGGGGCACATGAGAGAATAATCCCACGCTTTTAGTTTAGCCTTACATACCTGGGATGCAGCTATCAATCAAGCACATCGAGGATTTCTTCTCAATTCTCTCAAACTCAAGCTCTTCTCTTCTCTCTTCAAGCCCTAGCCTTAGTAGAATATTAGAATAGGACTTAGAATGGGGGTTTTGGACCTTTTTTTTCGTCAAAACGACCTTATCAGATCGTGTTTAGAGTTTAGGAGGGGTGGGGAATCGACTGAAATGCCCCTTATAATAATTTAGAAACTTTGACTTGGAAAAGACCTAGTTTGCGACGTAGACTGGTCATGCACTGTGTATTTTTAAAAAAGTTTCTGAACGAGTTTTCTCAATCCTGTCAAAATTTTAAAAAGTATATAACCACACGCTCCTTTCGCATACTAATACTGTTTTGCACTTCGGATCGAAAAATTATCTCTTGATTGGGTCGCTCTAAAAATTGACTGAGACCATATTCCCACTCAATATTTTATGCTGATCACATATATAGCTTTGGATTTGTCGTACGAGCATTGGAAGATGTGTTACGTGCATACCCTCCCTGTAGGGGTATTTTGATAATTTTACTGGGTATTATATTATATTGGCCAAGGGTCCCACCATGAGCACCACCATAGTCTGTGGTGCTCACCACGAGCTATGGTGTGCTTCACCATGGCATCACTACTTGGCAGCTTCTCACCTTAGCCAAGGCAGTCCCTAAAAGGACCAAGTGTTCCTTCATGAACCACTCCACGAACTGTGGTGAGGTCCACTAGTCGTGGAGGGTGCCGTAAAGGTACACTATGGAAAACTTCACTGGAAACCACCCAAGGGTCCCTTCAATTTGCTCTTTCACGAGTTGTGAACCACTTCATACTCCGTGAACGGTCCAATGAATGGACACCCAGACCCAAAACCTTCCAAAATCGATTTTCAGCAACGTTAAGGACTTGAAAAGTCTAGGTCCTTATAACCCAGCACTACAAGAGTAGGTGCGTCATGAATAATGGGGGTCAGAGGAGCTCCTTCAAGCTTGGCTAATACATGCAGGAGTAGCTCCTAAACTGTAGCATGAAATTTGCAGATGATGGTGGAAGAATAGGGCCTGTGGGCCCCTGAACTCGTACTTTGGCTCTAGTGAAGCTACTCTAGTCTTTCCTCGAAGAGGTATTACCCCTCTAGCACGTCCCTGACTCCTAGACCTACCATGAACCCTGCCTTGAGTAGGGGCACATCAGCTGGCTCAAATTCACCCACCCTCCGTCAGGATCTAGTCATCGGTATCTGTGTAGAAGGAGAAGATTATATACATTCAAAACAATTGACATGAAGGAACGCATGAAGGGAAACAAGACTGAAGTTTATCCTATAAAGTGCCTCATAGCCTCCCAAAAATGGGTATAGACATCTACATACTAATCCATGAGACTTCACCGGACACCCTGCTCTTGAATCACGAGCCCAATGAACCAAGAGCTCTGATACCAAACTTTTCATGACCAAAAATTATATTGCAACTAAAGGAGGAAAGGCTAAAATAGAATAACCACATCAGTAAGATTAAAATCTCAATACCTAGAGTTATGAAAGATGTTGCCCAAGCTACACCTTCTTTTTGAAGGTTAAAACAGTCTTTGTCAAGACACATAAACTAACCAAGGATGGGGTCGAACCCACAGGGAATATGGTAGACTCAGAGTAATTTCAGCAAGTCGAGTTAATTAATCTACTTATCTCCCGAAGGGGGCTTTGTAATTTGTAGAAAGTAATCCTAAACTAGAACAAGTGTTGCAAAACTAGTGGGAAGAGTAACTAGGGCATTGTGCTTCCCATCATTCCCTAACTTGGTATTATAAGATAACCGTAATCTTTCCTAGTGTGTTGCGTGCAGAACTTTAAGTTTACCGAACCCTTTGATATAGGCAAGAGGTGAATTTCACTATGTCATTTGATCCATCCCCACAGTTTGACATTACTAACCCTTACCTATTCTCGTAGTACAACCTCCCTTTTATCTAGGATTGAATAGACGAGAAGAAATCGGTCGAAACCTTTTAATTAACCACTTTTTCCATTTATTACTACCTTGATCCATTCAGTAACAACTAGGCGAGTTCTAACATTGGAAAATGTTAAAAAGCAATTATAACGAAGAGAATTAATATATGCAAGCACACTTTCCAAGAATTATGAGTTATTCGATTTCACCTTGTTAGTTCTTCATGGTTCCCGCAACCCTAGTTGTGGATTTAGCTGTGTATAACGACGCCAGGATGATAAAAAGCTTAACACCTCTCATTCTTATTACTTTTTCAATATGAAAACGAAAAAAACAATCATTGTAGATGTACGAATCAAGATATGGAATAGCATAATTGAGCACTTAAAAATTGAATTTGAGAACAAGAAATCCCAAACTTTTCATAAGAAATTACAAAGTAATAATTAAAATCACAAAGTTGTGTTCCAAGTGTTTCTAAGTACTTATCTCAAGGTTTCTGGTGGTTCTCCTTCCTTCTCTACTAAAAATAAACTAAAAAACCTTTTCATAATAACCAAAATACATGTCCAAAACAAAATAAGAAAACTGGATTCGGTAGGCAATACGGGCAGGGATACGGGTCGTACTAAGTTTACGACCCATACCAAGACTTTGTAAACTTCTTTATTTAAAACTAGGAACAACTTCTACGAGACCTTCCTACCGGCCGTATTCAGAGTTATGATTCGTGGGAATTTCCACGACCAGTAAGGTGCTTCATATATCAGCAAAAATGTAACAACTGCAACACTTAGCCCAAAATCTTGCCAAATCCTATAAACCTAGAAATCAAACGTAAACACACATCAAACCCACAAATATCGCTTTGAGAACACATAAAATTTCAAGTTTTAAGCATCAAAAGTGTTGTATTTTGACAACACATCAATGAGTGCAAATGCTTCTAAATTGTATGAAAGAGCAATACAAGTTTGTCTGATAAAGGAAAACACAAAGTCTGGTTCAAAATACAAAAGGCCTCAGTAGTACAATTGTGACTCGAAGTCTAAGCCTCACCATTATGGTTTGGGGAAAGATAAGAGAACTCCACCGGAGTGAAATCAACTACCACGAGGGGGTCCTTATGCTTGTTCTGCGAGTAAACATAGTAGGGGCGAGTACACAAAGTGTACCCATTAGGCTTAAGAAACTGGGTAGAGAAACCGGATAAGCATGTAATAACTAAGAACCCTTCCACCCGCAATGATATATATATATATATATATATATATATATATAAGGCGGGTTCTATTGATTCCATATAAGGTTAGTACCAAATACTTTTGATGCTTAGAACTTGGAATTTTAGGTCTTCTCAAAGTGATGTTAGTAGGCTTGATGTGTTTTTATGTTTATTTTGCAGGATTACCGGATTTGGACTAATTTTGGGCAAATTTCTGCAGACGTTATGTTTTTAAGGACTAACAAGATACTCTACAGGCTATGGATGATTCCACGAGCCGTAGGGAGGTTTCGTGGGTGAGATCCAGTGAAGGGCCTAGCTCCAGAAGTTGCATCCACAAACTATCAAACAAGCCGTAGAAGTTTTCATGAGTCGTGGATTGGTTTCATGCCTGGAGGATTAGAGTTTGAAGAGTTTCTGAAGCATTGTCAGACCTATATGGGTCATAAGTCTGAACACGACCCATAGGAAGGTGTAATGACCCGTTAGGTTATCTTAAAAATTAGTCCTCGTATTTTCTTGAAATATCCTTCTCGTGAATTTTAAATGGGTATGTGGGACTATTTGATACTACGATGGTTTAACTTATGGGTAAATTTAGACAATTAGATTAATTTGTGGACCGAAGGGTTTAGTTACTTAAGTACCATTTAACCTATTTATTAAAATAATAAGTTAGTGGGGGTTAATATTCTAATCCACAACCTAAGCAACAGAGAAAAGAAAAGCGGAGAAAGCTGTGCGACAGCGTGGGAAGCCGATCTCGAGATTCCTCTCCAAGTAAAAAAACAAACCTTCAATTTAGTGTAGATAGGCATAATGTTAAGGTAGTGGCATTGCAATAAATTAATGGAATAAGTGAATGGAGCAAGAAATATATATATGTAAAAAGATTAAAAAAAAATTATATATATAAGATGCAATCTGTGCATCCCTTTTAAGGATAAAGGGGTGTCACATCTTGTCCCCCACCACTATATTTTAATTTTGTCCTTTTTTTATAATACCCTAAGCATTATTAGTGTAGTAGTGAATAACCCAAACCAAAGATTTTAGAAAAATGTAAAGGTGATGCCGCAGCGTACTGTTGATCTTTTTCAAATCTTTTTATACACTGTGATATGAGTTTTTATAAAAAGTAGCTTACACAATTAAGTAATAGGTACATTGAATTATGGAATATCATTAAATTCACAGTATGTAGAGGAATATGGACTAAATCCTAGGTTTGAAATTTAGGAATTAAATTATCGAATTAGATGAATTTTGTGGTTAGGCTAGATATGAGTGTCATTGAACTCCTTGTGACGTATATGTCCATTCTTGATAGAGAATTTTCATTGTGGGAGTTGAATTCAAGATTTGGTCTATTCGGTGGAAGTGTTCGGGTGCGGTTTCGACATTGAGGTAGGTTTGGCTATCCTTCTTTGAGATTGGGATTGAGTTATTGAATATCCTTATGTTGTAATCTATGGGATGAGATCATATCGTGTGTTGGTTGATAATTCTTATTGTGTTGCTTCAAGAGCATGTGAATCCTAAATTGAGAATAGTGCGAATATGACATGTTGAGAAAGGAAGAAAATTTGTGCTTATTGAGAGGAATGTTGTTTCCATAATTGTGTCTTACTTGCATACATCCTCATATAACATGTCATGACATTTTGGGAAGTTGTGAATGGTGATTTTTATTATGAGTCCTTGACCACGGGCACTTGGGTGGCAAGGTAGTTGATATATTGTGATTGAGGTATATGGCCTGCAAGGTCCCCATGGGTCCCCTTAGTCTGGGAGCCTTAGCTCGACGGGGGTGTATACGACAGGCTGTGCGACGGTCTTGATACCACCTTGCATTGCATTGCACTGCACGACTTTGCATACCATTTTATTTTACTACTTTTGGTTGATTTGGGTTGACTTATGTCAAATTATTTGTTTACTCTGCTTGCACTATCATATATATTGGCGGCGCCGATGCCGGACTGGTTTTTCTGTTGCAGGTGGAAGCATTCCTAGATTATTTCATGGTTTATTCAATTTCTAATTCCCAATCGGTTAAACCTACTGGGTACATATTATGTGTACTCACCCCTACTCCTTTCTCCCCCGCAGATTCTCGTCAGGATTATCCACGTGGTAGTTGAATTGCTCGTGCACTTGGTTCATACCAGATCTAGTGGTGAGACTCAGGGCTTCGAGCTTCCATTGGATTCTATCTTGGATGTTTAGTCTTTATTTCTATTCGAAGACTGAAATACATGTATTTCTTTAATTAGTTATTAGATGCTCTTTATACTCGTGACACCAGGTTTTGGGATATTATTTTTTTTATGTGGTGATTGTTTATTTATTGGATTTTTTCTCCTTCTAGGGTATCTTTATTGTTGGGATTGAAATTAAGTGGTCTTTTAGTCGTGACCCCATTTTGGGTCGTGACAAGTTTGGTATCAGAGCTCCAGGTTCACCGGTCTCATGAGTTAAAGAGCAGGGTGTCTAGTAGAGTCTTGCTGATCGGTACGTAGACGTCCGTATCTACCTGTGAGAGGCTACAGGATGCTTGTTAGGAGAAATCCTCTTTCCATTGATTCATTTTGTGCGATTTGTTCATTCAAGTTTTGTACGCTTCTAATCTATTCTTCCTGCACAGATGGCGAGAACTAGAGGTAGAAATACCGAAGATGAGTCGGTACCTGCTGTCCAAGCCCCCGCTAGAGGGCGAGGCAGAGCTCATGGAAGAGCTAGAGGTCGAGGTCGAGCTAGAGGAGCAGCACCAGTCCAAGGTCAGACTAGAGGGGCTTCACTTGAGCCTATTACTGACCCAGTTTATGAGCACGAGGAGCAGACTGAGGACCCAGTTCAGCCTCCGGCATCCTTAGAGGGTTCACCAGTATTACAGGAGCTATTGATTCGATTGTTGGCAAGGTTGGAGGATACCCCTGCCTCTAGTGATGTTCCAGGTACCTCAGTTCCTGCTATACCGGTTGGTCCTTCACAGCCAACTCAGGGACCTAATATGGGATTTCAGACCCCAAGTCCATTTTCCATGCCTTCTATTACACCTCCGAGGTTCTCAGCCCCGCCAGTTTCTGCTAGTGCTGCTATGTCTCTGTCTGAGCAGAAGAGCTTTGAGAGATTTGTGATATTGACTCCTCCCAAATTTGATGGTATCGCTGGGGATGGGGCATATGATTTCCTGACAGAGTGCCAGGATCGATTGTTTAATTTGGGTGTTCTGGAGGCCGACGGAGTAGCTTACACCTCTTATCAGTTCATAGGCATGGCCAGAGAGTGGTGGAGGTCGGTTATGGCCCAGAGGCCAGTTGATGCTCCAGCGATGGATTGGGGGCAGTTTACTGAGATCTTTCTTGAGAAGTTTGTACCATACAGCCTTCGTGATAGACGTCGTGATCAGTTCGATAGACTAGAGAAGGGTTCCATGACTGTGACCGAGTACGAGGCACGATTCCATGAGTTATCCCGTTATGCCATGTCTAGTATTCCCACAGAGTTTGAGCGGATCCGCCAATTTGTGAAGGGGTTCACAAGTTATCTTCAGGAGGCCACAGCCTCTCTTGTGTTGTCTGGTGGTTCCTTTCAGAGCATTGTTGATCATGCTAGAACGATAGAGGGCATCAGACAGGCCCGTCAGGGTGGTGGTAAGAGGTCCCGCTATCACGGTCAGTTTGGCAGTTATGCACCCAGAGACAGAGATTCTCAGAGACAGGGCGCTCAGGGTTATCAAGGAAGACCAGTTCATGCTGCCCATCCTAGTGCAGGTAGTACAGGCTGGTCCGGACCTAGAGGTTGTTATGTATGTGATGAGTTCGTCCACCATGCCAAGGATTGTCCTAAGCGTGCCCCTGCTTCTTTTCCATCGGGGACACAGATGGCACGGTCTACACCAGCTCCAGCAGCTAGAGGCGCTTCACAGAGTGCGAGGGGCAGCACTAGAGGTGCTAGGGGTGGAGCTCGAGGGGGTGCTCGTGGTGGATCGCAGGTTAGTGGAGAGCGCCGAGTGTGTTACGCCATTCCAGGCCGTACCGAGGCAGAGACATCTAACGCTGTGATTACAGGTATTATTCCAGTTTGCCATTGTTCAGCTTCAATATTATTTGACCCTGGGTCCACCTATTCATATGTATCCACTTATTTTGCTCATGATATTGATGGTGTGTGTGAGCCTCTTTATGTGCCTATTTCTGTTTCTACACCCGTGGGTGAATCCTTAGTGGTGGATCGGGTCTATCGGGGTTGCATTGTGATATTCTCAGGTAGGGAGACCCAGGCTGATTTGATTCTTCTAGACATGCTTGATTTTGATGTTATCTTGGGTATGGATTGGTTGTCCCCTTATCATGCGATCCTTGATTGTTATGCTAAGACTGTGACTTTAGCGTGTCCGGGTTTACCCTAGTTAATGTGGGCAGGTGCTCTCAACTCTTACCTTAAGGGGATTATTTCTTATGTTTGTGCTCGGCATATGATAGAGCATGGGTGTTTATCTTATTTGGCTCATGTACGTGATATTTCTAAGGAGTCATCTTCTTTAGAGACCATGAGGGTGGTGAGGGAGTTCATGGATGTGTTTCCTACAGATTTACCAGGTGTTCCTCCAGATCGTGATATTGACTTTGCCATTGATTTGGAGCCGGGCACTAAGCCCAAATCCGTTTCTCCTTATCGAATAGCTCCTGCAGAGTTTAAGGAATTAAAGGAGCAATTAGAAGATTTGTTGAAGAAGGGGTTTATTCGGCCTAGTGTGTCGCCTTGGGGTGCACCAGTGTTTTTCGTAAAGAAAAAGGATGGTACTATGAGAATGTGCATTGACTATCGTCAGTTGAACAAAGTGACCATCAAGAACAAGTATCCCTTGCCTCGTATTGATGACTTATTTGATCAACTTCAGGGTGCCTCGGATTTCTCAAAAATTGATTTGAGGTCAGGGTATCATCAGTTGAAGGTTCGGGAGTCAGACATCCCTAAGACTGCTTTCAGGACTCGATATGGGCACTATGAGTTTGTGGTTATGTCATTCGGGCTGACTAATGTCCCTGCCGCTTTTATGAAGTTGATGAACCGAGTGTTCAGACCATACCTGGATTCCTTTGTGATTGTGTTTATTGACGACATATTGGTGTATTCCAAAAGTGAGGCAGACCATGCTCGTCACCTGAGGGACGTGCTCCAGAGATTGCGTGAGGAGAAACTGTATGCTAAATTCTCCAAATGCGAGTTTTGGCTCGAGTCTGTGACTTTCTTGGGTCATGTGGTGACTAAGGATGGTATTATGGGATCCAGCCAAGGTTGCAGCAGTTCGTGATTGGGTGAGACCCACTTCAGTGACTGAGATTCAAAGTTTTATTGGGCTGGCAGGTTATTATCGTCGATTTGTGCAGGGATTCTCCTCTATCGCAGCTCCTTTGACTAAACTAACTCAGAAGGAAGTTGCATTTCTATGGACCGCTGAATGTGAGGCGAGCTTCCAGAGGCTCAAGGAGTTATTGACTTCAGCACCTATTTTAGCATTGCCTGAGGAAGGTGTAGCCTTTGTTGTTTATTGTGATGCTTCGGGTGTCGGTTTAGGTGGAGTGTTGATGCAGAAGAGAAGAGTTATAGCTTATGCTTCGCGACAACTGAAGGTCCATGAGCGGAACTACCCTACTCATGATTTGGAGTTAGCCGCAGTGGTATTTGTTTTGAAGTTGTGGAGGCATTATCTCTATGGGGTGCATTGCGAGATCTTTACAGACCATCATAGCCTCAAGTATATTTTCTCTCAGCCTAATTTGAACATGAGGCAGCGCAGGTGGGTGGAGTTGCTGAAAGATTACGATATCTCTATTCTCTATCACCCTGGCAAGGCTAATGTGGTGGCGGATGCCTTGAGACGAAATCCTTCTAGTATGGGTAGCTTGGCATGTCTTAGAACGGAGGAGAGGCCTTTAGCTTTGGAGGTTCAGTCTTTGGCTAGACAGTTGGTTAGACTTGACATCTCCCCATCTCACAGTGTGTTGGCCTTCGTCGAGGCTAGATCTACATTGATGGATCAAATTCGTGCTCACCAGTTTGATGATGATAAATTATGTGTAATTCGGGACAAAGTGCTGAGGGGTGAAGCTAAGTCAGCTTTTCTTGATCCTGAGGGAGTTTTGAGAATTAATGGGCGCATTTGTGTGCCTAAGGTAGGTGATTGGGTTCGTTTGATTTTGGAGGAGGCTCATTGTGCTAAGTATTCCATTCACCCTGGTGTAGAAAAAATGTTTCATGATTTGAAGCAACATTATTGGTGGTGTGGGATGAAGAGGGACATTGTGGAGTTTGTGGCTAAGTGTTTGAATTGTCAGCAGGTTAAGTATGAGCATCAAAAGCCAGGAGGTCCGATGCAGCGGATGCCCATTCCCGAGTGGAAGTGGGAGCGTATTACCATGGATTTTGTGACTGGATTACCCATGATGTTGGGAATGTTTGACTCTATTTGGGTGATTGTAGACAGGTTGACCAAATCATCTCACTTTATTCCAGTAAAGACTAGCCACAGTACGGAACAACTAGCTAGGATCTATATACGTGAGATTGTTAGATTGCATGGGGTGCCTATCTCTATTGTGTTAGATCGAGGTTCGGTGTTCACCTCCCAATTTTGGAAGGCCTTGCAGCATGGGTTAGGTACACGATTAGACATGAGTTCGGCATTTCATCCTCAGACAGACGGTCAGTCCGAGCGGACCATTCAGGTGTTGGAGGACATGCTTAGGGCATGTGTGATTGACTTTGGTTCTCGATGGGACCAGCACTTGCCCTTAGCGGAGTTTGCTTATAATAACAGTTATCACTCCAGTATTCAGATGGCACCATTTGAGGCATTGTATGGGCATAGATGTCGATCACCTATTGGGTGGTTCGACTCAGTCACCGCCGAGGCATTAGACACTGATTTGCTCAGGGATGCTATGGAGCGGGTGCGCTTGATCCAGAGTCGACTATTGACAGCCCAGAGTCGGCAGAAGAGCTACGCTGATAGGAGAGTTCGTCCCTTGGAGTTTATGGTTGGTGAGCATATGTGGTTGAAGATATCACCCATGAAGGGGGTGATGAGATTCAGGAAGAAGGGCAAGCTTAGCCCGAGGTTTATTGGCCCGTTCGAGATTCTTAGGAGTGTAGGTGAGGTGGCTTATAAGTTGGCTTTGCCACCTAGATGGTCAACTGTTCACCCAGTATTCCACGTCTCTATGCTCCGAAAATACATACCAGATGAGTCTCATATTATTTCTTATGATACCATAGGGTTGGGTCCAGACTTGACTTATGAGGAGGAGCCCGTGGCCATTCTAGATAGACAGGTTCGTAGGCTCAGGACTAAGGAGATCGCTTCAGTTAAAGTTCAGTGGCGACATCGACCTGTTGAGGAGGCTACTTGGGAGATAGAGTCAGATATGCGTGTTCGATATCCTCAGTTCTTCGAAGCTTCAGGTACTTTCTTCTACCTTATGTTCGAGGACGAACATGATTTTTAGTGGTGGATGATGTAATGACCCGTTAGGTTATCTTAAAAATTAGTCCTCGTATTTTCTTGAAATATCCTTCTCGTGAATTTTAAATGGGTATGTGGGACTATTTGATACTACGATGGTTTAACTTATGGGTAAATTTAGACAATTAGGTTAATTTGTGGACCAAAGGGTTAAGTTACTTAAGTACCATTTAACCTATTTATTAAAATAATAAGTTAGTGGGGGTTAATAGTTTACTCCACAACCTAAGCAACAGAGAAAAGAAAAGGGGAGAAAGCTGTGCGGCAGCGTGGGAAGCCGATCTCGAGATTCCTCTCCAGGTAAAAAAACAAACCTTCAATTTAGTGTAGATAGGCATAATGTTAAGGTAGTGGCATTGCAATAAATTAATGGAATAAGTGAATGGAGCAAGAAATATATATATGTAAAAAGATTAAAACAAAATTATATATTGAAGATGCAATCTGTGCATCCCTTTTAAGGATAAAGGGGTGTCACATCTTGTCCCCCACCACTATATTTTAATTTTGTCCTTTTCTTATAATACCCTAAGCATTATTAGTGTAGTAGTGAATAACCCAAACCAAAGATTTTAGAAAAATGTAAAGGTGATGCCGCAGCGTACTGTTGATCTTTTTCAAATCTTTTTATACACTGTGATATGAGTTTTTGTAAAAAGTAGCTTACACAATTAAGTAATAG